>JAROYE020000004.1:36262315-37512315 GCA_029619315.2 Dynastes maya
TTAATCAAACAAAACAATTTCAAATAACAATCAAGAAAATTTAATCAAGAAGACGGTCAGAGGGGTTATTACAAAAGGATATTGAACGTTCACTGCTGAAAAAGAGAAAACTAGGATCCATCAGAAGAGGGACACCACCACACACACATTGTACACCCACAATATTAACTGTAAGTAATTTTTAAAAGATTTATCATTGTAAGTAAAAAAATTAAAATAATAAACGGAACAGATTATCTCCCCATTCAATACTTTTAATTGTTTTTTGAAACATCTCAATAAATATAAGGCATAGGAACTGTATAGCTATGGAAAAATTTAATACAGAGCTTTACAGACGTTCATTGAAGTATAACATTTATAATTCTATTCCGGTACATATCAAAGTTATCCCTGCGGAAATTCGTAGTGGAGTTTGGTAGTCTCTTGTCGGATGGATGGTCGCGGCGTTGAGCTTTGGGCATTGAACATTGAGAAGTGGGCACGTAGGGGTGTACAGTTATATTATACTTTGTTTTTCCTGATTATATATACTTTCTTGTGGATACTTATTGTATTATTCATTTGATCGGTATTTATTAACATGTTTTGGGGTTGAGATTGAAAAACAGTCGTAGGATTACCTGGGACTGATATCTTAGCCTGGTTGGTACCAATTACTGGTTTAAAAATTGTAAATGTTAATAACATAATGTACATTGAAATGTAGCTGGTATCAATAAACTTTATTATTATTAAAACGGAAATTTCATTTAATTGATAAAACGCTAAAAACAGTATCAGATTTGTAAGATGCAGACTAATTAAGCAACAAATTTGCGGCAGTTGTTTATTATAACAGTTACAATGTATATAACGTAGAAACAAATTTTTGAAATGTTTAAGCAATCTCTTTATCACCCCACGCCTTGCTTGTTTACCTTGACCGTCACTATATCACAGCACTCTACAATGAATTGCAATAAGTATTCTGTATCCGCGATGGCTCTTGTTGGTGCAGTATCCCAGCAGTACACTTTTTCTATCTCATACAATGATTCTGGGTGTCAAATGGTCGATTTTGAAGTCTTTCAAGAATTGCATATACACGATCAATCATCTTCACGGACTTAGAAAGTTGTGTCGTTGTGAATGAAGGTTCTTCAAAACGGTTTCTTGCTTGATATGCCTTGAATCATACTTGGCATCTCATAAGTTTCTCGCTATCTGCATTTGTTTTTTCCTTAATGGACCATGTTGTATACCAGTGAGACAAAAAGTGATAAGGTACTATTGCCTGAAAATTAAAGGATTCAAATTTATTAGTGCTTCTTTGAGAAAGTTGACATTTACAATTTACATGCAGAAAGAAATTGTGCGCTTTAAAAGTGTAAACAAGATGCACGTAATACCGCGTTAACTTTGGCACATTTTTACAAAAAATATTTTTTTGATATGGAGCACTGTTATTTTATTATTTATGTTTTGACGAAATTCTTGACAAAAAGATTACTTATTGATAGTGTAAAATTAACCGTTTCATAGTTACTCCAGTTTTCAAAATTGAATTTACTGTTAATACGCACTTATTTTCGTCAGTTTCTTATCCCAAATGTTCATTTGAAAAAAAAAACACGCCGTCGAGTAACCGGAAACTTATATAAGACCCCCTGAAAAGTTTAATGTAATTTCAAGACATGTCCCGCATAGGACCTCACAACCAGAATAAACCTCCATTTACTAAGGCATATTCTCCTGAGCCTGCTGAGATGACTGCCATTGTATATAGGTAGGTACTCTTACAATAAACGAGAATTAAATAATTAATAAATCAACTCATTTATTTCTTCAATAAGGTACACAATATGGACATATAATCATTACGATTGTAAAATACGAATGTGTCCGAAAAAATGATGTTGCTTTTGGTGGGTGTGTATACATATGTTGCGGTACTGATAAATGTTAAATTTATTGTAAACTGTGTATAATAGAAATTATACAAAAATTAACACGTATTCCAGAATTGAAAACCGAATACGCATCTAATCGAGGATCAAATATAAAGCCACCGAAGAATAAAACCACTTCTAAGCTTCAATTTATTCAATACGACATTTTGTCTTACCAGATATTCTCCGACTTGGGTTGAAAACAACAAATGTGTAGTTCAAACAAGTTCTATTATTATTAACCGAAAATTTACATTGGCTTTCTTTTGTGAAATCACTTTTTGTGCATTGCCGTTTGTCTAACGTGTGTTATGTAAAACTATATATGGCAAAAATAAATTGTTTTGTACTAATTGGTGAAGGCTTCTGTTTTATAATAATCATACGTATATTAATCTAGGAAAGAACACAATGTTAAGTATCGAAATTGCAGTGCCAGCTTATATTTTAAAGATATATTTATGCACATACATGTATGTATGTTGGAAGTATAGATTGAAATCTATTAAGAATAATAACAAAATATTTATTACGGTTTTTTCGATTTTTTCTTTTTTTGAAAATCAGTATGGACGTGGCTGTTTCATTGAGTATGCCATATACAAACAAAGAAATACCGTATGTTGAAAATGGGGATAAAAGGTTAAAACATTTCACGATAAAGTACAGACGATGGTAGGGATATAGAAACCGGTCATCCAAATCTAAATAAGCTATCGATTGTAATATACCTGCACATATAATATTTACTTGAGTTACCGCACAAGAGCTTTTATATATCAGAGGCGCAGCACCTTCTGTAGTTCTTTTCTAGAGGTGAACACTGTTTCACCTACACGATTTACACATTTTAGTTCCGCATTCAAAGTAACCGACATTAAAAATCATGAAATTTACTACGCTAATATTGGTATTTGGCTTAGCAACACTAGCACGTAAGTGTTTCTTTTTTAATATATTTAGTAAAGAAATAGTTTTCTAATAGTTATAGTTGTTAATATTCGTATGTAGAATAAGAAAACTGTAACTGTGCATAACATTTCTTGTTAGGTAAGGCAAAATGATAATTCACGCTTTCTCTTGTTCTCCTTTCATTTTAATTTTAAATTTCCATGAAATACCAAAGGTTAACAGCATATGCGAAATAAGTAAACACTCATCCGAACAATGTGGAAAATAGTAAACAAATTTATTCTAAGTAAATTGACCACATTAAAATTTGTTTTACCGTAATAAAAAGTTCAATCCTTTCACTTTCGTACCAACAGTTTTAACGATCTTTTAATCGACTCGAACATTACCTTAATTGACTTACGTATTATTCTGCAGAATTGTTTAACTAATTGATTACTTAGAAGTGTACAAACTCCACCTATTGTATACTACATAGAATTTTTCTATTATACAACTGCTTAACTTAATATTTTTATTCTAATTGAATTTCTTGTCGCTCATGTTTTTCCCATGGACATTTGTTTTACAAAAATTGATTTACTTTAACCTTCATAAACCCGGACGGAATGTAATTGTACCCCCGACATCAATTTTTTAGGATATTTTCTAAAATATTTCATCTTATTAGTTTCCCCTGAGCTATCCTTCTAATGTATTACTTCTTAATATAGTATTACGAAAATACAATTTTTAGTTTTAAAAGAGGATTTTTAGTATTAAATAGATACATTTTTTTGTTTTTTTGTATTAACATTAGCAAGTTGTGAATAAAGATTAGCCATACAATAAATTCCTATTTATCACAACAAGTTATCATTTGTACCCCATCTGGTATTCAATGTGTGTTTGTGAAGGGTTTATGAAGGTTAATGTGACCCTATCCTTCATGTATAATATGTTTCGAACTCAAATGCTATACATACCCTTTCTTTGTGAAATTGCTTCCAAATTCCTTCAAAATTACAACTTGTTTAACAGCTTTTGTCTAATTTATCGAGTTCAAATTTTATACATTATGTTTAGACAAAGATTGATGAAATGAATGGTCTGTATCCTTCGTATACGCATTATATACACAGACCTACAGAAAATCTGGAATGAATTCTAATACGTTTATAACTCGAGGCGATTGTAGATTGCAGCGGACGACCGTAGAAGTATGTAAATTGACACTTCTCGGGTAGATCTTGGTATAAATGCAAACTTAATCGCCTAATAAGTAATTACTTTGGTAATCGAAATGAAGCAGTAATATAATGCTATTATAGGTTTGTGTAAACACCTAGTAGGTGTGTGTTTATAATATGTAGAAATATTGTGCCAATGGCTAATGAATAATATTCTTCTTTTAACTACATTGTGTACAAACTTCACTTGCTGCAATTTACAGGATTGGAGAGGTGGTTACCTGCGGGTTCTTATCTTAGGGGATTAGTCCGCTGCAATTTACGTTTGCTCCTTTTTCGATGTTCGGGAATTGCCTTTTTATCTTTAAAAGACTTTAATATTGTGTGATATATTTCTATTTTTTGGAAGTTAGTTAATGAGTAGTGACGCCGGTTTCTCCTTCGCACCACAGTTGTCACCTTTGCCGCTTCGTAGTAATTCAAATAAAACAATATAAGTAGAGTAACCTAAACTTACGGACTCGCATAGGCGTCGGTATTACGGGTTAATATAAGAATATGATAAATTCATAATTAGTAACTGTGGAAACATATGCAATGATGCAAGTTTACAGTAGTTCACATCCTGATGCCTCTAATTTGTTGAATAATTAGCAGGTAAGTTTATTTTTGAATTTTTCGTATTCTTATATTAACCCGTAATACCGACGCCTATGCGAGTCCGCAAGTTTTGGTTACTCTAAATATAAGTAATGCCAAGTAAGAAAGTAATAATAATAAGCAGCTGTTTAGAAATAATAATTTATAAGTAAACTAGTGCATTATTACTTAAACAGACCGCCTAAGCACGTTCTAGTGTATACACGCATATATATGTATGTACCGGGTGATTCAGCGAACTTGTTCCAGTACAATATCTTTGTTGTTAAAAAAATATTGATTTATTTTTTTTCACATATTATGTGGTTAGGATTTAACATTTTTCTGATATTATCAACCAGGTATCAGTTCCGGTTTAACCGGAAGTCGCATCAACTTTCGTATTTTTAGTGGAATGACATATTTTTTATTACATATCCGATAGAGAACTTTTTTCTCTTTTCAATGATATAACACATGTACACATTCCTCTCGATAGTATCCTCAAAATTAATTCAAAAGTTTAAGAGGTTTTAAAAACCTTTATCTTAGTAGACTTTGGTTTTCATGTAGCAACCCCCTGTATGTATCTAAGTAAACAGATTTCTTATACAGTAGGCTATGGAAAATAAATTTCTTTTTGACAGTTTCAGTTATGTTTATTTATAGTTTCTGTTTCTTACTATTATGGATTTTTCTAATAGGAAGAAATATGATGACTTTTGACTTTTTTTAATAACAAAGATATTGTACTGGAACAAGTTCAACACCTAGTGACGTAGGCATAATTGCCATTATCTTTGAAATCATTTAACACATGTTTAACAACTACTGTAAGCGGAGACTCTGATTCAATACTCGCCGTCTGCATGTATTCGAACATATTCGGCGCTTCTGGTGGGAAAGAGGAACCCGGCGTCCCTATTAATGAAGAAAATAATTTTACACATATTTGTCAGTTTTCCAGTTGTAACTCACTCAAAAAAATAAACAATAAAAGTGAGTTAATAAACTTTATTACAATTATGGCATCTTTTAACCTATTAATGTCTAAGTAACTTTTTGTCTTAGAAATAAAAATATGTACTAAATAAGTATTATTCGCGTTGTAACGTACAAATTCGGTAACGGATGTTCATCACATATTTATAATTCACTTTGTAAAAAACTACGAAAGCCGGCAGCATTACTTGTGTATGATATGTCATACCACTGGCATTATTGGGTTAATATCCCGTACCTAGATAATGAAAGGCATAATAAATTATATTAAAAGGTATTATATTTCTCATAACTGGTATTTTTTTTTTTGAGTGTAGTGTAACGAAAACGAAATACAACGTATTTAGGATAACATTTTCGCTATTTGACATAAAATTTGGTAATAATTTTTGGAAGGAAAATATTAACTATACTAGCTTATAACTTAGCTTACTGAATTAGATAATTTTAGATGGTTTTCATACCATTTAGTGTTAAAACGACGCTGTAAGAGATTTCTCGCCTCTAGTGTCCTAGGATACTTACCATCCCGCTCTTTTGATAAATGTATCTACTGGCTTTGCCTTACCATCGAATTTTCCTAAGAATACTTCATGGACATATAACTTTAGAAAAGCGAATTTTCCATGTTTATATCAAGCAATGTGCGATGTGAATTGGTCCTTTTTAGACAGCTGCTCCGATGTGAATACTGCATGCGACATGTTTTACACAAGCTTGAAGCTATATCGCAAGGTGTCCAGCCCCGAGGATTGTTACTTCTTGCAAAGCGATCTTATAAATATTTCTCAATGGTGTACATCAAATAATCTACCTCTGAATATCAGCAAATGTAAAGTTATTTCATTCACACGTGCATTTACGCCAATTACTTTCAACTATGAGCTTAATCAAGTTAACATCGAACGTGTAGAATTAATTAAGGATCTAGGGATTTTGTTTGATAGCAAACTCACTTTTGCGCAACACATTATCAGCATCTCCCATGCAGCTGGAAGATCTCTTGGCTTTATTGTGCAAAATTGCAGAGAGTTTACCAATGAGGCAGCCTTGAAATCTTTATACAACGCTCTTGTTAGATCCCGTCTAGAATACGCGTCCATCATATGGTGCCCTTACTATTTAACGCATAAACGCCAATTGGAATTGGTCCAACGCAGATTTGCTAAACTACTCTGGTTCCGGCAGGACGGAGTGTACCCACCAAGAGGCGTTGATCATATGTTCCTGTTGTCCCGATTTAATTTACCCTCTCTTAACTTTCGACGCATATCCTCCGGTTTAGTGTTTCTCTGGAAATTATGTAATGGCTGCATTGACTGCTCGGCACTACTTCAAAGATTACAATTTATAATCCCACGCTCTGGTGTCCGGCGTTCGAATACGTTTTATCTACCGTTTCCTCGAACAAATGCTCTTTTAAAATCACCTATTTATGTGACTTGTACAAACTTTAATCTCATATCTTCTCAATGTGATATTTTTCACGATACTTTACATACAATAAGGATAGTCACTGCTCTTTACTTTAATAATTTTTTGTAACCTGTTACTCGTTTTTTTGTACTTGTTTTGTAATTTGTTTAATTAATTACTTGTCCAATAATTGGAATTTTTTCTGTTGGGCAATAAAGCTTATTATTATTATTATTATTAAAAAACACTTTTCTTTTGTTGCAGAGAAATTATTTCCGCGATTTTTTATATTTACTTTTAGATATAATTTGAGCGAAAAAAGTTAACAATAACAATTTCATAATAATTTACACGTTCTTGGATAAAAGTTTACCTATATTGTAAAGGAGAATAATCTATCCCATATAGTTTTATGTGTACAGCGCACTTGTCTCTGTAGAATTTCTAGCACTTCGTTATTTCGCTATTTCTTCGTGAATAAGCTACTGTTGTTGCCTTTAATGCTACGTGCATGATTCTCATTCTCATCTATCCCACAGTTGCATAAATATTTTATATAATTGTGTGTGAAAGCTTTAGTGATACGCTATCCTCACTAAAACCGTTCCTTAAGACGATTTATCATTTGAGTTTAATTCTCGTTGTGTTAAACAATTCGCATATGCCGGCCTAGCCCAACGAAACCTCCGCAGTAGGTACTTAAATATCTATTGCCATTCGGCGTCAATTCTCAAAACAATGAAGACTTGCTAGCTTAACTTTCTACATCTAATAATTGCTGATGTACATACGTGAAACCTATACAGCGTGTCCACCTAGTGCATGGACGGACCATAATTCTCTTCCTGAGCAATTTAGAGAAAATGTTTTCAAATAAAAAATATTCAGAGTTTAATGCTACACAATATAAAGGTATATCCATATATACAGGATGTTCAGTTTCTGCTACGCACGATACAAGTTTCATTTTTTTAAGGAGAACATCTGTATATTATTACGATTTCAGATACCTCTCTTCAATTCATGGCAATTTTCATTAGTATTCCTTATACCTATCTGTCTCAGTTTTTGGGATAATTAACATAATTTGAGATTTTTACGAAATGCTGTTTCTTTAACGGCCGATATCTTAAACACCTTACACGCTAGGGTGGTGATTCCAATTTCTTTTTTTGGCAAGACATCGATGATTTTTTATATCAACCAGATTCTACAAGATGGCCATCGATATCGTTGTAAGTTCAATTCATGTTGTTTCAATTTTTTGAACTGGGTATATTTCCAAAATCTTCCTTGTAAACATTTCCCTATACCGAAAATGCGTCCTTCTTTAGTAAATTAAATAAGAAGCTATGCAGGTAAGCTTTTCGTTTAAAAAGGTAGGAGGCTGTGACCAAATAGTATAAGCTTTTGTTTCGTTCAAGATATTCATTAAAACAAATGTGTAAACGTTATTTTTTTTGTTCATTTTTAATATCTACTCGTTAACCACCATGTATAAATAATAAATAGGACAAATAAATAGACAAATATTAGTTAGAGTTCAATATAAAAGGAATAAATTTACTTAACATTGAACACTAAGTTTTCTCAGCAGTAAGAAATATAATAAGAACATAGCGAAAGTTGTTAAAAAAATTTCGCAATTTAGCTAAATAGATATATTTATGAAAAAACTTCCTGAATGAATTTTTTAAGGCAATATATGGCATGGACATTACACAAAATAATACTCCCGAGATGTTAGTAAATGTTCAATAAAATACAAGGAATCGCATTTCAGCCTGTATGAAGCAAATTTGTGTTCACTTCGAATAGAGGCCAAATTGTACGCCTAAAATAATTTTTGCAGTTTTCTTTTCAATTAATACTTTTAGAAAAACAAAGTTTATAGTATTTCCTCACAGTATTTTAGCAAAAAACTTATCTGCATAGCTTCATATTTAAATTATAAATGTTTATAAAAAAAATTGTATTACAGTTTCTATATCACATCGAGAAAAAATATACATGTTGCTCCACTAAAAAAAATTGAAATAACGTGGTGCATCAAACATGGCAACGATTTCGATGGTCATGATGTAGATTCCAGTTGATATAAAAAACTTTTCGATATATTGCCTAAAACTTCAAGAAATACTCAATCGAATAATCCTTGAACCGCCACCCTAGCGTGTAAGGCGTTTAAGATATCGGGTGTTGAAGAAACAGCGGTATTTGTTATTAGAAAACCTTTTCTTTAAATTGCTCGGGAAGGGAATTATCGTCCGTCCACTTTTTTCTGCATATACCAATAAAAATAAAAAGGAAGGCATTTGTTATTTTAATTTTAAGAGATAGGGATTTTAAGAACAAACAACATCACGATTTACGGATCATATATGTATCAGGAAGGTCAAACTGATAGTGTAAGGTATCATTCGTATCTTTCCTATGTGCATTCCCTTTTTTCGTTGGCTTCCCTTACGTATGCTTTCTTGCCGAAACCCATTAGAGTTTTAGGTAGTCCAAAATAAATGAAATTATTAGGTCCAATAGGCTCAGTCTCGAAATGTCAGGAAAAAAATTTGTAGCGAAAACAGTCAAAAGTTAGAAATCAAAAATTCATTATACAACGTTCAAAAATTCATTATACAATTATCATTTAAGCAGAAAAAATAATTTTATATAGCAACATAACCAAATTTGAGCTTTTACAAAAACAACCATTAGTTGAATAAATACGTTTACTTGCTCGAACCTTACATTTAATTGTGTTTTCAAAATTCAGTACAATGTTTCCATTTGTACACACATCAGAAAAAGCTTTTTACCCAAGCATTTATAAAATATGATATCATGGTAAGAATAATCGAAGAAATTATGGTAATTTTTTTTTTTTATTAGATATTGATAGGCAGATAACATTGAAAATATATGTAATTGTATTTACTTTACAACTACAATAGAAACGTGTTTGTTTATTTATTACGTTTATAATTAGTGATGGAAAAATTACTTGGAAACAAATAACTGTCATCATTACGTCTCTTCAAGAATAATATGCAAGGTGGCTTTGGCATTTATTTATAACTACGTTGTAGTTAACTTCAAATGTTAAAGTTTTTGGATTAAAGATTTTGTAATTGAAATCAAGTGCTTAAATGTTTGAGTCGCCTTTTTCTTCATAAAATAGCATTACGTATACGTATTGGTATTTATGCAGGTTTTGCACAAAGAAGCAATCATTATACATTCTCAGAGAAATACACACATACCTATCTTGCTAATTTTGTATGGCATCCATCACTTTCGCTAAAGTTAAAGGTTAAACAGTAAATATTCCAACATATCTGGTTGTATCTAATTATTTATTCATGAATGTTATATCATCTTCACCTATTAGGAAATATTTTCACGCATCCAACGACTGTTTCTTTTTAAACTTAATTTTTTTCCTGTTACTTATTAATAAAACATATGTGGCCTTGGCTACCTGGAAGCACGTAAGGATAATACCGTAATTGTGATACTGTTGCAACGCCAATTATTAGTTATTGTAATTGATGTGCGTTTTTTCCGATTTATTGAATTGTAAAGGCATGCAATAAAATAAAAGAAAGTGTATCGACTGACAACCTCCAATAACATGTTACCAATACTCATTTTCTTTAATAATATCACAGCTATTCGTTCTTTGTTGAGTATCAATTTGGTTTTTGATGTGCCGGAAAACAATGCAAATTTTGTTAAACTCATAGAGCATTTAATTTGGGAATACTTTATTTGGGATCATTAATATAAGAAAAAAATATTATACCTACTACAAAAATCCACCCATATAAGCAAAACTAAAACATTCTACTATTGGGATAAAAGTCTATTCCAAAATAAATCTACTTAGATGTTTATTGTTAAACTAAATCTTAAAGTCTAACTTGAACTATATTTCTTTGATATGGGTATGCAAAGTATTCGTATCGTTTTGAGAGGCTAATTTGGTTGTCCACCTTTAATTTTCATAATTTGTGATTCGAAACGCGATAACATTTTCGCTTCTGCAATTAATTATTATTTAATGAAACATAGGCTGTCTATAAAACTTTAAAATATTGAGAATGTTAGGCGTTATAAGGCGCTTTGCGGAATTTTGAATATAAAGTTAACGACATTTCCCATTTTTTTTTTTCAAATATGAATAACAGTGAACACATGTAAATTTTTATTTTGAGGTCACGCTTTATAGTGATCTTCTATTCTAATAAGTTATAGATCATTTACATATACTATACCTTTCTTGTAAAAATTTACATTTTATTTTAACATGACAACTCAGACGGAACGCCATTACATTGCGTCTTTGATAAGGTACTTTAGAAAATATAGCGAAGATAACTTTTTGAATGATTCTGATTGTTTCATTTATGGCTTTTTTACAAATTTTTTGACTAGTTTTATTGACTTTTTAACATAGAACTCGATATGGATACTGCATCAAGTAAACGAAATAGTAGGAATGTGAAAACCTAACCCCAAAATGCTTACAATTATTTCTATTTGCTTGCTTGCTTCAATTCGGTAATGGTAGTTCCGAATCATATACTTCCTCATCTTTTATTATACTGTTACTACACACTGACTGGGGATTTATTGAATATAGAATAAACCCCTAGTCGGTGTGCAGTAACAGCCCTCAAGATGTTCCATAAGAGTGTGGACGAAACGTCGGCCAAAGATACGACAACGACGCGGTTCCAACCCGGAAACCAAGAGTATAGTATTATTGATGACCGCGGAAGCCTACGAACCAAATTCCTGATCTTTTATTTTTGGTATATTGAGAATTTAATTTTGAAGATCCTATTAAAGATACTTTTTATTTTCTTATTTCATATCTTTGCTTTACCATTTGGGGTTAGAAGAAGCAGTTTACCCATCCCAGGACATTTTCTTTTAAAAATTCGGACGCTATGATATTTCCACATTAATTTAGTCTTTTCTTCAAAAAATAAACTGTCGCTTATATTATTAGATGCCGTAAAATTAAATATTAACGATATAAACCTTTAAGGTTTTACTTGTATGACTCCCTTAGAAGGCAAAGTTTATAACGCCAAACAGTAAGCAAACGAAAAAGCCAGGTGAATTTTTTTTCTTAGACAATCCAAATGGATGGCTGCATCATTCGCGGGTGACTGCATCATCCCTAGACGACCGCATTTTCCAGACATGCTAAAAATCCGGAAGTCTGGTAACCCTAGCATTGATTATATTACATTAAATACAGAAATACGACATAACATAAATATTGAAACCTTTGAAAAAACAAGCGCTAATATAATGTCCTTATGTACTTTGAATGTTCCTTCGTCTCATACTTTTGTTCCTAATACATTTTCAGAATAATACCTTATCTATTTTTCAGCGCTTACGAAATGTTGACATGCTTTTCAGAAAATTTAAGTGAGACAAAACTGCAATAGAACTCGATTATAGCGTCATCGAATATAACGTTATGCATGTATAGATAACGTCGTTTTTGGTAGTACCGTAAAATTACTATACGTATTTAAGTGTTAAAAAATACTCTTAACGTAATGTATACTCAGTTATAATGCTACCTTTTGCATGTAAACTATAGTGCCCCTAAATTGCTGGGTCAATTTTAATATTATGTAAATCTGGCAACAATTATCACCTTATTTGCCATGGTTGCGCAACAAATTGTACAATAACTTAAATCATATTATCATCTGTTAAAGCAGTTCGCTCTGTAAATTTTGTACTATCTAGGCTTACTTAGCGCAAGGTTCAAATATTTCCGGCTGTACAAGGACAGTGTTGATTATGTTACACTTAATTGTAATTGCTAAATTTACCGAATATTAAAATTAGGTATTTGGTGGTTATCTTACGTGATCCATGCGAAGGTCATTGTACAATCAACAACATAAAGAACTGAAACTTAAGCACATTTCCTGTCAAAGACTAACAAATTTAAATAAACTTACCACAATTAATTAATTACAATAAAGTTCGATAATTCAAAGTAAAGGAGAAACAGCAATTAACAAAACAAGAGAAAATAATAACGAGCACAAAGAACGAAAGTACAACAAATGCAGATTATAATAACAATAAATAACAAGAATAATTTACACTTTTGCAATTGATCTTTGACAGTTTGGCAATTGTCATGATTATTTTGCTTAGCAACGAGTTCTTTAAATCAGTCTGGCGTCACAAGACACAATTTGGCGCTTTTTCCTAGCCAACTTTGCGTAACAATGAAAACAGGTTATCAAAACCTTTATTGCTGCATATCGTCATATTTCTTAAGTTAAAGTAAAGCATATATGGTATCGTTGGATTCACCTTTCGATTACCTTTCCAAAAACGTAAAAATATGCAGGGTGTTCTATTTAAAAAAAGAAAGTTGACATCACTTCCGGTGAAACCGGAAATACAATTGATGTGTTGATAACGGCTAAAGTTAGTTCAGAAATAATAGAAATTGACTTACTTTTTCTAAAAACGCTAGCTTCTGTCGTTTAAAAGTTAGCATAGGAGTGGCAGGACACTTTAGGACCACACTGTATATATTTCTTTCAGTTATGCAAAATTTACGTTTGTTTATGGACATCTGGTAGCAGTAGCGGTTGGTGGTGACGTAAACGGGAGGGCACGGACAACGATTCGGTTTGCTGGTGTATTTCCGTTGCGTAGTACAATATAATTAATATGCAAAGAAAGTACACGAGGGAATTGAATCGCTGTATGCGCTCTGCCCTTTACGTTATCACCAACCGCTATTGTTTGGTAGTAACTACACAATTTCCTATTAGTAAAATTCTACATTGAACATAAAAAACTCGATAGTTAAGAATAAAACCTATTATAGAAACTTTTAAGCAACGTGAAGATAAAATTAATTTTCTTAACATTAGCACAAATCTTTTTAGAAAGGTTTCTAGGTTAGCACATGTTTTGGATATATGTACGTACTTAACATATAGAAATGCACTTAGCATCTGTACGCAAAAATTTCTTTTTAATTTCTCCATCCTTCTTTACATTGCGAAAAGATCAAAATATCGCCGCCAGCGACGGTGACTAGGCGGGGAACAGAGAGCTTTGCACCAGGTTAAAAGTGAGGTTGTCGCACTCACGACGCGACGTATGTATGCAGATAAATCGGCACGGGCTACCTTAGTGAATGAAATTATTGATTTATTGCAACAATTTCTCATCACCCCTTCGCAGCGTTAGTTGTAATTATAAAGATAAATATAGGTATACGCAAGGAAAATAAACGACCGTTAGTTAATAAAGCCACTAAATTTATCAGTGAATTTCCGGATTTGAACTATAATGGAACTAAAGTATTGTGAAGAGTTTGCAAAATACCTTTAATGTGTTGGAACAATGGCGACTGTAAAATACATATAAATAGTGTACAGCACAAAAATGAGAAAAATAGCATGCCACCTCATAGGTACCCAATTTAAGTTGGATTTACTTTTGATGTTTATTGTTTGTGGTCAACTGCTTCGCTTATTCGATAAAGAACCGTTTCGGCAGTTTTGGCGTACATACAATCCCGAGTGGAACTTACCATCACGGGTAGCGTTACGGAAAGGGCTACCAAATATACATAAAGATATCGAAAATAAGATCAAAGCAGAATTAAAAGATAAACAGCTGTGTCTTGATGAGGCGACAGATTGTAAACAAAATTCTATTTTGAATATTATAGTACGAGTATTAGATCATGTTAAACCGAAATTTGCGATTTTATTAGTTACCAAAAGACTAGTTACTCATACTCTTACGGTATTAAGTACAACAGATTTTTGAAGAATCTGCTTTGTTAACTTTTTATGGTTATTACATTACATTAGTAGCAAATGCCATTTTCAAACAAAAAAAAAACAAATAAGGACAATAAGAACACTACAAAGCGTGCATATATATTCGCTATATTTACCAAACATTTTTATTGCGTTATTATATTTTAACTTAAAAAGTATATAAAGTGGATTTATATGTTGTTTACAATTACCTAACTATTGTCCAATAAAATAATCTCATCCCATCGTGAAAATTGGATTATTGGAATGGTTTGCTAACAATTATGCATATTTCGACAATCGCTTTTAAAGATGTATTTAGGCCGTGGAATGACACAAATGTAAATGTGAATACTATTTTATGAAAGCAGGAAATAAGTATATACAAAAAAAAAGATGACAAAAGGTTTACCCTCATTCTTTGAGCATTTTAATTTCATCTTTTTGTCCAAAATTGTATCACACTTTCTTTGGATCGAAATCGTAAAATTGGAAAACCGTTTTTAAACTTTAAGAACTCGTTATATATGTTAAAATGAAAATGTAAGAATTAATGACTTAGGTATTTTATTAAAGCGTTAAAATTTCGATTAGAAATCAGAACAGATGTAATCATATAGGAGACACCGGGGCAGAACGGGGCAGCTAACGTAAGTGGTAAGATATGGCGATGGAATGAAGAAAAACATTCAAAAATCGTTGAATTAATATTTATTTATACTTCGGAACAATATAATTGCACAAAAATTACAGAAAAATAAATAAATTCTGCCCCATTCACGAGGCAGAATGGGATACGTATATTAAACATCTAGAATTTTAATTTTATTGCGCACATAACTCACATTTGAGTAGGGAGTCATCATCGTCACTGTCAAAACCAGCACACGACATATGTGCCCATTTTTTGCAATTGACACAAGAACACCACCCCGTGGTTGACTGCGAGTAGAATTCATTACAATAAAGGCAAATTGTGTCTTCTTCATCTTCTGAACTGTCTTTGCCTTGCGTTTCTTTTTTTTTAGACTTCGTTTTGTTCCCTTTTAATTTTTCCAAATTTTTTGCATTTGTCCTCTTATTCACATCGCTTAATACCTTTCTTTTAATCCTTTCTAGTTTCGCTTTTTTGGTCTCCTCAATCTTCTGCATTGCTTCTTCTAATTCTAATTTAGGTAAATGAATCACGTCTGTCGGGGAGACATATGTGAACGAAGTTTTAGGTTTTTCTGTTACTCTTGCGGAACTGCTAGACATCCAAGAACAACTAGGTCATGATTCAAGATCGGACGTGTTTTGAGCGCTTCTGTTTATATTTGTGACATTATGAAGATTCTGAGAAACGTTGATATCCGGAATAAGAGGGGAATTTTCGTCAACAGTTTCAGAGGTCTCTAAAACGTATTGGAGATTGGTCTCTCTTGTTACAACATTTTTCTCAGGAGTTCGAGGATGTTCTAGCGTGGATTTCATCGTCGGGGTCTCTTAGGTGGTCCTCCGCTCGTCTTATTGCCCTTCTTGTCGGTGGCAGGTGGTCTTGAGGGGCGAGGATCTTCCGGACCAGCGGATGGCTGGAGGCTCTGGCGCGTTCGTAGGCGCCTCGTGCCATTGCTTTCAGATGTCGCCTTAATAGTGGCACTTGAAGGTCTTTGCGCAGTTGTGCATTGCGAACGTACTACGGCGCCGCAGCTACGCCTCTAAGGATCTTGCTTTGTTGAGTTTCCAGTAGCTTGATGTGAGAATCAACCGCCGTGCACCACGCCAAAGACCCATAGGTGACAATGGGCCTGATGGTGGAGGTGCATAGAAGAGTTTTACTTCGGAGGTCCACCATGCTGTGTCGTCCAATCAGGGGGTGGAGAATGCTTCTCGTCACTGCGACTTTTCTTATAATTTTCCTGACATGGCTCGCCCAGGTCAGTCTTCGGTCGAGGATGGTGCCCAGGTATTTCACCTCGCTTTTTCACTCAAGGTGCGTGCCATCCACGTGAACGTTCTCTGCAGTCGCTCTGGTTCTGCCGGTAAACCTGATTGCTTCACACTTCGCTGAGTTGATCCGTAATTTCCATCTTTCAGTCCAAGTTGTGAGATTATCTACAGCGACTTGAAGCTTGCGGGTGAGATATTGTTCATTTCGGCAAGTCGAGTAGATGGCGACGTCGCCCGTGTAGATTGCTAGCTCCATTCCCGGATGTTTGGGGATGTCGTGGGTGCACAGTAGGTACAATTCCGGAGCCAGCGTGGATCCCTGGGGGATACCTGAGAATATTGGCCTCGTCGAAGATGTGTGTTGTCCGATCCTGGCTCGGAAAGAGCGGTCCTTCAAATATCTGTCAATGAGGCGAACCATGTCCTTGTTTATGTTTAACTTGATAATTTTGTGCAGTAGTCCCTGGTGCTACACCGAGTCGAAGGCGCGGGTGAGGTCCATGAATACTGCCTGAAATACGTCGCCCTTCTGCTGTGAGTGAAGAGTTGAAATTCTGTTGATAGTCCGGCTCGGAAGCCGAACTGTTCTTGGGGTATGGCGTCGATTTCCATCAGCTCGTCACGGAGGCGGCTGAGGATCACCGTTTCCGCAACTTTTGATAAGCAAGACAGCAGGCTGATGGGTCCGTAGTTGGCTGTTGACCTGGCATCTTTGCCTCTTTCTGTAAATGAGATCTCTAATCTCTGGCGGTATCTTGGTAGAAATATTGTGCTCAGTTATGACTGTAACGTTCTCATAACTCTAGATGATATCTTGCGTGAGACGTGCTATTTGATTTTCGATGTCTTGTTTGTTTATCTTGGTCGCTTGTTCGGTGTTCCAAGCGGCGGTCAGTCCCATCCCAAAGGCTCTCCAATCAGTTCTCTTTCCGGTTCTTGGGTCTCGTTTGATCGTGTGTCGTTCCACCCGTAGCCACTGACAAATCGTTGAGCACAATTTATTTGATTCCCGCAGCCCTTTGCGTTCGACAATAGCGCTATTTCGTTCTGCCCCGGTGTCCCCCACTAAAAGCAATTTCCTTGAGTTAGGCAAATATTTGCAAATCAATATGTCCACAAATCCGATTATTGTCCATACACGGTAGTTTCTTAATTTCCTTTCTCATTCAATAATTTTAAAGTAGTACAGTATTTATTACAGGTAGCAAACAGCAAAGACAGTAAAATTAAATAGTGATTATTTCTTATAGAAGGCTATGGAAAATAATTTCAAGTGTGTGGCGCTTTTCAAGGTTTAATTTTTTTATACAGAAGAGGTGCGGTCATTAGTTTTGAATTCCTAGTTGATAATATCCACTGCATGCAATAACGCGATTTCAACTGACTGGATAAGTTCCTACGTGACGCGTTCATTTCAAAAGAAATGGTTTTGCCAAAATGTTCCGATAATTCTTTGGTAAACAATTCAAATAATAACTTGCGTATTATCCAAAATTATTGCTGCTTACTATATCGAACACTAAAATAAAATGCTTTTTACTGTTCTACTTAGATACTCGAGCTTTTGTCATATATCGTGTACAATAAGCAATAATACGATTACTATTTTTAGCTATATTATAAGAACAGGACGCACCCATTATGTCCAGTCGTAGTTTATCCTCTTGAGTCGGCATTCGGTTACGTTCGGTTGCTGCTTAGATTTCTTCCGTATTGGCTCACTTATTTGTGCATTTATTGGGGTATAGGTATTTTATTATTTTATATTTTATATGAATTACGTTTGATAAAGAGATTCTCAAAAAAAGGCCAAATATTAGACAAGGAATTAATTTATTTTAGAAAGACATACGGTTACTATTATTACAGAACTTAAAGATATTTGTATATATTATTTGAATTACTGTATATAAAACATGAAATCCATTTAATTTTCTTGGAGTTACGTTTGACAGTTTATTAATTTTATTTATATTTAGATCTAACGTTGTAACAAAAAAGACGCATAATTACTAATGGAACAATTTTGTTTATACATAAATAACAAAATACCACATAGTAATAAAAAAATACAACACATTTGTGTATAAAAGAACTGTAATGTTAATTATCGATTTATTACGTAGGTAATTTATTTTTTTAATTCTTATTATTGTTATCATCGTAATTTAAACTAAAGGTAGTAATAAAAACACCAACTATTTTCTAATGAACTATTTCACAAATACACTTTACGATAATTGCACATAAACATAATGCACAAGATTGAAAGAGCATTTTATGCTTTCAAAAGTAAAAATTTGCTGTCCAGCACATTTATCTTCCTGTTAGAAGAATTCAGATTTGTACGATAATAAACTCATAAACAATCCGACGCGTTTAAAGAGGAAGAAACTTAAACAACAGCTGAATGTATTCGAATATGTGACTGAACGACTAGACTGTGATTTACACCGAACATAATGGCTGTCTGCAAGTGCACACCACCTTACAATATTTTGTAGTATTATTTAAGGTAGTTGCTGTAGGATTTGTGAGCACTTACTAAGAAAATAATAAACTTTAAGATAAAAAATGATCCAACATAGTTCTGTAGGTTAACATAAAAATGCTTATTGAGTAGTATTTTTTTTTGTATCGGCAAGTAATGAATACAGTAAGTGTGATATGTAGGTATTAAATTCTTACTTCTAATTGTTAAGTATCTAGTAATTTTCATACTGACGTTTCATTATTATTTATTTCAGATGCCCAATTTAAATGTCCTCCCAAAAATGGGCAATACGAAGATCCAGACCAGTGCGATAAATTTTATGACTGTCGAGATGGAGTTGCAGTGGAAAAACTTTGCCCTGACGGTTTAGTATTCGATCCAACGATTAGGAAAATAAACAAGTGCGACCAACCTTTCAACGCTGAGTGTGGGGATCGTACTCAACTACGTACGACAATTTTTTTTCATTAGAATATTACTTTAATATGTTTAGTTGCAAGAAGAATTTATTCTCAGCTGTACTTCTAATTCTTCTTACATATACGGATTATCACATTTGCTTTCTAGTAGTTATAATTTAGACTTATTTCATTGAAATCGGTCTTTTCCATCTGTTTTTTGTCGTCGCGATGATCCCCGCTTGCGATTTGGCGGACATGTTTTATCGTAGCAATGAATGCGGATGGAAAAAACGAAGTTTATATATTGATGTGTGACATTACTAATTTGCAATATTTTAGAACCACCAAGACCGTCTAAAAATTGTCCACGTCGCAATGGTTTCTTCGCCCACCCAGAACCAAACATTTGTAACATTTTCTATAACTGTATTGAAGGAGAAGCTATTGAAATTAAATGTACTAACGGGCTCCACTTTGACGAATACAGTGGCACATGTGTTTGGCCTGATGCGGCGGGACGTGAAGGATGTGAATCTATAGAAAGTGAGATATCAACTTTATTATGTTCTCAAACATTTGTTATTTCTTTGAGTCTTCTACTTTCGCTAAGATGTGTTAGCTAATAATAAATTTGTTGATGTATGGGTGAGGAATCTATTCCTGAAATAGTGTTATTTGTTCTGCAGATAAGTTGAAGGATGGTTTTGAATGTCCAAAGGCTTCTCAAACGGACGCTAATGGTCAATTTGTAATACATCCTAAATATGCTCACCCAACCGACTGTCAAAGATTTTACGTTTGTCTAAATGGTCAAGAACCTAGAGATTTAGGTTGCCAAGTAGGAGAAGTGTATAACGAAGAATCGCAACGATGTGATGCGCCAGAAAATGTCCCTGGATGGTAAGATATTTGACCTTTGTCTCCGAACTTAATTAAACTGTTTATTTTTCAGTGAGGACTGGTATAAAGATGAACCAAACAAACCCCCAGCCAAAAAAGCATAGTTTAGCTATGTTGTAGTTTAGCGTTTCTTTATTTCACCATTCCTTCCGCAGTTATACCTTTAACCTAATTTGTTATACTTATATAAGATCTGTTACCTTTCAATTGTTATCGACTGCAATTTACTTTTTTTGGAATTCTTTCTTACTACTTTCACTTGTTTTTGTTCTATAAAGTTACTTTCCTATTTTTATGTGTGTATTATTAAATATTGTATGTGATTCGTGTAAATATGTATAATGAAAATTATTTATTTACACTATAAGACCATTTTTATTAGACAACATCTTAAATTTAAATACGTATGTTATGTAATAATAAAGGTACGTTTTATACAAAAAATCAAGGCATTTTATTAAAAAAAAACCACGCAACATACCTCACATATATCTATGTGTAAGTGAAAGTTCAGCTTTACTGCGTACTATATGACCTTTATGCTTTTTTTGCTCGTTGATCGTTAGGTTATTAGGTAACTACTGAATATTAGCGCGCAGTAAAAGAAAGTTATATAAATAATTTACACAATACTTTCCTAACTGATTTTAATTAAAACATAATGAAGCAATATTGTAAATGATAATTATTGAATTATGCCATAAATATCATGATGGAAGGTAAAAACCTCATTGTTTTTGCCTTTCTGTATAGAAGTTTAGTATTAGATTTTTAAATTAGAGGATATCACAGCAAAGGTACTACTTGAACAATGTGTTAGTTCAAGTATTTGTTCGTTATTAAAAATGTATCTATTATCAAAGTATTTTATTAAAATGTATTGGAATATAACAACAATACAGGCTGGTCCAAATTAACGGGCCGCTATTGCTATCTCTATTATTATTGGTCTTACGAAATCGGTTAAATATGCAAACCAGTAGTGTTTTCCTTACTGATTAAGATACCGTTAATAGAGAAACGATTGAATAACACATTTTTCAAAAAATCAAAATTGTATACTTTTGTGAATGGAACGCCCTCTATATTTTTCAAAAGATTATTCAATTTCTGATATAAAAACTTTATAGACCATAAAATAAATAACAAGAAAGCTTTTAGTTTTTATGAAAAGTAGGGGAAGATTGGGACCCTTCGTACAGTTTTCACACATTTATTTTTTTCTTGTTACCTGATTGGTTGAGGATTCAACGAAAATCAATAGCCCACATATTTAAGTTTAAAAAGTTTCAAAAGTGATTTCCTTTAATTTGGGATTCGCACGAATCTGCCCCAGGAATGAAGTACTTTCATATAGCAGTGGGGGCTCTTTCGGATACCATGGGGTGGTTTCGTACACGCGATTAAAAAAGTTAAATAAGATTACTTTATCTAACCATTAAAAAAACATACAATTCTCAAAAGTTTATCAAATTACAATTACTGCACATTAAAATTAGTCAAATTGACCGAAAAAGTGGACAGTCTAGAAGTCCTAGGTGTACAAATTGACACTGGTGATGTATACGGTATGCTTGTCTTCAATATTTGGAAAAACAAATGACCATGATGATCCTGGTTTCTTTCGGAGATAAGACTTTAAACTCGGTACTAGAAAAGTGGCTGATAACTTTTCCCACATAATAGACCGTTTCTTCTCAAATTTGATTAAAATAAAACAGTTATCTTTAATGGTTTCTGGCCTTACATCAATAGTTGTTTCCGCTTGAGATTCGTGGCAATCATCTTTATCAGTGTCCAACGTGGATGTTAAACCTTCCCGTAAACTTATTTCAGATTCCTCAGATTCCAAATCATCACTCTCTACTTTCTTTGCCTTCCTTTTTCTCGGCTTCGAATTAAAATCCAATAGAGTACGTTTCATTTCTTTAGCTCTAGCTCTTCTTTCTTGTTCAACTTTTTTCAATTCCTTTTCTCTGTGTTTCTCTTCAAGTTGTCTTTTTCGGGCGCATCAGTATATATTCGTGACTTTCCTGGTTTTCTTCCCTTATTTGTTTTTCTATTTCTTACTGCCATTGGATATGGTCTAATTGTTTCTGGTGTTACAAGAATGTTAGCTTGTGTAGTTTAGTGTATCAAAGTTGGCTGTTCAGTATAAGATCCTTGTAGTTCCTAATTTGCGGAAGTGGATGGCTCACAGGATTCAGCGATAGACCCTTCCAGATCCCGGAGTCCAGACGTCGATGGTTCACAGGTTTCAGCTATAGATTCTTGCAGATCCTGGAGTGCGGAAGTCGATGGTTTACAGGGATCAGCGAGAACTGATTGCAGTGCACATGGTGTCAGATTTTTAGTGCTTGTATTCTGAGTAGGTGGTATATTTTCCGTATTGTTTAAAGTATACACTTTAGTTGGGGCAAAATCGTCATCACTAAAGGCTAATTCGTTGAACGACCATATGCCTGGCGTAGTGTAGCCACTAATAATATTTTTCGCTGTAAGTGATTCGAAGTATCCAATTTTTACAAGTTTGGGAATATGTGTCAATTATTGAAGTCAGTTTTCAATTTTGATTTAAATTATCCACCCGCTCTTATTTGCCGCCCCAATACTTCCTTCAGGTGCATCTTCAATAAAATGAGCTTTATTATGCACGCGTGGAAACACAAACAGTGGTGAAATAATATTTCCGCTTGTTGAAATAATACCTCCAAAAGTTACAAGTTCGCTTCTTTCAGCTGAAATGATTTGCCCGACTTGTTTTTGTGTTTTTGGTGCAAAAACTTTGGGAGTATTTAAAACCGTCGATAGTCCTGATTCGTCAAAATTAAATATTCAAGTTATTGTAGAACTCCGTTACTGCTGTTTTATTAAAAACGAAGGACCTGGCAACGCTGGTGTTTTCCGATTTTGACAAATTCAGGTTGGTGTTTCTTTTTCTAAATCCATGGATCCAGTCTATACCTATCATTTCGTTTTTGTCCCAATTCTCTGAATACTTTAACTTTAAAGCTTTAGCATACTCGTACGCCAGCTTTCTGACTAGAGTTATTGTAAACCCAAAATGCATTTAACAACATTTTGTAATGTAATCGTTCAAAATTCTTTCTTCTTCTAAAGAAAATACATGAAGACTCGTCAATTTAGAGTCTTCGTCACCATCCTTGCTTTTAATTTTTTTACACGACTTTTCGACGTTAATGCTTTTACATTATATGCATCCGCAGTATTTCTATATGATAATTGTCCCTGTATCACATCATCTGTAGCTGATTGCATCGAATCTTCGTCCACTTCTTTGCTTCTCGTCTCCTTCTTTTTAATTAATAATTATTATTACTATTACTGTCTGAATGTACCCCATAGTATAGACAAAAGTAAAAACTAACCTCTTGTCCACTAAAGTATAAACTGAAAAATATTTGTTATTAAACTACTATCTTAAGGATATTTATTTGTCGTTAACGTAAACATCTTGTTAGAAACGAAATAAAACTAATCACAATACAATCGTAAACTTCAATAGAATAATTACCCACTGAGCGCGAAAACACGTTGCTATTTGTCACTTCACTCGCAGTGGCGGGACCGATCAACAACATGGCGGCTATTAAGACTAGGCACACAGGCAAAAGCAAGCGTACACCACTTGGTTAGTCTCTAATAGTTAGTGTACGAATTTGCCCCGTGTATGAACGGTCCCAATCTTCCCCTACACTCTTTTAGTCTATAATAGGCTGTTATTTTTTTGCAAAAACAAGCATTTATGTCTTCAAACTGTTAAAAAGATACATAACACACGTTTCCTGCGCGTTTAACTGTTAAAAATAGTTTGTTTTCTACAGTGATGGCTTCTTATGAGAGATTCAAGGGCTTCAGCCCCTCAATCATCCCCGTTTGAGAAAAGGTGCCTTCTGTACATATTATGAAATACGTTTCTGCAAATGAAAATCTTAAAATTTACGAGAATTTGAACACATGAGCTTTTCAAACGTAAGCTTATGGCGAATGGAGGTTCAATAAAATTGAGCCCACAGATTATCTAAATTCGCCTGCCGATCTAGCGAATGAAGCTATATGTTTACCGACAATTGATTTCTATTTATAGTTACATTTTTTAACGAATACTTAATAGCGTGTAGATTATATTTTATAATTTCATTCGTAATATACCTTACATAATATATAATATATTATTAGCATCATCCAGGGAAGGGAAATAAAAATAATTTCAAGTTAAAAACTTCATTATCGACGGAGAGAAAGCAGCTTTAATTACTGAGAACACTATTTACCGGTGTCTTGCGAAGGAAACGTATTTCTTAGCAACTTCAAAGACTTATGTCGGTGTTAAAACTTACACAATAAAACAAGCTCGGTACCAGTACCTTTACACGGTATTTTTAAAAGGAAATTTACTGTAAATTTGAATAAACTCATCGTTTTCTGTATCTGCGTCTACCCTGTCTTTCGTTTCCTACGCACATAAAGATACTCTTAAGGAATACCATAAATCAAGAACGCCTTAATGCTCTTGCAGTAATGTCAATTAATTCACAGTTTCAACAATTTTGTCGAAAAGGTTGGAGAACATTTCATTTCTCAAAAAGAGAGAAGACTTGAGCTTGTGTGCAATCATTTATGCACTGAATTTTTTATTTTGTTTAATTCTTTTGTGGGTTAGTTTTGTATTCAAATGGTGAATTTTCTTTTATTTGTTTACGTATTATATATACACGTTGCGACACTGAGCGGCTGTACATACGGACTTTCAATTGCAACAGTGGAATACTATGTATGTACGTATGTGCATTGTGACGATTGTGACTCAGCGCCCGCATCGACCTACTACGGTTACACTCGTCTCACCCAGCAGCGTATGCCTTCAGTGCGTTAACAGAGGCAGTAGGCATAATTTCGTTGGGACAGAGAACGATTACGGAACCTACGTATTATGTATTCGCAAATTATGTTGAAAATGAATTCTCATATTTATGTTGTTGCTGCTAGGAGGCATATACGAAACCAAAAAGTAATTCTAAATAAGAAATGAAAAGTATTCTGATGAAATAAAAGAAAAGAAAAATAAATACTCTACATAACTATGTACAAAATAAATAAAAATTCTAAACCGCTCTACGACAACGTTACTAGCTGTATCTCCTCTCGCATCCGCCCTGGCTCTGTCGCACGAACTCGTGCTGGCGAATATAATCGATATATGCGCTGTTGTCGAACTGTGTTGTTTTCTTCAAGTTGTATGTACAGCCGATCTGTGTCGCAACGTGTATATGCATTTGTAAAACATTGAGAGCCCCCCCCCAAACAAAATAGTAACTACGAGCCCCCACAGGTTTTTCGACGTTTATTTAATTTTTTTGATGAGTGTCTAAGTGTTTTTACATATTTTTCCTTAACCGGGAAGCAGTCACCCTTCACAAAGTTTAGCGATCAGTCGCGTCCCTGTCGATTCAGCCACAAGATGTTGTTAAAAAAATTCTTGAAAAGTAATAACAATTTCCACTTTTTTCTTTAAAACGTATTAGAGAAACATATAATTGATTTTAGAGGTCGCATGCCTAATCGAAATAGACTCATTAGCATTTGTTGTATAAATAAAATTTCTTTCTTCATACAGCCTATTTTTGATACTAACTTTATTATGTTTGCCATAAATAACTATAAAATTATGAGGATAATTTAATTTAAATATGTTGGCATTTCACACGCATAAGAAACAAAACAGAACTAGGGAATCATTTGCTTTACTTTGCAGTCTTGACTAGCTTAAAATATTTAAATTGGTAAAACAACTTTTTTCAAAATAACTGCTGAGCGCTCTTCGTCACGCTCTTTGATGACGTCACACTGGGTTGGTGATATACCACCATGCACGATATTAGTCTAAGCAGTAAAGGAATCGTTATTTTGCATTTCTTCTTTAACTTTTGAAGGGCTTTCGGTGTATAGAGGATGCCAGTCGTCAACTGAGCCTTTCTTCGCATCTCATTCGATGTTATTTCGGAAAAACGAAGTTTCAAAGCAAAAACCAAACACGTAACCGAGCACCGTTTTCGTGAAAGATGTATTTGTGGTTGATATTTAATCGACTAATTCTTACTATTTGTAATTGTACATGTATTTGGACGAAATTAAGGTTGAAATGATACAGTAGTTGCAATTTTATTGGAAATTTTGTTTGTTAATTTCACGAGAAAATTTACAGACATGTTATTTAACCAGGGTCTTTAATTTCCGATTATGTGGTGTTTTACCTAATCTATCATTATTTTTCCCACAATAATTTTTCGTTAGAAAAGTTTTCACACTCACTTTTATCCACTTCAAATAGTAAATCTTTTATTTCATTTAAGTTATTCGAAATAAAAGGTGTAGTATCTTTGCTCTTATTGTTTTGAGGAATTTGTACTTCCCGCCCGTGCAGATAAGTTTTTATTTTTAAATTAGAACTAATTACAATAGAATAAGTAATAATAAGTCCTGGAGAATATTTAATTTTAAATAAGGCGACTTTTTGGTTACCATCGCTGTCTGTAATTTTAAACCAATTTTTGAGCAAATCTAAAGAGTTCAAAACACTTATGAATTCCTGAGTCTTTATAAGTAAATAATTTTTGATGCTGTTCAAACTCATTCGTACTAACCGAGATACAAGATTTTCACACTCAATTTTCTCGATTTTTGTTGTTAAATACAACGGACAGTTAGGGAATTGAGTTGGAATAGCATCTTTTTTAAGCCTAGGGTTTTTTAAACTTACAGTTATAGGTTCAACTGTCCTTGAATCTCTAGCTGTTGAAAAATAAATAATATCTTCTTTTATAAAGTACAACTCACAAAGCGTAGTATACATCGTTGGAGTCCAATTTTGTACATATCTGGGGATCAGAGGGAAAACCGAATGTGTGAACTTTCGGTCCATTCTTATAATTACCGCGGCACCCAGGTACGCAACAGGTATACGGCATTGTTATAAACACGTAATGCACAAAACACCTTTAGACAGCCAACAGCACAGAACACCTGTGAAGTGTCGGCGAATACCTGCAAGCAAAACAGCCGACGCCACAGTACTATAAATAGACCGCTAGAGTCACACTTTTAGGTTACCCCGTTTTTATCGTTTCAGAAAAGGTGTCGTCGCTTATACATCACTAGAGAAACATTACAGGTATTACCAACAAAGTACGGAAATATCACTACACAGTATTTTTTTAAATAAAACCAATATAATTTGGATAAACCAATTCGAAACGCAAGAAACGGTCTGAATGTGAGAAATGTCCAATCTACAAATATGGCTGATCGACTACCTAATACGTCAGCCTACTAACGTCAGAGCTTGTTAGCCTTGCCTTATCAGTAGTAATGACCACGAACCTACTTTGTTATTTTAAATAGAACGTCCTGTATATGACCACGTTTTTGGTTTCTCCATCTACAAATAAACCTACACAATATCGGTTTCATATGTCTATTTCCAACACATTTCGAGATATTTATCATTTTGTCGTCAATCGCCTAAACTTGCACAAGTTTCTCCAAAATATTCGAAATCCGAATACATTCTAGCGTAAACTTTTACGAGATTCAATGGCATACTTGCCTCTATCTAGACATGGTAATAGAACGTTTTCAAAATATACAGGAACTTCAATACAGAACACCAAGCTTTACCAAATCCAAACACCAGAAACGTATTTTTTAAATAGCACTGTATTCACTGCATAGGAAATTTATATCTCTGACGTTTTTTCACAATGATGCATACCTCTAACAAGAGATATTTACAGTTAAGCCCGAATCCTGCATTTGGGTATTGCATCCATTGGTGTTAGTATTGGTTGATTATCATGACGACAGTTAACAAAAAATCCTGACATTGACATTTTCAAAGTATTGATTCAAATTTTTGAGCCCAACTAGCTACTTGCAGCCATTGGCCATTCTTGCATTTGGAAGTTACATCCAAATGGGTTCTGGTGTTAATATGGTTTGGTGACTATATTAACAGCGAACAAAGTATAGTTACATTGACTGTTGATTTAAAATTTCGAGCTTAAGTAAAGAAGAGTTAGATAATATGTATAATTTATATATTAGGAGAAATAGAAAGAAAAGCTGCATGTATTTCCTATACCACGGATACAGAAACAACATACGGTGCTATTTAAAAAAATTACGTTTCTGGTGTTTGAATTTGGCAAAGTTTGGTGTTCAATACTGAACACCTTGTATATTTCGAAGGCGTTCTAATACAATATCTAGATGGAGCCAAGTATGCAATTTAATTCTGTAGAAAATTCTACTGAAATATATTTGCATTTTGGATTTTAAATTATGAATATCTTGAAATCTCAAAACATATTAATTTGCACGTAAATGACGTTAACTGAAAAAAAATGCTTATATTTCAAGTGAAATGTCACCACATGGTTTATAGGTTATATTTTATGTCAAAATCTACTTGAACACCTTTTTTGCTGCATTTTTAATGTAGAGTATAATATAAGTGGTATTATTGGACTCGCTTTTCCATTATCTTTCCAAAAACATCAAAATATATAAAATTCAAGATATGAAAGTTGGCATTACTTTCGGTAACACCCGAAATTAAATTAATGTAATTTCGACATTAGTTAGTACACAAAAAAATTAAAATCGATGTGTTTTTTCTGAAATCGTTAGCTTCTTTAAAAGTTAGCAGCCGAAGAGGGGGGATGCTTTAGGACCTCACTGAGTGTGACGTGTGTGGTTATCATTTATAATTTCAGGGCAAACACTAAGGTATCGACACACTCCGCACCACATAAAACATTTAATGAAATCGAAACAAATATTTCGGGAATTCGTTAATCTCCTTTGTGAACCGTACGACCGAATCCACCTTAGTGTTATTTGCAATGTAAAGTGAAGTTGTACATAACTCTCAATATTAGTTTTCCTTAAAGTAAATAAAAAGTTACTTTCAGAATTGAGAGTCATTTGTAATGTAACCCACAACAATGAATTCTATAAATAAGACTACGTACTTAACTATTTTTTCCTACTACCGGTTACGTAAGTCAAGTACTACTGCCCTGATTGGAGAGACGTAAGTGCGATTTACAGGTTATTTAACTTGGCTTCCCTTGATAGTGGAATGTAATGCAATTCTATCTACAATCATTAGATAAGAATCACATATCCCACTCTTAGTTAGCTACATATTACGTGCGTTTGTTTATCCACAGGATGGAGGTAGTGATGACGGCATCAGTTATCTACCAATTGATAGTTGGATTTGTGATGGATCCATCGCACTTAATGTTTTTGTTTGTATTTATGGATTGGTGAGAAGTCCATTAAATATCATATTTTTTCCACCTGCTTTTAAAATCGGTGCCTGCTAAGTACGAGAGAGGCTTCATAAATTCTCGGCCTGATATAGAAAAAACAAACTTGGTAAAATATGACAATTTTTATTTTGCAATACAATCTTCCCCAACTTCAATACATTTATTACAACGATCAATTAATAATTCTATACCCTTGTAAAAATAATCTGAAGCTTCTTCCTCAAAATGTTGTATTACAGCTGCTTGCAACTCACTATCGTCCTTAAAACGACGTCCCCTAGGGTTTCTCTTTATATGAGAAAATAAATAATAATCACTTGGAGCCATGTCCGAACTATACGGTGGATGTTCTAATTCTTGAAAGCCATATTTGCGGATGGTAGCTTGTGGAATGCATTGTGGTTCAATAATCGAACACGATTTGTCTTTTTTCCTCGACGTTTTACAAGAATATTGTCCCTCAATTTATGCAGCAAAGACGAATATATGTGCTGTTGAAAGTTGTACGAGGTAAGCGCCATAAATTATTGGCCTGATTTAGAAAAAGTGGTAAACTTGGTAAAATATAACAATTTTTATTTTTCAATATAATCTCCCCTAACTTCAATACATTTATTACAACGATCAATTAATAATTCTATACCGTTGTAAAAATAATCTAAAGTTTTTCCCTCAAATGTCTTTCTGGGACAAGGTTCATCGAGTCGCCGCCATTCCATCGATTCCTTTTTGGATAGAGAATCATAAACCAAGACCATTGTTTCATCTACTGTGACAATGGACTCCAATATCGGTTTCGGGGCGTCTCCACACATGTTTAAAAACGAGCGCGCATATTCGACCCGACGTTCACGTTGGAAAGCAGAAAGAAGACGCGGTACCCATTTTGCATTAATCTTATTCTTAGCCCAATGGTTATGGGCAGAAATGTTGGACATCACTGCTAATTCCTTCACTTTCAAACGGCGATCTGCTAATACCGTTTCTTCAATAATTAAAATGTTTTGAGGCGTTTTCAGTTCAATTGGCCGGCCGGGGCGCTCATCATCTTCAAGGGATTCTTGCCCCAAACGGAAACATTTGGCCCAGTTTTTTACAGTGGAATATGAAGAAGATAAATCACCATAAACGTCGTCTAAACGTTGTTTAATGTGATTAGGCGTATGCCCTTCTTTTCTTAAAAATGTAATGACCGCGCGGTACTTAATTTTCGTCACGTTAACTGGCTGGCTGCTAAAAAATACTACTCTTCGAGCCGTAATATATATAGAGTAGGCCTCTACCTCGTATACTAAGTAGGGAATCACCACGTTAATAAGCTTTATTACAATTATGTTACCTTTTCGTATCTGGCACGTTCTTTCTAATAGTACCTCTTATTGAAAAATCTGGCCGCCCCTAGATAATGAAAGGTATAATAAATTATATTAAAAGGTATAATACTTCTCATACCTAGTATTATCAATTTTTTTGAGTGTGCATGCGATAATAGTGTCCATACCTCACTTGCATGGCAAATAACTATTACGTCCCTAAAGACATAAAGTAGTAATATAATAATATATTTAGACAACAATAGGTGTCAATTTTCGTAAAATGCTGATTTTTTTCGAAATTTTGGGCTGGTAGTAGGAGAAATATATAATATAACGATCGGGCCGTAAGTCCTTTCGCGGTCTCGGATTGCAGATATATTGGAGATCTCGGCTTCAGCTCAGTCTACAAACAACATACTCGACCGCAAAAATGCACTTACTTCTCTTGTTTTATAAATAACTATTTTCATAACCTGTAAAATAATAGATATAGCAAATTTCTGACGCCAAAACACCGAATATACCGTATTACTACTTTTTCTGAAAACGAGCTCAAGACATCGAAATATCGAAAATAAAACCTCCTGTACAATGGTTGTTTGCTTCCTAGTTCATTGTTATTTATTTAATACTTTGTTATTTGAATTATGAATTCGTAGCTACCTAAATTATTTATTCGGCACGTGTTATTCACGTAAAATGTTGTTCAATGAATTATAATTTTAGTTAGTTTAGAAAGAAATTGTGTCTGAGTTGATGATGTAGAAGGAATATTAAGAGAAGAACGACAACGTGCGACGAATAGATATTTGCCATAGCAAGTAGCCGGCGTTAGTTTAATGAGCGAAGAAGCATAACAGAGCGAATCCATTCAAGACACAGCCGCACGGCAATACAAGATTTAGACCCAAGGGTAAAAGTGCTTCTATGCGACTTTCCTCGAGTCGTTTTAAATTCACGTTTCCCCGTCTGGCGCACTGGTTTCGCGAAAATATTTTCAACTTTGTCGCGTATACACATTCTTTTCTTCGCTTGTATTTGTTAGACGGTGGATTAAAAATGTTGTGGTTTGTTTTTCTTCTATTTTCTGCTACTATTAATGTAGGTAAGTTGCACCAAAAAAAGAATCTAATTAAGTTCTAGTTGTTATAGAGCGATTAAGGTTTATTGCAATTATGTAACGATCGCTTTAAACATGTCCTAAAGTGATATATCTATGTGTTGCGAATATATACTAATTGTAAGTGTGGTATGTGTATCTTAAAACTAATTGGACATACACATTGCGTTTTGAAATATTTCAAAAATTCAAAATACCAAATTTGTTTTTAAATTCTAATTCATTATTTAGTATCAAATGTACTTAATTATCTAAAAACATGTTTTTGAAATTACATATCTGATGTAAGATGTGTTTTAGAAGTATTCCTTCGTGGTAGAGAGATGTTATGATATATAGTAGTAAAATGCAAAAGGTTTAATTAATTTTAGCTATGGTATTTACTTACGTTATAATAGTAACTTGTTCGAATACAAAATTATCGAATACAAAATGTTGTACAATGCTGAAAGTTAAATTTTATAGACATCTTCACCTTAAAAAGTATTATGCAAACGCACGTACATACATAACCGCAGAAGAAAAGTTTACTGGGTATGTAGGGCATTTAAATGTTGAATCATAAAATTTTAATAAAACATAATACTTTCGTTTTAATAGTTAACCACGCTCAAAAAAATAGAGAATACTAGGTATCAGAAATATAATACTTCTTAAAATAATTTATTGTACCTTTCTTTCTCCAGGGACAGCCAAATTTTTTAAAAAGTAGAACAATATACGAAAGTTCGTGCCAGATATTGAAAGGTAACATCATTGTAATAAAGCTTATTAAAATTATAATGCAGCTTATAATAAAGCTTATTAACTCACTTTTATTATCTAGGTTCTATTACCTATTTTTATGAGTGTACGCTAAGCTTTATCACCATGTTAATAAGGAGAGTTGACACTTTGCGCGGCGCGACTTGATCGGATGCGTTGTTGTGTGTAGGTATACATACAGGGTGGCGCACCACATTCGCGTCGGTTTACATACGAAAAACGGCAAAATATTTTCATTAAGAGCTGTGTAGGTTCATTAGGAGCAAGTTTTAAAATTGTTTTGATATATATTGGGTTGCCCAAAAAAAGTTACACACCAAAGTTGTGAAACTTTAAATGGAATACTCTGTATATTATTGCATATTTTGATAATGCCGGCAAATTACTGTTATGTTTCCTATACCTAACTCAGCCGTTTTTGAGACATTTAACTATTCTTGAAAATGTAGGCTAAAACTTAAGAGGTACGCCTGTCTTACGTATCTAAGCCAGATATTTCTAATTGTATTTATTTTTTAATCGAAGTATTAGACTTGATGACAAAATAAAAACTATCCCTAGAAATTATACAGGTGTATTCATTATCGTATTTAAATTCTAACTTTAACCATTTATAAAATTATATTAAGATATCCTATACTTATATCTTATATTTTCTTAGTAATTTAGCATTTTCAATTTCGAATATTCATTTCTTGCCATGTATTTTACGAAAGTAGGCTTTGACGGAACTGACGTTATTATGACTGCTCCAAGTTTTCCGAAGAACAGGTGTGTTATAAAAAAATTTAGTGAGAAAAGCCAATTACGGAAAAGAAGAAAATTAATTTTTAGTTATGGAATCTCTAATTGAAACTCGACTCGAATTTTGTTTATGGGTTCTAGAGAAGTTAGGAGATGATGAACATTTCTTTAATTGTCTACTTTTTACAGATGAGTCAACTTTCCACAATAACGGATTAGTTAACAGACAATTTTCATTATTGCAGTGATGAAAATCCCCATTTTTTTAGAACGCCCGATAGTCAGCACAGATGATCTGCTAATATTTAGGGTGGAATAATGGAACGCGTATGGTAGGACCATGCATAAATTACGCCATGTTTCTTGATTTTATAAAAGGCAATTTACCTGCACTTTTGGAAAATATATCACTTAATATCCAAGAGAGGCAATATCCCAATAGATGGATAGGACGCGGAGGTCCACCGAATTGGCCAGCAAGGTCCCCAGACCTAACTAGTCTCGATTTTTCTTTATGAGAATATATCAAAAATATTATTTACGATATACCGCCAACCATATCCGACAATATGAGAAACCAAATAAGAAAAGCGTTTCGTTCTATAACGCCAGATAATTTATTTAAAGTGAAACCAGTCATTTTAAGAACGAATTCCCTTATGCATTGAAAGTGATGGACATCATTTTCTTATTTGTTCAATAAAGTATGTATTTGTTGTTTATAATTTGTCTTGTTTTTAATTAGTACGAAAGAAAAACCAATTGAAGGGTTAGACTGATAAATCTCATCTATTTGTGAGCAGTCATAATAACGTCGGTTTCGTCAATGGCTGCTTTCGTAAAATAAATGGCAAGAAATGAATATTCGAAATTGAAAATGCTAAATTACTAAAAAAATATAGAAAGATATAGTTATAGGAAACCTAGCAATACAATTTTATAAATGGTTAAGATTAGAATTTAAATACGATAATGAATAACAGGGTGTTCCATTTAATATAAGAAAGTTATTTGACTTTAATGATAGTCCAAATCAAAAGTATATTTTCGTCCAGCTTGTATAATTTTCAAGGATAATTTTTATTTTATCATCAAGTTTAACGCTTCGACTAAAAATAAACGCAATTAGAAAATTTTAACTTAAATACGTAAGACAGGCGCGCTTCTTAAATGTTGGTTTACATTTTCAAGAATAGTTAAATGTCTCAAAAACGGCTTGAGTTAGGCATAGGAAACATAACAGTAACTTGCCTTTATTTAGCCCCCCCTATCAAAATATGTGATAATATACAGGGTATTCCATTTAAATTTTCACAACTTTGGTGTGTAACTTCTTTTTGAATCACTCTGTATATCTCAAAACAATTTAAAAGCTTGCTCCCAATGAACCTATATAGCTCTCAATAAAAATATTTCAAAAATATTTTGCTGTTTTTCGTATGTGAAGCGACGGGAATGTGGTACGCCATCCTATTATATATACGTAGTATATATGCATCTCCGATCGGCGGTTGATGTTAATATTCGCTTCGCACAGTCGGCTCGCTGTTTGTTGGCATGCATATACTCGTTACTAAGTTAATAAGCTTTATTATAATTTTAATAAGCTTTATTACAATTATGTTACCTTTTAATATCTGGTTTCTGGTTTCTTCTTATTAAAAAATCTGCCTGTTCCTAGGTAATGAAAGGTATAATAAATTATATTACATAAAAGGTATTAATTTCTCGTACCTGGTTATCATAACATTATTTTCTTAGTGGAATACTCTATATATTTTAGCCGTTTTTTGCTTCTTCCTTTCTCTTTATTGTGATATTCTTACAATTCACATATAGGGAAAATTATTTTTTTTACAAAAAAAGAATACTTTCGCAATTTTAACTGTAATATATAGCTGAAAATAAAGTATACTATAAAAGGTTTAGGATCGAAGAAAACTATTAGGGAATGCAGTCAAAACTGCACTGAAGAAGTAAGTAAAACTCTTTCTTCAGAGTGCTCTAAGCTTTTGAATTTAATTCAATTCTTCATCAGAGAGGAACAATTATGAGAGTAAGAAAGCTGCATTAATAAACCGTCAAACATCATTCCAAGAGAATTATATCAATAATTCTTTAAACGTATAAAAATTATTAGCTAAAATTCCTTAAAATTATTTGTTACATTTTGTAAAAATACTTAAAACTTGAGTGCTTATTCTAGTTAGAAATTGTAATTTTGTAATTGTGACGACAATAAAATTTTGCAATTGTAACAATAAAAAATAAAAAGTAGGAACGCAGAAGGCGATCCTAATTGTGAAGAGACATCTACTATAAAAAGTGTTCAAATGTAAAATTTGTGCCAATTTCGATCAAATAGTATTAATAGTAATTACTTGTCGTTATTTGTGCATATTTCACATTTAGATTTAAACGTATGATACAAGAAAAAACTAGTTAATATTATGTATATGTAAAGTAGGAAGAATATTGTTGTTCTGCGTCCTAATCGGTCTTTAGTGTTTTGGGTCTTTTATACCTGCACAAAATAATGCATCAAACCTGTTGGCCTTCAATCAACTCTTCATAAAAGGTGTGTTTATTGACGGGCACTGTATAATGATCGCTTGGATCATTAAATTTTAAAGAAAGTCTTTTTAGATGTTTAGCACAAATTAAAAATTATCTAGTTGTATTATATTACACTTTTATCGGCGTTACTGTGTAAACATAGTTGATGAGAATCTATCAGCTCCCAAAATACTGGGTGTGTCAACTATCTGGAAGTTATAGCTGACTTACTCACTTTATTCAAACAATATTTTAAGAGAAAGTTATTGCGGATAAAATAGTTTACACTGTAAACATATTCTGATGTATACAGGTGATTTGTAATGGTAATTTACCCTTTCCGGCCAACAGATCATATTAAGAGTCATGGAACACTTTACAAACACAATTTATAGACTATTGTCTCAAAATAAGTAACAAGAAAGTTACAATGGTTTTTAGTTTCTATTAAAGATACGCGTTAATAGTCTAATATTTATAGTAGAGTAGTTATAACTCTATCCAAAACTAAATAGTCTACGTTCTTAAAATGTCAAAGAGATACATTATTTAAGAAATTTCTGTTTCGCAGGTGTTTATAAAATTAAAAAAAACATGGTGTCGATCAAAGACTGAATCCTGTGGTACACTAGTGGTCTATGGCATGTGATACCCCACAATACTAATCAAATGACTTATCGTTATAAACAGTGTTTTAAGTTTTCAAAGTGAACAAGCTTCTTTGGATAATAAATAGTTTATTTTAAAAAGAATAAGAGTCTGCATAATTCAATGGATTTGTAATGGTTGTCTTAATTCCTAAAACTTTTATTAATCATATGTTTACTTGCAATTTTCTTTAACGACCACCCAAAAGTGTATCGATTATTGGGTCCGAAAATACACAATAAATTGCAAACAATATTCTGTGACACTAAAAATAAAACTCAAAGTATGTAATTATTTGAACACAATTAAACAATTTTTTTTATACAATGCTTTTTATAGTGTGGATAACTTTTTAAATTACTAATGCTGAGCTTATGTTTATGTTTGTGTTATACGTTTGTACTATATTTTGACAGAAAGGCACTATACACCTTTATATACTTTTTTTTCTCTCTTATATGTATTTTATATATATGGTTATATTATCTGACTTTTAATGCAATTTTTATTGCATTACATACATACACTACTACTATCACTACAATAGTGTAATAATTTTTTTATTACATTAATTAAGTTTACCTATAATTATCCAAGTAGCTACGGATAATTGAAATAAAAAACGATATTCAATTTATTTGTAAAGTTGTTCCGTTGTGCATACGATTTGGTTGCACGTTTTTGCGCTGAAGTTCTTATTTTTCTTGTTTATTTGTTTCTTTGCTGCCACTGTTTATTGTTTGCTATATTTATTATAATCAATTATTCTCAGAGAATGCACGGTCGTAGATTCACACTACCGGCCATTGAAATTAGGACAACGATTAGGATTTTAAAAGATCGAATTTTTTCAATATTCAATACCGTTAGTATTACTGTAAAAACTTCTACAACAAAGTTGGGATAACATTAAAGTATTTAGGACGGAAATCCTTATTAGAAAAATTTAGTAATTCTTATCACGCTCGCTGTGAATTAGTCTGTTAATAAACAAATTTTGATACGAATGTTTGGTTGCAATGTTTGTGGCAGTAATATTTTAAAAATGCCGAAAGAAAAGCCTAACTGTAGAAAAGCGATCGGCTATTCTCACATTACACGAGAAGGATATTCCGTGCGTGTGATTGCAGAAGAATTGCAAATTACAAAATCAACTGTGCTTCACCGATATCGAAACACCGGGGCATTAGAAGACCGTAATCGCTGAGGTCGGTCAAAAAAGACAACGGGTGCGGAAGATCGACGCCCTACAGTGCTAAGCAAACGAAGCAGGCCATAGACGGCGCCCGAAATCGCAGCACATATCAAATGACAGATTTCTGTGACCACCACTAAACGCCGTATAAGAGAAACCGGTCTTTACGGTCGCATTGCGGTAAGAAAACCGTTACTGCGTCGTGGAAATAGTCAAAAACGACTACAGTGGGCCGAAAATTATAGGAATCGGAGAGAAGAAAATTGGAGAAATTTTCTTTGGACTGACGAATCTACGTTCGAAGTATTTGGTCAGAAGCGCAGAGTTTTGGCAAGACGAACGAAACACGAAAGGTTGTTGCGCAATTGCGTCGTTCACACAGTAAAATACGGTGGTGGTTCAGCGATGGTTTGGAGTTGTTTTAGCAATGCGGGGACCGGAGATCTAGTAAAAATCGACGGTATTATGCGCAACAAAAATTTAGACCAATATTAGAAGAGAACGCACGAATCTATAAAGATTACCTAACGTCTCAAGCTCGAGAGAACGTTTTGCAAATCATGCTCTGGTCCCCGCAGACTCCGGATTTTAACCCCATCGAATTACTGTGGGATGAGCTTGACAGACAAATGCGAAAAGTCTGTCCAACTTCGAAAGAGCACCTGTGATGACTTCGCCAAATTGAATGGAACAATATTTTCGGTTTAACTCTAACCAAACCAACAGAACGCATGCCACGAGTGGTCCGGGGAGTATTACAAGAAAAAGGATACTATTTCGACGAGCAAAAGGTATAAGCTTTGTTCGTCTGTCTGCTAATGCAATGTGGAGCAACTAGAGTTTCTGAATTGCGCGATCGTTTGTAAAAAAAAAAAAAAAATATATATGTTGAGCAGCTTCCGACAGTTTTGAACTGCACAAACTTATACCTCCTCAGGAGGTGGAGTAACTTTGTGCAGTTCAGTGTAGCTGTCATTATATTATTTATCTAATTCAACTTTACTTTATATTCATACGAAATGACATCCATATTCCTTATAATCATTGAAAGTGAAATACAACAATCAACAGAAGCAATGAAAAAGCGTGCGAAACTAAAAGAGAGTAATGAAGAAAAGAAGATAAAACTAAAGGAAGATATGTTTAATGAAATGAGAAGGAACCAATTTCTTCAAAATTTACTGGAATCATTTACACATAAACTAGACTGCTGTTTCATTACAAGATTTACATTTTGGTACAAATATACAAATAAGAATATTTTGTTTGTTACACTTATGTTTTCTATGTAAATTTATAAAGAGAATTACTGTTATTTTTCTTATATACTACTCAAGTCCAATAATCAATTATCTCCTAATAATTTTTGAGTTACTTTTTTTCTCGTATTGGAAACGTGAACAACTTTAAATGCAAGTTCTATATCTTCATTGCTGGATGATGAGCTTGATGTGAACAGGGTTTCATCATCGTCTTTAATAAATAATGTTTTTCTATTGTCATTTTGATTGCCAACTGCCACCATACTCGATCTTTTAGGTTATGTATGCTATACATATGCCAATTTGTACTGTTCGTTTGTACCCATTTAGAGTAGTTCTAAGCAATCAAAACGATCACGTGATCATAATCCTATCATACTCTAGAACTAACGCGAGCAAGACAAACGAACAAACCTATAGTCTAATATTTTAATGAGAATGTTTTGTTTTATTTATTTATGTCTCTATTTCTAGCAATAAATTTTTATTTCTTTTGCATTATTACCGTTTTTATTGCCGTTTGTAATAATTCACTAGTTGTCCTAACTTCAATATCCGGTAGTGTATATACTTCCAAACATAAAAACAGTTTAAAGTCCAGGTTCTCTCATCTGTGGATATTTTTTTTAACCAAAAGTTTGAACAGCTCTTTTCCCAATGCTACACTAGATGCAATCAATATGTCAGCCTAAATCTCGCACTTGAAATGATTAGTTTTTATATGTTAACGAAAAAAAAGACTGTTTTGAAATAAGGCGCGAAAACACTAAAGGTATTTTGCGGCAAAATTTCTTGCTGAAATTGATTATAACTAATATAATAATAATTTCAAAAATCGCCCGATTGTTTTTAGTGTATAATATCTAGGATAGCAATATTTAATATAAGTAGTGATTGATTTTTAATAATTCTGGAAGAAAATTAGACTCTTAACTAATGTCAATACGATTATGGCCAAAATCAGTCCAAACCAAGATAACCAGTATAACGCAAGGATCGATTTTTATGTAATAGAACAATACATGTGATGATATGTAGAGCAACGCAACTGCGCTGAAAGCCAGTGGCGGACGCATAAAAGTTTACACAAAATAAATTAAATGTGATACGTGCTCACACACTTACCGTTTTAAACGTTCTCCGTGAAATCACAAAGTGGATAATGTCTATTTAGTATTTGTAACATTAGATATGTTTCCAAAGTTGTTTCGGCAAAGTGAGTGCGGCGTGAAGAAAAAGTGTTTTTGTATGTCGAAAACGAACGTTCTACATCTAATGACGTTATATTTGCGTAAGTAAAATAATCTTTCAAATAACTTAACGGTTCTGTTGACGCACCTTCACAAATTTGTCTTAATGTGCCAAAATCAGAGTCTTTATCTAAAACACTTTCAAACCTTTCTAAAACACAAACATTTCTTGCGTCTTCTATCGCGCATAGCTGTGCGTGAACATGTTGTACTATTTGCAAAGATTCCACTAACGACACCGAAGAATTTTGTGGTTTTTCTATCGCATCCGCTAATCCCACGTAATTGTTCTGAATAATTTCCAAATCAGTTTTAACTTGACTATCCTAAAATTTCAAGCGACTTACCTTGACAGCCGCAGCTTCCTTTGGGTCGAATTCTAAAATCACGTTCTTTATATTCTCAAAATATTTAAGGTAATAATACCGGGGCATAGTCTATGAAATTCCCGAATACGTTTTGGGGATTTTACAAACACAGCGTTTGTATGTGCTATTAGAGCGTCTAGCTCGGGAAAACATTTTCTGATACTATCTGCTACGAGACTGAGAGTATGAATTTTACATGTAATATGCACAATGTTTTTTAAGAGATCGACCTACCGCAAGCATGTTTGCGGCACCATCACTCATAAACATCAACAGTTGATTTGTTGAAAGTTCAAACTTTTCCAATGTATTTAACACCAACATTGAAATTACTTCGGCAGTGGATTGTTGTATTCGTTTGGAAGCTAGTAAAGTTGAGGGTGACGGTCGATGTGGTTCCATTGTGCGTACCATTACATTAACCACAGAATGTCTTTTACGATCTGTTGTTTCGTTCACACATAACCACAGTTTTTTATCTTGCAACTCCGATTTAATTCTTTTCTCGACATGCTCACGAGCAGACGCCACAACTCTCTGTAATGTTCTCTCACTTGGTAACTTAAAGTCCGAATATTCAGTCCAAAACGAGACGTATGCTTTCTTCCTTAGTAAATGAAATGGTAAATTACATGCAATAAAGGTAACACATAAATTAAATTTAAATTTGTCATAATCTCGTGTGGAATTTTTTTTTTGAAACATACCCTGCACTATTTACGTGCCGTAGACAATCACTTTTCGACCAACACATTAAATCTATTTTACACACTACACATTGAATTTTCGCGCCATCACACTTTAAATCAGGCATTTCTGCAATAAATTCTCTTATTGTGTCCAACTTTGGTCGTTTTCGCGACGTAGGAAACATTTTCAAAACAAACGTAGAACTACGATATAGTATACGACAGCGTAGATGCATACACAACAGATCGGCTTTCGAGTCGCAGTTATACTGACGCTTATACCGAATTGTCCCGGCCGTGTTTATTTTGTGTACACTTTTATGCGTCAGCCACTGGCTTTCAGCGCAGTTTACGTTGCTCTAATGATATGGCATACTTACTGACCTATTCATTTCACAAGCTCGAATCCGCATTGTTAGGCAACCTTCAGACGATCAACCACTTACAGCAGCATGCAACAACATAGCACGCAACCTTCTATTGGAGGCAAAAAGAAACAGAAACGGAGGCGTTTCAATGTTCATCTTATGTTATGTTCGCGTTTAAGTGATGGCGTTTTTTATATTTTATTTTATGAACTTATTGCGGACACAGAGAATTTTTTTTAATTATTTTAGAACGTCTGTCAAATCGTTTAATGAACTTCTTAGCAAAAAAAATATATCCAAACCATGTTGCTCCGCTATTGATGCCATGTTGACCGTGTCATTCAGTTGCTTGCAAGTGGTGTGTTGTTGTAATCAGTTGTGCGGTTTCTGCTGTTGCGCACAGTGTCATAACATTTGTTACAATAATAATAAAGTTCTTTATTTCATAACACACTTAGAAATACAATTACAGGAAAGAAGAGAAAAAAAACAATTACCAATTATGAAATCTTAAGGAGAGGTTCAGCTGAATAACTTAAGTTATCCTCTGTTTTTAAGCCCAATCCTTGGAGAAGAAAAAAGTATTATAATGCTGAATGATATGCCCACATAAGTAAAACCTTAAACTAAATATTCTTTTATGTAATACCAAATTAAATAGACAAATAAAACAAAATATAACAATACTGTAGGTAGAAAAAAAAGGTAAATCAAAAATTATTTAGGAACTACTATTTATAACGTAGATACCGCTTTATCGCACACCTGAAGGATGCGGGTGACAAACATTTCAAGTCGTTAGGGGATAGAATTAAAACATTAACAAATACCTGCTATAAGTAAACGACCTTTCAAAAAACGCAGTATTGTGCTCCTACTCACAATACTGCCTTTTTTGAAAGGTCGCCTACGTTACAAGGTTTTTGTTTCTGAGATTAATGTTGTGGACATCTGTACGAAATTTGATCTTGTTTCATAAATAACGAGGCTTCCTATAAAACAAGATCTTGTTATACAAATTGAAACTGGAAAACAGTATACGATTTTGCATGTTAAGCCATTTCAAGTCTGTAAGTTTGTAAGAGATTCTGTCATATTTCCGAATATTAAAGATGTAGCGCATGTATTCTGCACTTTTTGCAATGTAGCAATTGAGCTTTGATCTAAACAGGGAACAAAATAACACAAGAGTTTCATAAAGCATGGTTTTTGTCTGTATGTTGAAAATGTCTTTATATGGACACAACAACTTCTACTAGTAAGCAATACTAACAGTTTTCGCCATGTTGCCTGTACCTAAATGAATTGTTAATAGTCAGTCCTAATTTTTTTGCTGCGGTGGATAAGGGAACTGTAGAACCATTAATAGAAATAAACACATTATATTTAACTCTATCTACATCGCCCGGTGTACCAATAAGCACATCCACGGTTTTAGAAGGGAATTATGTATAGCCCACAGATCATTATTAACCTTAGCTACCTTTTCAATGACGTCATCAACATTAAATGAGGTATATAGTTGTATAGAAAGGGCGTATAAATGGAGAATAATTGCGGACCCAATATCGAACCCTATATCAAGAAGTTGTTCGTCTGAACAAAGCCATCTAACCCTGTGGTCCAACGGTGCTGTGTCTTTGTGTGCTGTTGTAAGTAGTTGATCGTCTGAAGGCTGTCCTAAATTAATTATTAATGCAAAATTGGTTCAAATCATTAGTACCAAGAATAAATTAGGTGTATACATATACTATATGTTGAGCTTTTTAAATAAGTGTGTTTACAAAAGAACCATTAAAAAGACAAGAGAAAAAGAAATCCTTTGTATTCTATTCCACTCACTAATTCATCACTTAAGTGTCTTATGCTACCCATTTTCCAAAATTGATGGATGTCTCCCCGTAATTTTAAAAACTCTTGGTTAATTTTGTGAAATAATTTTTAAGATTTTAAGTAGGGTCGGTACTTCCTGTTCATTTTTGATTTTCCCATTACCTAAAATAAAACAACCACCATTATTTAGTAGGCCAAGAGATGAATTTCTCTTAAATGCTGTCGTTCTTGTTTCTTTATATGCGAATGTTTATCATGTACGAATAAGGTATATCTTGAAATTTTTTTATAAATCGGATTACGCACCATAAATTAAATGCTTTATTAAATAAAAAAAGTGTAGTGGATATAAAGTAATTTTTTGATTACGTATATGTACCAATGTCCAGGCATTTTGATAAGTTACATAATTTCAGACACTCAGGCGCAAACGTATACATGCCCGGAACGAACTGGTTTTTTCCCAGATCCCGAAGAATGTGATCTATATTACATTTGCTCGAAAGGAAACTACGAGCAGAGGTTATGTCCAGATGGATTAGTATTCGATGATAGTGACCCCAATAAGGAACGGTGTGATATACCCGCCAATATAGATTGCGGTGATAGAACAATTTTGCGTAAGTATTATACAAATGTTTCGACATAGTCAATCATATAGTCAGTCAATGGAATGAAGCTGGAAACTGCATTATTCTCCTGTGTACGATGAATAAATGACACGCCCACAAGTTACCTAAGTAAGTTATGTCTAAGGAGTGGTGATATTATTGAGTTCATACGATGATTTATTTTTTTTTTTCTGTTAGTTAATATTTTAACATAAACGTGGCCAATTTTTGTGTTACATAAAACAAAAACTAGAAAAGAAAATACAGCTTTGGTAGTAAATAAAACATTTATACTTATGATATTAATATCTACAGACTGCTCGATGGCTTCATTAAATTTTTTCTTCGGGCTGTACAGTCACAATAACTGCTTTTTGTTCTGTAAAATTATTGAGTTTCAATAATTGCACGGCTTATTTTAAAAGATTTGTTAAACAATTCTACCGTTCTATCAGATGAAGTAGTACTTAATTCGGTCGGTGAAGTGTCACTTCCACTTAGAATTTTATTTAGTTATTTGGATCTACAGGCCTTGAAAGCGTAGGGCTTTAAAGTGACCATTTTATTTTACACATAGCTTAAATATCACAAAGCATTACAAAACGTTTTAGAGCTCATCCCTGCATTTTCTAATTACTTCTTTCCATTTTCTTCTATCCTGTGCTTCTTTTCTCCAATCCTCCACCTTTATACTTTTTAAGTTTTCTTGCACATTGTTACTCCATCTTTGTCATGGCCTCCCTTTTCATCTTTTCTGTACTGGTTTTCTATGTAGAACTTATTTTGTCATTCTTTCATTTCCCATGCGTTCTATATGTCCTAGCCAGCTTACTATTTGTGTTTTAATAAAGCTTGTTATTTTTGGTTCGTCATATAACATTTCTAGTTCCTAGTTTGTTTTTCTTCTCCATCCTATTTCTACTAATACCTCCGTAAATTGATCTTATGATTTTTCGTTCCCGTCTTTCCAACCTATCCATTTCCGCTTTTCTCAATGCCCAGGTTTCGCATTCGTATGTAACTGTCTTATATGTTCTTATTTTTGTCTTTTGTGACACATACTTGGATTTCATTAGCCTTCTTAGCATTCCATACTTTTGGTTTCCTTTTGTAATTCTGGTCTTTATTTCATATTCTTCTTGTGCGTTCTCCTCTATTTTCACTCCTAAATACGTGAAATCCTTCACCCTTTTAAATCTGTAGTTACATTCACTTTTAAGTAACTTTCTACTGTCTGCTGCGTGTCCCCCATAACCATATATTTTGTCCTAGTTCCTTCATTACCTGGTACATTTGGTTTCTTTTTACTCTGTAATAGACTTGCTTGAAATATATGAAGATTGCATACAATATGGTTTTATGCTCGTAACAGGTCATCTATATTTCTCTTACACTCCGCTGGTATTTTATAGCATACTTCCAACAATGCTATTCCTCTGTAATTTTTACACTGCGTTTTGCTTCCTTTTTTATGAATTGGGCATATTCTCGCCTTAGTCCAATCTTCTGGTAGTTGTTCGTTTTCCCATATTTTTTTAGCTCATATATTTGTTCTTGCAGTGGCTCTCCCCCTGTTTTTATCATCTCTGATGTTATTTCCGTTATCCCAGGACTTTTGTTGTTCTTTAAATTTCTTATTATATTTGCTACTTCTTCTGTTAGAGGTTCTATTATTTCATCTTCCTCTCTTATGTGTTGCATTTTGCCCACACTTTCCTCGTCCTCGCCGTTCAGTAACGTTTCGAAATAACTTTGCCATATTTCTATTCTCTTTCTTGGTTCACTAATTAATTCCCCTCCCCTATTTTTTATAAATACACTTTGTACTTGATATCCCTTTTCCATTTTTTTCATTTCTTGGTACAAGGACCTTATTGCCTTCTTCTTGAATTTTTCTTCCACCTCTTTTAGTTTATTTTCCTTATAATGATTTTTTTTTCTACATGTTATTTTCAAAATTTTCCTGAGCTCTTTATATTTTTGTACCTGGCTATTTCTGCTCTCTCTCAAGTTTTGTTCTCTTATTTTCCTTATTTCTTCTACTAAGTTTCGCATTCCTCGTCAAACCATTTCTTTCTCTTATTATTTTTTTATGTGTTCTTTATTATTGCTCGATTTGTCTCCATTAGTGCTGTTTTATGTCTCTCCACCTTTCTTCAATACCCATTTCTTGTTTTTGAAAATTCAGATTCCTGTATCATTTTTTTTTGCATTTAACTTGTACCAAATAGTGATCTGAGTTGCAGTCCGCCCCTCTCCTGCTTTTATTTTGGGTTACATAATTTTGATGTCTTCTTTCTATTACTATTTCATATATGGTCAATCTGGTTTATTGCTTTTCCGTCAGGTGAAATTCACATTCCTTTGTATATTCCTTTCCTACGTAGTTAGTAGTCGTTATGACCATTTCTTCCTCTATTGCAAAACCTATTATCCTTTGCCCATTGTCATTTGTCATTTCATGCTTGCTATATTTTCCTGTTGTAGTTTCATATATATCTTCCTTTCCTATCTTTGCGTTCATATCCCCTATTACTATTTTTATATAATATTTTGGCAGCTTTTCATATTCTCTTTCTAATTTTTCATAAAACTCATCCTTATCTTCTTCTTTTGCCTCTTCTGTGGGTGCATAATCTGTATAATTTTGTCTTAAATGCCATCACTCTTTCTTTGCATCTCTTTTGCACCATAAACCCTACCCTAATGTTTTGTTTATTCCTCCGCTCTTAAAAAATATTATATCGTTAATTTCGTTGATTTCTGTTTCTATGGTAGTTGTTTTGTTTCCTGCAATGCTATTATGTTTAGTTTATATTTTTGTATTTCTCTTATCAGTAGCTTAAGTTTCCCTGTTTCATATATTCCCCTTACATTCCATGTTCCCAAATTTATGTCTTGTTAACTTCTCCGTTTATCAGTCTCTTATCCTTAGTTGTCGCCTAGTCTTCTATCCTTTTACCTTCCTCCCCTAGTTTTTTGGATTCTTCCTCTTTTTGTTTCCTCCCATTGATCATTATCTTTATTCCATATCCATTCCTCTTCTCCTTCTATTATTTTTCGGAATCCTATCTTAATATTTTTCCAGCTGCTTTCATCTCTTTTGTTTTACCTTATTTTTTCTTGGGTTTCCCTCTCCTCCTTGCTCATATTATCATTTATATATGTTCTTTTTTCTCTTATGTCCTTCAACTTGTTCTTATTTTTCATAATCGTTTATCTGTCGTATTCTTTAGTTCTATTAGATATGTTTTATTTCCAAGCTTTCTTGTGCTGTTTATTTCAGTTTTTAGTTATCTGGACAAAGTGTCGTATCTCTTCCCTCAATACATTTTGATCCTGAGTTTTAACTTTTATTCCTTGCACACACATTATTCCTCCTTCCTTCTTTCTCCACTCTATCTATTTTATTTTCTATTTCGTTAATTCTTTGCTTGCATATTGTATTTTCTTGTTTTAACATTTCATTTTATTGTCTCATTTTCCTCATTTATTTTCTGTACTCTTTTTGTTCTTCTTTGAGGTGTCTTAGTTCAATTGTTAAATTTTCTAACATTGTCAACACTTTCTCCATCTTATCCTCTTTTACAGGTGTTCTGTAGATTCGTTTACTTCGGCTGAATATTTACGTTTCCCCATCTGCTGATTTCCTCTTTTCATCCGTTGACAAGTCGTCACTACCCATTTCGCACTCCGCTTAGAATTTGCTTACCATGAAATTGTTTTAGGTCAATTAAAGTATATACTACTCTGCGTAGTAACTGCAACCTATTGACATTAGTTACAATGAATTTTATCATCATTTAATTGACTTGTGAATGATTCCAAAGTTTACCCGAGGAAATTGTTTTGTTCTTTCTTCTTTACATAGTGTCTTTAACTGAGATATTTGTTTTCTTTCCTCATGCCATATTTAAAGACAAAAACGAATCACTTAAAAATTAATAGCTTTCTGCAAAACTATTTAATTTATGTTCTTTAGAGGAGCCTAAGCCAAGTCCAGGGTGTCCGAGAGCCAACGGCTATTATCGCCATACCAACCCTCTAGCTTGTGATAAGTTCTTTAACTGTGTAGATGGTGTCCCACATGAACTTTCTTGTCCGCCAGGATTAATTTACAACGAAGTCGCTAGTACATGCGCTTGGGTTACAGATACCAACAGAAAGGATTGTCAAAAACCTAAGAAAGGTTAATTGATTCCCTACTTAACTCATAACAAATAAGTAATGATGGCTTGTATGTTAGATGCGTTGGATGACGGCTTCATATGCCCTGATGAAGCTGTAATGGGACCGGATGGAAGAAAATTACCTCATCCAACATATCCTCATCCGAAAGATTGTCAAAAATTTTATATCTGTAGAAATGGCATAATGCCTCAAAAAGGATCGTGTTCTGCTGATAAAGTTTATAATGAAGAAATATTTACTTGTGACGATCCCGCCAATGTTCCAGGATGGTAATAGTTGAAATCTGAATATTTGTATTATTTATTGATTCTCTTTCATTTGTTTCAGCGAGAACTACTTCAAAGAGAAAAATTAATATTTCTTTTTGCCATGAATAGTTTTTATATCACATGTTGTTAATAAATTAGACACTATTTTTAGATATAAATCTTTTACATCAAAATTTTTTTTTGTATAAATTTGTTCATACTTCCAAGGAAAGATTCGTTCTCTGATGTCAAATTTGGATTTTAATGAATGGTGGAAATGAAGAGCATAACCAAAGTATGCTCATAGCACTTTTTTTATCTGCCGAAAGTTACTTTAGAGGGGAAACACTCCTTGGTTTTCGGTTGTCTCAATATAATTGCAAAACGAAGAAAGATACAAGGAAAGGATATAAATACAAAAGTTATACCATATTGAAGCGTCTTTTAGAATAACTGATTAATGCATATATAGGGTGTTACTTTTAAGCGTAACTCTTATACATCTTTTTGTAACAATACGAAAAAATGTCTTAAACAAAAGTTGTTTGCCTTTTAATTCTCTTTAAAACCATATCGGGTTTTTCAATGTACAAGGTAAACAAATATCACCATATCTTCCGTTCTTTTGGATGTGAGAGAGATGATCTAGGTGGTGAGTTTAATTTTATACAAATTGGAAGTAAAATTCATGTCCCACACTATTTTATTTTATGTTTCCGATACATTAATATTTTTAATAATAATAAGTAATGCATGCATCACTTAAAGTAGTATTGACACAAGCAAACTTTGTTATTAAAACATCGACCTCATGAAAACTGACAGTCTATTTATAACAAGTGGTTTGTTAACATTTATTCATCGATCGGCGGACTGAAAAGTTTTATACTATTAGATTCCTGGAGAGGTCATTGTGCAGAATCTTTGAAAGCAAAGGTTCCTTCTGGAAAAGACGTTGAAGTAGTTAATGCACCATAGAAGAGAACAGGTAGCGTTCAATCATTTGATGTATACATGATGTGTATATGATTTCGGATATGGGAAGGAATTATTTTCTGGCTTGGTTCTTATCAATAACCATGATGTTAATCTACATTCAAGAAATAACGTCATTAAATTACATTAACTGATACATAATAAATTATCGTTGGCTAAATATACACACTAGCCTATTCGCGTATGGTTGGTACAAAGCAGCTATGCAGCAAGACCGATCGCCCTATGATCACACGATTTTACACGAACTTTGCTTATCAAAATGTGTGCTGTCTTGAATGTCACTGTGAAATGTCATTTGATTGTCAAAATTGCGTAAACACAAATTCATTTGTGCACCTTGGCGTCTTCGTTTATGTATGTACGCGTGCAAGCCAGGACTTAAATCTCGCATTTCCGAAAAATGCCGATTATGCTAGTTGATAGATAACCACTAACTTTGCTTTTCTGCATCAAGTCTTCGCACGTACGGATCGCTGTTTTTCATGTTATACCTTCTCGTTCATTTGTTGCTTCTGGTTATGCTTTGAGCACTTTCTTGAAGAGTTCCATTACCATGAGTAAACGTGTAGAACATACTTCAAGGGTTACCTTTTTTGAATTAATTAGATTTGTACTCTATGTATTGATACTTGCATTTATTAAAGTTTACTATTATTATTATTATTTTAGACGGGTAGTGGCATATATGCTTTTAGTTCCTGCAACCTAAATAGATCTATTATAACAATGTCCTTCTGTGTATTAGTAGTTGAAAGCATTTATTGAACATTGGTACTATTCTAGGATCTTCAGTTCACAGGAAACGTGAAAAATGGCCTACTACTGATCCTGTATTACTGATCAGAATACAGCAGAATCTATGTTCTGCCGTCTCCAAATCTTCTTGGCACAGACGACAGACTTGATCTACCGCTCCTCCTAGTTTCTTAGATAGTATTTTAGGGCTAAATGACCTCTCAGTAATCTAAGGTACCCTTTGCTGAACGATAGCACCATATTTGCTGTTTACTATATCTGCAAATATTTATCTTAGTAAAGGTATCGAAAATATACACTACAAAAACAAGCGCATAAACGTTTCTAATGTGAAAAACCTGGATTTTAGGTCTGATAAATATTTGTACCTGCTCAACGTACGAGCAAGTGCTCTCACTTTCATTTTCCTTTTTATCCACAGTTGCAGGCGAATGATTCTTGTTTTCTGTTTCCATCTGAATTGAATACACACTTCCTTTGCAATAGCCTAGCACTTTGCTTCTCCCTTTGACTGCATTAGAAACATTTATAATTTTTTACAAAATTGCTAAAAGCACTGAAAATCATCTGCTTTTCTTTTTAGCGTAGTTTTGTGTGTAGTGTGCAGTGTTTCCAGCGAAAAGGATGTGTTCGTACCAATTCTTAGTTTTAAACGTACTAGATTTGACTACTTGCGTACTAGATTTGCCTACCTGCGTACTGGATGACGCTACATTACGTAAGTTTACTGCGCAGACAGTGGTAAAAGTAATACCAATGGTTACTTTTAAAGAAAACAAAATCAGTCTGGTCTTTTATAATTATAGTTCGATTTAACAAATTAAAACATTACCACAACAATCAAATTCCATTAAATATAATTTATGAAGAACAAAAAAAAGTTTACTCTACAAACACAATATCCAATTTTAATGACGTAATTGTACCGTTTTCAAAAATTTATCAGAATTAAATCTTTTAGTTCCTGTACTTAATTTTCTTGCCATTAATAATTCACTTGGATCTGATGGGACAACCACTTAAATTAGTGCTGTTATTCTTTATTAAAGTTTCCGTGGTATAGTTTTCATACTTCTCATGGTAAAGTTGATGGATACTGTGTCAACTCTTGTTTCAGAAAAATCATTATTTTGTTAACGGTTGCATTAAATTGCTCTATGCACCTACAAATTTTGCATTTCATTCCTAATATTTCTTATAACTGAACCTATAATATTAATCTCTCTACATGTTGTTTTTAATTAATTTGTAGTATTCGTAGTATAACCTGCTACTTACATACCATATAAATACCTACCCTAAATCACACCACAAACTGCACACGATTACGAGCGAACAAAGCTATGGACTCGCTCGGCCTACACTAACTACACCAGTGTACACCAGAATAAGATAAGATATAATAAACAAGGACACAACCATACCATTACCACCGTAACTAGCTCAGCTCTTCGATTACGTCACACTGTTTAGGCGATGTATCGTCATGCACGATATTAAACTAAGCGGAAAAGAATCGTTTTTTTGCTTTTTTTAAAGTTTTGAAGGGCTTCCGGTTTAAAGAGGATGCCCGTCGTCAACTGGGCCCTTCTTCACATCCCATTCGATTTTAGTTTGGAAAAACGAAGTTTCAAAGCAAAAACCAAACACGTAACAGAGCACCGTTTTCGCGAAAGATATATTTGTGGTTGATATTTAATCGACTAATTATTGTTATATGTAATTGTACATGTATTTGGAGGAAACTAAGGTTGAAATGATACAGTAATTGCAATTTTATTCGAAATTTTGTTCAATTTCACGAGAAAATTTACAGACATGCTATTTAACCAGGGTCTTTAATTTCTATTATGTGGTGTTTTACTTAGTCTATCTTTCCTATTATGTGGTGTTTTATCTAATCTATCATTAGTTTTCCCACAATCATTTTTAAGTATGGTATTTGTAGAACAAGTTATAATTGTTGCAATACGTTCACTGCTGTGAATATGACATTTACATATATCAGTATCCAAATGGCTACGTTCACGTTTCATAACTCATAACTCAAACTAGCTAAGCCCAAACAAGAGGAATATGTTCGTGCCAATTTTCATTTTAGAAGATACTAGATTTAACGATCTGCGTATGAGATGGCGCAACAGTTTTTATACAAAAGTTCACTTTAAAAGTAATCGATTTCATTGATTACCTGATTACAGGTAATGGCCACTACTATAGGATAATTACCATAATCTACGTATACCATTATAAATGAGCTAACGGTGCGGATTTTTTTAAATTCCTACGTTAAATGGAACAAAATAAGAATATTTCCTACTAGTACTGGAAACGTACTAGAAAAATGCTCTTCGTGCAAGACAAGGTGTATGTAAGTGCTGGCAATACTGAATTCATATATACATATAGCATCCTCTAGTGAAGGTTAAACAATACTTCAATAGATGGCTCTAGTAATCAATTTATTTAGTTATTTTGCTTGTCCCATATATACCCTGAATTTTTTTTTATCTCTGAACATATACATTTACCTTCCATGCGTTGACCCTAGGGGCGTTTAGCATGGCGAGTAGCTACTAGGATTATTACAGAAAATAAAACACAAATACGTCAAATTTGACATTTAATTTTTCTCCTTCCGGAATGTCACAATTGGCTTGCAAACCGTGTGGAATGTGAAGGTGCGCATTTCGAACACTTGTTGAGACATTAAACTCTACTTATTCTATTTTGCAATAGTTTCTTCGTTAATTCACAATCAACCCTGCCTTTTGGTGACCCGTAGACAAGATTAGATCCAAAATTAAGTGTCAAATTTGACGTATAAATTAAATTCTAAATTTGACGTACTTATGTTTTATTTTCTGTAATAATCCTAGTAGCCACTCGCCATGCTAAACGCCCCTATGTTCAATTATAAAAAAAAACACGTCAATGCATGGGTGGTAAATATATACTGGTTCTGTCAAAAATATCTGGGTACAGAATACAGTAGAACGTATCACACACGTATATCATTCCAGTTCGTTGCCGTTGAATAATAAACCAATGAAATAATAGGGAAAGGAAAAAACATGATTAAGACACTGCATTCAATCCTATGGAATGGAAACATAACAAAGAAAACAAAAAAATATGTATATCAGGCTATGATTCAGCGAGTACTGACGTATGGCACAGAAGCGTGGGTTATAGATAAAAATATGTCACAAAAACTATTCTCAACCGAAATGATGTACTGGAGAAGATGCTCAAATTTAATTTTGCTTGACCATGTAAAGAACGAGACTATAAGAGAAAGAATGAAAGTAAACAATACGATAATATAGGCGAAAAACAACTAAAATGGTACGGGCACCTATGAAGAATGAGTGAAGAAAGGATACCATTAAAAGTTTGGAATTGGACACCAGCACAGAGAAATAAACGAGGAAGGCCGCGAAAGAAATGGATTTCAAACATCCACATGGAAATGGAAAGTCGAGGACTCCACGAGAGGGATTGGAACAACAAGAAACGATGGCGCTGGGGATGCGAGAAGCGACAGAATTAAAGTTGCAAAAGTCGCTATATATATATATGAACAGAAATTCATTCTTTTATAAACCTGATTAATACTACTCGCAAGATATGCCAGATATGTTTGGAAGGTCTGAAAATGTAAATGTTTTGACCTCTTTTTTGAGAACCATGACAATCGACATACCTCGAAATGTGCGAGAGTTTTTATAACAGACTCGGACAATGTCTTGTTGTGGAAGGAGGGATTTTTGGGCCTCTTGTATAATTTCTTTATTAAAAGCATAAAATTGCGACACGACACATGTACGGTTGTCAAAATTTGATCAAGTGTCCAAGGACTTTTGCATAATGTCTTAATCAGTTACCATGTCATCTATGGCATTATTGCAATATTGATGACTTAATTGCGTTTTCTTGCTCTGTATGATTAAACCACCTTTTCCTGCTATTTCTAATAGAGAAAATTGAACAAAAACAAATAAATATAAACACTTGTAACAAAAATATTTAATTTCGCTAAATGATTCTCAAATGACAACTAAGGTAAGCAACGAAAATTTGGCGACGTTGCATTGATTTTTGTATATGAACAGTGATCGTATGAAATGGGAGCCGTAAAATGTAGGATTAGTCGAGAATTTTGTTCATTTAGCAGGCATAAATAAAAATTTATAGATCCCCCGTGCTCCCCCCTCCTCTGACAGTACTGCATAAAAATCTGGGACAACTCATGAGCTCATTTTGACGTTTTTTGAGTATTGTGACAATGACTTTAAAAACAACAATGTTTTGTATTTAACCTGAAAGTTATACGTTATATTCGTTTACTTTAAAAACTGTTTGCTTTACTTTTAGTAAAAAATATATCAACGATTATTTTTAAATATAAACATTTTTATTGAAAACCATACTACATTGATGGGGCATTATTATTATACTTCAATAATTAAGTACTGCACAACACTTGTCGATTTACGATTGACACTGACAGACAATTTGACATTAAATTATTTAATTGTTATATTTTACAAGACATGTCTAAAATGGATAACGTCATAATAGTATCGTTTGTCCCAGATTTTTATGAAAGCGACATCATTCATTATTATCGGATTTCAACACATATTGAGTGTGTTTTTTAATTGCTCCAACCTTTGATCGAACAGTTAACCAACATAAATTATGATATGATATGATATAAAGCATTAACAGGCCATGGAAGCCCATTGCTGAATGCCCGTTTTCCATCTCTTTCTGTCCTTCGCGGTGGTTTTCCAATTACTGATTCATATTTCTTTCACCTCTTCCAAAATAGCTTACCTCCATTTCCTTCGTGGTCTTCCCCTCTTTTTTTTCCTTCAGGTGATTTCCATCCAATATTCCTGATTTGCCTACCGCCGCCCATACGTTCCAGGTGTCCTAGCCACTCTAGTCGTCGTTTTCGGATCGTATTTGTAATTCTTGGACTGCTATATAATTCATAAATTTCTTCGTTTGTTCGTCTTTCCCATGCGACTTCACCACTTTTTCCTCCAAAGATCCTACGTAATATTCTTCTTTCCTCAAATTCCAGTTTTTCTTGTAAACTTTTGTTCAGCGTCCACGTCTCGCAATTGTAAATCATCGTTGGTTTTATTATTGTTTTGTAGACCCTTATTTTCATAGTGCGGAAGAGTTCCTTGCACTTGAGAATTTTATTCATTCCACCGGTACACCTGTTGCTCTTTGCTATCCTTAAATTGATCTCTGTCTCTTCTTTGCACCTCCTATCGATAAGTACACCGAGATACATATATTCTTTAACATTTACAAAGTCCATCTCCCATCTCTAGTAAGAAAGGTTTTCTTCTCAATGTTTCATTCTTATTCCATAGTTCCATATATTTGGATTTTTCATTATTTATTACCAATCCCATATTCCTGCTTGCAACCAATATAAAATTAAGTCGAGTAAAATAGAGCTGCGTTTTAAAATTGTTCGAGTACCTCATTCAAACACAGCGGTACAGATAAAAGTATCTATGTTATCTTGTGTGTGACAGCGGCTAGAGCATTTGAAGGCGACTTAAAACAATTCAAATTTGACAGTGCGGCAAAAAGCTTAGACGTCCATTTATCTTCGATTTACATCTTTTTCCGTTTTTTGTTGTTGTTACTGTTAATAATCTCCATCAATAATAATTTTAGTCGAAAATTTGTTTAAAACATCATCACATGTATCTGTCTAACCTATCCTAACCTACAATTAACGCGTAGGCGGATTGCTCGAACGTTGTAAACCGTTTCTTAAAACTAGTTACTGGCACTTTGTTCTAACAGATAGCAATATGCTCGCGCAAAATTTGTTCCGGTCTAAAGAGCAATTAAAAAACACCCCCCATTGAATAAACTAGAAAGTCATTTGGGTGTCAATTGTATTGACAGGTATAATATATAATGATGTAATGGCTAAGAACATGTTGCTAATACTCTCGTTAAACATTTTACTACTGTGTACAAGCCAATTTTTGAGCGATGATAATGAAGATGACTACGTTGCGCTTATGCCTAAGCTAAACGATCCCAATAACATACTTGCAACAGTTGAGAACACAGGAAATCTGGGACAGTTCACTGGAAGTGTTCTAAAAGCTGATGATCCCAGCATGTATAAGTACGTAGTTTCCGTATTAGTGAATGATCATAAGATGGGTATAGGCACTTATGTAAAATCCGGTTTTGTATTGACAACATTTTGTTTTTTCGATGGTAATATTACGAAATATCATAAGGTGAAAGTAGCTACATGGGAGTTCACGAAATCCATGGAACAAGGTGAGGTAATAGACATTGTCGAAATGCTTATTCATCCAAACTTTGATGATACTGCATGCAATTATGATGTTGTTCTCTTAAAAATGGTGCACCCGTTTGATGGCAATAAAGCAGATATAATTACCGTAAACAAAGATGCTTCTGTACCAAGACATGGTACGGATTGTATTGGCGTTGCACCGTATCAAGGTGATATTATAGTAAAGAAATTGATCGTAAAGCAGATACAATCATGTGAACGACATGAGGAATACAAGAAGTTCAAAACGTGTTCACATCAAGATGATTTAATTTGTGTAGAGCTTACAGATCGTGTTTTCGGTGCACCAGTTATATGCGATAATAAATTGATTGGCGTCCTTCCGTCAAATTTGGATATAGATCAAAATCTCACTGTTGTTCAGTTTTTACCCAGTTATTTTCAGTGGATACAAAGTACAGTTGGTTATATGAAAAGATCAAGAGCATCTACTACATTTTGCAAGATACAGCTTATATTTATAATTTTTATATTGTGGTTGTAATATATGCCTTATAGTAATAAATGAACAATACTTTCCTGTGTTTAGTTGAAGGGGTAAGGCATCACAAAAGGAAAAGTAAAAAAATTTCGAATTATTTACTGGAAAAATAACTTTCTGATAATTCCCTCAAATAGCTGAATCTATATCTGTTAAGTCAGGATTTTTATGGTGTTTGTAAGACCATTTTTGCTATTGTTAATTTTTTTAAGTATTAAATTTTGGATTAATTTGACATTTATGCATTTTGCTTGTACTGCGTTGCGAATATATTCCTTTCTATTTTAGTCAGTACTATTTACCTATCGTAGTAATTAAATTACCCTTTTGTCCAAGTTGCACGAAAGGTCTTCAAAAAATCTTTTCTTAAGTTGACCGCAAGATTGTTTTTTCTTCAAGCAATAACCTTAAAAACCTTTTAGGAAGTTCCAAAGACCCAGTAGATAACATGGATAAATCAGGAATTTACAAAATTTCATGTAAAGATTGTGATCAAGTGTATATTGGGTAGACAAAAAGATCAATCAAAATTAGGTACAAAGAACATTTGGCTCATCTCAAATTCAGAAGGTTTGATAAATCTAGCGTTGCCCTACATATGTTTGAAAATAACCATAATGTTGATAATATAAAGTTAATTAAAAACGTAAAGAGTATTGTTCAATTAAATTGTTATGAAGGCATGGAAATTTGCAAAAACAAAAATCACTTAATGAATTCAGATTTAGGACCACTAAATTCTAGCCTTTATCCTTTGTTACATCATGTTTAGTTAATTACAGCTGTAATTATAACCATCTGCATCATTCATTGAAAAACAAGGATTTTAATAACTCAGGTCATCCTCACCATTTACATTTTAATTTAGGGATTATCCATTATTTATCTTTAGATTTTCATTTTAAGCTTAATTATAGTCCTGTACAACGGACGGGCATATCAAGAAACATTTAAAGTAGAAGGGTATATATATAATTAAGGTATAATTAAGGATTACTATGCTTATTTTAAATTGACATATTGCATAATTTATTTGCTATGTAAGGTTAGTTTTTCATTTAGTTTGTTAATTCAGTTTTACTGCTGATGATGACAGCTTGGCTATCGAAACATGCGTCCAGTACGAGTTAAGTATTGTGGTAAGGGTTCTAGTGAACTGTTTCACTATCGTAGTAATATTGAAATTATAAATGCAGGCTAATGTCTCCCAGTTGTCATCTTTCAAAATATATTGCTTGTTTGTAGTTCCCACTCAACAGGGCCCACAGGGAGGGGTACTATCCCCCTTATTGTGGGACCTGGTGATAGACGAACTGCTGGTCCTACTGAACAATTAAAAACGATAAGAGTATGGTGCAAAAAGGAGAACCTTAGAGTAAACCCTGGAAAAATTGCACTTGTACCCTTCACCAAGAAAAGGAAATTGGACGGTCTAAGAGCGTTAGCTCTTTGCAATAAGGTTGTAAAGATCAGTCAGGAGGCTAAGTTCTTATGTGTAACCTTGGACTCTAAACTGAACTGGAACTCACATTTACAAAAAATTACCGACAAACGTAAGAGGGTGTTGATGACAACCCGTAAAACAGTTGGGAAAACATGAGGACTTAAACCACATATGACGTACTGGCTGTACACTGCGGTGGTAAGACCTATGATAACTTATGGCTGCCTGGTTTGGTGGCCTAAGATCACACAGAAGCATGCGATAACCAGTCTCTCGAAAATTCAGAGACTGGCATGCCTATGCATAACTGGAGCCATTGAAAGCACCCCAACAGCTGCTATGGAAACCACGCTGAACCTACCTTCTCTTGAGATTTATATCGAGGGAGTAACCAGAATGGGAGCATTCAGACTGAAAAACACTAGTAACTGGAGAACCCACAGAGGGTTCGAGCACACCAGAATAGAAACATCAAGTAACAAACCTTATCTTTGATATGGGTAGCGACACAACAATTCCCTGGATCTCCTATGACAAACCTTTCAAAGTTTTCTTGAATTGGGAAGAATGGAGAAATGGAGAGGGAGAAAACCGAAAACCCAAATCTGGTACACAAGTGAGTCAAAAACGGGCACTACTTCTGGTGTTGGTGTTTATGAGGAAAACCAGGGATACAAAGTATGTGCATCACTTGAGCGATACACCACGGTATTTCAAACAGAAGTATACGCTATATAAACCTGCGTGTGGGAGAGTCTGCGTCGGCGACCGCAGGATGGGATGATTTGCATTCTCTTTAACAGTCAGGCAGCCTTAAAGGCACTAGCATATAGCCTCCAAACTATTATGGAAGTGCCTGCAAAACCTAATGGTTTTGTCTAAATACAACAAGGTCACACTAAGTGTGGGTGCCAGGGCCCAGGGGTATAGCAGGCAATATAACTGCAGACCAGCTGGCGAGGGAAGGCTCAAAATGAATTATATATGCCCTGAACCGGGTATTACCAAGAGTGCAGTACGTGGTGCAATTAATGTGTGGATCATAACACAACACCAATTAAATTGGAAACATGCAGCTGAACAAAAGCACAGCAAACGGATGATGGGAAGACCGTCGCAACGTCTGACTGCTGACCTGCTTGAATTAAGCAAGATACAGCTTAGGGCAGCAACATGTCTACTAACAGGACATAGCTGTTTGGAAGACCACTTGCATAAGATGGGGATCTACAAAGATGAACCTTTATGTAGACTTTGCAATGAGGAGCTCTTAGACCTGACCGAGGGAACCAACCTGTTCAAGTAAAACGAAACCGAAGCAAGAATAATATAATAGGCTACTAAGCCTCAGTATTAAGGATGCAAAGACTAACTCTGCTTTGGTAGAAATCAAAGCAACCAAATCAAATCAAATTCCACTCAATATTTGTATTCAATATATCGTTAAGCATTGCCATATTTTAGCGATCAGGATGTGCCGCTTAAGTGCTGTCATTTTCGAATAGTTAACAATACTCAAAACATATTGTTTGTGTGTGCGCGGTATAAAATCGAAACGGCCGAATAACCTAGCATTTCTATCGTACTTACATACAAACAATTAGCGGTGAACTGGAACCAAGACAAGACGAACAACGGTTATATGAAATATTTTTAACTTGAAACATTAGACTCTAACAAGGAAGAGTGCGAATATTATATCCAGCAGTTCGAAATCGAATTTTCAACAGGCGAGGAGACGCACGAAAAACAACGGAGTTTGCTGCTTACTAAAGTAGGTCCAAAAACTTTCAAGATTTTAGCTGACTATTTCAAACCGACTAACTGCGGTAAATACAAAGACATACAGTGGGATCAAAAGTGTTTTAGACAATTATTACGGGAAACAAATTTATATTTTCGCAAGGCGTATAAGTTTTGCTTCAAGATATCGAAAAGACGACGAGTCTGTCTGAAATTGGGAATTCGGTAGTAGCCTACAAGAAAGGTTACGTGATCAGCTAATTATTGGAATAAATTGCGCTGAATGGCAAGAGCAATTAATTTGCACCCAACCAATGAATGCCGCAACGTTCGAAGAGGTGCAAGCAACAACTACCGTGCTCGAGCAAGCATCGATTCAATCAAACCGGTTAGCATCTATTTCTTGTTCGCAGTCTGACAGACACGCGAATTATGTACATAAACCGATATTTAATAAACATGAAAAACATTCTAAACAATTTACAGAACAACGAGTGTTAGATCCAAACAAAGACTGTATATGTATTTTATGGTAACTTAAAACACAGAAACAAAAATGATTGTCTCACAACTGATCAAGTATGCTCAGAATGTTCGGTAAGAAACCATTTCGCTCGTGTATGTGTGAAGGTTGGAAATACTAGAATTAGAATCAACAAATAGAGACATAAAATGAGACGTTTACGTGAAAGTACAAGTCGTGAAGAAAGTAATGTTGATGAAAACAATTTGGACGGTGATTCCAACCGCAGTAATTTTTCTAACGTAACAAACGTTCGTAATGTAGGCACTAGTAATAAAGTAATGATAACAACTTTTATAAACGGCTTTAAACTTAATATGCTATTCGACACAGAAGCAGCGCACTCTGTTGTAGGCAAGAAAATTTGGAACAAACTTGACAAACCGAAACTGCAACAAATTGAAAACCTAGTAGCATACACTGATTTAAACATTTCAACATTAGGCATCGCAAAAGTCGAAGTACGTGCATTCGATATGATTTTATTATTACTTTTATATGTGACAAAGAGTGCTGACATTGAAAGATTGATGCAGTAACAGCAATTTAGTCAAACGGAAGTATTAGGATTTGTGGTGATTTCCGCGTTACTAATAATCCTCATGTCCAAATAGACGATTCCGCTTTCAAGATTCCAGGATATAACAGCAAAACTAAACGGCAGCAGATACTTTTCAACCGTCGATTTAAAGGATGCTTATCTTCAACTCTCGGTCCATCCAGAATCTAGAAAGCACTTAGTGGTTATTACACACCGCGTACTTCGCTACCTGTTGGCGTTTCTTTCGTTCTAGCATTATTTCAAAGGACAATGGACAACATATTGTCGGTTTTGGATGGCATTCTGGTTACTACGCCGATGTAACTACACATAATCAACGACTTCCAGAGGTTTTACGACGTTTACAATCGGCTGGCATTAAAACACAAAAATCAAAGCGTAATCTATTTCAAGAAAATGTCAAATTTTTAGGACATCGTATTGATCATGAAGGATTATACCCAAGTGAAGGACGCATAAAAGTATGCCTTCTCCCACAATCACAACAGAGCTTCGATCCTTTTTGGGCTCCATCACATATTATGGAGCGTTTTATTGAAAATCTTCACATCAAGTGCGTTCCTTTGTATAATCTGCTTAAAAGGGACAGAGATGGGAATGCACTCAAAGCGACGAAAAGGTTCTCGCAGAATTCAAAAATAAACTAACGACCTCTGATATCTTAGTACATTACAGTCACGATTTACTCATCCTCATAACAAGCGGCGCCAGTAACAAAGGCGTAGGAACAGTCCTATTCCACGAGTTTCCGAACGGCAAACTAAAACCAGTTGCTTATGCATCACGCAAATTTACGAACGTAGAGATCTTGTTTTTATAGTAACACAGTTTCACCAATACGTCTATGGGCGTAACTTTACTTTATGCACGGGACATAAGCCTTTAGAAAAAATTGTTGGGGAGAACAGAGAAACTCCCAAAGTAGCAAGAAACATATTTCTACATTGGGCCATGTTATTAAACAGTTACAACTATACGATCAGATATCAAGCAGGTAACTCTGCAGCTGACGCTTTGTCTTACTTGCCAATAAATGAAGCTACTCGATCTGACGCAGAGGATGTGGGACACCCTAAAAGAGGTAATCTTTTCTTCCTGTAAATCGACGGATATTACTGTCTAAACCCCTGGTAGATGACGGGGATACGGAAACCACAGCATTGCATTATGATAGGTTATTTTACTGCATACCCTTCTAATCCGATCCATGATGCAGAATTGGCGCTTAGAACATCGGCCAAAACAATTCACAGAATTTTGGTAAAACATAAAAGTGGCAGCCTTTTAAACATAGTATTGTGCAAAATATAAGATTTACGAACATTACACATCCAAAGGAATTCTGTGAAAGGTTTTTTGTTCGAACACAAAAAGATGATGCATTTTTGGATATTATTATTTGGAGCGATGAAGCCAAATTTTACAGAAACGGAATGTTTAATCGTTAATATTAATTTTTGGACTTCAGAAAACCCGTACGTGATAGGAAAACGAAATTCAAGGTTCTTGGAGTTTTAACATATTCTACGCTTTGAAGAACAATAGAATTCAGTCTGTTTACTTTTAAGAATACAATTTGAATGGAATGCATTATGAGGAAATTTTACATAACGTTATTCGCGAATGATTACGTTTTTGACTAGAAGAAGAAGCACGGAATACATGGTATCAGATGGACGGGGCTCCCCCACATAACACACGTGGCGTATCGACTTGATGGATCGCTAAAAGCAGTCCTTTTAAGTATCCACCCTGATCTCCGGATTTAACCCCACTAGATTATTTCTTGTGGGGTTATGCGAGGCGTGTTTTTAAAGTAAATACCATTTTCATATGAAACAAAAACAAGTAAACTTTTCTTAACAATTTTATTTTTACATGAAAGCCTGTACCTTATTCTACTTTTCTACATAATTTCCACCAATATTGAGGCATTTATCGTATCGTACAATCAGCTTTACAATCCCATCGTCATAGAAATCTGCCGCCTGATTTAACTACCACTGCACAACAATCGTTTTGACTTCATCATCGTCGTCGTGGCGCTGACCACCCAGATGCTTCTTCAAATGCAGAAACAAGTGGTAGTCACTGGGCGCAAGATCGGGACTGTATGGAGGGTGATCAAATTGTTCCCAGTGAAAAGATGCGATGAGATTTTGAATTCGAGAAGCTGCGTGTGGACGGGCATTATTGTGAAACGATTCTCCTTACTGCACGGCGCAGTTTTTTTAACATATGTAACATTTCACAATACGTCGTAGCATTTATTGTGTCACCGCGAGGTAAAAAAATCAACAAGCAACACCCCCTTTCTTAGGTGATGTTGAATGCCGCCATTCCATCGATTGCTGCTTCGATTCCGGTGTAACGTGAGCCACCCACGTTTCGTCAACTGTGACAATTTGGCTTAAAAAATCATCACCCCCCCCCAACTGTACCGCTGAAGAAAAGTCAACGCACTGTCTACACGTTTGGTTTTGTGCACCTCAGTCAACATTTTCGGTACCCAGTGTGAGCACAACTTTCGATACTGTAAGCGTTTGGTCACAACTTCATAGAGAACACTTTTGGAAACTTGAGGAAACTCATCAGATAACGATTAAATCGTAAAGCGTCTGTTCTCTTTCACTTTTTCGTCAACTTTCTGAACCAAATCTTCAGTAATGACAGAAAGTCGTCCACTTCGTTCCTCCTCATGGACATTCGTGCGGCCATCTTTAAAAGCTCTCACCCATTTCTGTACCATTCCATCACTCATAATGTTTTCTCCATACACTTCACAGATCTGACGATGAATGTCGGCCGATTTAATGCCTTTAACACTAAGAAAACGAATCACAGCGCGTATTTCACAGTCAGCGGGATTCTCGATCGGCAAAGACATTTTAAATAGTGGCAAACAAACGTAAACACGGTCGAATCTTTCTGTAATGGCGTCTGTGGCTTGTCAACAGATGTAGGTACACAGCTCGCAAGCGTAGAAAGCCGCCGCAGCGCTCACGGTAGCAGAATTTCAAAACGGTACTTACTTTAAAAACACGCCTCGTATTAAAAACGTTGTATACAGAGATTCAACGTGCTGCTCATCAGGAATTAGCGCGAAGTGTAACACCATGCATGAAGCAAAATCTTGGTGCTTTCGAGCAGTTACTATAATAATCAAATACGTATTCAATTTTCTTTTGTCATTTGTAAATTTTGCTTGTTTTATGCTTTTTTCTTTTCTTTGTTTATTGATAAAAAATTCGATCCCAAAGTTCTATGTTTCGAATAATTGTACTGTAGTATGAATAATTGAGAGTTAAGTATTTGACTAATTAGTACTGAACACCACTATTGTGTTGACAGTATAGTTTATTTCAAATTATAAGAATATAACTTTGAACGGCTTAAATGCTGTTATTGCACCACCTGCGGTAATAACTACCTGGATACGCAAGCAAACTGCTGAGGACCGTAATCACAAATTTTAAGTGAATTGAATATAAATGAAATTATGATTTGCGATGTGCCTAACTACCTGTTTGTACATTTGAATCTCATTTAATATGTAAATTCTTTAATTACTTGTAACATCGAATTGCTTACTATGTAAATTTATACTGTTTGTAAAATATATATACATAAACATATAATTATCTTATAGGGCCGTAATTTATAGGCAATACGGCCCCTAGATTCAATATGCATTGCCAGGTTATTATCGTCACAGAAGGTGCAATACAAGTATTAAAGGCCTTGTAAGTCTACAGTTATATTCTTATAATTTGAAATAAACAATACCTACCTTTGACGTTCTATTTAAAATAGGGTTGTTTGCTACTTCCGGTATAAGAGAGATACCGGCAGTTGAAAATGTTTTGGCTGAGCTAGCTTTAAAGGATAAGCTGTGTATGTAAATGTTCAAATTTCTATCTTACTCATTTTCCTAAATACTTTTAATCAACGCTAATCGTGATGTACCCTGTATAGCCGAGATGTAGTAAATTTAGGAACAGTTGATATCTGAACATAATCCTGTAGTTGTGACACTAATCGTAGTAGCCATGATCTAATAGGTCTATTCATATTTTTCCGAAAAACAGACCTAGGACATTTTTATCAGATTTTTTAGGTAGCCTATAAAAACTTCGAAAACGAAATATCCTGCACGCTACTGTGATGAATGAAATATGGTTGCTTATATCTATTACAAATTCGCATTGTGTTGCAAAAACAGTTGGTGATTGTAGGTCAATATTTTGTGTTGAAGGTGATAAGCTCGAAAGATTTCATGCACTAACACTTCGTATTTTGCGAATTATAAAGCATGTCCATATATTCGCACTACTTCTCAATGTTAAATGATTACATAACGTAGTGCTACATAATGATCAACTAGGCTAGCATCCGACTCTTCCCATTCATCATAATAAACAATGAAATAGTAAAATAGTAATTTGCATTCATTGAATTTCAATGGCGCTTCGCTAGCAAATAAATCAGGTATGCTGTTTGTTTTCATTTGCAAGCACCAGATAATTAGCTACCGAATATGTTCTTTATACAACCTTAAACATTGAATTATTCATAATTGGAAGCAGTGAGGCATGTCTGCACAATTGTTTGCAGCAGATTTTTTAATGCATGACAGTATGTATGAAATTTGGCGGGTCGGTTTTCCGTCGATATTGCATAAGTAATTAATTATCGTAATCTTACATAACGTTTTTTTTTATTACGCGCACTCTTATTCAATTCTGCTTTTAGTCATTATTACTCTCGTTTAATTCGTAATATTGCTAGTCCTGTTGTGCGCCATTCTAGAATTGGTTAGAAATATTTATTTTCAAAGAGCGTAATTAATTTATATTGTAATCGATGGTGATGTTTACTGGAGGACGATAAAAACCTTGCATGAGCTCAGTTTTGAATTCAATGTAAATCAATTTATGTAAAATTTTAATTAAGATCACTATAGGTACAATTTCCGATTGTTGGAAACCGGCATTAGTTACTCTTATACCTAAAACTACTAAGCCTGCTGAATATAGAGATTTGAGGCCAATAAGCATACTACCTGCGCTTTCTAAAGTTTTGCAAAAGGCAGTTGATGCTCAGATTCGTGCCTACAATATTTCCCCTGCCACCCAGTCGGGATTCAGGCCTGGTCACGGCTGCAATACTGCACTATTCTAATAGTTATTCTCAACCGAGTTACCGAATAAATCTCAGATTTATTCGGTAACTCGATTGAGAATGAAAGCTCAGCGAGCCTTTGAAACAGCTATTTCGAATTAATTAATATTTTGTGTGGTGAGGAATATGCCGATACTCTGTGTTGTTTGCCATACTACCCCACAGTCCTTGCTATTATTATTAATATGCTTAAGTTTCAGGTTTTTGTTGTTGATTTTTCAATTACCGCATGGGCCACGTAAGATAACTAAGTACCTAAAGGAAACAAACACTAATAGATACATCACGACCGATCCTAACCACTGTGAACAACATAAAATGGCCGCGATTAGTTTCTTAATTAATAGACTAGTGAAATTCTCTTTGAATAAAAGTAGGTACAATACAGAGCTTAAATTCATAAAAAATTTAGCTATTTATAATGGTTACTCTTCTATAGATGTCGACCGCATTCTTAAGAAAGTCCAACATAGGCATAATGTAAGAAATTTCACGACCTTGATCCCTATAGAAACCCGCGACAAGAAATTTGTGAAACTTCCCTTTCGCAGAATATCGAAAGGTATTAGTAAAGTTTTTAGAGGACAAGATATGAACGTATGTATGTGTCAGTTCACGTAATACACTCAAAAACTTTCTTTGCATTCCGAAAGATAAACCGAACATGAAAGAAATGTCGAGAATTTATAAAATTGCATGTAGTGATTGTGATAAAGCCTATATTGATCAAACAAAACGAGCAATAGGTACTTGATTCGATGAACACATCAGGTGGTACAGGTACGGCAAAACAGAAGCGTCAAGTGTAGCACAACACATAAACGAGACCGGGTATAATATTAAATAATCGGAAAACCTGAAATTGATTAAGAACGTAACCTCGCCTCGTGAGCTAGGCGCACTTGGAACTATATATATATATATATATACAGCGTGTCCCAGGATTGTTGTTATAAGAGGTGTGCGGAACTAAAAATCTTTGAATCCTAATTTGACCTTTTGGAACTAAGCCCTGCTTGATTTAAAGCTTATTTTTAGTTTACTTTCGATTTCTTAGAATCAAGCAGGCCTTGACAGCTGAACAAAAACTATTTTCGTTTTAGGTAAAGTTCCTTTTTCGTTCGTAATATGTCAAAGTATTGTCAAGAAAAGTTGTTCAGAATAAAAAGTCATGGCGTTATGCAAATTTTGTGAATGATCGGCCAACTTTGATAAAATCCACTATTTGTCAATTTCGTTTCAATTAGTGGCATTTTCCGTTCAAAATGCGCCAAACTTTTACAAAAAAAAGTTGTTCAGAATATCAAATTATAGCCCTATACAAAATTCGCATAGAATGCATAGAAATAATTGATTGTAGAACAATGTTATGTTTTGTAAATTGAATATAATCCTGGCATTTTGCATAGGGCTATAATTTGTCATCCTGGACAACTTTTCTTAGTAAAACTTTGGCATATTGAGATCGGAAAAGACAGTTTACCTGAAACGAAATTAACAAATAATGGATTTTATCAAAGTAGGCCGATCATTCAGAACATTTACATTTTGAACAACCTTTTTTACTAACATTTTAGCACACTGTGATCGAAAAAGGTACTTTACCTGAAACGAAATTGACAAATGATTGATTTTATCAAAGTAGGCCAATCATTCAGAACATTTTCATTCCGAACAACCTTTCTTACTAACATTTTAGCATACTGTGATCGAAAAAGATACTTGAAACGAAAATAGTTTTTGCTCGACTGTCAAGGCCTACTTGATTTTAGAAAATCGAAGCAGGGCTTAGTCCCAAAAGTTCAAAGTAGGATTCAAAGATTTTTAGTTCCGCACATCCCTTGTAACATCAATCCTGGGACACGCTGTATATGAGGATCGAAACCTACCGAAGAACAGTAACACTAAATTTGAAAAGACCACCGCTTTTTCTCTCTAATAGTTTATCTCAAAAATGTATCCAACAAAATATAGTAGATATTGAATAACACTATGTAGACAGCGAAGATTACGCAACAAGCACGTAGTAGGCAGGATTCGTTAAACGAATATTAATTAACTGTGTTCGAATATCAGATTCGACAATACCAGACAAATACTTTGGTGCACATTCAAATTAAATAATGTCTCATGAATTGGTTTTATTGTATCTCGAACATATGTGTCGATGTAAATGCACCATTCAGTAGCCATAATTTTTTTTATACATATTAAAGCGTACGAATATTTGCGAATTATACGGACACTGGGCCATAGATATTGTATAAGTTATGTGAAATACCGTAGGTGAAGGGTATAGTGGAACACAACGTAGAAAGTGTAGTTCTCGGTGTTCACTGCGCTCAGTTACCAAGGATAGGTATAATGAGAACGTTTCTGTTTGTAGTATTTACCGCAACTTGCGCTTCTTTAGGTAAGTGTTCTTTGATTTTTAGAATTACATAATTCACATTTTACCCGAAAATCTGCTACCTCAATATTTAATATGGGACCTCTATCATTGATAGTTTCTATACTTACAAACAATATGTATAGAGTTATTAATTGTTTTATTCAATTCGGTTAAGAGGCAGATTTGAAATTTCGCATATGATATCCACGGAATTGCAGGCCTGCAAAACATTTTGTATACGAATAAATCTGTGTAACGAACATATGTCTTCAAATGAAAGTTGTGACCTGTACTTTATACTATTATTTTATTGTTAGTCGGGAAAGTAAGTGTACTAAGCTTGATTTTCTTTAAGACATTTCTACTTTATACTGGATGTATGAAAGAAGCGAAAAAAGTACATATTTGCATTACAATATTGAATATGTTATATGAAAAAATATGTCACGCAGAGGTCTTTGTTTTAAAGAGCTGAAAAATGTATTGTTGTTTGACTTACGGTCACTCATTCTCATTATTAGTAACGAAAGTTGCGCAACCAAGCAAATGAGTTTTACTTTCATATCCTACGGTAGCATTTGATAAGAAGGTTATATATTTCTTTACTTAACGTAAGCGTTAAAAATTTATTCAATTTTTGTCGTGCTTGAGGATTACGATCAAGGTTTAGAATATACATAGTATAAGAAGTGGTTTTTCAAAATTTACTTCCAATATCTCAAAATTGATTATTTTTTGCGATTCAAATCGGATTTCAAACCTTCTTGTTCCAATTATCCCCAAATATTTTTAGGTAAATTGCAAATAATGGAAAAAGGGCATTTGATCCACAAGACAACTATTATTAATTGACTTCTTCTAAATAAATAGAATTATTGCACACAAAAACTAACACTATTAGTACTAAATTTAATAACAATTTTCGAGTAAAACTTTTTCCATATTGTAACACCGATTCAAAGGATAATTTATCCCAAAAATGTTTGTATATGTCTCCTGATTGATTTCCATATCCTCTTTTGATACAGTGGGGATGTATCAATCGTTGTTTGTGTTTTCACGATGTTAAATTCAATGTGATCTAAAATACATATATTACGTCAATCAACGACTATATGATATACAGTATGTCCACGGTTAGAGTGAATAAGAGGAAAAACTTTTTTATTTTACATTTTAGGGAAAAGAAGCATACTTGATAAAAAGTTTTGCTTGTATTAGAATGAGATTGCCGTGGAGAACGTTAACGTTCCACATACTGGGTGTCCGGAAACTAAAAAAATACGAAAATGTTATAAGAGTAAACTACCATTATTTTTACTATTTAGAAAAAGTGGCACTAGGAAATGTTTTTTAGAATTAAAAGTTACGACAGATTTTCAATTTATGGCCTTTTTCTCCTTTATCGTAAAGAAATATTTTTATCGAAAATTTTGCTTGTGATTTAAAATAATTATTATTTAATCCTTGGCGTTATTTCATTTTACTTCAAAGAGTAGGTGGTGACGAAAATGACATTTTATGTTTTACTTGTGTCACTGTACATCGTTAAAAATACCCAAGAATAATAATTATCAAAAAATGCTAACTCTACAACAAAACATTTATTTAATACAGTGCTACGGTAAGGGTGATAACATTTATCGCCAAGTAATTCAAGAATTTAATGAAAAATACCCCGGTGTGCATGTGCCACAGTCGTCCTTACATAAAATAGTTCATAAATTTTTGAGGACAGGGTCGCTATTGAAAACACCGAGGTAAAAGAAAAACTATAACGATGAAGATGCCGCTACTGTACTAGTCTTACAGTCAGTGAATGAATATCCAAGGATGTCACTGAGGAGACGCTCGGAATACTTAGGAGTGGTGAAAAAGACCTTTGGACAATGACATGAACCACCTAAAGCAACGAATTAGGGAAGCTGTACAGTCCATATCCTTAGAAGAGATTAGAAGAAGTTACAAAGAATTTCTTGCTCGCCTTCAAATTTATGTGGACGTTGGTGGAGGACTGTTCGAATAATACTTTATTTTTTTACGTTAAAAAATGTAACCAGTTTTGTGTACGAATTGTTTAATTAAAGTAGGCCAATTTTCCCATAAATTGAAAATCTGTCGTAACTTTTAATTCCAAAAATCTTTTCCTAGTGCCACTTTTTCAAAATAGTAAAAATAATGGTATGACATTTTCGTATTTTTTTAGTTTCCGGACACCCAGTATGTGCAACGTTAACGTTCTCCACGGCAATCTCATTTTAAATACAAGGAAAACTTTTTATCAAATATGCTCCTTTTCCCTAAAATGTAAAATAAAAAAGTTTTTCCTCTTATTCGCTCTAACCGTGGATATACTGTATATATGTATATATAGAATTTTGTAACAAAAATAAAGTTAATATCAAAAGGAACAAAAATTAAGTGCCAAAAAGAGTAGAAATTTATTAATGCTATACATAATTGTACCGCCCTTATAGTTTATAAATTTCTAACATTTGCCTAAATTTATGTATGTATACATATATAGCTAAATTCAGCTAATTCAAATACTGAAAAGTTGACTAAAACAAATAGTGGCCCTACTCACATTAGTACCTATTCCAAACTGATATATTCTAAATATAGACGTCTTTAGTTCTAACTTATTGTTAGTCAATTGTACGTAGAAACATACAACAATTATGTTGTATGTACAAAAATATCGATAATAAATTGCAATAATAATTTTGAAGGATCTATTTCCCTCAAACGTTTTTGTCAATCTTTTTCTCGCTTGTGTTTTAATATTCAAAGTGTTAGAGATTGGCAGCATTGAAAACTAGTTAATAGATATAGTTGACGTTCATCGTATTGTAGTCATGTATTGTAATGTATTAATAAACTCTAGAAACTAAGTTTTGTAAAATCGTTTTTTAAATTGAATACACCCGTTTGCTGGAGTTGATTCTTTTCTTCATTATGAATTCTCCCTAACTTTGATACAAAGTACACTTTTACTTTGGGAAAGGTAACTATCAAAAACATTCCAACTTCATATTTAAAAATTCATGTGTATACACGGTGTTAATTTTGATAATAATCAATACAGTTGAATAATGATTGCAAGGACTGTGGGGTAGTATAACAAACAACACTGAGTATTCGGCACACTCCTTACCACACAAAATATTAATTAATTCGGAACAGCTGTTTCAAAGGCTCGCTGGGCCTTCATTCTCAACCGGGTTACCGAATAAATCTGGATAAATTCAGCCTTTGAAACAGTTGTTCTGAATTAATTAATATTTTGTGTGGTGAGGAATGTGCCGATACTATTGACATTTTTTAAATTTCGCAGTTGGTAGTACCGGCAATACAGGAGATATTCGTCTGTATTACGTTAAGAAATTGTCGAATACGTCCTTTATTGCCAGAACTATCAGCTTAAATCAAGGAAATTTAAAGAATGCCAACTCTAATGGATGGCAATGGAATCGATGGTTTTCATATAATTTTAAGTTCGAAATAATGCATACAAGTAGAATTAGGCCGTTACCACCGAAACTAGAAGGCTCAGCGCTCTTCGATGACGTCACGCTGGGTTGATGATGTGACGCCATGCACGATATTAGCCTAAGCGATAAAGGAATCCTTTTTTTGCATTTCATTTTCAAGTTTTGAAGGGCTTCCGGTTTAAAGAGGATGCCAGTCGTCAGCTGAGCCCTTCTTCGCATCGCATTCGATTTTATTTAGGAAAAAGAAATTTCAAAGCAAAAGCCAAACACCTAACCGAGCACCGTTTGCGTGAAAGATGTATTTGTGGTTGATATTTAATCGACTAACTATTATTATTTGTGATTGTACATGTATTTGGACGAAACTAAGGTGGAAATAATACAGTAATTTTATTCGAAATGTTGTTCAATTTCACGAGAAAATTTATAGACATGCCATTTAACCAGAGTCTTTAATTTCCAATTATGTTGTGTTTTACCTAATCTATCTTTCCTATTATGTGGTGTTTTACCTAATCTATCATTACTTTTCCCACAATCATTTTTAAGTAGGGTATTTGTAGAACAAGTTATTATAATTGCTGCAATACGTTCACTGCTGTGAATATGACATTTACATACATCAGTACCCAAATGGTTACGTTCGGTGATATAATTTAAAATATATTGTATGTATTAAAACAGAACGTTTAACACATTTAAAAACATCTCTTCGTGTTCAAAAATAGTTTTGTTAAATATAACGTAAGAATATAAAACTGTTTGAACAATAAAATATCCACGTTTTTTGTCAAATACAACAGACAGTTGGGGAATTGAGTTGGAATAACATTTTTTTAAGCCTAGGATTTTAAAACTTACAGTTATAGTTTCCCCGGTCCTAGAATTTGTAGCTATTGAAAAATAAATATCTTCTTTTACAAAGTGTAACTTACAAACAAAACATACAAAGCAGCCGACGCCATGTTAGGTTAGGTTACTTCGTTTTTATCATTTCAGAAAAGGTTTTATCGCTTATACAACACTAGAAAAACATTACAGGTATCACCAACAAACTGCGGAAATATCACTACACAGTATTTTTTTAAATAAAACTGATATAATTTGAATAAACCAATTCAAAACGTAAGAAGCGATCTGAACGTGTGAATGATCGACGACCTACTTCAAAGTACGTCACAGCCTGCGTCAGTCGCAGTTCAGTCTTGCTGCTGATGATGATAGCTTGGCTATCGAAACGTGCGTCCAGTACGAATTAAGTGTTGTGGTAAGGGTTTTAGTGAACTGTTTCAGTGTTCCAGTGCCACAGTTTTAGAGTATCCGTTTACTTTGAGTATTTGTAATAAAGTATCGATTCTTCCTTTTCTGCAATGCTGTGGTATACATTATACACTATGTTTATATTGTGCGCTTCTTCTATGTACCTTTAGCAATTTCATATGTAGGTATACTGTATTGTTTTTTTTTACTCTTTATTAAACTGACAAAACCAATATCTTATACAATCCTATGGTGAATAAAGTTTACTATCATTATTAATGCATTCAAATATTTTGGTTTAGACTTCGATTCGGTATTTACTGAACAACATTTTGATCTCTCCTACCTTTTGTTTTTGCATATCTGCATCTACTTTCAAAATCCTTAGTAGTTTGTAGATTTTGGATCGTCATAGAAAAGTACTTATTAATTAAGTTCCTAACAAAGTACTTGTAACTTTTAAATCTGTACTCTGACTGCTGTTTATTCTAAATAGGCAATAGATACTACTGATAAATGCACTCAGAAAAGTAGGTAATACTAAATATAAAAAATATCGTACCCTTTAATATAATTTTTTGTCTTTCATTATCTAGGGACAGCTAGACTTTTTTGTATAACAATATACAGTGCGGTCCTAAAGTAACTTTGCCTGCATTTGTCTTACTTTCGTTCTTTGTTCTCGTTATTATTTTCTCCCATTTTAGCTTGTTTTGTTAATTGTCGTTTCTTCTTTACTTTATTGAACGTTATTGCAATTAATTAATTATGGTAGGTTTGTTTAACTTTAAACAAGCCTCCCATAATTAATTAATGTAGGTTATAATAACAATAAATAACAGGAATAATTCATACTTTTGGAATTGAGATTTGACAATTTGGCAATTGTTATCATTACTTTGCGTAGCAACGAGCTCTTTAGATCAGTCTGGCGTAAAAAAAAAAACAATTTGACGCTCTTTCCTAGCCAACTTCGCGTAACAACAAAAACAGATTACCAAAACATTTATTGCTGTATATCGTCATATTCCTTAAATAAAAGTATAACATATGTGGTGTCGTTGAATTCTTCTCTCGATTACCTTTCCAAAAACATACAAATATATAGGGTGTTCTATTTGAAATAAGAAAGTTGGCGTCACTTTCGGTGATACCGGAAATACAATTGAACTGCCAATAACGGCAAAAGTTAGCTCGTAAAAACTAGAAATCGACCAATTTTTTCTAGAAACGCTAGATTCTGTTGTTCATAAGTTAGCATGGGGGGGATACTTTAGGACTGCACTGTATATTAAAAGGCCCTATGTACCAGATATGAAAAGGTAATATAATTGTAATAAAACATGGTGGTAAAGGTTATTAACTCACCTTTATTATTTAGGTTTTATTAGCATTTTTTTGTGTGTAGAAAGAATAATCTCTGACATCAGCTTTTCATTTTTTTTTCAAGCTATAGTGTAAGTATATAAGTATGTATGTATAGGAAGACATGTGACGTCGTAGAGCATATTTTTTATTTTTATTGTACTATTGATTTATCTAATATTTAAATGGATAGAAGAATATAGTCTAAGATATGGTTTATTTTATATCTATATAACTATAAGAAACCACTGTAAAGTATCGGTAAAATAGAACGATTTAACATACATACGTAACTTGAACGAATGTAGTGACATTTTTTAAAGTGCCACACCTTAATATGTACGCACGTATAGTTGTGTGGAAAGGTAAATTTTAACAGTCGCGAATTTAAATTTACCTAGTATCGAAATAAAACGTAAGCATACCATAAATTTTCCTACTGTTGATTGTATAAAATTGGAACCTGTATTTTACGTGATGAAGTTGTATTTGTATAATGGCTTAAAATATTTTGTTGCATTCATGCTCCACATTGTTTTTCTAACTTCATATTATTATATATCTTGATAAATTTATATATATATATATATATATATATATATATATATATATTAAATTGACACAATAGTCTGTATACGTTCATACTTTACTAACAACACCGTTATTATATACTTTCGTTTTCAATGTGCTTATAGCATGTGTCAAGTATTTTATGTAATGGCGTCTTTCAATTAAAGTTTCTTTTTTATTTTCGATTTTCGTTTGTATTATTCACCAACAAATACATAGCAAATTTCTTTTTTATTTTAGTATTAGTTTTGTAAGTTGCAATGAATTAAGCAAACAGGAAAGTAATTTGCTTGACAATTGGACGGAGAAAGTTTGTCAAGTCATTAAAAATTACCTTACACTTCGTCTTATGTTCAGTTAAGCGATTGCAAACTAATAATTAAAATAGAAATTCTAAAGTGTTAATACTTAATTGTTATAGTGTAATCATTCCTTATGTTTTAATATCTTATAGAAGTAGAAGTGAACCAAGTTTTGGTCGATTCACAATTAAGGTGACGCGAGAATTAATTTCAATAATCACCAACAAACTAAGTTACATTTGGTTTTTTGTGTTTTACAAATATTTTATATCGTTGATTGTGTGTTTACCTGTACAGACTGTTCAAAATTCGCGGGCCACTATGGAGATCTCGCTTATTATAAGAAACAGGTGTTTTGAGAATGCCAGAGCATCATTAAGTTTACTTTCTTGAAGTACCTATTTCTCCTGCTTTCCATTGAATAGCTATTTTTTTTATTAAACAATATAACATTTGACTCATTAAAAGATTGGTTGAAAAGATATTATTAGGACTGATAATTTATTTATACTACATAAATATTGCTTTCATTATAAATATGCTTACTAATTGAAAGTGAAATGTGTTACAAAAAGTTAGCTGGACATGAGAAAGTTTCTTGCAAGAATGTAACCAAGTAGAACTTGTTTCAAAAAATTACATAAAAATGGCAGTATATGGGTCCTTTAAAAAGCGACGAGAGCAAGATAAGTGAGTTATAAACAAGAAGTTACAGTCTAGCATAAGTATTGTGACAATGTAGCAAAAGATGATCATGCTACGGGGTTTCAAAGTTTATTTAATACTATAAAATGTATAGAATACTATAATACTATAAAATGTATAGAAAAACTTCTTACATTAATTGTTATTTCAAAGCCTTTTTTCTGTGTAACGTTGCAATGTAGAATGTCACTGGTATTGTGCCATAATGCCATAATAATGTGCAATTTATTTTCGATGACACCAAGTTTTATGTATGTATGCACATACATACATTTCATTAGTGCTGCAATGAATGTATAAAGGAGCAATAAGATTAGATGTGAAAGAGCTCTAAGTAACAAGCGAACGTAACTGAATGCCTAGCTGCGCGATTAGACTGTGACGTGCACTGGACATGTATGGCTATTCTAGTGTATAAAATATAATAAAAGCACTAAGAAAAGCACTATACCGGGTTTCCTCGCGACTCTTAATCCAAAATTCGAAACTATTAGATTTACAGTAGAAGAAGTGAGCAATCAACTCCCTTTCCTGGATAGCAGTTTAGTAATTAGAAACAAGAAAAAACTTGAAATAGACGTCTATAGAAAGGAAACAAACACTAATAGATACATCATGACCGATTCTAACCACTGTGGATAACACAAAATGGCCGCGATTAATTTCTTAATTAATAGACTAGTGAAATTTCCTTTGAATAAAAGTAGGTACAACAAAGAACTTAAATTCATAAAAAATGTAGCTATTTATAATGGTTACTCTTCTATAGATGTCGACCGTATTCTTAAGAAAGTCCAACATAGGCATAATGTAAGAAATTCCACGACCTTGATCCCGGTAGAAAGAAATCTGTGAAACTTCCCTTCCACAGAATATGGAAAGATATTAGTAGAGTTTTTGGAGGACAAGATATGAACGTATGTTTCAGTTCACATAATACACTCAAAAACCTTCTTGGCAATCCGAATGATAAACCATGACATGAAAGAAAGATCGGGAATTTATAAAATTGCATGTAATGACTGTAACAAAGCCTATATTGGTCAAACAAAACGAGCGATAGATACTAGATTCAATGAACACATCAGGTGGTACAGGTACGGCAAAATAGAAGCGTCAAGTGTAGCACAACACATAAACGAGACTGGTTATAATATTAAATTAGAAAACCTGAAATTGATTAAGAACGTAACATCGCCTCGTGAACTAGATGCATTTGAAACTATATATATATATATAAAAAAGAATCGAAATCTACTGAACAAAGACCTCTCACCTCTTCATTACTCTTGTCTTTTCGATTTACTATGGTAAAACGACCATATGTTTTCCCGTTTTTCGTTTTTTGTTTTTTTCGTTTTTTCGTATTTCAGATTACGTGCTACGTTGACAAAATGCATAGATAGAAAAACACATTTGGCGGTCGGTTACGTATCGGTGTCTTGCTCTATTTTATGAGGGTGGCACGGAGACGGACCTTTTCGTTTCGTATGTACGAGGACAAGTCAAAAATTACTTACACTTTTAGTTCTACAACTGTATTAAACAAAGATAGGTGTACAACAGATACATTATTTTTCGATATAGTCTCCACCTTTAGTACAAGTGCATTACTAAAGCCAGCGAGCCACAAGCTTCCGTATGCCTTCCTGGTAGAAAGTTTTCGGTTGGTCGTGAAGCCAGTTTTGCATCGCATCCTGAATGTCTGTGTCTGAGGCAAATCAACGACCTCTCAAAGCTTCCTTGAGCGGTCCAAAGAAATGGAAGTCTGAGGGAGCGAGATCAGGGCTGTAGGGAGGGTGTTCCAGGGTCTCAAAGCCCAACCTGTTGATAGTTTCTATGGTGTTATGGGCCGTGTGCGGACGGGCGTTGTCTTGCAACAACAAAACTTTCTTTGATCCAGTAAGCGTTGACAGATGTCCAAACGTTTGGTTTTGTTTTCTGCGGTAAGCATTCATGGTACTTATCGCGCACACACTTTATGAAATTTGAGTTCATCGTGGATAATTTGATTGGCAGAACTGTGACTGATGTTTAAAGAAGATGCAACCTCACCTATGGTAACTCGCCTATTTGCTGTAACCATCTCTCGAGCTTGCTGAATGTTGTCGTCGGTGCTCGAGGTCGACGGCCGTCCAGCTCCCTCTTTTTGTGTTACGCTCGTGCGGCCACTTTGAAACATTTCAATCCACAAAAAAACGCTTTTACGAGATAAAGCACTGTCCCCGTATTATGACAAAAGTCTCCGGTGAATTTCAGAACCTTTCACACCCTCTGACCACAAAAATCGGATCACCGGTCGTTATTCCTCTTTGGTGCAAACTAATAGCGGAGCTGACATGCTTATACTGTTGTAGCTAGCAGACAAATGACGCGATCGTGATTAAATTCGGCACACATGACCACAGAGGCGCCAACTCAATGCATGTGCAAGCGGTCGCCACTACGATAACCTTCAAAGCTTGTTAGAGCGAAAGTGTAGATAATATTTGACTTACCCTCGTAACTCGCATATGGTCAGTGTCAAACGGCAAATAGCAGGTACTTGTAAATACATACCGTGTGGAAATCGACGATTCGATCGGGGTCGTACAAAATTTATGTGGGCATTTGCTTTGTAGTTAATCCGTGGCAATAGAAAAAACAAAAAAACAACGTTAGTACTAATCAACTACGATTCCCAGTTTCAATGAACAAGCAACTCGATTCATTCGAAATAACTAACTTTATAAATACAAAAATTAACTATGCCTTTTAGAATATAAAAGAAAAAAACTCTAATTCAATGAATCATTAGTTCGAATAATTCTTCTTTTGATGTATCTCTCACATTTAGATAAGAAAAAATGCTGCGTGTCCCAGTCGCGCAATGCAGCATTCAACTATAGCGTTCGGGTCGTTTCCGACCGGCCGGTATATATCTTTTGTAAATACATATATCTTTTCCCGAGAGGGGGATAGACAAGTATGATTGAATTAGATTTATATTAAAGTTGTTTCTCGCTCAGACTTATTCGGTCATTCGGTTGATAATGCGGTTGCCCAGGAGCCCTCGAAACAGCTGTTTCCGATTAATTTAATTAATATTTTGTGTGCCGATACTTCGTGTTGTTTGCTATTCCAGTGTATATTTATGTACTGAGCTTTTATTCATGTAACTCTATTTTTACAGCGCAAGGTGGAGTACTAGTTCAGGATGCACCTGCTTGCCCAGAACAATACGGCATACAAGCATATGCCCACCCAGAATCTTGTAATCTCTTCTTTCTCTGCACCAATGGCACCTTAACCGTAGAACATTGCGAGAATGGATTATTGTTTGATGGTAAAGGTGCTATCCATAATCACTGCAATTACAACTGGGCGGCTGATTGCGGTAGCCGTAAAGCAGACTGTAAGTAGAAAATCTGTGAACTTCTTTCTATGAGAGTAAATATCTCGTTTTTTTACCAAAATTTAAATTGTAAACATTACCGCAGCTGTGGCTGTACTCGTTTGTGAGATTGACTATAGTATAACATTTAGGCGATGATGAAAGGACTATTTCCTATTAGATTAAGAAATCAAATTAAATTTAAGAAAATGTTAAGTGACTTATCAATGTTATTGACAGTAACGTTACCTAAAAAATGTATGTGAAATTAAAAAAAACATCGCATACCACCGACCTTAGAAGTGAACGGCTCCTGGCTTGATACTTTGAAATAAAATATAGTTACGCTAAGAAGTAACGATTTGATTAAAACGTTTCCTACTACTAAAATAAGGATTTATATCACACCCCAATTTTTTTATTATTTGAATTAATAGTAATTGACATTTGGTTACTATTTTCATTGAAAAAAGGTCTTTAGAATATTTCTTCGATTCCGAATTGAAGCTATCGAATGATTAATTTTGCCACAATTAGCAACAAATACAATTTTTTTTAATAAGCTTGAATAGTACACCATATCATTGTAGCTCTTCTTTTTAGATAATGAATCGTTCTTGAAATTTTATAAAAATGCATAGCACTCGAATTTGAATAAATTATGTTCATTAAAAATATAAAAATTGAGCTAGGTTATTTTTCAGTGACTCCTATCAGTACTCCCGGTTGTGAATATCAATTTGGATTATATCCTCATACTGCGGGATGTTCTATTCACTACGTAAAATGTGCATATGGAGAACCACAACCTCAGCAATGTGAGCCGGGATTAGTATATGACGACAGAATCCATGGATGCAACTGGCCAGATTTACTTTTGGATACATGTAATCCAGAAGGTAAGTGTATCATATTAGTTCACATTAAATCCAAAATTTTTGAAAGCGAACAAACAAATTTAGCATTTGTAACTTAGACCAAAGAAACAGGATTTAATAACCATAAATAACAAAAATAATTTGCGTTTTTAGAACTGAGACTTGAACGCAATTGGCAGGTTGATAACTGCTATGATTACTAAAGCTGGCCACGAGCGGTACCGCGCAGTAGCGTAGAGTCGACCAGGTCTCGCGTTCCACTAGAGTTATTCTGCTAATAGAGATGTTTCCTGCCGCAAATAATTTCGCTCATCTTTTAAATAAAAATTAAATAACACGTGCTCAAACACTTACCATTTTAAGAGTCCTCCGTGAAATCACAAAGTGATTAATGTCTGTTAAATATCTGCAACATTAGATATGTTTCAACTGTTGTTTCGGCAAAACTAGTACGGCATGAGGAAAAAATGCGTTTATATGCAGAGAACGAACGTTCTACATCTAGTGACGTAATATTTGCGTAAGTAGTGTCTTAATGTGCCAAAATCAGAATTTTTCTCAAAAACGCTTTCAAATTTTTCTAGAACAGAAACATTTTTTGCGTCTTCAATCGCGCATTGCTGTGCGTGAACATGTTGCACTATTTGTAGAGATTCTTCTAACGGCACCGCAGGATTTTGTAATTTTTCTATTGCATCTGCTAGCCCGAAGTAATTGTCGTGAATGATTTTTAAATCCATTTTAACCTGATTATCTTGAAATTTCGACTGGCTTTTCTGGATAGCGGCAGCTTCCTTTGTATCGAATTGTAAAATCACGTTCTTAATATTGTCAAAATATTTATGATAATAAAACGCGGCCTGCAACCATGTTCCCCAACGAGTTAGAATAGGTTCTGGTGGCTCTGGTATACGGGGGCACAGTCTGTGAAATTCGCGAATACGTTTCGGTGATTTGACAAATACTGCTTTGGTATGCGCTATTAAAGCGTCTACCTCAGGATAACATTTTCTGATACTATCCGCCACAAGATTGAGAGCATGAATTTTACACGTAATGTGTAACAAATTAGCAGAATGCTTTTTAAGAGACCGGCTTACAGAAAGCATGTTTGCAGCACCATCACTCGCTAACATCAAGAGTTGGTTTGTTGAAAGTTCAAACTTGTCCAATGTATTTAACATTAACTTTGAAATTACTTCGGCAGTACACTGTTGTATTCGTTTGGAGACTAATAGAATTGAAGGTGCCGATTGATGAGGTTCCAATTTGCGTGCCATTACATTAAGAACAGAATATTTCTTCCGATCTGTTGTTTCGTCGACACATAACCACAATTTTTGATCTTTCAACTCCGATTTATTTTTTGTTCAATATGTTCGCGCGCAGATGGCACAATTCTTCGTAACGATGTTCGACTTGGTAATTTGCACTCCGAATAGTTATTCCAAAAGCAGATAAATGGTTCCTTGTCTACTAAATTAAACGGTATATTACATGCGATAAACATAACGCATAAATTAAATATTAATTTTTCATTGTCTCGTGCGCAATTTCTTTTTGAGACATGCTTTTCACTATTTACGTGTCGTAGACAATGTTGTCTGGACCAACACATTAACGGGACTTTACAGATTACACATTTAATTTTAGCACCTTCATATATTAAGTCTGGAATTTCTGCAATAAATTTTCGAAGTTTGTCCGATCGCGGTCGTTTTGCTGACGAAATCATAATGTTTCTAGGACAGATAAACAATTGCGCAAATGACCGGCAGCGAAAATGTCCGTACTGCTCCGCAGACGAAGTAATACTACCGTTCCTCTCGGTCCGAACTGATTCTACGCCGATGCGCGGTACCGCTCATGACCAGCGTTAATGATTACGTTGCTTAAGTTTGAACGTGTTGTAAAAGACAAGTTGGCATTCTCTCCTAACAAACTATGCAAAAAAATCAGATTACCAAAACCGTTATTGCTACATATTGCAGTCTTGTCTAATTTAAAATATAACATACATATGCGGTAACGTTCGTTTTCCCATTGTGTTGTTAGAAATACACAAATATGCTGGATGTTGAAATTGTATTATACTGTCTAAGACACTGAAAATTAGCATCCAAAAAATAGAAGTCCATCAGTTTTTTTCCTAAAAAAGCTAACTGCTACTGTTCAAAAATATGTACCTAGATATTCAATAACAATGTTTGCTATAGCATTCATCCAACGCACACAAATTTTATTGTATTGTTTGTATGCTTTATTATACATTCTTTGACAAAAATGCTGTCGTTGTTACAACGAAAAATTACTTTTTATAACAAAATGAAAAGGAATTCGTTAAAAAAAGGAATATTGCCTGCCAAGCACGCATGATAGAGTCTGTATCGCATTTAATGTCTCTCTTTTCTGCAGATAGGCATTGTAACATTCGTTTTCTTTATCAAAAACTATCTTGAACGATTTCTTCAAAGTTTATTCCGGTTGCGCAAAAAGTATTCGACCAATTGGAAAAATTCAGCTTTTGACATGAAAACTCAGGTCAAAACATCTCTGGCATAAAATAAAAAAAGCTATTAATTTTATGCCAGAGTTGTTGGCAAGTATCACCATCTCGGATTTTTTCAAATGTTTCTATATTGCGGTTAATGTAATAAATCGCCATAGTATTAATAATTGTCGGATTATTATTAATAACAACCGCGTTTCATTTTAGTCACGTTTACCGGTAAATAATAACAACACTGTGCTCGAATTGGAGACTTTTTTTTTGCAACAAGCTGGGCACCCGGGCGGTGAACCTAATTCGAGTATGCTGAATCCAATAAAAGTTAGCTCGCGTTTTCAAGCGATTTCAATTTAAAAATTTTAGGCCCAAAGACCACAAAAAAACGCAATTTTTATAATTTTTTAACCATTTATTGAATTTAAATCGATGGAAATCGATCGAATAGATTATAATAGATATATAAAATAAAGTATATAATATAGATTATATAATAATATATAGACATTGTATCGACGAATATGTACATATCGAATAAAAACTATTTCAAAAAAATTGAATCGATTCAGTCGATTTTTCATAATTTTTTTGCAAAAAAAACATTTTCCTTGATTCTTTTCATTTTTTTGCCATGATTCTTCTGTATCGTCATCTTCTTCTTGTAAATTCAAACAAATGTCATTCAAAAGAGCATGTAGCTTTTTGCCGCTGTACCAATATTTGAGCGTCGCCGTCACTTAATGAAAACACTCGCCATGCTCATCGGATTCGTTTGGTGAATTTTTCTACATGAGTATGCAAAAAATTAATTTTTATTGACGTACGAACATTTAAACGGTGAAAAGCAGTGAACATGTCTTCAATTAGTATGCGCCAATTTTCAGATCTATGAATTCCGAGAACATTGTCAATAGCCGCTTTCACACAATCCCATGCCATAAGCTGCGATAGATCAACATTCAGATACAGACATCTACCTTCTTTTATTTTCATCCCAATTAACCGTGGAAAAATACGACGTAATTCGTTGAATGCATTTCCTTCTGGGTTCAATGCTTTTATTAAATTTTTAACAATTCCTAATTTGATGTGGAGAGGTGGTAACAAAACCTTTCCGATCAGCACAAGCAGAATCCCAATAATGTTGCTTTGTCGCAATCTAAATACCTCACGTAAAGGCTAATTCCGTTCGTTATATTGGTCGCCGGCAAAACGGATACTCCACAAGCACATGTAGCACAGATTTTTGGTATAACCCGTTTGCATACCTCTTAAAAGAGCCACCACTTTTAAGTCGGCACAAATTTTCCACTTTTGGTCATTATATTGCACTAAATTGATTTTTGATTGTTTTAACGATGCATATGCCTCTTTTGTATGGCTACTCAGAGCAATCGGAATGGAATTTTTTGAATTGGTGTTATGTAGCAGAACCGCTTTCAAACTGTTTTTTGACAAATCGATAAACAATCGCCAATGCTCGAAATTATATTCATTTTGCATCGTTAAAATCAAACCACGGATATCTGCGCAATGATTGCTCCGTGTATCCGAATATCTGCTGCCAAAATGTTCGTTTATTTCAAGTCCTTTGCCACAAGAATGGATTGTCGCTGTGATAGTTTCAGGCCTCTTATTATATTATGGTTCATACATTGGTACACCTGCTTCTTCGATTTTCATGGTTTCTAATGCGGATGGCTCAGATTGTTCTGTTTAAATTGGACTTGTTGGAACAGGAATTGTATTTGAATGCGGCAGCGGCAATTGAGTATATGTTGTTGAAATGTATTTCAAAGAACCACTTTTTCTTCTATTCATACCGTCAATATAATTCACGCACGCATAACACACAGCTGGATCTTGTTCTCTTGGATCTATTCAAATCATCGGAACACCAAATGGCATAGCGGCTTTGGTTTTTGTCAATTTACTCAAATTCAAAACGCATATTGTACAAACAATAGACGGAGTCCAGTATACATCAGTAAAAACATTTCGTGAGAAATATTATTGATACAAATCAGTGGTTTCAGCACTTATTTTACACCGAGTGTTTTAATTAAAAATTTTCCACAAACGTAACAAAAGGTATTCAATTTAGAACATTTGCCCATTTTTGAAATTTCAAATCAGTTGATTTTTCAAGCCAATACAATGAACAATCTCGAACTTTACACTATTCACTTCGGTTTGGGTTATTTGCTTTAATATTTAGATGTTAACACTTTGACTTCTGAAAACAGACTGAGCTCTCAGTGCTAAACAGCGCCGCTTATATACCCATTTGACCAAGTGGCAGTAGCGAGGATGGAAGTTTCTAGAAGGTTCACGATTGGTCCATTCTCGAAGGTTCCAGAAAGCTCGTCGGCTGTTGATCAGATTTTCCAGAAAATTCCAGAATGTTCCAGAAGGTTCTTTGGGCCTTTTTAAATTGAAATTGCTCGAAAACGTGAGCCAATTTTTAAAAACGATCGGCACCATTGGATTCAGCGTCCTCGAATTAGGTTTACCCCCAGGTGCCCAGCTTGTTACATTTTGCAACTAGCACAGCGAAAATATATTTTGTCAAGGCAGAATTTTTCCAACAGGAAATGAGTCATAGTATCAATAACTACACTAGGACTACTCATAAATAATACAAGCTTTATAGCTGGCTTAGCTAAGTCTGGTTTAAGCACACCCATATTCGCATTAATATTATTGTTGCGTACCTTGGCAACAGTGTCTATAGTCACTGCGGCCTGAGAAAGTTTACTGTAGCAGTGCTCTTAATACAAATTAGAGTGGTTATATAGTGTCTCCCTACTTACAAGCATCAAACTGAACGTATTAAAAATGACTACATTTACTGTTCATGTTGTAAATTATTAATAACTAATAGTTAATGTAATAAAATCCTAGTAATGCCATATACATAGATGAATAACTTTGACCTTTTCATTTGATAACACTGTGCTAGTTGCAAAATGCAATAAGCTAGGCACCCGGGGGCTAAACCTAATTCGAGTACGCTGCTTCCAATGGTGCTAACCGTTTTTAAAAGTTAGCTCCCGTTTTTGAGCAATTTCAATTTAAAAATTTTAGGCCCAAAGAACATTCTGGAACATCCTGGAATTTTCTGAAAAATCTGATCAATGGCCGAAGAGCTTTCTGAATCCTTTGAGAACCTTCCATGGACCGTTCATGGACTACTACCGCTACTGCGTTAACATTTAGATATTAAAGCAAATAAACCAAACCGAAGTGAATAGTGAAAAGTTCGAGATTGTTTATTGTATTGGAGCGTAAAATCAATTAATTTGAAATATCAAAAACGGATAAATGTTCTAAATTGAATACGTTTTGCTACATTTGCGGAAAAATTAAAAATTAAGACCACCGCGTAAAATAAATGGTGAAACCGCTGATTTGTATCAACAATATTCCTCACAACATGTTTTACTGATGTGTATTGGACGCCGTCTATTGTTTGTACAACATGCGTTTTGAATTTGAATAAATGGACAAAAACCAGAGCCGCTATGCCATTTGATGTTCCGATGATTTGGATAGATACAAGAGAACATGATCCAGCTGAATGTTATGTGTGCGTGAATTATACTGACAGTATGAACAGAAGAAATACATTCCAACAACATATCCTCAATTGCCGCTGTCGCATTCAAATACCATGTAATCAGAGAAAGAAAAATGAAAAAAATCAAGAGAAATATTTGTTTTGCGAAAAAATGATGAAAAATAGTTTCTATTCGATATGTATTCGTCGATACGATGTCCATTCGATCGATTTCAATTCAATAAAAATGATAAAAATTACGTGTTTTGGGGTCTTTGGGCCTAAACTTTTTAAATTGAAGTTGCTTGAAAACGCCAGCTACCTTTTAAAAACCTTTAGCACCGTTAGATTCAGCATACTCGAATTAGGTTCACCCTCCGAGTGCCCAGCTTGCTGCAAAAAAAGTCTCAAATTCGAGCACAGTGTAATTATTAATAATAAATCGGTTACCACTTAGTAATATAGACCGATTAATCAAGTGAACCGTAACATATACATTTCTCTCAACAACAATAGAAAAATAGCAAGACTAACATACAAGCGTTTAATATTAACATATATACATTTTTTAATATTGTAAGTGTAATTTTTAAAGAAACTTCTTTTGTTTTTAGCTGTAATTGGCTTCAAATGTCCTACGAAGATTCCGCAAGATAGTGTTGCTGCTAGATTCTGGCCGTATCCACGATTCCCTGTGCCAGGAGATTGTCAACGCCTTATTACTTGCGTAAATGGCTATCCACGTTTGATAACGTGCGGCAAAGGAAAAGCTTTCGATGAGTCAACTTTAACTTGTGAAGACGATGATCTTGTGCCACATTGCGGTTCAAATCACCTTAGAAAATAAATTACCTTTTCGTGCCAAAAATATTATAAAATTGTATCTTTGAAATTTTGCCGTCAGTCATTGCCAAACATCGCATTTGTGTTCAAATTTTCGAAAACAATTGGTACTACATCTTATGTTTTTCTTTTATGTGTCTATATTCATGTATATAAACTATTTTATTAAATGGATTTCCTATCTCAAATAGATTCTTTGAATTTATAGTATATTTACTATATGAATAGTTCAACTTACCCGACTTACATATGTTATTTAGTAGCTAACCCCTCAGAACCTATATTGGTAAACTTTACATAAATACTTTCTTCAAAGGATTTTATCAGGCATGTAAGAAGATATGTATATTTGACACATTCGTTAAGGTACCAGTTATAGGAATTACATGCATTACTTGTTCAATATCTCATGATCGAATTAGGTGCTGAAAAAAGGAATTGAGCTCCTTCATACAATTAAGTCTATCGTGAATTTTATGAAAAAAAGGGCACATAAACCGCAAACCAATATTTACAACAGCGCTTCTTAAAGTTTTATATTACCATATCTAGTTAATAATATGCAACCGTTAATTCAGTTTATAATACAATTATGTATGCTTCGTAGTATGCAATAATCTTTATAATTTATCTGTAACATAAAAGGATCCATGTCTTCCTGAATCCTTTCTGTATCTGTTATTAATATTACTTATTATACGAGATTTAAAAATTTAAGAATCCTTACAACACAATGACTTCATTTCAAATATTAGCTCATATGATGAGTTTCAGATGGATTGGTTTAAATCTGGGGTAGTTTAATTAGGAGGTCCTTATACAGATTCGGAAGATTCCTGTACATGCCAGGAGCCTCTTACTATTCCACGATTTGGCATTTGATTTGAATTGATAGTTAATATCTTCCTTACTTTATTCGAAAATTCTTTTATCTTCTTGTTATACTTTTTCCAAAGAACGAAGCCGAAACTTCTAAAATTGCTATCAAAACAATTTTTGAATTGTCGTGTCACTAATGTTGTAATGTAAATGAAATAAGTCATAAATCAAAATAGAAAGCGATTGAATGCATCATTCGCTCGTAAGCAGTTCTACATACAGCGAGCCTTTTTCCACATACGGAATACGGCTGTCGCAAGTTTCATTCGCCAAATCTGTATAACATGTGAATATATGATATGGCAATAGAATTGTACCAAACTTGCAAAAGCTCTGTAAATTATGACACTATTGCGTTAATAATAATAAAAGCAATAATCAATGCCATTACATCCTTCAACAGCTTCCGCCAAATACAGGGCGCATCGGCGGGTCACGAGTTCATCTTAGAGATATAGCTGTTTAAGCGTAACAAAACTAATAATTAGGACTAGGGGTTATTACTAGTCTGGGCAAACAGCGGTAACAGTCAATGTAGTAGATATGTGGTGCGGAGTCGGCGATTATTTATTTCACGCGTTCACGGCGTCAGTACTAAATCGATGCTGTATGCGAGTAGTTCTGTGTATATGTAGGCTGTCGTAGCTTATTTCGTAATTGTACGGTTATGTTTGCTTTAAAAATGTCGCAGTTAGGTACGTCGCGAAAACGACCAATGGCAGACATAGTTAAAAACTTTATAGTGGACATGCCGGACTCAATTTTTGATGGCGCTAAAACTCAACGTCTAGTTTGTAAAGTCCATTTAATGTGTTGGTCCAGAAGCCATTGTCAACGTCACATCGAAAGCAAACAGCATTCTTCTCCAAAAAGTGGCATACGAGACCAAGAAAAATTTACAATTGATTTATGTGTTACTCTTATTTTACGTAATCTATCGTTTCGTTTACTAGACAAAGAAGCATTTGTCTACTTCTGAAATAAATATGCGGACTGTAAATTACTTAGTCGGACATCGATACGAATTGTAGAGCCATTTGTTCGTGAACATATAGAAAAATTAATGAAAACGGAATTGAAAGATAAAAAACTGTGGTTGTGTGTGGACGAAACAACAGATCGTCAAAAACATTCTGTAGTTAATGTAATGATACGTACAATGGAACCACATCGACCGTCATCCTCGTTCTTACTTGCTTCCAAAAGAGTTATAAATTGTACTGCCGATGAGATTTTAAAGGTGGTGTTGAACTCATTGAACAAATTTGAAGTTTCAACTAAGCAACTTTTAATGTTTATGAGTGATGGTGCCGCAAACATGTAACGTGTAAAATACATACTCTAAATCTTGCGGCACAAACGATTCCTACATGTTTTCCACTAGTAAATGCATTGATTGCTAGTACAAAGGCAATGTTTCTAAAGTCCCCGAAACGTACCCGACTATTTCACAAACTGTGTCCTGATTTACCTGAACCACCACAGCCGATTGTTACACGTTGGGGAACATGGTTGCAGGCTGCGTTTTACTATAACAAAGATTTTGATCAAGTAAAGAGTAGTTTTAAAATTCAATCCGGCAGAATCTGCAGCAATCAAGAAAAGCCAGGAAATATTTCAAGATAGTCAGGTTAAAAGAGATTTACAAACTATTCACAACAATTACTTCGGACTAGCGGAGGGAATAGAAAAATTACAAAATGTTTCGATGTCGCTAATGGATCCTGTTCAAATTGTGAATGATGTTCACGCACAGTTATGCGCTGTAGGGGGCGTGGTGTGTAATACGAAAATTTGAAAGCGTTTTAGAGAAAGACTCCGATTTGCTTGTATTAAGACAAATTTGTGAAGGTGCGGGTGAAGATACATTAAGTTGTTTCAAAGATTATTTTAAATATGCAAATATAACATCGCTAGATGTCGAACGGTCGTTTTCGGCATTAAAAATCATTTATTTCGCACGTCGTACTCACTTGACTGATACAGCTGTGGAAACATATGTAATGATTCAAATATTTAACCGATGTTACCCAGTTTGTGATTTCACGGAAGACTTTTAAAACGGTAAGTGTTTCAGCACGTTTTACAATTTATTTCTTACCTTCTATTTTATGACTAAACTTTTATGCGCTCGGCACGCCTCTGGCTGTTACCGCATATTTGCCCAGGTTAGTTATTACTACAAGCAGGTAATTTTTACTACTTATTGCCCCCCCCCCTCACTTTTAACACAACATGCTAACACATATCCGTACATTTTTCTGTAGAACCTTCGCTGGGTATACAATAAGCGGCAAATGTCTGGAATAAAATGCATTTTAGGCAGATGTTCGCACACGTTGACTTCTATATTTTTGTTCGAATTCTAGTACCCATGAAAATATGTTTTTTCTCCCATAAAATAAAACAATGCTTGAATATTTGGGCGCTACTGTATTATCAACCATTTATTCTAGCGCCTTCAAATGTGCATTGCTTAGCTTTATATCGGCTAACAGCTTGAAATTTAAGGAAATTGTTGTGTTGCGTGAGGCTGATGCTCAATAAGAAATATAAATCGACGTACTCGAGCAGTGTTTTCAAATGTTAACAAAAAAGAAAATAAAAATTTTATTTTGCATATGTTGTTATATTAGAATTTTTAAAATTTTGGTTATTTTTGTAGTCGGCGCTTAATGGATTGGACTCAGTAACAATTCTGTCACCTATTCGTTGAAGCGAAAATGATATTACGTGGACCAATTAATTCCTCTTCACCAATAATGTAATGATTTTTCAGTGAATCTGCTACATCATGAAAAACAATAGCTTGTTCAGGAAATTTACAATTATATATTGAACTGCCTTACCTCCTTCTTACTTCCCTCTATAGAAGTAATATCACCACAAGGAGCTATTTTTTCCATACTTCGCATATGACTTATATATCGGCCCCAAACGAGCAGACAACTGACCTTACGTACGCTTACTCGGAAGATGCCCCTACGCGCACCCTTGACACGTAGAGTGCTAAGTTCGAAAATGCGGAAAACAGTTACCTATGTGAACGTACATACATAGGATTGGCAATAGTGCGAGATTCTTCGATAGTACCTTTACTATTAGTAGCAGGGAAAAACTTCCTATACAATATATTGCGTGTCCCACTAAGAGTGGGGACCGGCGATATCTTGAAAACTACAATAGCTATAGTGACGGGAAAAAATGTTCATGCCTAAAGTGGCAAAGGGAAACCTAATAAAAATATTTTTAAATTCCAAACTTGACCGCTAGGGTACACGGTTACTAGGGTCAACAGTAAATTTTAAATTAGCGGGTAGAAGTTCCAGGATTAGCTATGATTTTAAACGCTTTATTAAAAAGCTTAGTTAATTACGCAACACTTTGGTTAAAGATGTTTTGTCATATTGAGAATAATAAGTATAGTAGGCGTTGCCGAATCATGTAAAACTAAACCTGCTATAACTTCTGTAGTTTTTACGAATTCAAGAAGTGTGGACTTGTTTGAAAGGGCATTCAGCGTTGTGTTAGACGTCGTAATTTGTGCCACCTGTTAATGTTCAAGAGACGTACCAGATGGCGTTATTCTCAACTGTGCGAGTTTTTCTCAATTATCTCTAAAAATTCAAATGCAACAATATGCTTTCCTTATGTTGTGTATGAAGATTTTTGAGAGACTAAAGTAGTGGCGAAAATCGCGTAGTGATATGTATTTCCTTTTTCCAAATAATAACGAAAGCAGCCCATTATCAGTAATAATTTCCCTATTAGCTACAAATACCTTCTTAATAATATTGAGACTTATCTTACTTGGCCATGAAACAAAGGAATGATAATAATAACAAAATGTTGCAGTTACTAAATAAACAAATAAATGACAACAATGCAAAACCTAGACAGTACCAATAGTTCGTAATATAGTGTTACTTGAAGTGAAAATAAACAATAACTTAAATTTATTTTACATGTTTAAACTGTTTGCCGTCATTATTTATACGAAGATTTAGTCTACGACTAGTGCTAATAACGTCTGCTTCGATTTCTACTCTTGGTAGGCTGGCGATATCATTATGAATCGCTTGAATCAACTTTCATTGTAGGACGTGTTTGATAAACCAGATCTTTTATCCTTCCCCATACAAAAGTCAAGCACAGTCAGATCTGGGGATCTAGCTGACAATGGAAAAGTTGATCCTCTTCCAATTCACTGACATGGAAACGTATTATGAAGATAGTCACGGACGATTCGCAAACAATGAGCTGAACAACCATCATGTTGAAACCACCGTGTTTTTCGAGTTTCCAACGAAACATATTCTAAAAGTATTGGTAATTCGTTACATAAAATATTTAAGTATGTTCCGCTGTTTAAGTTGCCTTCAAAAATAAATGGTCCAATAACTTTATCACCTAAAATGCCACACTAAACGTTTATACTCCACCTATGTTGATAATCAACCTCTCTCATCCAATGAAGATTTTCTCTGGACTAGGTAATGCATATGATGCAAATTCACCTGCCCATCATTAGTAGCTTCATCAGTCCACAACATGCAGTGTAGGAAGGCAGCATCATTGTGGTAGATATCTTGTAACCAATTACATCAGTCCACAACATGCAGTGTAGTAAGGCAGCATCTTTGAGATAGATATCTTGTAACCAATTACAATTATTGAGTCTATGGTCAAAATCTGTATGGGTGTGACGTATTGTCTATTAGAGTGCGATAAACTGATGACTTACTTATACTTAGAACGGAAGACATTTCTCTAGTGCCTGTGTGAGGATGAACTTCAACATATGCAAGGACATTTATCACAATAGCTTCAGTTCTAACTACACGTGCTCTAGTATGATTTTCACGAGGTTGTTTCACGTAATCGTGTCGCCAAACGTTAGCATACTTCTCGGCTAAAATGTTTTCTTTCTGGACACTTAACGGCATATTCACGTTCTACATTACACGCATTTTCGAAATATTGAAAATACACTACAAGCATATCATACGCCTCTGCATTAGAAAACGACATTTTTTATCATTCAACGGCTAAGCAGCAATCTTTAAGGGCCAGTGCGCAGTAAAATTCTCTATACTTGTCACAAATGTCAAATAAATAATTGTTTCTATAGCATGCTAAATTCTGCTGTTCTATTCAAATCATACTAGATTTTGTTACATTTATTTGAAAAATGATCAAAAACAAACAGTCATATTAAACCAATACCGATACAATTTTGTGTGTAATAGAGTAAAAGTTCTCATTCCTTTGTTTCATGGCCAACTAAGATAGGTTTCGAAATTTTTAAGTAGGTATTTGTAATTGATACGGAAATTATTACTGACAATGGGCTATTTTCGTTATTATCTGAAAAAAGGAAAAAGATATCACTACGCGGTTTTCGCCACTACTTTAGTCTGTCAAAACTCTTCAAGCACGACATAAGAAAAGCATATTGTTACATTTGAATTTTTAGGGATAATTGAGAGAAAGTCGTACAGTTAGGAATAGCGCCATCTGGTAGATTTCTTGAACATTAACGGGTGACACAAATTGCGACGTCTAAAACAGCGCTGAATATACTTTCAAACAAGTCCACATTTGCAGAAATTATAGCAGGTTTAGTTTTACATGATTCGGCAACGCCTACTACACTTATTATTCACAATATGACAAAACGTCTTTAACCAAAGTGGTGCGTAATTAACAAAGCTTTTTAGTAAAGCGTTTAAAATCATAGTTAATCCTGGAACTTTCACCGACTAATTTCAAATTTACTGTTGACCCTAAAAACTGCGCCCCCTAGCGCTCATGTTTGGAATGTAAAAATATTTTAAGCAAATGTCTACTTAACACTTTAGTTATGAAAATTTTGTTCCCACCACTAGAGCTATTGTAATTTCCAAGATATCGCCGGTCCCCACTCTTAGTTAATCTATAGATCTAATACAATTTTTATATGTGTAAGGTGAACCAAAAAAAAAAGGAATTAGTTATCAAAGATATGTTCTTTTAAATGAAACACCGTGTATATTAGTATTTAATTGGTTTCACTGGAGAATCTAGGGTGTATAGGATTACCTATTAACAACGGTTTCCGCAACATTTACAAAAAATGGTTTTTGGATTGACCTGCAGACTATAATTAGGTAATAATAATTTGTAGATTTTTTTCCATATTGGATTTTATTTAGAATAAATAATAAAAATATTTATTATATACGTTCTCTGATAGCGTACTAAGAATTTTACTTTTCGAGTAACATTTTCGTCCTTATTTTAAATGGAACAGCCTGTATATCTTTTAAATTCTGAATTGTTTATGACATTTTGCATTAAATATTATTACAATTTTGTTTTATTATCACTCGCGGCAATAATTATCAGAGATACTCATTTTGTCGCTCATATGCAGTGGTCTGGTCCTGGAATGGCGGAGGCAGCCCGAAGCGAACAGGCAGTTGGACTCGATTCGGACTACTGCGCGGATAGATGTTTCATATAAGCACCTAAGCTTAACATTGAGATTTTTTCTTTTTAGCTTTTGTATGCAATTGAAGAACAAAATAAATAAAAAATAATATGCAATAAGCAAACTAGTCATGTGTTTATTTACAAAAAAATATATTTTAATTTGCAGTACAATAATACATCTTAGTCTTAACATAAAACTATTCTTACATACAGTGGTGTTTTCATTACATTAAAAAATTAAATTATTATTATGTGTCCAAACCTGCTGCAGTTGTAAAATTGCGCCTATTGTGTAAATGGTAGAAAGCTCAAACTTTCTGATGACATAATAGACCTTATAGACTTTATAGAATATCATCCAAAAATATTTCTGCAGATACAGGCTGATCGATAACTAGCGAACCATGCACCCGCTTTGTTATCTTAAATGGAACACCCATGTATTATAAAGTTGTTAGCTTTGCCTTCAAGAAATAAACCAGTATAGCATGGGTTTCATATGACTACTTCCAACAGATTTTGAGATATTTTTAATTTTGTCCTCAATCGCCTAAATTTAGATATGTCTATTTCCTTGAAAAAATCCAAGATGCAAATACGTACTAGCGTAAATTTTTATGAGATTAAATTGTATACTTGCCTTTACCTAGACATGGTGTTAGACCTCCTTTGAAATATACCAAATTCAAACACCAGAAACGTCACTTTTTTAGTAGCATCATATATTCTTTTCGCATCCACCGCATGGGAAATTTATGCACATGCCTAACACTGAAAAGTGAAAGAGATATTTACACTTAAACGCGAGTCCCGTATTTGGATATTGCGTCCAAGTGGTTTCAGGAGTTAGTATTGTTTGGTTACCATGACAACAGTAAACAAAATACACTGACATTGCTCTTCTTAGCTATTGATTCAAAATTTGAAGCCTTAATAGCTACTTACGAAATGAAGTACTTAAAAAAGAGTTGATACATATAATTTATATATGAAGTTAAGGATAACGCAGGCGTTCTACATTGCTACACTTAGTGTGTTAAGAAAAGTGCAGAACAACAGCTTTTACAAACAATTGTAAATGTATCGAAAGGGAAGACTATTAAATTTGTTCATAATATATTTCAATTTACATTTTCCAGTTTTTATTGAATTTTTTTGTTTTGATTCTAAATTGTTGCTGATGTTTACATCACTTATTGTTAGTCTGTACAAACTTTTATTGAAATATTGTTTTCCTTGTTATTTTCCGCTAAAAAGAGGCATTAGCATTATAATTACTTTTGCTGTGCTTCTAGATCAATAAAATGAATGTTTCAAGTACCATCAACTCCTCTCTAATTTGAAGAATGTCTTCGATTGCTAACATCGTCAGTCAGCTTATACATCCTACTAGCTAAAATACATCATTTCTTCAATAGTGTAACACCGTCAATGTCAGTAGGTCAAGACTCGTTTTTAACGGCAAGTAGCTAATTGGGCTCAAAACTTTGGATAAATAGTTTAAAAACATTAATGTTAGTATCTTTTGTGTACTGTTGTTAACCAATGTTCACCAAACACCAGAAACCAGGTGCAGTACCGCGCTAACCTGCTAATATCCCTTTTACTTTCAATGTTAGCTAATGCATCATCATATCAAAAAAAATTTGGAGATATGAACTTTCTGTACGGTGGATACAGAAAAAAAAATATGGTGCTACTGAAAAAAAAAAACGTTTCTGGTGTTTCATTTTGGCAAAGTTTGGTATTCAATACTGAACACTCTACATATTTCGACGGAGTTCTAACACCATCTTTAAATAGGGGCAAGTATGCAATTTAATTCCATAAAAATTCACTCTGGAACGTATTTCAGATTTTTTGAAGAAAATAGATATATTCAAATTTAGGCGATTGTGGACAAAATTATAAACATCTGGAAATAGACATATGAAACTCATATTACATTGTTTTATTTTGAGAAGGAGAAACTAGTAACGTAATAATATACAGGTATTCCATTTAAAATAAAGTAAGTTCGCTATTTATCGTTCAGCCTGTATATATGGAAATAGTTTACAAAGGTGCTCTCAATGGGCGTAATTTTACAATTCCAGAAGGTTGGGACATTCCGTACATCAAAACCTACACTAAAAATTCAGGTTATCAAGCCAAAGAAATATGTATATATAACAAAACATCCCCAGTAGAAATTTGTAAGTTTCAAGGACAATTTAAGTTGACAATTCCGATAGTTAAGGATATACTTGCTAATTTCTTGACGTACTACATGCCCATTTGATCTTTATTGACGGAAGTGTCAACTTAAATTGTCCGCGAAATTATTAAATTTAATGAAGCTGGTATACAGTTTAATTTCATAAAAATTTATGCTAGAATGTATTTGAATTTCGGATTTTTGAAGGAAATACTTAGATACATATACCTAAATTTAGGCGATTGAGGACAAAATTAATAATATCTCGAAAACGGTTAAAAATATAGATATATGAAACCCATTTTACGTTGGTTTACTTCTAGAAGGGGAAGCCAAGAACGTAATAATATACAGGATGTATACATACATATTTTTGGGAGCTGCTGTGTGCGATCTATTGTGTCATCAGAAAATGTTAACTTTCTAGTACTTACACAATGGGCGCAATTTTACAATTCCAGAAAGTTGGGACACATATATATCAAAACCTGTACTAAAAATTGTACTATAATTATCAACGATGCGCAAAGTTTATTTTTGGTATAGCTGAAGGTGATACATGTCAAAATAGGTATATTAGGCGAGTTAGCCCAAGTTGATAAGTAATCTACTAAGTTTCCAGGTTTCTCCAATTAACTCTTTTCGAGATACAAGTAGTTGCAGTTCTCCATGTGGTGTATATGTATACCTACTTAGTTAATATCACCTGAGAGCAAAATTCATTAGATTTATTTTCCATATTAACAAGAATCAGGTATATAATTGTATATTTTAAATGACATAGGTACTCGCCGTACGGGCTTATTTTTAAGTTGAATTTACCACCACTTGTACCTGCTTAAATTATTTCATAACAAGAGTTTGTGTTACAGACGAGCACCTGTTGTTTCTGTGAGTTTAGAGAGTGAAAGAATTTAAAAATGGTAAATTCCTTTTAAAAAAGGAGCGCTATACTTCGTCCCACAAACCTACATTGTGAGATCCTTCGCACGCATCTAGCTGCAGATTTCCAATTCTCTAATAATAGTATTCGTTTTTAGAAAACTAAATATTGAATACGTTTATTAAGGTTACAAATATGCACTTACATTAAGGATTTTATGGTAACATGTATGTGTGTTAGAATAGAAATACTTTAATACAACACATTTGATTATAAACTGCGAAATATTGCATTACATTAGCAATTATCTTTTGTAAAGCACTTTAAAATTGTGGTGCGCGCACAGCTATATGAATCAAACATAAAACAAGAAGCGATTTTCCACGAGCAAGGTTTAATCTATGTAAGGTTACCTCTAATTTGCATTAGACATAATACGAGGGTGTATCAAATATAAACGGGACTGATTTTCTTAAAAATTCCGGAGGGCTTCTAGACCTAGAAGGGGTTGATGAGTAGGTAGCCTTTACCGTTAGGAAGAGGGGAAAACCGATCACAACTCTCTCGGGTCCCTTTAGTATCAAAAGAAACAATGAGCGAGAAAGAAGTGCATGTCTCCGTGGAGCAGCGGATTGTTATCAAGTTTTTGGTCAAGGAGGGGGTGAACCCAACCGAAATTTTGCGGCGATTACAGACACAGTTACAGTTCGGGGACAACACTCTGTCGGGAACTCGTGTGTTTACATGGCAAAAAAATTTTTTGGAGGGCGTGAAAAGGGCACCGGTGAAGGCAAAGACGCGGTTGTCAGCCGGAAACGTAATGGCAACAGTTTTTTTTTGATCGGCAAGGTGCTTTTCACGTTGATTTTCTCCATGATCGACGCACAATTAATGCGCAATATTATTGTGAAGTACTGGATGCCGCGAAATTGTAATTTCGAAGGAAAACGAAGAAGCAATCGGCCAGAAGTGTCATTCTTCTGCATAACAACGTCAGGCCTCATGTGGCTAACACCACGATGCAAAAAGTGGATGCATTAGGATGGGAAACGCTGTAACATCCACCCTATAGTCCAGACTTGTCGCCTTGTGACTTCCATCTTTTTGGACCCCTCAAAGAAGCGCTTGGAGGCCAGCGTTTCGACGACGACGAAGCGATGGAAGCGTTTGTACTGGAATGGCTACATGAACGTCCGAAGAGTTTTTACGATGATGGAATAAAAAAACTCCCAATCCGATGGGAAAAATGTATTTCTAGTGCGGGAGAGTATATAGAAAAATAATATATATTAATAAGCTTAGTTAAATAAAGTTGGAATTTTTTAAAAAACGAGTCCCGTTTATATTTGATACATCCTCGTAAAATGATTGCTTCAAGTATTATCAAATCTTCTCTAATTTGACGAATGTCTTTGGTTGCGAACATCGTCAGTCAGCTTATTATTCATTTCTTAAATAGTGTAAGACCATCAGTGTCAGTAGGTTTTGTTTACTGTTGTTGTGTTAATCAAATTACATTAACACCAGAAGCCACTTGAATCTAATTTCCAAGACTCGTAACCAAAAATTAATGCTAATATGGTTTTGGTGGAATCATTCCTGGCAAAAACAATGTAGCAGAGAAAACAGCTCTAATACACGGATATGTTGTGTGGTCCTGAGCACAATTTTCTGCCGTATACAATTGCGTTTGCCTCTAAGTTTATGTTGCTAATCTCCAAAACCATCACTGAATATGTCTCTCGGCGACACCTATCGCCAAGGGACACAGTCACGCCGCCCCAGAGGGTAGCAAGACAAACCAGAGTGTAGATGTCCACCACCTATCGGGCAGCTCCTGGGCTGCCAAACGCAAGGTGGCGTTGCGCAGCGACATCTATACATGCAAATGATCCCTCAGGCTTACCATGATGTATAAAAATACACGTGGAAAAAATGCCTAGTAACAATAACCAAAAATTAATGCTAATGCAGCTCTTTTATACATCATGGTAAGCCTGAGGAATAATTTGCGTGTATAGATGTCGCTGCGCAACGCCACCTTGCGTTTGGCAGTCCAGGAGCTGCCCAATAGGTGGTGGACATCTACACTCCATTTTGTTTTGCTATCCTTGGGGATGACTGTGTGCCTTGGCGGTAGATGTCGCCGACAGACATATTTAGTGCTGTTTTTGGAGATTAGCAACACAAACTGAGAGGCAAACGCAATTGTATACAATAGAAAATTGTACTCAGAACCACGCTGATGATGCCGGGTAGGCAGAAATATGTCCGTGTGTTAGTGCTATTTTCTCTGCTACATTGTGTTTGCCGGGAATGATTCCACCAATACCATGAACTACCTTAGCATTCATTTTTGGTTATTGTTACAAGGCATTTTTTCCACGTGCATTTTTATAATCAGTTTGTCTAGTAAACAGTGTATGTTTGAATAATAAATAAAAAAGTTATAATTATTATTGATCAACAAATTATTAACAGTTGCCTTGTACTATTTTTTAAACAGTATAAACTTAAAAAATTTATGCGAGTATATGTTACAAATTCACGTTTTCGTGAGCGATATTTTGGGGAAGAGAATATAACGTTATTGACGTTGACAGTTCAAGCATAGACAAGTCCCGAGCAATTTATATTGACCAAAAATTAATGCTAATATAGCTCATGGTATTGATGGAGTCATTCCCGGCAAAAAATAAAGCGAGAAAAGAGAAAGCATTAGCCCACGGACATGTTCCTGCTTACCCGGCGTCATCAGCGCTGATGACGCCGATATGAAGCTTTATACGAGGGTGTATCAAATATAAACGCGACTCGTTTTTTGAAAAATTCTAACTTTATTTAACTAAGCTTACAAATATTATTTTTCTACATACTCTCCCGTCCTAGAAATACATTTTTCCCATCGGATTGGGAGCTTTTTTATTCCATCACCGTAAAAAAATAGGGTGGCGTTAGCTACATTAGGTCAGGCGTTGTCATGCAGAAGAATGATACTTCTGACCGATTGCTTCTTCCTTTTCCTTCGAAATGACAATTTCGCGGCATCCAGTATTTCACAATAATATTGCGCATTAGTTGTGCGTCGATCGTGGAGAAAATCAACGTGAAAAGCACCTTACCGATCAAAAAAACTGGCCTCGGTCACACTTGTCCTTGGGCGGCGATCATGGCTCGTTCTCGACCTTTTCACGCCCTCCAGAAATTTTTTTTGTGCCATGCAAATATACGGGTTCTTGACAAGGTGTTGTCCCCGAACGGTGTCTGTAATTGCCGCAAAATTTCGGTTGGGTTCACCCCCTCCTTGGCCAAAAACTTGATGATTATCCGCTGCTCCACGGAGACATGCACTTCTTTCTCGCTCATAGTTTCTTTTGATACTAAAGGGACCCGAGAGAGTTGCGGTCGGTTCTCCCCTCTCCCTAACGGTGCAGGCTACCTGCGCATCAACCCCTTCCGGGTCTAGAAGCCTACCGGAATTTTTAAGAAAATCAGTCCCGTTTATATTTGATACACTCTTGTATTGAAAACCATATTTGAATAAAAGTTTGTACAGGCTAACAATAAGTGATATAAACACCAGCAACAATTTAAAATCAAAACAAAAAATTTTAAAAAGAACTGTAAAATGTAAATTGAAATATATTATGAACGTATGACGAAAACGTTTTTAGGGGATGAACTAACAAGTCCTGTGGTATCCATTTCTTTTACAATGTAACACGCTGTTCTCTCATCCACCCCAAGTTGCTGTGTAGTCAGTATAACAGCTGCAAACTTGTTCACAGCTGCAGAATTGTCTCACTTAAACTCCAGAGACAAATTATAAGCAATTAACCTCTGTTTACTGCCAATATGCTTTCCCTGCGGAATTTTTGATGGCCTTGCTAGTGGGTCAAATGCCTCTTCATCAGCTGTACCAAAACTGTTGCAACAAATATTCTGTTATCGGTATCGTTTTATCTAATTATTAGAATAATACCTTTAAATATTCAATACTAGTATGTACAGCTTTAAAAAGAACTATTTTTGTGATAATTTGCTTATAAAAACTACACCGAACGACACTAAAAATTAATAAATACCAAAGCGAAAGATGTTTAACAAATGACGTTAGATATCGGTAATATTTCGTTTTATCTTAATTTCATTTGCCAAATGAAATATTTTGAAATATTTTTCGTATTTGTGAATTCTGGTGTACCGTTCGTTATCGTCGATAATTTGCTTTTTATCACCCACGCGGTAAATATAGGAAAGAAACCAAAAATACATAAGAAAATCAAATTGACTTGAAGAAAAACTAATTAAACATCAGGAACCATTAAATGAATCCTTTCCATTGCTTCAATCGGGTTTTGATCATTTATTTAAAAGTAAACAAGCTTTTTAGACAATGAACCTTAATAAGAAAACTGGACACAGCCTAAATATTTTCGAATAAGTGTGTTCTAATTTTCGAACAAAAGTTATTTTTCGCATATGCAAAAAATAACTTTTATGTTTTCAAATACTTTACTTTTAGTTTTCAGATTGATTCAAACAGTTTAATGCTACATGGCACTCGATAGTATGGTATGTATTATATACAGCAATGTCCATCTCTGATGTTAGAGCTTTCGTACGCCTCTCACTCGCACCAAACGTAACTATATGAGGCGCGAGTGCGAAGTCTGCGAGAGTCCTGACACCTGAGATGGTCATTGCTGTACATGTGGTAGGCATAATCATGACTAGAAAATGTTAGCAGCAATAAAAGAGAAACTGACGAAAAACGTAACCATTTAAATTATCTGCACTTATAAATCTAACTTTTCTGTTAATAACAATTACGTTGTAAACACCGTTACAGAGAATTAAGTCTTTTAATTAATATATTACATATGCGTTGCAGTAAAATATTAATCGTCTTCGTGTCCTTGTCGTTAAATGCTTCTCGTCACTAACTCTCGTCACTTTCTTTAGTCATAACACACAGACAAAAATTTAACTTCAAAATGTTTGTATAAAACAAGAAATGGCCTTGCAATAACTTATCATGAAAATATAATAATTTATTGTTGTGGTGAAATAACCTAAAATGTCGAGAAAATTCTTGTATAATTTTATCTCGAAGAAGAGTAGTAGAAACAGTTCCTGACACTTAATCCAACTTATACCAACAAATGAGCATATTTCGCAGTCTTCTCCACCATCTCCAGCTCTACTACCTCTATTGTCTGTATTGCCTACATCACCTCCATTGACACCAGTACCTTCATCATCTTTCTTACTTTCATCAATTGCAAATGAAGTTTCAGATCGAAATATAGAACATGATCCCGGTTTGTGGCCACATCCGATGATATGGAACAAACTCAGATTGTAATGGAAGGCCCTTTTCGAATATCTTTTCGAATGGATATTGACTTTTATCCTACAGGTGATAGTGGCCGTCGATGTGGAGAATACCTTTATAAAAAATACTACCAAATGGTGAGAAACAAAATAGGCGTTGAATGATTTACTCAAAATCAAAGGATACTGTTTACTGTTTCGCGTCAGAAATATGACGATATGCAGCAATAAAGGTTTTGGTATTCCGTTTTTATTGCTATGCAAAGTTGTCTAGGAAAGAGCGCCAAATTGTTTCTTGTAACACCAGACTGATCTAAAGAGCTCGTTGCTAAGCAAAGTAATGATAACAATTGCCAAACTGTCGAATCTCAACTCCAAAAGAATAAATTATTCTTGTTATTTATTGTTATTATAACCTGCATTGTCATACTTTCGTTCCTTGTGCTCGTTATTATTTTATCTCATTTTAACTTGTTTTGTTAATTGTTGTTTCTCCTTTACTTTATCGAACTTTATTGTGGTTAATTAATTATGGTAGGTTTGTTTGAATTTGTTAATTTTTGATAGGCAGTGTGCTTTAGTTTCAGTTTTGTATGTTGTTGATTTTATAATGGCCTCCGCATGGACCGCGCAAGATAAACTTCAAATACCTAATTTTAGTATTCTGTGAATTTGGCAACAATTACCACGAAGTGGAACATAATGAACTCTGCCTTTATACAACCGGAAATATTTGAATTTTGTGCTAAGTAAGGATAAATAGTATAAAATTTACAGAGGGAACTGCTTTAACAGAAGACAGTATGATTTAAATTGTTGTATAATTTGTTGCGTAACCACGATAAATAAGGTAACAATTGTTGCCAGATTCTGCCAGTATCAACCCAAAAACCTGAAAAACAACACAAACATATTGTCTATCAAAAACTAACAATTTTAAACAAACCTAGCATAATTAATTAATTACAATACAGTTCTATAAAGTAAAGAAATAATAACAATTTACAAAATAAGTTAAAATGAGAGAAAATGATAACGGGAACAAAGAAGGAACGTATGACAAATGCAGGATATAATAATAAACAACAAGAATAATTAACGCTTTTGAAATTGAGATTTGACAGTTGGGCAATTGTTGTGATTACTTTGCTTAGCAACGAGCTCTTTATATCAGTCTGGCGTCACAAGAAACAATTTGGCGCCTTTTCCTAGCCAACTTTTACGCTGAGACATTCCGTTTACCGAAAACCCACGTACACGGATAGATATCTCAATGGCCTCTCACACCAGCTGTGTTCTCCTAGCCGATAACATATCCATAAAAGGCACTAGATTGGAATGGGAAAAATCACTTAAATACCTGGGGCTTGTACTTGACCAACGACTTATCTGATATCTTCACGTGAAACAGACACTGACGAAGTTTTACCTCTGCTCTGCAGTTGGAGTCCGTTGCACCTTAAAACAAAGTTATTAATCTGCAAGACCTGTCTAAGACCCATTCTCATTTATGGCGCCCTTTCCTGGTTCACAACTAGCAATTGCCATCTAAAAAGAATGGAAGCAATTCAAAGTAAGATGCTGAAAACCATCACAGGAGCCCCTTGATACATGCGTAATGACCAAATAAAGAAGGATCTACATATATCCAGCATTATCGACTACACAAAAGAATTATCCAAGAAAACGTGACCAACCCTCTGTTGGCCCGAGTGGTGCGGGAGCTCTAGGACCGTCCATCCCCCAGATACAGTATTGTTCGAATAGGTAACAGAATTGAACGTGGGGAGTAGAACAAGTCTCTCTTTTCGGCAATACAACGAAAAACTGTTTATATCAACTGGAACCGACAAGATGGCCATCGAAATCGTTGCCATGTTTGATTCATGTTATTTCAATTTTTTTAAATCGGATATCCTGTAAATTTTTCCAGAATCTAATAGATTTCTTTAGAGCAGTGTGTTCTATTTAAAAACCAAAAACTTGTATCGTTTGTAGCGGAAACTGAACACCTTGCATACTTGGGAATAACTTTGTGCAGAGTATTCTTCAGAATATTTTTTATTTGAAAACTTTTCTCTAAATTGCTCAAGGAAAGAATTATCTTCCACCAACGTATTAGGTGAACACACTGTATAATTACAAGTAAACATAATTCATTTAATAAAAAATTGAAATGCCTTTTAAACTATTGCAGATAACATAATATATATGTTTAATAAAAGTTGTAGATATTAAAACCAGCATTACAAATCCATTGGAATGTACTATCTAAAATAAGCAAGCATATTATTCATTGAAATTTACTCACTTTGACAGTTTATTTAGATGTGGTTAATGTCTACCAGTCTACCACAACATTTAGTCTTTAATCAACATGGTGTTTTGCTATTTAATAGAAATTAACTTAGTTGTGCCACTTTGTAGATAACTGTCCTGTGAAATTTTAATCTTAATTTGGAAGACAAACGAAGTTTGCCAAACTGTTGACTCATACTGTACTGTAGTGATTTCATCATTTAAAAAGCGTATCTGTATTCTTATTAGAGATTCATGTGGTGGCCTCTTCCCTCGATTTTCCCCTAATTTATTTTTGTGTCTCTGTCTTACACATTACGTAGTAAGACCAATTTTGATCTTTTCAAAAGTCCAGTCTACAATAATTATCGTGTAAATTAACATTCCCTAATATAAAACACAATTTTATTGCCTCAAATGAAATTTATTGAATGTACTCTGTGCTGGTGCTTGCTAAATTAATCAGTTAGTTGTTAAAAAGGAAAATGTAATATAATAAAAGATATAATACAAATATGCATATAGTTGCGTAATTCAACTAAGTAGGAAGGTTTTGGAACTGATTTATTTGGAAGAGAAATTACTACAAAGAGGATCATCAATTTTGGAACAGATTTGGAAGTATAGACAGGGTAGACGTTTTGAAAAGGATTTCAATCCTTATAGTTACTTGAAAAACTGTATCCTGGTGTTGGTATCCGATAAAATTAAGAGCCGGATATCCGGATCCAAAACTATCCGGATGCCCGGATTCTAGAATCCGGATCCACTATCCGGTACTCAGATCTGAATTCGCTATTTGGCTTTTGGATCCAGATCTGTTATTCGGTTCTTGGATCTGTTATACGATTTTCGAATCTGGATCGGTTATCCGATTCTTTGAATCCGAATTTGTTGTCAGCCGTTCCCCTTCCAGATTCTCTCTTCGGTATTTCGGATCCGTATCTCCTATTTTAGAATACATCTTGCTACTTTGAATAATCTTACATAAAAGATACAAATTATCGGACAATTGAGTGGAAGTATACTGAAATGTTTTTTCTCAGGGAAAATTGTTAAAAATTTGAATTTTTGCAATTTAATTAAAATTCTAAACTCGTTTGTGGGATTCGGGAGTATTCTTTGATACTCTTTCGGCAATTATTTATGAATTTTGAAATTAATAAATGGAACTTAACAAATATTAAAATTGAAAACGTAAGCTAACCTTGATTTTTAAGAAGATGATATATAAACACTATGTTCCTTATGCCATTTTACGGGAAATCTAACCTTGAACCTTCTCTTTTATTTTGAATTTACTTTCTAATTTCTTCTAGTCGAACACTAAATTGAGAGCGCAGCCAAAATACTAGTTAACTCGATGAAAGTCTAACCAGAATTGATTAATTTATTAGCATCCCTATCCTGCTTTGTTTTAATCGCGATGGCGATTGTTTCTTTCCACGTCAAATTTTGATGAAATCTGCCCAAATATAATCTCACGAGGAATTTTTTTTTCTTTTAATAAACTGCTTTCCTCAATAACATGCTTGTTTCCTTTTGCTTTTTCTTTTAAAAATTTATTGGCGCTAACAGCGCTATGCTGATTGGCATATTCACTTGTAGGATTTTCATTCAAAGCAGCGCAGTATTACTTGCTTTATTTTCAAATACATTTGAATAATCAGATAGGCTACTATTCAAGGTACTAAACCCAGTGTGATTTAAAATTTTTGCTTCTTCGACTATGACATTTTAAATATTAGCCCTTGACACAGCTTCAAATAAGATCTTATTATTTTTGATATGTTTGTTTCGAAATTGATAACGACCTCATGTGAAAGAATATCGTGACCAAGAATTGCATCATATATTTTAGGCCAGCCACAATATAGAAGTTTGCATTATAAGTAAGATCATTTATTTTGATGAAATTACAGAGACACCTCTCAACTTTGGTAAGAAGTTTATTAGTTCCAGACCTGATTTGTACTTTACTACTTTAACAGACTCACTTCAGCACCAGTATCCACTAATGCTAATTTGTGGGGTTTTAATTTGGGGAATTTCGGTGAATGAATCTTTTGGGCGTTGGTAGCTTATTTGAATGTTGTTATTAGTTGAGCGACAGCAGAAGGTATTTATAAAAAAGATTGATTAGTTTGTGAGTAGCTTTCGGGATTGTTTACCTCGTCTTCTATTACCTGGACAGTGTTAAAATTATAGTGGCGTTGACCCTGAACTTGAGTTTTCGGAATATTTTTTGAATGACTGATTGCATTTACATCGTTAGGATTACCGACCTGTGCATTAGTTCTGTTACTGCTGTAGTTTGCACGATTGGAACTTCTATTGTAATGGCCGTTGTTCGAATTGGAATTATTGTTATTTCGACTTTGATAATTCGAAAAATTTGTTTGATGGTGACTCGACGACTGCTGAAGCCTAAAATTATTATTGTTAGATGTCGATGGCCTATTTGGAGATGAAGAATTACTAACTTTGTAGACTCTTATTTCGAGATATATTAGATGAATTTGTTTTAGACTTACTTTCGTACTGCCTATACTTCTCAAGGTCATCAAATTGTACAAGATCATAATACATATTCACAAATTTAGCTTATATGTCAAGCAAGATCTATTCGCATTATTTAATGTGTAGACAGTGTAGATGTGTATATTGCTATAAAGATGTTCCATGGAATACCACAATAGTTCCTAATATTTTCAGGTAAATTCTGAAACGCTATATGTATAAATTCAAGATTATGTTGCAACATAGAAAGGTTTAATAAAGAAATTGAATTTATGTTATATGGAAAAAGTGCAATAGTTTTTAAAATTCGTGAACTCAGAGTAATATTGAATTTCCATGCGCACAATTCAAAGTTATTTTGCATTATATAAGTGTTCAATGAATCTGGTGATTACTGCAGCTATATTGTTTGATAAGTACTCGACTTTGTGCAGGTTTTCGCAATTTATGACGGAACTTTAGGGTACTTGCTACTTGCTTGAAAAAGTTATCGGAGAACGGGGCTGGATCCGCGTTATCGGATAATGAATTCTGATCCGAGATTTCGGATAACGGATCTCGATCACAGGTTTCGGACAACGGAGGTTCCAGACAGCGAATCCGGGTTAGAGTTATCGAATAATGTATCCAGATCCGAGATCTGGGATAATGGATCCAGATCCGAAATTTCGGATAATGGATCCAGATCCGAGATATCGGATAACGAATCCGGATAATAACACTAATATTCGGATATCCGGAGAGTAAATTATCCGGATTCAAATTTATCTGGATCCGGAGCTCTAGAGCAAATTATTATTTTGATCAATTATTTTAAAATCTATAAAATATTTTATAAAATAAGCTTAAAATTAGCTATAGATAGGTTTTTTTAAAGACCTTTATTGCAGTATATATTCTTAAGGTTATAATTAATTATTCGGAATAATTGGTACACCCGGTATATGCATACATAACTGAAATACGTTAAATATATTACACCCACCACACGAAATAGTTGCTGTAATGAACTGTTAGATGTACTATAGTTTATAAATAATTAATAACAGTAAATACAAAGTCAATAACTGTTATGAATACTAATTCTATAATATAGCTAATATAATATACCTCATACACAAAAAATATTGCAATCCTTTCCGTAAAAAAAGTTACATATATATAAATATATATACATATGTCTGTAGGCAGATGCAAGTTCACGTACATACCTACAATATATACGCATGTGTATTTATTTTCTTCCACTTCTATAACCGTAACCTAATGAACGATTTTAAGGTCGTTGAAAAATATGATTGTAATATATTCACGTTGAAATGTATCAATCAAATATTTAACAACATAGAATAGTCCTTAACCGATTATTACTATTTATTAGCGTAACTCCAAGAAGCTGTTCAAAATGCTGCCAATTTAATCGAAATTTAAAACATACATATATGGTTCGAGAGTGCACACAGAGAAATAGTTTCTTACGTCAAGAAAATATATTTTCTTGCAAAAATCAGTTTCTATTCAAGGAAATATTTTTATAAAAAACGTATAATCCAAGACACACAAAGTTCTAGTGAGAAACTAGGCGGCCAGCTTTGTGTTTAAAAAAACACATTGTCAGGCCAGTTACAAGGATATTCAATAAAAGAAAAGTTATAATAATGGAAAAAAAACTAAAGTTAATAATTAAAATTAGGAGCAAGTGAATGGGCTAATGAAAAAGTTTTTTTTATAGATTACAGTGTAATTAAATTATTTCTTTAATAATGTAATTAAATCGGAATTATTTTTATGTAGTTTAATAATTAATGAGTTAATATTTAAGTTTTTGTTGTTACGCAAAGTTGGCGAGAAAAAAGCGCCAAATTGTTTCTTGTAACGCCAGACTGATCTAAAGAGCTCGTTGCTAAGCTAACAATTGCCAAACTGTCGAATCTCAACTCCAAAAGCGTAAATTATTCTTGTTATTTATTGTTATTATAACCTGCATTTGTCATACCTTCGTTCTTTGTGCTCGTTATTATTTTATGTCATTTTAACTTGCTTTGTTAATTGTTGTTTCTCCTTTACTTTATCGAACTCTATTGTAATTAATTAATTGTTGTTGGTTTGTTTAAATTTGTTAGACTTGGACAGGCAATGTGCTTTCAGTTTTTTATGTTGCTGATTTTATAATGGCCTCCGCATGGACCACGTAAGATAACCAAATTTTAACATTCGGTAAATTTGACTTCAATTACCACAAAGTGGAACATAGTGAATACTGCACTTGTACAGCGAACGTTGCGCTAAGTAAGCATAGATAGTAGAAAAACTTATCGGGCTAACTGCTTTAACAGAAGATAAATTATTGTACAATTTGTTGCGCAACCATGGCAAATAAAGTGATAATTGTTGCCAGATTTACATAATATTAAAATTGACGCTGCAATTTTACATGGTTCGTGCCGAAACCATCATAAAAGTAACAACACAAACAGCATAAAAAACAGACATATTGTCTATCAAAAACTAACATATTTAAACAAACTTACCATAATTAATTAATTGCAATAAAGTTCGATAAAGTCAAGAAATAACAAAAATTAATAGAACAAGTTAAAATGAGAGAAAATAATAACGAGAACAAAGCAGGAACGTATGACAAATGCAGGATATAATAATAATATCCTTTTCTTCCTGACATTTTGACTAAGCAGATTACAATTAATAATGTTTTGATAGTTTCTTAAAAAAAAAAATTACTGAATTGTACCATATCTAAATTATAACATACCTTAAGACTAGTTTAAGTTATTATTATATATTTACAATTAATGAATATAGAATTGTATAGTTTCATTCTAATATTTGTTGTTTTTTTATTCGTTCTCCTCAGCTGGCCTGAAGATGTATCGCAATTGATACGAAACCGGTTGCCTATTAAATAGAATTTGTGAGAAAAATTGGACCTACCTAACAAAAAATAATTATTACTTTGCTTAGCAACGAGCTCTTTAGATCAGTCTGGCGTCACATGAAACAATTTGGCGCTCTTTTTAACAAAAACAAATTACCAAAACCTATATTGTTGCATATCTTAAGTTAAAGTATAACATATGTGGTATCGTTGGATTCGCCTTTCGATTACCTTTCCAAAAACGTAAGAATATACAGGATATTTTATTTAAAATAAGAAAGTTGATGTCACTTCCGGTAAAACCGCAAATACAATAGAAATTCCGATAACGGCAGAAGTTAGTTCACAAAAAATAGAAATCGACCTATTTTTTCAAAAAACGCTAGCTTCTGTCGTTCAAAAGTTCGCATGGGGTGGGAACACTTTAAGACGGCACTGTATATTTAAAAAAAAAACTATAGATAAATTAATACACGTAGTAAACAGTAATAACAAGGAAAACATATTACATTAACAGGTATCTTTTGAAAATGTTTGAAACGTACGTTAAATATATCATTATATCATTGTATGGGTAAATATGGTATTTGGAACCAGGTGGTGCCAGGAAATATTTCAGTTGCTGTTTTTGTAGATTAGTGGCATAAACTGAGAGATGAAGAAGCTTTAATGCTCTTCTCTTCCCATATTGTTTTTGCCGGTAGCGATTCCATCAATACCGGGAGCTATTTATTAGCATTGTCTTGGTTATTGTTTTTAGGCACTTTTTTGAACATATTCTGTAGATAACCTCTATTTTTAAAATCACAAGCAATGTGGATAATTTACTGCATTTTGTACGGATATGTCGTGCTGCTTGAAACAAGGTAAGCGCAATTAATAATGTTCATATAAATAATATGCATTTCAAGAAGTCCAAGTAAAAAATGCTTTATTTTAAGAAAATTAAACTATTGATTTTGAACAAAACCTAAACGCTTTCTGGAATTAAGAAAACTATTTACTATCCTTAAGAAAATATTGTTTTATGTTATAATGGCCATTTACTTATACTAAGAATCGCTTTCTTCAAATTTTCTGCAAGATTTTCTTGAATCAAGTTAGCAAATGTCCTATACAAAGAAATACAATTATTTCATTACATTTTTATGCTGAATTCAAATCTTTTTTCAGAAATTTCTAAGTGACAGCGCAATAAATAGTAAAACAACGTGTATAATGTGCTTATTTATAAAACAACTGAAAATGTTTCTAAAATCTACAAATATATGATTTTCTGCTATATTTGGCGTCAGGAACGTCTCTCATCCGTGTCCAACAATAGTCGGCCACCATAGAGGGGCTCCACTTGCCTTAGTAGCGCTTTTCGATGTCCAAAATATCTTGGTGAAATCTTTCCCCATGTTCGTCACTGACGACTCCAAGATTGTCCGGGAAAAGAATCTAAATGTGAGTCTAAAAAATTAATTTTTAGACTCATATTGCACCCCAATGTTTCATACGAAGCCAAAAGGCCTTTTACAATGTTCTTGTAGTCTTCGGATTTGTGATTACCTAAAAAGTTCTCACAAATATTCTCAAATGGCACCCAGGCGGATTTTTATTTTTGTTCAGCTCTATATCGAACTTTTCGTCTCGAAACAAGTCCCTAATCTGGGGTCCTACAAATATACCCTCCTTTACTTTAGCATCACTGATTCTAGGGAACTTATTCCTCAAATACGCAAATCCATGACCGTTTTTGTCCATTGCTTTAACGAAATTCCTAGTTTTATATGTAAAGGGTGCAGATACATTTTCTGAGGATCGATAAGAGGGGGGTTGATGATATTCTTAACTACTGGAGTCGATGATGTTCGTGTCGGTCACACTTTCTTTACATAATGGTTTTTTTTTCTCTCGACTGTCCCACTCACACAGGAGACAACAGTACTTCGTGTAGCCGAGTTGCAATCCGGGTAATAGCGCCATCTTTAGATCGCCGCAGATATTCCACTTAAATTCATCGTATTTGATTTTTCATGTTGCCTGAGTGGGCCAGAAGAATTGAGGGCAATTTATTTCCATTATGAAGTAAAACGGTTTTTAAACTAGCTTTGGATGAATCAATGAACAAACGCCATTCATCAGTGTGATATTCATGGCCGCGTGCACTCATAACCGAGACAATATCATTGCAGAACACCAGGTCATCTTCAAGGGAGAAGTAGATTCCAGCCGTTCAATCTGGATCCCAAAAGTTCGGCTTGCTTCTTAGACAGATTTAAATCGCGAACGAGGTCACTAAGGTCTCTTTGAGTCAGCAAATGTGGTTCATTTGCAGAAGATCCGGATTCATATGTGGGACCCAAATTCAAATTTTCTCCTGCTTCTTGATGTGCTTTCTCATCACTAGACTAATCACCACTCAAAGTCATGTTTTCTGCAGGTGCTGATACAGGTAACTCCTCGTTATGAAATACTGGTCTCAGTGCAGATGGTAGATTAGGATATACAACAGTGTGTTTAGATTTTGATGTAATACCAGTTATATTTGTCAGGCAGAAGTAGCAATCCGAAAAGTGGTCTTTAGGTTCTCTCCATACCATAGGAACTGCAAAAGGCATATGACGTGAACCTTTTGCCCATGCTGTGAGAAGCCGAACACATGTGACACAGCGAATATGGGGGGCCCAACTTTTATCCTGGTCGCCTACTTTACAACCAAAATAAAGTTCCTAAGATTTTCTAACTAACGGTGTAAACGAACGTTTCTGGGTTTTAAAAGTCAACTCGCCGCAAACGTAGCAGAACGAATTTGGATTATTTTTACAATTTCTCGGCATTTCAATGGCACTTGGGGTATCAACACAACACTTTAAACACAACAGCACACTTTCTCAAGGGTTAGAACAAGGCAAATGTGGAGCTGCAATGTTCCCCAGCCGGTCAATTTACTGCAACTGCGCTCCCGGCCAAAGATCTTATGTTGCTCCCGGCCAGCCTGTCGAGACCTGTTCTACCTGTTCCGAATGACGCAAGATTACTTAGAATTACGCAATATTGTATAACATTTTATTTCAAATGCCTAAATATCACCGGCATATTTATCCGCATTTTATTATAAAGCACACAGTAGTATGCTACGTGGATATAGTGGAACTCAAAAACTGTGGGTGATGCAGTAATTTTGAAAGTGAATTTGAATTCAACGTGCAAAAATACATAGGAAACAGGCATTTTTATACTTGGGACAAAAACCTTGTTAACCAGTGCTATCAATGTAGTGCCGGGGTCCAACGACCAACGGTCATAAATTTAGGCAAATTGTGTTGCTAAGTATTACGAAGTTGTTTGATGTACAAATGTGTTTGATTAGATTCTATTTGCTTTATTTTTTTCTGTTTTATAGTTTATTTACTATTCGATTAGTTCTTAAGCATTTTCGTATTTATATGTTTAGATACATTTTCTTTGCGATTGAAGAATAATAAGACTTATCTTTTAGAAAATAAAAAAAAATGGAAGTCATTTGTTAACAATAAGTAAGTCAATTGCCAACAGCAACCAAATAATTGCGGAAAATGTGGCCCTTTTTAATTAGAGAATAAAAAATAAACTGACAAACAATTTTTTGCGCTACTTTTTTCACCCTGTAAATATTCAATCTTTTAGCTTTTAAGATGTAGGTTATGTTTCTGTATACAAAAATATAAACTTGAATGATTGGCATAATCATTTCTACTGTGTAATTTTGTATTTGAGTATATAGGTTACATTAACAATTGCATTTGATATCACAATTTTAATGTGTTTACATGGAACATAGATTATTAAAAGATTATTAAAAGCGGAGGAGATATATATCTCATCTTATATAAATAAGATTTTTACTCCAAACCATTTATAATATCCGGGACATACTAACATACATATCTCCTAATAACTTTCCATTCCCTTTAGTATCTTCTCTAATTTCAGTTGTTTTTGTTAAAGGCAGTTGCAGTTGTCTTTGAGATGCAATGATTATTATTTACTTCCTTGGAGACAGCACTTACTTTTGAGTGTATAAGAGATAGTGGATAGTGGAGGTTCCAACGGGAGAGAAGATATATAACTCGAAACACTGACCTAATTGTTTAGTTTTGCTATGTGAAGTGTAAGAAAGTTTTGAGTATTCACGCCGTGATATATATCTATAATTCATCACTTTCTACTTACGCTAAAATATGAAGGTAGTAGCAATTTATGTAAAGAATTTTGAATATTAATATCACATCTTCGACTATTTTTATTTTTACATTTGTATACATACATGTGCACACACATTTTGTATCAATACTGTAACTCTGACCTAGTATTCATGTACTAACCTAGTAATGCTGAGAACATCGGAAGGAAGTAAAACCACGTACAGGTGACAGTGTTCCACATATTCAGAAAGTCGTAGTACGCATCTTCAATGAATTTCTTCATTATAAATATCAAACAAGATCAGTTACGCTTTTAAAACTACTTCTTTTTCCAAATATCATTCATTATCCTAAACTTACTTCGTTTCAATTAATTCTGATTAATATAAAAGTTATTTATAATTGAATAATCTTTTTAAAATCATAACATTAATTACTAAGCATACTGCAATACATTCAAAAATTGACTTACGTTTTATAAACGAGCATATTTTTCTTAGTTTGGTTTGTGTAGACATTGTTCATTTCCAAGTTTAAACTATCAGGCCGGTATGGGATTGTTAAACAATACGTAGAATATAAATGAAATACACAGAAGGAAAAACGAAATTAAGTTCAATACTTTTTTAACACCTTTGGTCGTTCTCTCGCAACCACTCCACTTTCGAAGTGAGTTTGTGAAAGAATAAACTTCTCAACTACTGAAAATACAGCAGAATGTTTTCTTTATGTTTTAATTACAATACAATACAATTACAATATTCTTTTCCTTAGAATTAATGGAATTACTCACTCTCATAGTAATCTTTTTTTAAATATTTATAATTTGTGAGTTGTGTAGCAATAAAGCCGCCCTCGAAATTATCTAGTGTTCTTTCCGTTTAATAATTTTCAATTCTCCCTTAACTAAGAAAGAAAACCGTTCATTCATTTCTTTTATAAATATAGCGTCCTACGGCCGCAAAATGTCAGGGCACACATTTTACCTGTAGATAAAACTTACACAATATAAATGCTATTGAATACGATAACATTATATTGTAAATTGAGATAAATTAATGTAAAAATTAGTCATAAACATTTACAAATCGTACTCACATGTATTTTGACAGAATTGCAATAATTCGTTAGCATGATTATTTTATATAATTATTTTATATTAGATTGAAAATTAAATTAAAACTCTTTTGTTGCTATGAAAAGTCTTTCCATTATATTAAAAATATACAATAAATACCACGACCGGGGCCGTTACCTCCGAAACTACAAGGCCTTAGCGCTCTTCGATGACGTCACGCTTGATAGGCGATGTATCGCCATGCACGATATTAGTCTAAGCTGTAAAGGAATCATTTTTTTGCATATCTTTTTTAAGTTTTGAAGGGCTTCCGGTTTAAAGAGGATGCCAGTCATCAACTGGGCCCTTCCTCGCATCCCATTTGATTTTATTTTGGAAGAACGAAGTTCCAAAGCAAAAACCAAACACGTAACCGAGCACCGTTTTCAAGATATATTTGTGGTTGATGTTTAATCGGCTAATTATTATTATTTATAATTGTAGATGTATTTGGACGAAACTAAGGTTGAAATAATACAGTAATTGCAATTTTAATCGAAATGTTGTTCAATTTCAGGAGAAAATTTATAGACATGCCATTTAACCAGAGTCTTTCATTTCCAATTATGTTGTGTTTTACCTAATCTATCTTTCCTATTAAGTGGTGTTTTACCTAATCTATCATTACTTTTCCCAGAATAAGTTTTAAATAGGGTATTTGTAGAACAAGTTATTATAATTATTGCAATACCTTCACTGCTGTGAATAAGACGTTTACATACATCAGTATCCAAATGGCTATGTTCGGTTGTATAATTTAAAATATATCGTATTAAAACAGAACGTTTATGATACATATTTAAAAACATCTGTTCGTGTTCAAAAATAATTTTGTTTAATATAACATAAGGATATAAAACTATTTGAACAATAAAATCTTCACGTTTTTTGTCAAATACAACGGACAGTTAGGGAGTTGGAATAACATCTTTTTTAAGCCTAGGATTTTTTAAACTTACAGTTATAGTTCCACCGGTCCTTGAATCTGTAGCTTGAAAAATAAATAATATCTTCTTTTACAAAGTGTAACTCACAAACAAAATATACAAAACAGCCGACGCCACAGTGTTTAGATTATCCCGTTTTTATCGTTTAAGAAAAGGTTTTATCGCTTATACAACACTAGAAAAACAGGTATCACCAACAAAGTACGGAAATATCACTACACAGTATTTTTTAAAGTAAAACCAATATAATTTGAATAAACCAATTCAAAACGCAAAAAGCGATCTGAACGTGTGAATGTCCAATATACAAATATGGCTGATCGACGACCTACTGCAAAATACGTCAGAGCCTGCTGACGTCAAAGCGCTTAGGCCTTGTCATATATCGGAGGTAACGTCGGGGCCCGGTTATTAATCAATCATTGTAAAAATGAAACATTAACGTTAATTGTTTGTAACGAATAGTATATTTTAATTTCACTGATTAAAATACACAAACTGCTTTAATATAATTTTTAGAACATACCTTATGTGTTTGAAATAAAAATGCAGTAAAGCATGAAATAAATTCCAGAATAATTGTTATCAACCAAGAACTGGATCTGAGATATAAAGTCTGCGACAAAAATGAAGGCAAATTTTGGAATTTAGAAGAACGGAAGGCGATCAGACAAAACTAGCAAAACTACTTAACTGATTTAGGAATTGGGCTGTCACCTAATTTTTAGGTAAACCGTTTTCTTATGTTGAAACGATTGATAATTTGAAAAACATCCGCTTTTTTACTCAGGTTCAACTTTTTTGAAATGTTATCAACAAATGTTTTGAATTGTAAAGTGGTCGGTAGAAGACTTGTTTTTAAAATGTATGATCATTTTATAGGTCAAAAATATCTGTTATTTGTATGATGTGATGTATTTTGTAGGGTCTGATGTATTGTAGTTACTGTTTGTGGAGTACCTAAATGGATCTTCTTTAGAATTCCAGAGAACTCCTAAAGTTTCACAACTTTGTTCACCTGAAATTATATAATTTTGTGAATTAGAAGAATCACTCAAATCGGAGAAAATCGAAGACCACTTTTTCAAATTGAAGCATCCACCTTTTAATACGCGATCCAATTCGAGTATCAAATTTCTTGCCAAATTCTTGTCTGAGGATCCCGTTGTTGTAAAAATCATCTAGTATGACTTGTGATGCTATTGGATATTCATCCATGTTCTCAATTGCCAACTGTTTTAAGCATCTGATTGATAGAAATGACGCAGATGATGTCCCGTGCGTGACAGTTTTTAATGTAAAATGTTCTAACCCTTTGTTAGGATTGATTTCCAAACTATTCTTTGTAAATTCCTATGCTCTGGAATTACTTCGATCTGACGATACATTTTCTCGATATCGGCTATGATCATGATGTGCTTATGCAATCAAATCAAAATTGAATAAAGTTCGTCTTGAGTTGAAGGTCCGGTTTTGAGAACATCGTTTAATGATAATCCTGAGACATTTTTGCTACTTCCATCAAAAACTACTCAAAATTTTATAGTTATGGATCCATCGTTTTGATGATAAATAATAGCAATGTAAGTGCTATTGCTAAAATTAATAGTTTAGGAGGTATTTTGTGAAAACCTCCTTCATCTTAAATATGGCTTTGTTTAATATCAGTATTGGGTTGCCATGATTAAATAATTGAAGGTAGCTGTCAAATGTACTGTTAACAATAACAAACACGGTACTGGTCCTCAGTACTAATTAGTCAACACAATTAGCTCGCAATTATTCATACCACAGTACAATTATTAGAAAAATAGAACTTTCAACAATCGAACATTTTATTAATAAATAAGTAAAAAAGAAAAAAGGCATGAAACAAACAAATATACAAATAATAAAATAAAATTGAATACGTATTTCATGATGATAGTAAATGCTCGAAAACACCACCATTTTGCACCATGCATGTTGTTACTCTTTGCCTTAATTCCTGATCAGTTGCACGTTGAATAAATCTTGCAGTCAGTTCACTAAAAGTTTTTTTTGCTCTGTCAATCATGACATCTTTTGTGCCAACTGGATCTCTGTATACCACGTTTTTAATGTAACCCCACAAGAATAAATTTAATGGGGCTAAATCCGGAGATCATGGTGGGTGCTTAAAAGGACCGTTTTTAGCGATCCATTGATCGTCAAACATTTCAGTGAGAATAGTTCCGAGGTTAATAGATAATATAAAGCTAATGATGAATCTAAGAGACAGAGCTTTATCTAACTTTAAAAGGTCTAGGCAGGGTCACCAATGGGAATATTATAAAATGCTACGTAATTATACTAGTCAGGCAATAAAGCGTGAGAAGAAGGCTTACTTTAATTTTTCAATAGCTAGACTTCGACCTAAAGATATATGACTCAGACTAAAATATTTGAATATAAATAAAAAGCTACGGCCGACTATTCCTTACCAACTATTAGATGTTAACAAAATTAACACATTTTCTCTTGACGGCATTCCTAATGCTGTGGCTGACGCGGAAATGTTTGCATTTTATATAAAAAAATAGTAATGAAGCCCCGGAATTTGCTTTTGAAGAGGTGACTGAAACTACAATTGCTGGGTATGTTACACAAATTACAAGTAACTCTGCTGGTTGTGATGGTATCACTGTTTTTATGTTGGAAATGTGTCCTACTATTTTGCCATATTTAACACACACTATTAATTGTTGCTTGCTTGACAGTATATTCCCTTCCAGTTGGAAGAAAGCAATTGTGACCCCAGTACCGAAAGTATCCGTTCTTAGCCAGTTTACCGATCTGAGGCCGATAAGTATTCTTCCGGTATTGTCTAAAATTATGTGTGATCAATTGAGAAATTTCTTTCGTCTCAATAACATCTTACCTGACTGTCAGTCGGGCTTTAGGCTAGAGCATAGCTGTGAAACATCTCTACTTAATGTGACTGACAACATAATCTCGGCTTTGGATAAAGGTAAGGTATCCATTTTAATTTTACTGGACTACAGCAGGGCATTTGATACTATTGACCACGGTCTGCTTCAGTTCTGCTATCAATTCTGTCATCAATTCTGTCATCAGTTAGCGTTCGGATGTCTGCTCTTAACTTAATTAAGTCTTATTTGCAAAAGAGGCAGCAGTGTGTAGTGCTGAATGGTAACGCATCGGATGATAGGCCTGTGTTTAAGGGAGTTCCCCAGGGATCTATACTGGGACCTCTCTTATTCACTGTGTATACGTCATCGCTTCACAATTTTTTTTATGCGGACGACACACAAATATACCATTCCTTTCGTGCATGTGACTATCGGACTGAGCTGTTGAGGATGCAGGGAGATTTTGATGTCATATCTAAAGTTTCACAACAGCATGCTCTGCTCTTGAATCCCTCCAAATGCAAACTTTTATTATTAGTTTGGCTATCGAAACGTGCGTCCAGTACGAGTTATGTATTGTGGCAAGGGTTTTAGTAAACTGTTTCAGAATTTATTCGTAGTTCATTCATTAACAATAAATGATCGTAGCCGTCAGTATAGTAATAAAGGTGGTTCATCTGTTGTTCATCGGTTATTGCCATTGCCAACAGTGATTCTATAGTTGGTGCAAGGAGTATACGTATGTATACTCCTTGGTTGGTGTTTCACATCCAGGCAATAAATAATGTTCACGCAGATGATTGTAAATAGGGCACTGTAATAGGAAGTGTTACAGTGTTTCTAATTTATGGGTGTTGCAGATGGTGCAAGAATTGTCAGTGTTTATTTTGTAAGAGTTGTGGTACCATTTGATTTCGTTTTTATTATAACAACTCGAGTTTGACTAATTAATCTAATTTCTTTTATATTTGCTCTGTATTTTATGTAATCTTCACTTATACTTAAATTGCTTATGTGTTGGTAAAAAAATGCGAATTCTGACCTGGTTCCTGCTTCAGTATCTTTAGTTATTAGGTGATTAGTAACTTTTTGTAGTATATCACCCCCTTTTGTTTTTATTAATAAACTTGTTCCATATCTTTATTTCACCAACCTCTAAACAAATCTCTTTTAATTGAGATACCTAGTTTATACGCTTTTTATTATTTGGGTTTGGCCAAATTGCATTAACGCATTAATGTTTGGGGAATCGGTCATCATGCAATATATACAATTTTTTGTCACCAATTGCATATTGTTTTGAGTACTTCTACTTTGATGTGGACTTGCCCTGTTTCCAGTCATACTTTGTATCTTGGTGTATTGCTTGGCCAATGGTATATTCTTTTGAAAAAATCAACTTGCTCTTTTACCATCGAATCCAAATGTTCTAAGGCCCATTTCAGAGGCGTGAACAAGCCATGCTGTCAAATAATTTTGCTTTGGTCTCAAAGCTGTCAGATTTAGGTCTATATAATATATTTTTATTTTGGCGGATGCGAATGGAGGCTTTCTGTATAAAGTATAAAGGGTACACCAAGATAAATAAAAGCCTGGACGGGTATTTATTAATAAAGCATACCAACATCTTTCTTTTTTCTGCCCCTGTGGAAAACTACTTTGTTTTTTTCAGTGTTAGATACTAGCTGGTTGATGTCATAGTACTGTTTTAATGTCTCCAGTTTCCTGTCCCCACCTACCGGTGAGTTTGCAAATAGGACAAAATCATCGGTGTACATTAATAATAATAAGGATCTACTACTAGTTATTTTTATGCTCTTCGTTCTTAAAGTAGTTCAATAATATAAGGAGAAAGGCAGAGGAAAGAGACAATCTCCTTGCATTAATCCCTTTGTCGTTGCTATTTTTTGGTGAAATTTCGGTGTCCGTTATGTTTGTATTGTCGCATAATATCTTCATGATCCTTATTAGTTTATCACTTCTCCAAATATCAAATAACTTGTTCCACAGCTTTGTAACCATAAGACGATTTGGACATGACATTAATGGTAATTGCTGAGCAAAGAGTAAACAAATTATTTAAGCATCCCCTCCCACTACGAAATCCCGATTATTCTTCTGGCAGTACTCTATGCACCATTCATACGGTCTATTATATAAAATCTATATAAATATTTTTAGGATTGTGTTTGTCAAAGCGATTCCACGATAGTTTAACGGATCTTCTCTGTTGCCTTTTTTTACATATCATATGCAAATTACTTCACATCAAGCCTCAGGAAGTGTCTCAATTGTAAATATTTTGTTTATCATATCTAGTAAATAGTCCATCCAAGAAGATGGTTGTAATACTCGTTAAATATTTGGTCTGGCCCCGCTGCTTTGCTTAGCTTAAGTTTATTTAAGTAGTACAACAGCTCTTCTATCATTATGTCAGTATCTACTACAGTATGCAAAACAAATATATATTGCACAGTTGATACCATCCGACCACCATAAATACCTCAGAAGAATTTGTACCAGTCTCTTACTAATATGCTATCGTCGGTTTGAATTTTTGCGGAAGAATGTTTAACTATTTGTCAAACGGATTTTGAGTCTTTAGCTTGTACTAATTTATTGTATAATTCCCTATAATATATTTTTTTCTATTTCAAAAATGTGTGGTATTTATGTTTAAAATGGAGGTATTCTTGTAAAGCTAGTTCAGTTTTTTTATGTTGATAATGTCTCAGAGTTTTTCGTAATTCATGCCTCATTTGCTGGGCAACTTTTATCGTACCATCTATTGGAACACTGTGTATTATTTGTAATTCACTTGGTTCGGATCTGTACCAAATTAGATGATACGGCAGCTTCTTTCAATGCACTAATAAGGTTAGTGTTTAGCTTGTTCACATTTTCATGATGATAGTATATTCTTGTTGACAATTGTAAAGCTTCTATAAATGTTGCAGATCTTTCATCGAGCCAGTTGTATTGGGACTGTTATCTGAAATGCATCCCCCATCTGTATTTTTAATTACATATTGAGCCTTTAATTTAACGACGACTGGTAAATGTGGTGATGATTGTAGAACGCTATCGGGTGATAAACCTTGTACGTAAACATAATTTTGCTCGTTAGCATATACCAAGTCGATCACACTTTTTCCTGTCTTAGCAATAAATGTAAAATCGGCTGGTGTATTACCTCGTATTCTTCCATTAAGCAGGACGAAGTCTTGATTTTCCATTGCTTCCACTAATTTCTTTTCCCTATTATTCTCTGTTTGATCTCGCGAACTTCTTTCCTACATTAAGAAAACATTCAATAAAAACTCAATATGCAGCTGATTCAGTGCGCTAACCTGTCATTGAAATCTCCTCCAATTCACCATCGGCAGCCGGGGTTTCTCTCTACTTTTAGATTTAGGAGGTCATTTAGTGAGAATTTCAAACACACACACGCGCACACACACTACACACACCACACTTACAACTGCAAGTACATAGTTCAAAATTAATTGTAGTAGATTATTGAAAACAACAAAAACTTGTGATTATGTTGTAATTTTATATTTCATTTGAATTTCATCTCAATATATTATTGGCAATAACGTTAAAAAGCAGTTCTCATATTGCGTATGCTTTGTGAACACTCGCTAAGAGAGATGTTTTCGGAACGCGCTAATAACAGTGCTGTAGCATACGGTGTTGACATGATAATACATTGTAAGCTGTAATATAACTTGTGAACCGTTTTTGTGAGCCGTTCTACCATTAAAAGACTTCTTAAACAGCAACCTGTTCCTTTGAATAACCATACATTGCAGATATATCACGTCTTATAGCTAAATGTACAATATTTCGGAGTCAAAACTACTTAAGGGTATAATCATTACAAACATATGTATACAGTGCTACGGTTAATAATTTATTTTTATACAAAAGTAGGCTAGTCACAGTAATCATACAAATCCGTTTCTTTTTCTAATGCAAATAGCACGATATCTGATCTTAGGTGCCGTTGACGCTAAGCAAGTCGGTATTACCCTCCAGCATAAGTCAGTATAGACACGATAAAATGTGTTAGCTGTAGCTAGTAAATTTAATTACCCGATTAATATTCTTCCAAAAAGTGACAAAATCATAACTGAAATAGTTAATTTAGTTAATTGCATGTCATACAATACTACAGGATGTCTTGTTTTGTGTTGCAGTTGGGGGTGCTGTTTGTTTTGGCCTTATGGTTTTTCCAAGCGAAATCAGCTAGTGTTAATTACAGGAGAATTATCAGGGGACCACAACAAGCTCCTAGACCGCCATCAAGCCATATACAACATTCTTTGAAAAAATGGAGTGCTGGAGGCCATCGCCCGTTAATATCCAGACCTCGACCCATATTAGTTCACATGTCGCCCAATTTCAAAACCCCAGTAGGTCCTCCAGTTTCGGGCAGGTTTTCAATGCCATTACGTACGCAACCTACTTGGAAAAATCCGCGAATTCCTAAATTGCCAACAGAGAAACCATTTTTATCCTCCTCGACCATAAACTTACTAGAATATGACTACCATCTGCAAACGAACAATATTCCACATCCTAACACTATACACCAAAATGATGAAAAAGGACCAATACATACAATTCCAGCACCTAACTTAAGCTTAGTTGACAAACCAGCTAATATTGGAGAAATATTGTCCCAAGACTTACTACAAGATTCTCTATTACATGGAAAACATATTTTGCAGCAACAACTTCAACAGCAACAACTTCAACAGCAACAACTTCAACAGCAACAATTTCAACAGCAACAACTTCAACAGCATCAATTACAGCAAGAGCAGTTGAACCAACTTCAGCAAAATATAAGACACAAGCAAGTACATAATCACATAGTAGATATACAGAAATCACAACAATATGAAGTAACCGAATCTCCACCTAATGTTAATTTTCCATTATACTTTGCCCCCGATTCCAATCCCACATCAAACATAAGAAACACAGAAATGCATAACCAGCGTCATCCGCATGCAGAATTTTTAATAGGATCAGCTGATCATTTGCTGAACAACCAGCTAGCATCGCAAGATTTACAAAACTTGTTTAATTATCCACAACAGCAATTAGTAGATTCGTATCCCTTAACCATATCACAACAGCCTCAACTACAGCAACATATTCAACAACATAAAGAAAAGATTCATCACGGTCTTGGGACATCTCTTGAATTGCCACTTCAAGATCATGTGGCATTTGAAGATAAGTTTGCCCCTAAGCCGCAAATTCAATTATTCAATTATAATGAACAACATCATCAGGCGTCTGCCACTAATCAAATAAATTCTAGAATCGGTACAGATTACAACTCTAAACCTTATACTGAGGAAAACACAGGAGATGCTCTAGCTCAAACACAATTTATTCAGCACTTTTTTGACACACGTGAAGACAATAGCGCTAATAATCATGTTGAACATGAAAATGATTTAAAAGAGAGAAAATCTGTCTATTTTTCAATTTTACCGAGCAAAGAAGCCGCAGATACACTAGCATCTTTACAGGAAGCAGGAGAATTGAATAGTAAAGCACAAATAAATGTGAAGGTGGCACAAAAAATGCCGATCACCATTTATGTTCCTGATAATTACGACGAAAATAATGAGAACGAGGATGAAAATGGAGACAACGGTACAGATTACGATGATTCTTCCATTGAAGAAAATGATTTTGGAAAAGGCTCGTTCGGAAACAGATTAAGAAATTAAAATTAAATTGACCACTATATATGGGGTATCTACAATGTAGACTTTATTAATTTATGTATTTATTATTAATTGAAAATTAATATTGTTATTAAAGTTACGACAATTTGTGATGTGTATTAAAAAATCGTCAATACAAATTAAGAAGACAAAAAGAAAAATAATTGAAAAATTAACCTTAAATTTAGCAAATACGTGATCGTTTATGGAAGAAATTGTAGTAACTTATTATTGTTTTTTATGTGTCACTACCAAAGTGTATTTATATAAATACACGGTAAAAACTAAATTTATAAAAATAATTACTCTAAAGGAATATACAGTCTGTCTCAGGGGACGTTGGATTGCAAGAGTATCTTTGTTATTATTGGAGATAGAATTTTGTTTAAATGGACAAAGTAGTACATATTTATGTGCTGTTTAATAATTCATTCACAATATAGTTGAATTTAAAATGGTTACGCCGCCATCTTAAAAAAACTGAAAAGTACAATTTTCGAAATATGGTCGTAACATTTTTCTTTTTGATCGTAATGAAAAATTGTTTGTACATTGTATAGGCACTTTTTTGTGTACAATCGATAGAGCGAAGTTAAATATTTTTGTTGTCAATAGATTCATTGAAAATAAATCAAACTTAATTTTTTCTTATGGCGGTTATATCCAAATTTTACATATTTGCAATTGGCGTTGTTTTTCTGAATAATTTGATGTATAACATGTTAATTTCAAGCAATCACAAATATTAAAAATTTTAGTTTTTTTTTGGAACGGAATTTTGCAGTGCGAAGAAAATTATAGGGTGCTGTGGAATAGAAACAATGCTGTTTATGTATAATTTGTTTTATTCCTAAATTTAAAATCAATGAAATAAAGTTTGATTACCAAAGCAAGAAAAGAACATTATTAAATATTAATTGAGCAGATGCTCAAAAATGTCACCGTTTTGCTGTATACATTTTTCACAACGAACGGCTACATTTCTTGTAACCTTCATCATTATTAAATGCTTCTATTGCCGCATGTTGCAATTCTCCAACACTATTACAGTTTTGCACTTGGTACACTTTATTTTTGATAAACCCCCATAGGAAGAAATCACATGGAGTAATATCCGAGGATCTTGGCGGCCATGATAAATCACTGTTTGTAGCTATGACTCTATTCTGATGTACCAAATTTAAATAATTTATTACATTACGCCCGTTGTGCACAGGTGCTCCGTCTTGTTGGAACCAAATATTATTTAATAAGGCTAAGGGAATATCGTCCAGCTTCGCTTCAACCTCTTCAATAAGTAGCTGGAGATATCTTTCTGCAGTGAAAATGCCATTGTAAATAATCGGTCCAACTAGCAGGTTATCTATTATGCCGCACCACACATTAAAACCGAATCTAACTTGGTTATTTCGCTGTACAACAATATGTGGATTTTCCAGGGACCAATAATGATTGTTTTTGCGATTAAAAATGCTAATGGAAAAATTTGTTTCATCAGACCACAAAATCTTTTTTATAAAATTCAGGATTCTCATGAATTTTATTTAAATACCATTGACTAAAGTTTATACGCCTAATCGCATCGCCTGGAAAAAGTGTTTGGTGAACTTTGTATTTGTAAGGATGATACTCAATCTTCTTTAAAATTCGTGAAACTGTAGATCTAGAAATACCAGTTTCAATTTCAACTACTTTTATCAAAATCTCACCGTTCCTTTCAACACACGCAGGAACCATTTCTTCATCAAAACTATTTCTTTGCTGTCTTTGTTCACTTCGAATTTCAAATCTATTCCACAGCACCCTATAATTTTCTTCGCACTGTAAAATTCCGATCAAAAAAAAAGTATTTCTAACATTTGTGATTGCTTGAAATTAACATGTTATACATCAAATTATTCAGAAAAACAGCGCCAATTGCAAATATGTAAAATTTGGATATAATCGCCATAAGAAAAAATTAAGTTTGATTTATTTTCAATGAATCCATTGACCAAAAAATTATTTAACTTAGCTCAATTGATTGTACACAAAAAAGTGCCTCTACAATGTAAAAACAGTTTTTCATTACGATCAAAAAGAAAGAAGTTACGACCATATGTTGAAAATTGCACTTTTCAGTTTTTTTAAGATGGCGGCGTAACCATTTTAAATGCAACTGTATTGTGAATGAATTATTAAACAGCACATAAATATGTACTACTTTGTCAATTTAAACAAAATTCTATCTCCAATAATAACAAAAATACCCATGCAATCCAACGTCCCCTGAGACACACTGTATAACAATAATAGCAAGGACTGTGGGGTAGTATGGCAACGACAATATTCTCGGCACACTCCGCACGGCAAGACACATGTGTCTTCGAAACGGCCTTTCCAAGTTAATTAATAATTTGTGTGGTGCGGAGTGTACCAAGAATATTGTTGTTGCTAAAGGAATATATGTTTTCAGTGGGACTAACAGTTGTCGGAATACGAGGTCTGTCTAAAATGTATCCGACCTTGATTTTTCCCACTCACAGTAGTGATGCTAGGTTGGCGCCACTGTGCACAGTGGAAGGATATAGCTTAGTGTGCATGCCTGCATTTTTTCTCCGCGTTCGAGTGTGTTAGTCGCTGCCTGGAAGCCGCCGAGTGAGGTACTGTTATAAGTGTTCGTCGGATTTTTGATTTCTCTCAAGATGACTGAACACCGTGATAACTGGGGATGAGTCATGGGTGTACGGGTACGACCCGAAAACAAAAGCACAGTCGTCACAATGGAAGCATCCCGGGTCCCCAAGGCCGAAAAAGGCGCGACAGGTGCGAAGCAAAATCAAAGTGATGCTAACTGTGTTCTTTGATATCCGTGGAATTGTGCACCACGAATACGCACCGGAAGAACAAACAGTGACAAAAGTGTTGTCGGCGCAAAGCTGGCAGTTGCATCATGACAATGCTCCGGCTCATTCATCGCACCCGATCCAGACTTTCTTAGCGAAGCACGGAATTCCAGTCGTCTCCCAACCTCCCTACTCTCCAGATATGGCTCCTTGCGATTTCTGGTTGTTTCCGAAATTGAAGACGCCCTTGAAAGGATTACGTTTTGAGAGTACAGAAGAGATAATGCAGAACGCGACGAGACAGATGAACACCATTCCAAAAGAAGCCTTCCAGAAGTGTTATCGGCAGTGGAAGGATCGGTGGGCTAAATGTGTGGAGGCGCAAGGGGTCTACTTTGAAGGGGATTAGGGTCCCAATCCCATCACATAAGTAATATATTTTTCCCGGCCAAAGGTCGGATACTTTTTAGACAGCCCTCATAAATATAACAATACCTAATACCCCTGAGCAATCCTAGGATTGCGCAGAGCTGCATGTTCGAATAAGCCTTGTAACACATGCTCATGCCATTCAAAGTTCGATGCATTGGTCTTATGGGGCTAGCACCAGAAGTTGCAAGCATTGCAAAGTAATATAATCTTTACCGTATAAGTGGAAGTTATTGAAGCGGTGGTAAAGTATGTCCAAGAATTTATTATTTAATGACGACAAATCTGCGTTTAAATGATTCATAGTATAAAATACTCCCATGTTTAAATTGTTATTCATTTTGTATTTTACTAGAATAATATTATCCGTATCGGTCTTACTCCAAAAATCTCGGTGTCTGTCCAACATAACAACAACTACAATCTGTATCATTAACCTTTCAATCTGGTCGCAACCTACTCATTACGCGCCTACATTGAGAGTGATTGCAGTTACTGGCTAAAGTTTGAGCACAATACAAGTTATAATACAGTTACAAATACATAAACGAAGTAACTAATACAAAATTCCTTAATTTAAACACTCGACTGATGCAGATTGGTTAAAACATGAAAGCTGTTGCTACCCTAATCTACGCGTAGCGGTTTTGCCTCTTCGTTATTTGCATTAAATCTACGCGGGTGCGTTAATCCTGTTATACGATTAGGTTATTTTGAGGTCCCAGTAGTTGATACTGTGATAGTGTCTGGGGTTATGCCAAAAAAGAGGAAAATGTATGCAGACTAAATCTTAAACTATAAAAACAAGGATAAATGGTATATGAATTGTATGGATACGTGAAAGCTTTTTGCAGTAAACTAAGATTGTGGGAGAGTCAAGTTAAATTAAAAAATTTTCATCATTTTCGTAATCTAGCGATTCATAAAAATATTAATTATAATACCCATGGCAATGAATTCAAATCACTAACAGAGTAGTTTTCGCAACAAAAGCTCCATATTTGCTAATCCGATGTATGCTGAGGTGAATAAAGCTGTAGAAAATTTGCAGAAGGGACTTATTGAACTCCAGGAGAATTTAGCAGTGAAATCACGATATAACGAGATGGTTTTGACAGATTTTCATAAATTTTATTTAGTGGAAGAAAAATATCTGAATTTACACTCCCTTCCATAAAAAGTTACTCAGTTTGGCGGTACAAACATGTGTGAACAGCTTTTTCAAGGATAAAAAACAGCAAGTCAAAAACAAACACAATAACCAACATTTATTTTGATATTGAAGGACTTGTAACCCAAAGAACAATTTTTTACATGATGATTAAATATTTTAGTATACATATTTCCATGTAAAAAGTTCATAAAGATAGACATACATTAATAAATAAAAAAGCAATATTGTTTTCATTTCATTTAATACATCTGGCAAAATTTATGAGAATGAAAATTTGACTCTAGCATTATTAAAGGTTGCCCATGCCTGATTTAAATCTTTCAGAAAATTTGGTACATTAAAAAAAAAGGCCAGTATAGGAAAAGCTTCGTCAACATAACGGAATGAAATCTTAAGGAAGTCTGCATACGAATTTTTTCATTTTCGAATTTATTCAAAAGTAAATTTACTAAAAGTTCGACTGTGGTGGTTAGCAACTGTCCATTCGAGTCTAGCACCGGTGACAGTTTTTCTGGTGGGATATTCTCGACTCAGCATTCCCGCATATTATGGAATAATGAACTGCGCTTCACCCATTACAACGAGCGGATGATAATAACAAAGTCATAGAACACTTTACACAGATCATTTACACACTAAAAGGCACCTACGGTTATGACAAGCTTAATAGCCATGTAACTCTGAAACACTTAGCTTTATAACAATAGTACCTTATTACATTTTGTCTCAGAATTTAATGAGCATTCCAAAAATGTGTTGGAAATCGAGTAAATATAATATAATATAATATGGGCTGCAAATTACTTGATGCAGAAATTACTTCACATTTGAAGCACCCTTGTTACGACACTATGATATGTTTAAACTTGCTAGAAATTGCCTAACAGAAAACAACATTCATTCTAGCAGTGGTACTTTTCAATTGAATCACTTTGTAAGCCTAGCAGAACTTCAAGATGTAGGAAAACTTCGCTTAGCCAACACACTAACTTTTGCTAGTATATTTTTTAAAAATTGAATAACGAATGTCCGTCTTGCAGTACAAACATAAGCAGTGGAGTAACAGATGAATTGGATTACTTGAGAGTTTCATAAAATAGGAAATTTCAAGGATCAGAGGCAACAATTGAATTTATTAGAAATATTGACAAAATATTTGACATTTTAAATTCATGGAATCCATTTGGCAAAGGTTTTAAGGCACCCGTATGGCCAGATACGATTGGTTATTCTAAAGATGTATTCGGTCAAGCGTCAATATATTTTCAGAATTTAAAGATTGATGATATGTTTATGTTACATCATAAGGCTTTTACTCTAGGATTCATCATAAACATGCAAAATGTTCTCCAACTTCCACAAGATATATTTGCAAATAGTGAAAGCCCACTGCATTAGTTTTTAGCTTATAAAGTATCGCGGGATCATTTAGAATTGTTTTTTAGTTGTATTCGTGCTAGTGGTAGTTGGAGTAATAATGACAGTTGAAATTTTTTAAATTTCGCGGATGATTTATATTGGTAATTCCGGCAATAAAGGACATATTCGCCAACTCCTTAACGTAATACAGCCGATTATGTTTTTTATTGCTGGAACTACCAACTTAAATGAAATGTTAAAAAATGCCAACTCTAGTAATAATCCCAACAGCCTACAGTTCAAGTGTTAGAACAACCATAAATGCAAACTGTCTTGACATTGCTAGTTTTTGCACACCGGCTTTTGATGAATCAGCCCAAGAAGTCTCCGTTAGCATTGCAAATATAATCATTCATTTATCTAATCTACAAGAAAATACTATATATTATAAATGTTAAATGTGAACATTGCTCGAATATTCCAAACAGTATACACAAGATAGACATACACTAATCATTCATATGCAATATCAACTGATCCTGAGAAGAAATTTTTAAATTTTATATTTCGAGGTGACTTAATTTATGCATCCCATGCTGTATACAGTATAGTAGAATATTCAGAAAAACAATGTCGAATGAGTATTAATAGTGGGAGTATGAATTACAGGAATGCAAGGAGAATACAAAATGCTGCTATACATTACTTTAGTAATAAAATGGATCTCTTTAAACCACAGCATCCTGTTGTAGAAGAAGGCCGTTCATATCGAAATTTGTACAACTTCATAACTTTTCGTTCTAAGCAACTTTTCTTAGTAACACATTGGCGTACTGTGAACGGTAAAAGTATTTGAAACGAACTTGATAAATAGTGGATTTACCACTTTTTTCTATCAAGCAAGAGAAATTTATTTTAAAGGCTCATTTTCGAAAAGCCCAACTGAACGCAGAGGCCTGAACGAAGAGGAAATACTCTGTAGCACTTTGTGCAGAAGAATTTTCTGGCCAGTTTTCTGATGAAGAAATCGACAAACCTGGAGCGTCATGTTTACAGAATTGTTGCACGTTTTCTTCAAACAGGAAGTGTCTGTAAGGGGAAAATCGCCTGGCCGCCGGTCCGTTTTGACAGAGGAAGTGATTGAAGATGTCCATACTTATATTCAATGAAGCCCTACAAAGCCATTACGTCAACTGGCTCAACAAACAGGTAGGAATTATCGTATGAACATATGGTACATGGTAATGCATATTAATCATTTTATTTATTGTAGGTTTATCTTATAGCATAGCACGTAAAGCAGTGAAACAACGGTTACATTTTCACCCATATAGAATATGTTAAGCAAGAGCTATTACCATTAGATTTGGAAAGAAGACTTGCTTATTGTCATTGGTTCAGTCAGAAGTTGAATAATGATGAGACCTTAAATTTCTCTTTTTTTTTCTAATGAAGCATGGTTTTGCTTGTCAGGCTATATAAACACCCAGAAGTATAGAATTTGGTCATCAGAAAATCTCAATGAATTTCATGAGACACAATTGCATCCAGTAAAGATTGGTGTTTAGGTTGCAATGTCAAGATCTAGAATCTAGAATAATTTTCTTTGAAGAAACAGTAATAGCTATTCGCTATAGCGCAATGTTAAAATAATTTATTGAGCATTTAGATGTTGAAGAACGTCAGAATGGGTATTTTCAACAGGACAATGCAACTGCTCCTAGAGCTCATGAAACCATACGTTATCTTGAGGGAGTTTATGGCGACAGGATAATTAGTGCAGAACTCTGGCCAGCAAGATCACCAGATTTAATACCATTGGATTATTTATTATTTGCACATTTAATGAATAAATATATCATAATAGACGGTACATGATAGGAGAGTCAATGAATTAAATTACTGCTGCTATTGCAAGCATCGATCAGCAATAACTAATTCATGTTTTCGACAATATGAAAAGAAGAATTACAGAATGTATCAATAATGGTGGTGCACAGTTTCAACATTCCTTATAAATATAAATGTAAATATTTTATAAATTTCAATCTACTTTATATTGCTGTAACTAAAAAATAAAAATAGATAATAAAATTTCTTTTGTATTGGTAATGTGGTTTAAACATAATTTAAATTATTGATATAGAAATTAGATTTTTATTTTTAAACCTTGTCTTTATTTAAATATTATAACAATAACGTTTTCGTAATATTTCGTATATTTTACATAAGAACAATATAAACATTATAAAGTGTATATTTGGTAGCATACTATTATGCCTACTGAACACATTAAGTATACACCACTGCGCTGTGGTCGAAATGGGAAATCATTGCATGGGAATTTTGATGAAAAGGTTTTGAAGGAAATATTTCAGAGCTCTCACAATATTTTTAGTGTAGCCCGAGCTTTAGTTGCTTTGAGCCAGACAAAATGAAGAAAGATACTTTTCACAAATTTGATCAAAAATTAATAATATTTCTCATAGTTAGTTGCTTTATATTAAAACTACAGACAAAAATATTTGTTACTAAAGTGTAGCATACAACATTATTGTAAAAACTAATTGCTTGAAGTTTGTTTTGTGGAAGGAGTTGACAGACTTATTTGTACATTATGTGTAAGAAGAGAAAATACGTGTTCGTACAACTTTTTCGAAGGTTTTAAAAAAAGGTACATACATACATACGTCGAAGTAGACGGCGATATTTACACCTCTTAGGGGTAGTATGTATATAATTGTGTATAAATACCAAATGTTAACCGCTGGAAAATATATAAGTGGTCTACTACTCTCTCTACTTGGTACCGCAAACATGCTTTCTGTAGGCCGGTCTATTAAAAAACATTGTGCTAACCTGTTACATATTACGAGTAAAATTCATGCTTTCAGTCATGTGGCAGATAGTATTAGAAAATGTTATCCTGAGGTAGACGCTTTAATAGCGCATACAAAAGCAGTGTTTGTCAAATTCCCAAAACGTATTCGCAAATTTCACAGACTGTGCCCCCGTATGCCTGAGCCACCAGAACCTATTCTTACACGTTGGGGAACATGGTTACAGGACGGGTTTTATTATCATAAATATTTTAAGAATATTAAGAACGTGGTTTTACAGTTCGATCCAAAGGAAGCTGCGGCTATCAAGGAAAGCCAGTCGAAATTTCAAGATAGTCGGGTTAAAACGGATTTAAAAACTATTCAGAACAATTACTTCGGACTAGTGGAGGCAATAGAAAAATTACAAAATCCTTCGGTGTCGTTAGTGGAATCTCTGCAAATAGTGCAACATGTTCACGCACAGCTATGCGCGGTAGAAGACGTTTGTGTGCTAGAAAGGTTTGAAAGTATTTTCGAGAAAGATTCTGATTTTGGCACATTAAGACAAATTTCTGAAGGTGCAACAGAACCGTTAAGTTGTTCCAAAGATTATTTTAATTACGCATATATAACGTCACTAGATGTAGAACGTTCGTTTTCTGCACACACTTTTTCCTCACGCCGAACTCGATTTGCCGAAACAACTGTGGAAACGTATCTAATGTTGCAGATATTTAACAGACATTATTTACTTTGTGATTTCACGGAAGACTCTTAAGACAGTAAGTGTGTGAGCACGTATTATATTTTATTTCTGACCATTTATTTTGTGTAAACTTTTATGCAGCCGCCACTGGCTGTTGGCGCAAATTGAGCAACTCTAACAATAATTGTAAATCAAATGTCGAAAAAGGAAATATTCACACTATAAAAAAACTTTAGTATACATCCATTTATATTGATTTTTCATCTTTATTTCTAAGTGTAAAATCTAGTGTTCTGTCGGTTACGGGCATTCTAATATCTCGTTTTATAATCTCATTTGTTTGCTAAATTAGAAATTGTGTTTACGATACCCGAAAGAAATTGTAAGTTTACGGATAAATTTCAGAGATTATCCATTTCTGGAAAAGCTTTGTGGTCATCAGTAGCTAAGTTCGGGTATTCGTTCGGAGCGGATCAAGAGTACAGAGCACATGGAGTGGATTAGGAGTAGAGCATGAGTGGATCACGCAATCCATACTCTTAAACAAATGGATGGAGTAACTCTACGACATTCCCGAACGTGAAAGAGCACGAGTGGGGTATTTGGAGTAAATAGAGTTACTCCGAACGAATACCCGCACTCGCCTAGTGTCATCATTAGCGGCTGGTGGTGACGTAAGTAGGAGTTGAAGGACAAAGCTTCGATTTCCTTGTGGATTTCCGGTGCATTATAGTGTACAACAGAAATACACAATAGCGCCCGTGGAGCAAGTATTTTTCGCGGTGAAAACTATTTGGTCGGAAAAACGCGGACATATGCAAGATCTACAGTAAAAGCAGTTTTGTGCTGCAAACGAAAATCTCAAAACTGGTTTACGTGGATAATACCGAATAGAAGATATTTATGTTAAGCAGCGTTCACATAAGGTAGTGCGAAATTAGTGCAAATCTATACACAGGTCAAACTTTAACATTATTTTCTGCGTTTGTTTTTAATTTATGTGTTATGATTACTGCAGAAATTGCTAATAAACATACCATATAACGTTTCCGTGTAATTCTGTGCATTACAAAAGCAATTATTAATATCAACAGATAAATTTAGGTTAGGTTATGATACAGCAAATCATTGGTTTCAGTTGTCAAATTCTTACACTAGCTTCGTGTTACCCTATGTGAACGCAGCCTTTCAGAAAAAAATTAATATCTCAATGGCGATACATCCTACATCTATGATATTGTATGTCGTTGAACATGTCTTTGAAACATCTATCTAGCGCATCCATAAGATGAGCTCGGGTATTCTCTCAGAGCGGATCAAGAGCACAGAGCACGTGGAGGGGATAAGGAGTAGGGCATGAATGGATCATGCAGCCCATACTCTTAAACGAATGAATGGAGTAACTCTACGACATTCCCGAACGCGAAAGAGCGAGAATAGGGTATTTGGAGTAAATAAAGTTACTCCGAACGAATACCCGAACTCGCCTATAACATATGTACAAGTATACCATTTGAAATAAGAAAGTTGATAACCGTTTCCGATTTAATCAAGAGTGCCATAAAGTTGGCATTTTTAGGAAATACACCATTATCCATAATATCGCCCACCAACATTTCAAAAAGATACTTTAATTATTTCCAGAGATACTCTTGATAGGCCATCGTCATGAGTCATGAATGATTCTGTATATGGCTCTCTATACTAACCTTTAGCGCTACTTTTACTTTTGGTGTTTGTGGTATATAACATCGCTTTTACGCATGCGTAGAAGTATTAATATGTGGCTTGTATTTAGTAGGCGCCATTTTGGATTTTAAGTGTGTATGTGATGTTAGTGGTGGTTAATTTATTGTAGTTTCGGTATGGTTTTTGTTTTTTTTATTGAATCATCATTTAATATGGGAACATCTATACTTTATATTACTACGCTGCGGAAATTTATATTGTATTGATGATTTTAGACAACATAATTAAAGCTGAATGGTGTTAGTGAAGAAGTTGCTAGCGCGTATTGTTTATGTGTTTCACGTTCATTGATGTAGCTTTCATTTATTGTGGAAAGTCTAATTTAAATTAAGGAAATACAAGAGACCAATATGTTTTATGCACATTTTGTATTGGCCAAAAAAGGGCCATTGGCGCGGATATGGTTGGCTGCTCACTGGGACAAAAAGTTGACAAAAGCTCATGTGTTTGAAACCAATATCGAAAAATCTGTTGATGGGATTCTACAACCTAAAGTTAAAATGGCCTTGAGAACTTCGGGGCACTTACTTCTGGGTGTCGTTAGAATTTATTCACGTAAAGCAAAGTATTTATTGGCTGATTGTAATGAAGCATTCGTCAAGATTAAAATGGCTTTTCGACCTGGCATGGTTGATTTACCGGAGGAGCATCGCGAAGCTGCAGTTAATGCTATTACCTTGCCGGAGGTTTTTCATGATTTTGATACGACTATGCCAGAACTTAAGTAAGTTTATAATGATTTATTTTATATATACCTTTAGGCTAAAATGCAGAATATGGGTCACTCTTGCATAGTAATGACGAACACTATAACAAACACTTATGACCAAAATAAGTGAAAGACGTACAGGAGATACCTATATTCTGCATTTTAGCAACTCTTTTATTTTCTCATAGGATGTTTACATACATGACGATGTAGTTTTTCATTTTATAGTGATGTTGATATTGAAGCACAATTCAGTTTAAATCAGTCAAGAGCAGAAGAAATTACAATGCGGGAAGATTATGGTAGCATGGCTTTAGTTTCTACCGATGATGGTTTTGGAGATATGGGCTTTGATACTGATGCTCCGGAATTAATGAGACATGGTACGTCTCTGGAACCATCAATGGAACAGGTATGATTATTACATCTCGACCAGGTTTGTGTGTATAGTATAAATGATAGTTGAGTAGTTAGTAATGCTGTTACTTTCTGAAAAAGATGTTCTATAACCTGTTATTCTATCTGTCTGATATATAACTGAGTAATCAAAAGGGTGACTAAAACATCTTTTATTAATGACTTTTAACGTATCTACAAGAAATGTTATGTTACCAAGCGCTAATAAATTTTATACAGGCTGTGGTCTCTTTTTCGAAAGAAAGTAATAATTTTACTAAAAACTTTGTGTGCAATTTTTTGCAAATACTATCATGCATTTTAAATCAGTAAAGAAAAATTTTGTTCTCAAAATTTAAATCATTAACAGCTTGAAACATTTTTTTTTGTCTATAATTCAAATTTTTTATAGGAAAACCACATGTATTACATATGCAAATCAGGTAAATTTTACTTAATACTTATTGTCAGTATCAAGCCCGTTTTACACGCCGCAATTTATTGGCCATTTAATTGAAGAAGGTACGATTTTACCGTACCGTGTAAAACAGCAAAATTCGGAACGATTTCTTGAATAATTTATCGTACGATTAATTGAATTAAATAGAACATGCTCTATTTTTGCTACGATTTTTCACTAACTTTGCAGTTTTGATACCAACCTAGTAACAGAAAAGTACCTACGAATTCTGTATAGTGAAATTGACGACGATTATAATGTAATTGATAATTTGAATTAACTAACCGAAGCCGAAGTAACCTAACCTATATCTGTACCTATATCAAAACTGCCAAAACATTCGACGAAAGCAAATTACCAATCTATTTTTATATGCAGACGAAAATTTCCTATTTATTAATTCCCTCCTTCAACTATTAACGAAACTAAACGAGTATTCACGACCATTAAAAAATTTTCCAAGTTATTGTAACGTGTAAAACAGCTAATTTCTACCGATTTCTTGGTCAAGAACTTGTTCAATTAATTGGCCAATAAATCGCGGTGTATAAAACAGGCTTTACTGAACATCTTAGGATGTTTCTTATACTTTCGTTAATGGCCCTACCAAAAATTTAAATTACCCACACTTTTTTCCATACTCATGAAAATTGTTACCAAAAAAAGGTACTGTGAGTTTGACATTTTTACATAAGCTGTGTTTGTATGTAGAATGATTTTCTAATTCTGGCATTAGTATACCAGGTGTTTTTATCGGGACATTATTGCTAATTTTGTTATTATCAATTATAATGTAGCACATCAAAAAATGCCTAACAAAAAGGTATATTAGTGTATTTTTGGTAAGATAAATTACCAAATTTGAAGTGTCTTTAATGGTGATTAAGATGCAATTCACAGAAAAGCTATTACCCAACAAATTATAATATTTCTGTAATAGAATACCCCATGCATGCTTCAAATTTTTAAAAGATAATTTAATTTGTGATATAAGTTATATTATAAGTTTTGATAAAATATAGTCCCAAAAAATAAAAAATTACGAGTTTATTTCAGTCATTGTGTAAAAAATCGTGACAGGTTTCCTATACTTTAAACCAAAACAAGTACTACATTTTAAAGTATTTCATGACTTCCAAAACAACTCCAAAACGAGTGGATTTAGGTGTAAAAAATGAAGCACAAATTTGTCTAGTTAAACGTTTCTGTATTTGGACTACACTTTAGAACAGAGGTCTCCAAACTTTCCAGCCTTAGGGCCGTACTGATTACTCCAGTAAGTTCCAAGGGCCAAAACCGTTTTAATTTTCCTGCCACTATCTATAATTTCTAGAGTAGTCGCCGCGTACGCGCCCTGAGCGAACATACGCTTGCTAAATTTGCTAGTTCAGTTACTATTGTGTATTGTTGCGACCGTGACACTTGACGACATCTGGTGGTCAAAAGTGGAAATAGGTAGTGGTAGAACCCTCTATCGCTAACAGATGGCGCTAGCAGTACTTTCGATAGCGCAGTTGGTTCGAGAAAGTTCTGGTGTATTCCACTCACTTCGAGATGGCAGTAGTTAGAGTATAAAAAGGTTAGCGGCGCGATCTCGAGTCAGTCTGCCTAGGGAAGGCGAAGGAAGCGAAGCTGTCTGTTGTGAAATAAAGTAGTGCGTGATTTGACTTGCTGTTTTTGTGTGTGATTTACTAGTATGGAGAAGAAGCGAAAAATAGACAGTGAATGCAGAACATTCAAAGATCAATGGAAGTATGAATATTTCGTGATTGAGTCCAGTAATAAGGCGCTATGTTTGATTTACAATGAGACCATAGCCGTTCTCAAAGAATATAACATTAAACGTCATTATGAAACGAAACGTTTTCAAAATTACTCAAAATATACAGGAAGTATGCGGACAGAAAAATTTGAAGCTTTTAAGCGTGGATTGAAATCGCAGCAATCTTTGTTAATGAAAGTCAACACTGAACAAGAGGCTGCAACTCGTGCCAGCTTTCGTGTGACTCTTGAAATCGCAAAACGTGGAAAACCATTCACCAATGGAGAAATGATTAAAGAATGCGTAATTGCAGTAGCCGAAGAAATGTGCCCCGAAAAGGTAAATTTACTTAAAACTGTCAGTTTGTCAGCAAACACCGTGGCTCGGAGGGTACAAGACATCGCAGAAAATATATCATCTCTACTGTCTGACAAAAATGTACATCTTGAGTGGTTTTCTCTCGCCTTGGATGAGTCAACGTATGTGTCAGATACTGCTCAGGTGTAGGCTGTAGAAAATGATGGTGGTTTAAAACCATTAGTCTTACATTGTATCATTCATTAACAGTCTTTGTGCGGAAAATGTTTGGATATGTCTGAAGTTGTAAAACCAGTCATATCAGTTGTTAATTTCATCAGATCCACTGGGCTGAATCACCGGCAATTCCGCGAGTTTATTGAAGAGATTGGACAAAATGACTTACCATATCATACTGCCGTACGCTGGTTTAGTTGCGGAAAGGTCCTTCGGCGCGTGTTTGAACTTCGAGTAGAGATCGAAATTTTTTTGAATGAAAAGCATCGCCCTCTTACCGAATTACAAAATAGCGAATGGCTGTGGAAGTTAGCATCCTATGTCGATTTGACAAAACATATGAACGAACTGAATTTGAGATTGCAAGAAGAAAACCAGCTTCTTCCTGATTTATACACTAATATCAAATCGTTCCGGCAGAAAATAATGCTGTTTCAATCACAATTACGTAAAAAATGTTTCACACATTTTAAAACATGTGAAATATTCAGCCACACTACTGAGTGAGTTTCCCGTCGATTTTGCAATCGAAGCTTTGAGTGCTTCGAAGATAAATTTTGATACTCGTTTCTCAGACTTTGATGTCATTACGAATGAAATTAAGATTTTTCAAAATCCTTTTGATACTGATATTGAAACCCTAGCCCCGGAACTTCAAATGGAAATTATTTATTTACAGTGCAGTGATATAATTAAAAACAAATATCAAAACTCATCTTTGTTGGAATTTTATAAGAGTCTTCCACTGCAACAATTTGCTAATTTGCATAAATTTGCTCGTGAGCTGTTTTCTGTTTTTGGTACTACTTACTTGTGTAAGAAAACATTCTCCAAGATGAAGCACACAAAGAATGTTTACAGATCTCAGTTAACCAATGAGCATCTTAAATCTCTTTTAATAATTGGTACAAGTGAAATTGGTCCACAACTACAAACTATTGTCAGTGGAAAATCACAATTACATAAATCTCATTAGTATTTTTTACAAGTGGACATTATAAACTGTTAGTGGGATTCATTTCAATTATTTGTTAGTTATTGTGCTTAAGTTAAACTTTCTGCGTATTATACTTGTCATTAAGCTATACCTAGCAAGTAAATAAAACCGAGTTATTATCATTCTGTTTTTTTATCCAACTTATCGCAGCAACAATAACAACAATCAGCCATTAGCTGTCGCGGGCCGGATTGATCACACTGGCGGGCCGAATTGATCACACTGGCGGGCCGAATTGGTCACACTGGTGGGCCGAATTGGTCACACTGGCGGGCCGGATTTGGCCCGTGGGCCGTAGTTTGGAGACCACTGCTTTAGAAGATAAGATTTTTTATATTAGTTTAGTGTAAAGAAGTTAGAGTAGTAGAAGCAACACGCTACTGGACTTATATTCATATTTTTCTTATTTTCAATTTTAAGCATGAATTAAGAATCATGTTAGGATCATTAGCTATACTTTCGTTTTTCTTCTGTGTGTGTATTGTCTTTTGTTCTCTTTAGCTTATTTCATACCTATATTGTGGATCTGTGAAATACAGCTCTATTATTATTGTTATCAAGATAGTCGTCATATGTTCTCCAAAGTTAATGCAGGTTTCTTCGAGCAATTGATTAATAATCCCCAGTCCCAATTTGATATTTTTAGTGGTAAATAAGAAAGGATGTTAAGCTTTGCGTAGGATAATTTAGTTTATAATGGTGAAGCATTCTTCAAGGCTCCATAACTTTTTCTGATTTAATTTCGAATAAGTTTTCGAATCCTCTATACGCCAATCTTCTTTTGTATTGTAGCACTTTTTACATACACTACGTTTTAATCATCTTCATATGCTTGTACCTTAAATTACGCTTGAGTTGTAATAATAATGCAGAATACGATAATAACGTACGATTTGCTATTAGAAGTTAGAAAATAGGTGTAAACAATGAAATGTTAGGCACATGCGTAGATTGAAACTAAGATTACGATGACTTACGATTAGAATCGACAAGGTTCAATCTTGCTTTACACTCACTCTAGGGGGTTTGATGTAAATACATATTTTGGTTTTATGTAGATCACACTCGTAAATGTAAACAACTGCTTCTATTACTTTAACTTCTTTAGTTTAGTGCTATAAATTAACCCTTGAGTCATCACATGTCATGGAGTAGCACAAGTAGTCACCTCGGGTCATATTGACTCGAATTAAAAAAAAAATTAGATAGGTGAAAAAATAAATTTACAACGTTTTAGGCTGCAGGAAAGTATAGGGACTCTATAATGCATAGAAATTAAAATAATTGATATTGAAAATAGAGCTGGGTCAATACGACCCAACGTAACGGTTCAAGGGTTAATATGAATGTCACAACTGATTTAGATAGTTAAATACATAAACTCCAAACGTAAAAAATATCTGTTAAGTCCATTTGTAACAATTCAAGAATTTGTACATTAATTTGTAAAATTTTTCATTGACAGAAAAATTCAAACGGGGCAAATGTATAATAATAAATAATTTAGTGCCTGCTGTATTTTATTTACAAATTCTGCACGTAGATCGGCGCAGAAAACGTGTTTTTGTTAACAGGTTTCGGTGATATGCATACGATATGGTTATGTTTACTTTAAGTTAGATTAGAAACGGCGAGTGTTACCAACATATTCGACCTGAATCAATCTTATAATCTCAATATTACTAACAGTAATAGTTGTGCGCAAGTTTCGAAACAGTATTTTGTGTAATTTTCATAGTAAAATCTTATCATGTTAATGGATGAAATTCTAGTTCAAATTTGCCCATTTTTTACAGATTTGTAGAAAATTCTTCAGATTATTGCTTCGTTAGAAACGGGCTTCAACTTCAAGTACGTCAAAGGGCATACGTATTTTTTTACTTTAGAATGTAGAAAGCTGATGATTTTCACAAAATCAAAGCGTGTCTTTCAAGTGGATGAAAGTTTGTCATAATTTCTTGTTTTCATCTCAAGGCCACAAAATTTTTAAAAAATCAAAAATTTGAATTTTCTGCACAGTGGATTATGCGATTGCTTTTTTAATCATTGTACTACAACTTTCCTAATTTAATGGTATCCATCGTACCATGAATAATAACAAAGTTGGTAATAGCACCCTGATAATTTGGAACCCCTGGTATATTGTGATCACTATCTATAACATTAATCATTAAGGCATTTTTCAAAAGCAAGTGTAATACTGCTAGAGATAAACTGAAATGTGACATACTTGTTACAGAGTAATTTATTGTTTACTGATGGTCCAGTATTAGATGGAGTTGGAATCGAAAAAGAAAGGGAGCCTATTCCATCAACTTCAGGAACACAACCTATGGAGGTAGATTCACATATTAGAGATGAAGGATTTGGTGGTATATGTACGTTATAAAAGTAATAGTATTATTAAATAAGTTTGAAATCGGTAAAATAGAGCGCTGTAGTGTAATTGTTGGCCTTGGTACAATAATGAGCGATACGCCACTTTTTTTAAATCGTGTTTTAGGCGACATATGGCTTCCAACTATACGCTGAACAGGTTGATGTAACAACAATCCATGTTACGATACTAGTTATGGAACACACCTTACTTGAAAGTTGCACGGTTCGTTTTTGCATCAAACGAGCTTATGAATCATTTATTCATTATCTTTGTTGCAAGTACGAACCATGTGACATATAATAATATATAATTTTCAGTTTTTTTCTAAATTTCAATTTTGATTTTTAAATCTGTGCAAAGTTTTCTTTCATTTCGATGTACGCAATATTATATAATAATGTTTCGCAGTTATTTTTACGTTTATAACTCTTATGTCAGTATATTTTTTACTAAAAAAGTTATTTTTGTTGCTGGTGCGATTTGGTTACTGATAAAGAAATCATATAATTACACATTTGTTTTATTTTTTTTGTGTGTGTATTTCTATGCTTTGAGTCTAAAAACGAGTTGTGTTCATCAGTTTTTTCAAAATATCAAATTATGTAGAATTTTTTTGGTTTACCAATACAGTCTTAACAACAAAAAAAAATTGAGTAAAATATTGACTTATTTTATTTCAATTAGGGAAAAATAAAACGTTTTTTCAGTTTTCTCAAAACTAAGCTTTCCGCACATCATTATTGCACTAAGGTCTTCAATTTTTTGCTTCTTCTCAATTTGATGTTTAAGGGTGTGTTTATAGTGAAGCGGCGATTGTCGATAAGAGCTGTGATAAGAACGACGATACTAGCAACGATAAAAGCGTCGAAAAATATCCATCACGGATGACGTTTATGAAACTTCGGCAAACGCGTCAGTTTGACAGTTGTCAAAATATTTTCATTGGCTCCTTTATTGCTTGATGGGGGTGCTGTTGGTCCCGTAAGATAAATTTCGCCTAAGATAAATTTCACTTATTAAATTCTCGATATCGATTAAAATCGCTGTCCACAGATGTCGCGTAGTTCTAACATAAACACCCGCATACAAACAATGTATCTCATCGCTTCGCTATTATCGCCGCTCTTATCGAGTATCACAGCTTGCTTCTGTAACCATGGTTACGCAAAGTTACAGTGCTCACTGATTGGCTCGTTTTGCTAACGCATCGCTCTTATCTACTATCACAGCTTTACTATAAACACACACTAATGCGGCAACCTATTTACCAAACTCTTCAAGTTTGGCCCGCTAGTTTTTTTTTTAATAATGTTTAATGCATTTTGTCTTATAGCTGGTGGATTATTTGAAGGCGGTTTGTTTGACGATGCTCCTATGGGGGAAGTACCGCCTATCGATCCACATCTACAAGAGAGTGCACCTCCGCCGTCAGTAGCAGAAAGTGACGATGAGATGGATACCTTTGGTGGGCCACCATCAGTGGGACCATCGTCCGACGAGTCCCGGCCTGCTTCCGCTTTAGGTCCTCCCCATGTTGAAACCGCCTCTCAGCCACCCATAGAACCACCCTCTGAACCTCAAGCCGAGCTAATAGAAGAGCATCGAGCTGCAACGCCGCTAGACCAAACGACACTTTTACAAAACGACGAAGAAAGTTTTGCGTTAGCGCCTGTCGATGCTTCTGCTTTAAGGGGCTTTACTAAAACGAAAAGAAAGCGCAAATTAATTGTAGATGAAATAAAAAACATATCTGGCGAGGAAATGAAAAATCAATTGTCGGATACAAGTGATATCATTACAACATTGGATTTGGCACCTCCTACAAAGCGTTTAATGCATTGGAAAGAAACAGGTGGAGTAGAGAAACTTTTCGCACTACCAGCAAGACCAATACCAGCAAGAGCATTGTTTGCTAATTATCAGAGGCATCTTGTCTTAAGAGCAATTGGCACAGAAGACTTTGCAATGTTAGGAGATGCCGACTCTTTAGCATTGGATCAGATTAGAGAAACTGAAGAACAGCCAAGTGTATCTGAACAACCTACTCCTATTGTACGACGCGGGCGTAAGAGAAAAGTAGTGGAAGAAGTTGATATTCCACCAACTCCCGTACATATTCCTGAAATAGAGCCGCCTTCATCCGTGCTACAACCTGAAGATGCTGTGGCTGCAATGATGCCACCTACACCTTTAGCTCCTCAAACCTCTTTAAGTTTACCAACGCATATGGCACCTCCAACACCCTTGCCGCCCCCTACACCACTACCCCCCGAAACTACACAAATGCAAATTATAAGTACATCTTTATCACAAGCTCTCAGCACGTCTATGGCGTCCTCATTGCCACAGCTAGTAGAATCTATTTCAACACCTCAAATAATGGAGGGTGTGCCAACTACGTCACATCTATTGCACCATGAGGAAATGCCTCCGCCGCCTACTCCAATGGGATATCCTACCACACCAGCAGCGCCCTCTAGCATAAGCTATCCCGTAACTCCAGCGCCTCCTACGCCTCTACCTCACTTAGAGGAAATGCCACATTTACCAGCAGAGCAGGTAATCCTTTTTACTTTATAGCCTGAATAATGGGTTTGTTCTAGTAGAGATCATAAACCAGTTAAAACCAACTGGACCGATCAGAGATGTTCTCACTGATTTGTGATCTCTGCTAAAATGAATTTATTAAATTCACATAGTTCGATTAACAGTTCAAGACATAAGTGGCACTGCTGTCTTCGTTGGTACAGTAAAGGTTAAAATTCACTATATAAAAAGCCTGCTATTAAATATACCAGCATGGTTTAGAATATCCTAATAATTTTGAAAATAGAATTGATTTGGTGGTCTAACACTATTTCATATTATATTTACAAAGAAAATGTAATGCTGCAAAACCTGCTTTAGGCCGTATGTAGATTAGTAAGGTATTGTGCTGTATAGGTTATCTTCAACATCAGTATTTCATTTCTGTACAGCCTCCCATATTTCACGGGACTGAGCTGACAAAATTAAATGTCCAACTCTCATACTGCAGAATGAGCTTTTATAATACAAACAATAAAATTGGTAATTTATAACTAATAGGTACGCTCACTGCTTCAAGATCAAGAAACTTTAGCTGGTTATGCGCCTCCAATGACTCCTGCAACAAGCGAAGAGCTGCTAACACATGGAATTACAATCCCACAGACTCCACGTCCGGATACTTTGGACGAATTGCAGCAGATCCCACAAATGGAACAAATTGTTTATCCAACACAAGTAAGCGCTATTACTGTGTATATAACTTTGACGAAATTTCTTTTTATCTTCCAGTCCTAGCCTTTATTGCAAAATTACCTACTTTACTGACAATCATTTTTTCTCCTTTCCTGTAATTTGATAATTATCCCGACTAACAAGTAAGTTTTATTTATATTTCCTTTAGGTCCAGGTTTTTCAATTCATTCTACTGATACTTTTTGTATGTTCAGGGTCAAGTACAGATGGCTAATATGGGTTATGATGAGAATATATCAGAACAAATACCGGGCAGTATGTCAGAACGTGTTCAGTCCCCATGGCAAGGCGATTATGATTTTCCTCATTCAGTCGACCCTGTAAATATGTGTTCTATTTTTTCTAACAATTTATTAATCGATACTTTATAATTCTAGAGTGAGGAGCAACAGGTTGATGAATCTGATGAGCAATTTGAGGAAAGGGTGTTAAACAAAAGAGCTTACCAAATGTTTACTATAGTTCGGCGGAAACTACTGCATGCAAACCAAATTACATTAACTGAGATGTGTCACAGAAATTCTAGGAAACAGGTAAATACAGAATTTGGTTCGATTTTATAACGGAATATTATAAAAACCAGGAATATTAAGTGCTTAAGGTTTTGCGATTGAATTTCTGTATAAATATAATAATGGATATTGAACTTCTTTCTTCTAGTAGTGTGTGCAAAAAGTACACAGTCAATTAAATATTAATTTAAAAATTTGTACAAAAGCCATGTTTTACATGGAAGTCCCATATTTTTTGCCAAATTTGTAATTTCGAATAGCTTAACCCAGTAATGCCCAGCTATTAAAAAAATACAGAAATTCAAATCTTGTGTTTAATTGACAATTATTTAAGAACAAATTATTACGTTTTGAATAACATTTCGGAAAAAAGTATCCGAGAATAAAAAAAAATAATGACGCGTTTACGCACGCCCCGGGTTAAGTAGGAAATTACAAATTAAAGCTATAGAAAACAATAGGTAATTATTTTATTTGTTTTATTTTTTGGATTTCATTTATATGATATGATAAGCTTCAAAACATTCGGAGTGTAAATGTACATCGCACTTTTTTCCATGTACCTTTATTATATAATATTGTCAAAACGTATCTCTCTTGGTAAATTTCTTGCCTGAGGTTTGCCCAGTGAGGTACTGGGTTTAGATTGTTCACACAATACATTGCGCACGCTTTCCGTGAAAGAATCACCTGCAACATTCATAAGCCCAACTGCAATATATGAACGAAAATGCAATTGAGAAATTTGCTTTCCAGGTTATAAACGATAAATTTTCCAGGCGTTGCCAATTAATTGCGCTTTCAATGAGTTTACTAGCAGCTAGTGATTTCGTCGGCTTGTAGCTACTAAACTCGCCCAATGTAATCGCGCCTTTAGTGTCCAAAATCGCGAAAATGCAGTCTACGTGCCTAAACTAGACTCTGAGAAAGTATATATAGAATTATGTTTATAAAAGCTGTTGTCTTATTTCTTAAACGTTGTAAAAAATATAATGTGTTTCCAAAACTCATGAGTAATCTGGGCAAATATGCGGTAACAGCCAGAGGCGTGGTGAGCCACTTTTTCCCGAAGAATGCTGTTTGCTTTCGATGTGACATTGACAATGGCTTCTGGACCAACACATTAAAGGGATTTTACAAACTGGACATTGAATTTTAGCGCCATCAAAAATTAAGTCCGGCATGTCCATTACAATGTTTTTAACTATGTCTGCCATTGGTCGTTTTCGCGACGTACCTAACTGCGACATTTTTAAAGCAAACATAAGCGTACAATTACGAAATAAGTTACGACAGCGTACATATACGCAGAACTACTCGCATACAGCATCGATTTAGTACTGACGCTGTGAACACGTGAAATAAATAATCGCCGATTCCGCACCACATATCTACTACACTGACTGTTACCACTGTTTGCCCAGACTACTCATGAGTTACTGTTTGCAGTAGCTGTAAAAAACCATTAAACGTAATTAACTTTCAACTGGTATCATGTGACGAAAATAACTCGATTATTTGCGGACTCCTAAAAAGATAATACCAGTTGAAGGTTTAAAGCTAAAAAACAATTAGAACTACTTCTAATTGTTTTTTTAGCATGATTAATGTATAGTTCTGTAACTATACACGTTATATTAAAAAATAATTCGAGATTCAGGCGAAGAAAATTGCCAAATATGATGTGATTTCCAAGTACGTGCAATTGAACGTATTAAACGCATGCTCTTTGGAAAGCACACTGCTGTAACTAATCTTCGCAGACCTTTAATAATATCGAAATTGCACTGCTAAATATAGGACATTGTGTATGCCATAACGAAAGATTACGTAAGAAACGCCTCAAAAATTAAAATAAAAAAGAACTTGAAGGATATATTTGCCGAACCATTACTAAACTAAAAACTATGCAATTAAAATACTATTACCGAAATAGATACACACGTAATCTCATGCATCAATCCAATAATACATAAATATACAGGAACATATATAATAAATCTTACAGTACCTACATATCCATTTTTTGATTAAAATTAATGTTGAAAAATATTAAAAGTAATGAGAAAAAAAAACGTGGTAAAAAATAAATTGAACCTGAATTAGGTTCTAACAATTATAAAATTTTAGTACTGTTTTACTGGACTTAATTTAAATGGATAGATGCTTATTTAGAACGCTGTACAAAATAAACAAGTAATGTTTGAAACTAGTTACCGAAGAAAAGAGAGAACAATATAATACCATCAACTTGAAAATCATTTACGAAATAACTAATTCCTAGTAGATATTTCTTAACTAACGTTCTAATTGAAAAGTAATTATTTGCGTTTCGTATATTTATTGGTAATTTATTATAAAATTTACAGCCATTGTAATACATACCTTTTTGAAATGTGGCTGATTTATGTGGCGCGAAACCTATTCTAAACGACCTTTTGAGTCTAATTTTAATATATCATGTATACCAACCGGGTGATTGCTTCTCTAAGTATGTATGACCTGATGTGCTCCACAGTCGTAGTCAATCTGCTACGTTTGACGTAAATCCATATCTGCTTCCCTGCCAAAACGAAGTCTGTATTTACATCAACCGAGTTAGACCCCACTGTAGCTATCTTCTTTTATAATTGTTTTGTTCTTTCTTGTGAATGTTAGTATTACTCGCCGTTTCTTGCGACGTTAGGTAATCCCGGGGCAAAGTTGATGTTGAAGTCTCCATAAATATCCGCAGATTTCTGTAGCCTTACTGTATACCGTTTCCCTGAAATGTCTCCATCTCTTCTCTAGTGACCATTCATCATTCTGTCCTTCTAATCTTTGGAACTCTTTATTTATTTCTTCTTATTTTTTCGGATTTCCTCGCTTTTGAATTTATTTATATCCCCTTTCTGGTACTTTATCCACCACCAATCTATGATTTGTAGTCAATTCTGCCTCTCTACTTATTATTATATTCTGGAGTTCATGTGTTAGGTTAGCTAGATATGTATATTTATCTTATATATGTATGTTTATCTTCTATTTTTTTTTGTAGTAGAATGTATTTCCTATTCTTAGGTGGTTTGAGATACAAAAATCCAGCATTCTTTCACCATTTCTGTTGGATATATTTTCCCCATGAATTTCCATACTTCCTATTTCTCGGTTTTGGTCTTTACCTATCCTCGCATTCCAGTCTCCCATTATAATTGTTTTTTCATTTCCCTCTCTTCCAATATCAAGCACACTCTCTGTAGTTCCTCGTAAAATTCTTCTCTGTTCCCTCTAATGGAGTATATATTTGTATTATATTTACTTTTTCTTCAGGTAGCATCTGCAACTTTCTTGTTCCTCTTCATCTACGCCATTATTCTGTTTTATCCCAATTTTCTTCTTAGTCCGATTGCTAGTATAGATTTTAGCCCAAAATTTATTTTTACATATACTATTCTTTTGTATAAAGCTACCACTACTTCTATTACTAAACCTATCACTGATACATTTGTTTCTACTAATTCTTCCCTTTTCTATACCTTCCTTCCTTTTTTGTGATTTTGTCATAATGGGAAATAAAGACAATATTTACTAATTTTTATTTAATGTCTGTTATTGTTGTTTTATATCTTACATCGATCAACAATTTATTAAAAGAGTAATTTTAATAAAACGAATTCAAAAACAATATTTTTAACAATTTCCTTTTTTTTAGGCTGCCCAGAAATTCTACAGTTTGCTTGTGTTAAAAAAGTTTCGTGTATTGGAATTAGAACAGGAAGAACCTTACAGTGAAATATTTGTACTAAAGGGTAGTAAGTTTGATGAGCCAGTATTATAAACAATTGTGAATACGTTAGAATAAGTTTTTAGTTTTGTATATAGAATTTGAATTAATTATTACCTATTTTAAGAAATCCAGCATTGTTAAATTTAACTTTTACCATTTCTTGTTTGATGAATAATGAAATTGCATTTAATGATTTGTGTTAGAGCTAAAATAGTTTATGTATGTAAGATAAGGCGAATAAACTTTGTGATTCTCTATGTAAATATGATTTCTCTGAGTACATATTATATTTACTGAATTGTTGTGTAATTTTTCCCTTGAAAATATTATACCGTGCCTTGCTAAGGCAGGGATGGATGATGAGTTTTCCGCACTGAAAAACAAGAACATTTCGTATACTATGTATTACCGTTTTCAACACCCTACCTTTGCGAAGGCGAAACCGGATTTTCTGCGGTGATTGCTTTGAAGACAAAGATCTTGGCTAAATATAGAAAAAGAACTGAGAGTGTCAATTTCTAATATACCTTTTTTCGAAAAATTTTGCTGTACAAGACAGACCTAAGGGAATCACTAATAATCATTAAACTTTTTAATTTGGTATTGATAAGTTAATTATTAAATGCATTGTGCAGTACTGACATAATCCTATTTATAAATGTATTACACCAGTGCATTAGTAAACGTGAATTTTTTTTATTTTGCCAGAATGTATTTTATTGATTTTCTTTTAGTAAAAATAATTTTTTTTTTAATATTTTTCCTTATTTTCGATATGTTCGCGCCCCCCACTTAACCTTCCCAGGAGGGGGGAGGGAACGCAGCCGACAGGTTGAGAATAGCTGCCTTAACGGAAAACACTTCTACACAATATGTATACTGATGTCAATCACGCCAAAAATTACCTTATTAACTTGGGAAAAGTAATCTCTAAAGTTACATCAAGTTTTAAAAATCGTATAGTGAGTTACAAGATTTTAGGCGCGCGATGTATCAAGCTTTTTTGAGAAGTAAGCTTTACTTGTAATTATAATCTATCTGATTAAGAAGCATGGATATACAACTCCTCACCATCACAGCTTTAAAAGCGCGTACTGCTACTAATTTTTAAAATCTTTAGAATTTGGTAAAATCCATTTAACAAAGATACTAAAATCTTAGCTTTTTACGATTTGTACATGGAGGTTCTATGTTCTGTTTTCAAATATCATGTTTTTTCGAAAAAAAAAGTATTTCTCACAACATCAAAGCGAGACAAACATTTTTCTTGCTGCTTCCAAAGCGCAGAAAGTCCCTATATTAAAAGACCTTATACTATGTGTCATTTATAATAAATTGTATTTTCAAGATTGCTCTAGAACGAAATGTAAAGCAGTGGTTTTCCTCCCATCGTCAACTTAAATTGTCGAATCGAATATTTTTCGGCATTTCTTTGCCTTCCAGCAATCATTGTTTTAGTCTTGGAAAAATCACTCAATTTCGAGGCACGAGGAAAATTTTCAGCAAGTCTTATATAATATAATCATGCATAATTTCGATGTTTATTATTTATAAAGAATATTGTAAATTTATAACAAAAATAGAATATAATAGACATACGTTAATTATTAGATGGATCATATTTAACTTTGTAAAGATTAATAACGTTTATCAGTGATTTCGCCCACATTTCTTCCCATGTATTGATGTTGTATTTCCTTTCATCTACTATAGAATTAATCTTTTCTAAGAGTTCCTCTTTCTTTCTTGCGAATTCCTATAAATTGCAATAATCTGTTATAATATAGTATGAATAAATAATTTAAAAGTGACATTCAGAAGGGAAGGTTTTGTCCTGCAAATTAAATAGTATCAAATTTCGCACATCCTGTCGTGCATAGCAAAATTTATCTCATTTTGAAAAATGTTGAATTTATATCATATGTTATTTTATTTTATATTTTTGATACCTGAATATTTCTAATAATAATAAATGGCTAAACATATACAATATACTGTAAGAACTTCATAGATTGCCTTTTTTGAATTAATTAAATTTGTACTTTCTGTATTGATGCTTTTCACTCACTAGAGAAGTAGAGATAACTTTATTATTGTAATATGATTCCTACGAAGCTTTCAACAATACCGCGAAATGTAGGCGAAGTAAAGAAAGAGTTATCCCTTTTTTGATCATTAGTCGTCATTGTTGCCTTGTTAGTTTTTTACTGCCGATATTGTTTCCTAACGATTACCATGATCCTTAATGTTTTTGTAATTGATTTGATAAAAAATTGAAATATTTATTAACCTACTGCAAGTAGGTTTTGGGTATTAAGGTGACTATTACAAAGCCCTAGGGATGATTGTACTAAAAAACGTCCAAGTTTAGGTTAGTTTGGCGTCAATGTCAATAAAGGAAAAGTAACGTTAACGCCGTATTCTTGCAAACATCAATAATGGAAAAGTGCATGTAAGTGTTGTTTAGTTATAACTAGAGCCCGGTAACAGGGAGCCGTGCCATAGCCGTACCTGCCTAATATACAAAAACAATAGAAAGAAAATAGAAAAAAATAACAGAACTAATACATAATTATAATATGTGAAAAGTAGTGAAACACTCGCCCTTTTAAGCAGCCTTGGCTACGGAATAGTAAAACTAGAAGTACCATTATCAGTATTAACATCATATGGATAAGAGTGGCAAAAAGTTGACACCATTAGATGTGTTTCCACAGTTGTCTCGGTGAACGATGTTCGCCGTTGTGAGAAAATGGGTTTATATTTTGAAAAAGAGCGTTCAACATCTACCGATGTTCTACATTCATGATTAAAATACTCTTTGTACTTAGTCAGTGGATTATTCAATACACCATCACAAATTTGTTTTAGTGTACTAAAATCGGGATCTTTCTGCAGCACACTCTCGAACTTTTCTAAAACGCGATTATATTTTGCGCCATGTATAGTCAATAGCTGTGTATGCACTCCGTCCATAATTTGCAGAGACTCCAATAATGATAACGATTTATTTTGTAATTGGTCTATTGCGTCAGCTAATCCTTTATAGAAGCTACGAATATGTGATAAATCTGTTTTAACAGAAATATCTTGAAATTTCGACTGGCTCTCCTTAATAGCTTGAATTGTGAAACAACAGCTTTTACTATTTTGAAATGTTCAGCATAATAAAAAGCTGCCTGCAACCATGTTCCCCAACGTGTAAGAATTGGCTCCGGTGGTTGACGAATATCAGGACACTCTGTGTGAAATGATCGTATTCATTTGGGAGATTTCAAAAATACTTTTTTTGTGCTTGCTATCAATGCATCTACCTCGGGAGAGCATTGTCGAATGGTTTCTGTCACAAGATGTAAAGTATGCACTTTACACGTAACATGTAAACACTTACAACCATGTTCAAGAAGAGAACGGCCTACCAAACGCATTATCGCTGCGCCATCGCTCATAAACATCAACACTTTATCTTTTGAAATTTGAAATTTTTCCAACGTACTAAGTACAACCTTCGTAATTGCTGCAGCAGTACACTCTTGTAGTCTTCGGCTAGCTAGTAACAGTGGTAATGTAGGTTTACTAGGGTCTAGTATGGGTACCTTAATATTTACAATTGATTTTTTTATAGTCTGTTGTCTCGTCAACACATAACCAAAGAAACTGTTTTTTCAATATGCGTTTCATTTTTTTTTTCCACGTCATCGCGTACTAATACAACACGCTTACGTGCCGTTTTCTCCGTTGGCAACCGCAACTCGGGATTGTATTTGTCCCAAAAGTCCTTAAACGGTTGTTTATAGAATTAGCCTAGTGGCAAATCACAGTTCATCAACATAAGAATTACATAAAAAGATGCACTTCTCGGTGGCATGCCCAATTTTCGTTTTCTATGCTGTGCGGAATTACGTGTCTTGTACAGTTCCACTTCTTATTTGACATCAAATGTATTTTACACACTTTACAAACTATCTTACTCCCGTTGTAAAACAAATCGTGAAAGTCAGAAATAAACTTATTTACTACGTCTTGAAAGGGTCGTCTTTTAACCTTCGACATGTTCACTAAAAACTACAATTAATAACTATGTCTATATCAATAAAATCATCACGCCCCATCCGTTGTCCTGTCGTATCATAATCGAGCAGCCCTCCCCGCCCACCTAAACACAGTCACACCGCCGCTGCGATTGCTCTTCAGTTACCGGGCTCTAGTTATAACACATAAAAGGCACTTTAACTGTATAGATCACGGCTCAGGTAGTATCTACATATAGTGGTTATGTTTGTCGTAAAATCAAGATGTATTTGATCGACTGTTGGATGACTTACAGTTGTCGTTCAGTAAATAGATGTATAGATCGAATATTGGATCGCGATTTGCTTTTGCACAATGCGTGTTGCGTTAAACTCTTGATAAACTCCACTTACTATTGAATGCTTTTCGTACAACCGGCCCTTAGAAATATATTGGATGGTTCATTTAAAGTTACGTGGTATAACGATAGACCATTCCATTATATTAGTAAGGTACCGCATACCCTATGCTAACCATTTCCAGAAAACTGCACTTGAAAATATATGTGTATGATGTACGTAATACTAATCATATAATGCATAGGTGTTCTACTAAAAAAAGACCTGTAGATAATCATCCTGTAAAGCCAAACATATTTTTAAGCTGTGAAACTTCAACTGAATTAATTTCTATGCATGTAATAAATGGTCTTTGCCGAATAGTTGACTTACCGTACAATAAAAAGTGTGTTGCAGTTTGAAAGCATTTAAATGACGTTATTAGCTTTTTATACACCGATACAACAGGAATTTTAATTAACCCAAAATGCACATGATAAATAAAATAAGTTTAGGTATCCGAAAATATTCCAATAAAGCATCATATTGAACGTACTGAATTCATTCAACGTGAGAGATTCATAGTTATTATGAACTCTTAATAATGTATTACCGCCAACAGCAAAAACACTAGAAAGAAGCAATATTTATAGTGAAAAATAAATAATTCAGTTAAAGAAATAGTAATGGTTTAATTTCAAAATTCCATAGTTAGAGTTACAATGATAATCGTATACTTTTGCAAGATAAACCTTCCCTAGTTTTTAAAATTTATTATATGCAAACATGTATGTACTCTGTTAAGGAAAAGAAGTAAAAGTGGTAAAGAACACATATGCGTTTGCGTTAAACTAGCGGATTTGTTTCTGCAGAAAATATGGTTTTTGCAATAAATATTACGCTGCCACCGCAATTCAGAACTTAACATCCGTTATTCTAAGTTGTAATTACAAACAGAACGTTCTTAAGTAGCTCCATTAAAAAATTATAGACTATTCAAATGCCTTTATTATAGTCAATGTCTAGTGAAGCACATTGTGAAAATTATTAGAAATTGTCCAATGTGAAACTGATAAAACTGTATTAGAATAAAAAATGATAGGTTTGAAACATTAACTGCCATAATGTATGTCTATATGGTATTGATGGAATCACTCACGGCAAAAGCAATGTGAGAAGATGAAGCTCTAATCAAGATGTGTTTCTACCTACCCGACAAAAACCCTGGACCTCATCAGCGTTGCTCCGAGTGCTTCTCTACCTCACACCGCTATTTGCCTCTCGGCTTATACCACTACCCTTCGAAACAGCAGCCAATATATCTTCTAATGCCATCTAGTGCGAGAGATACATGTCTGCCGTCTCGAATTGTGGATAAGCATATTTTCGGCATATTTTTTGAAAAAGCGTGTCATATTTATGCATATACTTGTAACATTCTTTGTGCATAAAAATCCGAACTCTAGAGATCATAGTAATCGATGCCTAGAAGTACGAAGTGCATTTTATAATCTGACCCTTCACCCAATAATGCAACAACAACAAGACACACATGATAGCGCTAACTCTTTTCCTACATTGTTTTATATCGCACCAAACTATAACAGAAAGAACTAGAACTTAAACAGACAATGTGAATTGTCTATATACATAGTTGCTTTGCTTTTTGCGTAGTCGTCTACACTACATTTTTTCTTTGGTGTTATGTAAATACCATGTGTTTCTGATATCAATAAAGATATCTGTGTATTATATTCATCACAATGCACATCACAAGTCAGAGCCAGTGATATTAGGTTGCGGTGATATTGGATGTGCTCTGACAGGTTAACGATTTCTGCAGAAACAAATATAGTTCCGCCTCTTTTCTCCGAACAGAGTATAGTATAAAATCCTACAATTGCATTATAATTTAAAATAGCCTATTACCTCAATTTTCTTCGTAATATCAAAGTCCTGTGGGTAACATGGAGTTTCTGATTGGCAATCCTCGTCTTTAGGACTATTAGAGCAAACAAGCAAGCTTGGGTTTACATATAGTGAATATTCGGGTGGTATAATAATATTTCTTTTGTAGAAGTTTAGGCTTTTGGCAACATCTACAAATTTATTGTATAGATTCTCAATCATATTATTTGGCTTGTACGGAACTAAATTAGATATATAGCGTGTCCCCGGATTATATCTATCTACACATTTTACATATTTTTGATTAATTTTAACAGATTTGTACCGCTTTAAATATTCTTATACTTTTTTCACTTTATTACAAACAATTTTCAGTCATACAATTGGTTCTTTATATGTACAGATTTGATAGTATAATAAATACATTTTATATTACGTTTCACGAAATAGTTAACTTGTTTACAGTAATACATTTAGTAGCAAACGTTTAGCAATTAAAGCAGACCATCAGCTTTAGCCATTGAAACAACATTCAGATTGAAATCATGGTTAGCAGCAAAGAAATACCAACTTATTTATAATATGTACATATCTAAGCTCCATTTTGTTATCTACAGCTTTATTTGTTTTTATACAAATTACAGCGCTTAAAACACTTCATTGGCGCGGACAACGATTCGATTTCCTCGTATATTTCCGTCGATTTGTACTTAATATGCAAGGAATCAACCACCGATACTGATTGAGGTATATTGGGCCACGTTAAATGGTGATTGCTGTTAATGTTATCACCAGCTTATTGTTATCGTTTATTAAACAGGCACAGGCCGATAGTGCACTAATTGTAAGATATGTAGACATTTTCACTTGTTATTATTACATCTTCGAATATTGCTATCATGTTCCATCTTATGGTTTGCAATTTGGAGCTGAATTGGTGTCAAGAGATTTAATTGCTCTTATTATATCAATGATGAGTAGAATTTGCGTATTATTACTGAACACAAATTAACTTGTGGTATTGTGGTAAGGGTTTTTAGTGAAGTATTTCAGTGTTTCAGTGCCACAGAGTTCGAGTGCTTGATTACAGGATATAAATTTAATAGGTCCACTAAATGTTGGTAGTTACTAGTTGAAGCAGCATGTTAGATTGTCTCTACAGTAAAACTATACCAACTTTTTTATTTTTGAATAAGGTAGGTTGTCGGCAAAACGGAAAGACATGAATCAAAAGAAAAGGTGAGCATTTTAAAAAAATATGTTAAATTACTCTAAATATGAATAAAAGAAATGCATAGGGCAACTACATATGTCTTGGCATCGTGTAAAAAGAACCACCAGGGAGTTGTGATTTACTTTAATTTGCATTATTGTACAGGTAACGCAATTTTAAGCAATACGTAAATTTTTTGAAAGCCGCTTTTTCTTGATACTCTTACCATTCCATTCATATATCTGATTACTTCATAAAAAATCGGGTTTGTAATTATTTGTGCAGGTTAAATCAATTTTGCAAGTTATTGCAGTTTCATTAGCGTGTTTTTTGTTTGCCTAAAAATATCTACATAAAGAGAATCTCTAGTAACAAAATTCATTTTCCTGCTACTGGCTACGTAATTCAATCATTACTGCCCTAATTGGAGTGACGTAAGTGCGGTTTACGGATTATTTACACACCTCGGTTGCCTTTGACTGCGGGATATAGCAATAGGTGTCAATGCATAACAGGGGTTGACAACTTGGACAATTATGTAAGTACCTACATAAGCAAATGTCAAATATTTTTGTAAAATGCCGGTAATTTATTCCAATAAACCGACCACGGAGTCTAGTAAATTAAATATTAAAAACAAAAGAGATTCATAAAAAAAGAACGCAGATTCGTTAAAAGAACAAAGTAGATTATATAAAAGTATCTATATAACTACTTTTATATTTTACTTTCAATTACAACAGAGAAATTTTTAATTTGTTTACGTTATAGCTAGTTAATTTTGCGGATGATTTAAATTAATGGTTCCGGCAATAAAGGACACATTCGTCTGTACTACGTTAAAAATTTTGTGAGTATGTGCTTTATTGCAGAAACTACCAACTTAAATCATACGGAAAATTTAAAAAAACCTCAACTCTAGCTATAACGGAAAGAAATTAAAAATTTCTTTGTTGTAATTTAAAAATAATAATCGTTTTACCCTAGCTGAACTTAATCTGCTTCTTCTATCGGATAAAATTTGACCAGATTTTAAAAATGTCAATTATAGATCTCAAATTACAGTGCGTCTCATGTAGATATCTAAAGAGATCAACCAATTTATTACCGATAACACCATTCATATAGGTAATATTATATCCTTAATCGTTCCAAAATAACGGTATTTTGTCGCGGTATTTTTGTGTCGCGGTCGCGAAAGGAACGTTCCATGAGTGGAACGGTACCGACAGAATTCGAATCTATAACATTACAATACATATAATATAAATTGGTTTCTGTTTGTTGCAACCCAACATTAAAAGATTTAACATTGATATGCTTGTTAACATAATCCTATGACGTGTTATATTAGCAAATACAGCTTTTTACCTATATTTTACATATATCTTTTTATATCATTATTTCCAATTCGGTTTTAATTTTTCATATGTAAATATGTAACAATAGCTGTACTTTAGATGGTTATAATGGAAGCGTGATATACTTATCTTTGAAGAATTAGATACTCACCTGCGTCAAATTCTTGTGGTGGAGCAATAAACTTCTTTAATTGCAAAAAGGTGTTTTCAAATTCTGACAATATGTGCTTGGTATATGGTTTCGAATTAAATGAAATCTCCAAAGCTTTCAGGCTGTCATTAATTTGCACAAGACCAACGGAGTATTTTAGTTCCTTTTCGTTAAAATTTTCCTAGAATGTTAAGGAAAAAGTTGCACCGTATTAGAGTAATATACGAATGAATGTTATGATACAGTATTTTTGTACATCTTTTATGCGCTTTAAAATAAATCTAGTTTTATAAATGGCAAGCTACGGTTTCTTGTACAACCACCGCGTTAATGGTATGTATCTACATTTCGTATTTCATTCATTAGACAAAGTTTCTTATCAGAACGACAACTGTTGTAAAGAACAAGACAACTAATAACCAAAAATTAATGCTAATATAGCACATGGTATTGGTGGAATCATTCCCGGCAAAAAACAAAGCGAGGAAGGGGAAAGCGTAACCCACGGACATGTTTCGCCTACCCAGCGTCATCAGCGTGGTTCCGTACACTGTCCTCTCCTCGCCATTGTTTTTCACCTCTCGGGTTTATGTCGTTATTCTCCACAAACAGCACCAAGATGTATCTCCCCACGCTACCTAGTGTCGAGAAACATAGTGATGCCGTCCAGAGAATAGCGACAACAGCTCGGAATGCAGACTCCCACAACTGAACATCATGGTAAGCCTGAGGAATCGTTTATACGTGTAGACACGCAGCGCTTAGGCGCTATGCTATCCTGCGTTAAGCAGCCCAGGAGCTGCTCGATAGGTGGTGGGAGTCTGCATTCCGAGTTGTTGTCGCTATTCTTTGGACGGCATCACTATGTTTCTCGACGCTAGGTAGCGTGGGGAGATATATCTTGGTGCTGTTTGTGGAGAATAACGACATAACCCGAGAAGTGAAAAACAATGGCGAAGAGAGGACAGTGTACGAAACCACGCTGATGACGTAAGCAGAAACATGTCTGTGGGTTACGCTTTCCCCTTCCAAAAAATACTTATTTCAAAAATAGAAAAATTTCAAGCGGAAACGTGATCCATTAATCTTTTTCTATATAGTGAAATATTGACTTGAACATTGATACTATGATAAATGAAAATCCTTTCGTTCGACTCCATCAGAATCATCAACAAAAGTCTCAGAATTATTACTTTTTCCGTATTGGACTTCTACAGACCTGTCAGATTTTTCGGAAGTCACGCAATTTCACTCTTTTGAATGTTTCATTTGCGTTCTCGTTTCCTTGTTCCTTAATTCTTCTTTGAGCAAACTTGTATCCACTTCGTGTTTCTTTTTATTTTTTTCTCTCCCACAAACTGAAATTATTTTTCCTCGTCTTTTATTTTTGCTGCATTTATTTTTTCTTGTTTTTCGAGCAAACCTGTAACCACTTTTTTGTATTTTCTCCACTTCCAGATCTTACTTTTCCCTCGTTTTCTATGTCCATTAAACTAGCGTAGCCACTTCGTAAGCCCAAACCAGTTGCATATTTTGTTGCTAATTTGCTACCCAAGAATTGATTGTTGCTCCGTCCGTTCCCGAGTAACGATGGCTACGCTAGCTTAATATTAAGGTAGCGTAGCCACTCGCTGTAACTTTTGACTCATTGCAGATTTCAGCACGAACTAAACGGCATATTTTGTTGCTTTATGATTATAATTATTCGATAAGAAATTATGTTATTGAATATTGATCATTTTGTTTGATCCATGTCCTTCACAGCCTTAGAAAAAATACAGTATACGACATTCTGTACAGTCTGTCAACGAAGGTGAATGATTTGTCCAGAAACGATTCCAGTATAAGTCGCATTATTTTCAAATAAGTGCCTTCGCTCTCTTGTACTATTCACGGTTGTTCAATTCAAAATGAACAACACACAATGCACAAAACAAGAAAAATATCCAAGATGTTGGTTGCATCGTAAACACAGTTACTTATCACATATTGCGACTTCCTTACTTATCACACATTTATAAAAAAGTGAGGTTATGTTGAGTATTGTGTTGAGCAGAAGTACCTGTATATGAGCATATTTAACGATTGAAGCGGATATCATAACTATGAAAAATACGTTAAAAAGTGCGGCTGTATTCGTTAGGTCTACAAAGGATGGATACTAGCTAGGGCAGCTAGAAATAAAACAATCTCTCAATTATTCAGAATCTGAGCTTTTGCAATTAGTTTATTGCTTCATCGGAGAAAACCAAACTAGAATTATAAGTAATACAATGTGAATTACATTAAATTCAAAATCACTTACAAGTTTACAGTTGGTACAGTAAGTTTTCTGTTTACTTTGCCAATTGACACTGACTTGTAAGTGATCCTCAATTTAATGTAGTACACATTGTAATGCTTATCTAGTTTGGTTTTCTCTGAAAAACTAATTGCGATTGCTCAGAATCCTAATAATTGAGTGATTATTTTATTTTTGGCCGTCCTACCCAGTACCTTGTGGACATATGAAAAATATGTTCACATTTCCAAATTTTGTTTTTATAATTGTTACTGGAGTAACAGTCAGTTTTCTAGAAGTTCTGTTGATGAGGAAATGCAAAACGTCATTAAACAGGCGATTATTATACAAATAAACAAATGTATTGATACTGATGTAGAACATTTAGAGCAAATTTATAATAATTAAAATATTAATTAAATTAAAGTTTTTTTAACCTTATAATACATTTTTGATTAAGGATTTTAGAAACCATCTTCGTGTATTCATACTTTGTTGTCCGTAACTAGCTACTGAGGCCTAAATCTTGAAAGATTTATTACCCTCTCAATGTTCATACGGAAGTATATAAAATAAATCCAAGATCCACATTAAGATAACTACTCCAGTGCTGTCAAGGTTGTTCTTAATTTTATTTAATTTTAAGTCTGTGAGAAAAAATGTTTTTAGATTTTTTGTTCGGGAAGCATAAGAGGCTTCATACACCTTTAGTGAACATTGTAAAAACCCTACGTATTTATAAGTGTACGTATTGTGTACGTATGTATATGTACTATTAAAGGTTACTTACCTTGTACAAACACAATGGTTGGTTGTATTCTTTATGTTTTTCTCGAAGAAAGGTTTCTACATCATTATTTAAAGCATCAAGAAGCTCTTTATTCCGAGGGTATCCATGCAGAGGCATTAACTTTTTATATAAAGCTGCAAAACCTTCTTTGGAACGATATTTGATATCATTCAACTCGTTAACGCTAGTACAAAACATTTCCTCAAGTTCACTATGGTGTGTTTTAATATACTGCTGAACCGAATTAATACGCAACATTTTCAAGTTCGGTAATATCTGATGTATATGACTAAGAAAATCTGTGAATAAGTAATTTAATCGGTGTAATAGCTCAAGGTGAATTACGGCTTACCATTTGCTTCTTCTAGCCATATTAGTTCACATTGTAGGTAATAATAGGTATATTTTGGTAATACCTCTGCTATAAACTGTTGATAACTGTCATGTATTTTATCTGCATTAATAATAGTAGCTTGTGGATAGTATTCATAAAAATTCTGCAAAATGTCATTAAAATTTGATGTATATTTCGCTGTAAGTCAAAAATTTGTTTGAAAATGGATACTAGAAAGAATAGAAAGGTAGTGGATGCCCGAGAAGCTTTTTTTTGGAAAGAGTCGGTAGAAAAAGAAGAAATACTTCGGTTAAAATGGTTTATAAATAATGAAAGTCTTCTTGTCAATCATCTAAATGATCCAATTAAGCAGAAAGTTCCAGATGATATTAAAGAAGAACTTCACAAGACAAGACAGGATTATCATTTGCATAGAGAACATTTTCCATTGAAACGCACAGTTGAACCTGAACCACCCATTATTGATCCCCTGGCTATTAAAAATGTAATGAAACCTGTAGACCCCGATATTAAAAAGATTATCTATTGTGGTATGTAAACTTTTCTTCAAAGTTCAATTTTTTTGTTAACATGTACTGACAATAATTTTAATATTCTTCTAAGTTTTTGCTGAATTATGACACTACTTAATTATTAAATTCATTAAACACTATTTTAGTAATTATTTTTTTGTTTCAGATGGTCATGAGAACAGAAAAACGTATTTATCACAGAGAGTGAAACTAATTCCTGAGAAACGATACTATTGTCCAGAAATTACTAATTTTAGATATGGGTGGAATATGTGGGAATGTGCTAAGGCTAAACCAAACTTTGGATTTGGTAGATGCCAAATCATACAGCAATCTTTCTATAGAAGAAGAGGAGTGGAAAAAGATCCTGAATGGTATAAAACGCCAGAAAAGTTAAGTCCGACAGTATGCGGATGCCTATAAATTACCTTTGCCTCTATTTGAACATTCTTATATGATTTATACAGCAAATAGCGTGCTTTGCCAATGAAAGAATCATGATTTTCTGGAGGAGAATCAAATAAATAGGATAAATGATCGCCAAATGATGGAGACGATGTAATATACGTTTGCATCTTCTCAACCATGCCCAATAAAGTTGTTTTGGACGTTTTATGGTCTAGTTGAATTTCCGATGTGTTATTATTTGCTGAAATAATAATTAGGAGTATTATTGCACTATACATTGTATGCATGTGTGACATACCTGTTACAACTGCAGGTCGCTTGAATGTATTTTCGAATTCTTCAACTATCTTCATGAACTTTTCAAACTTTTCAACAAATTGTTTTGTTTTTTGCGGTTGGCCTACACTGTGTTTTCCAATTTCCCAGAGGCGATTTAAGGTGCAACGAATTTTTTTACTTTGCATTTTTATGTCACACATTTCTTTCTTAATCCTAGTTTGTATATCTTTCAGTGCGTAATTGTAATTGTCATAGTGCTTTAATTCACCTTCGGATTTAGATAAGCTGCAAGGGCAAAAAATAGGATAACAAGATTCAAATTATCACTAGGCATAGATGGCAAGTTTAAAAATCTTGACAGCTCTCATTATAGCCAATTTCTATGAAACAGGAAAATTCGCACCCCCACTATTTTATTTGGAAATCTAAACATTTTCTCAAACAATGCTTGATCACAGTAAAACCATAACAATATATTATATTCGTATATTAAAAAATAAATTGCATAGGGGACTAAATTAACTTTTTAATTCCACCACTCCTACCTCGGGTATGTTACGTGACCTGTGATGTGATCTTAAGCCTCGCCCCTTGGCGCGAAATCTGAAATGGGGAGTGTTTGGAGGTGCGAGCCGTCAAATGAGAGCCGCGAGCTGCCTGTCTGAGCTGTTACGGGAGCTGTTTAAGTTGTATAGGTCCCTGAACAACTTAAACAGATACCTGAACACCTTGAACAGCTCCCTGAATAGTTTCTTGAATAGCTTAAGCAGTTTCCTGAACAACTTGAACAGGTCCCTGAACAGCTTAAATAGCTCTGTGAACAGCTCAAATAGCTCTCTGAACACCTTAAACAGCTCCCTGAACAACTTCGAGAACTCCCTGAACAGCTACCCTGCTCACACCTAACGGCTCACTCCTCCACACATTCGTTTCAAATTTCGCACCAAGGGGCGGGGCTTATGTCGACGCAGGACACGTGAGGGTTAGGTCCAGAACTCTCCTAACATATTTACTGTCAAGTATCCTCATAAATTCATTCCGAAAAATAGTTTTTAGAAAAATATATTTCATAAGCTCATTTGACTGGACAAATATTCCACGGCATTTGAGGCAACAGCAGATTTCTTATTTTCTCTGTTCTATTATATTTTATTAATATTAAGTCAATATGTTTACCAGCATTAGTGATGTTTTAAAAATATATGTACGAGGGGGTACCCAAAAGAAACCGCACTGATGTTGTGACGGGCGGAGTTTTTATAGTACCGTGTTCTGCCGCTAATAGCGTATGGAGCTACCATTCTCAAGTCAGTCGCTAAAGAAGGTTCCATTCGGCTTGTGTGAATTTTTTTAGTGACACTTGTTTTGTGCGTTCGTGTTTTTTGCAATGGCTGATTCTCGTGAACAGCGCGCCGTAAAGTGTTGTTTCTTGTTCGGAAAAATTGGTACTGAAACCCTTGAAATGTTAAAAACGGCCCCGAGGATGATGCTGTTGAGAGAACTCAAGTGTTTGAGTGGTTTTCTCGTTTCAAAAGAGGTGAATCGTCAATTGATTACAATCCTCGCTCTGGTCGTCCTTTCACGGCCCGAACCGATGAAAATGTTGAAAGAATTTGCGAAATCATCCTGGAAGATCGACGACGGACCATTGAAGAAGTTGTGGAGCTGTCTGGAGTGAATTTTAACGAAAGATTTCTGGGTGAAAAGGGTGGCTGCCAAATTTGTACCTCAGCTGCTGAGTGCTGAACAAAAACAAGGAGTTTCAGCATGCTGTGCTTTGAAAGAAGAGTTCCGAAATAATCCAAACTTTTTTTCCAAGGTCATCACAGGTGACGAATCATGGTGCTATGGTTACGACCTCGAAACGAAGCAACGATCAAGCTAGTGGAAGACTTCAAGTTCGCCTAGCCCCCAAAAAACTCGTCAAGTGAAATCAAATGTCAAAACACTGCTGATTTGTTTTTTCGATGTAAGAGGAGTCGTTCATTCAGAGTTTGCTCCACAGAGTCAGACAGTTAACCAGACTATCTACCTGGAAGTTTTGAAAAGATTGCGCGACAGTTTGCGGCGGAAGAGGCCCGATTTGTGGCAGTCGGGCGACTGGTTTTTCCACCATGATAACGCTCCTGCTCACACAGCCCTCTCTGTGCAACCATTTTTGACCAAAAATGCCATGACCCCTGTGTCTCATCCCCCCTATTCACCTTCCTCTGCGACTTTTTTTTATTTCCTCGAATGAAAAGAGACGAAGGTGCTGTCGAGCATCACAGAAGACGAATTTAAAAAATGTTTTGAACGATGGAATAAAAGATTGGACAAATGTATTATCTCTAATGGAGAGTACTTTGAAGGAGATTGAAAGATTTTTCTTAAAAAATTAAATAAATATATATTTTTTTAATGAGTTCGGTTTCTTTTGAATACTCCCTCGTATTGAAATTATAAAAATGTTAGCGTTGTTCACCAACATGCATTGGGGAAAGTTGAGAGACACTTAGGTAATAGTGACGCTCTTCCGACGGCAAATACGTCTCCTCGAATTATTTAGCCAATTACTTTCTTTTTGTGGGTTTATTCGATATTTACATATATCTTCAACGACAATACCGAAGAAACAAGCACTTAATTCGCCTTCATAGAATAATCTTTCGGTCCCTAATTTTCAAATTTGTTTAGTATTAAAAAAATTACATACGGGTACTTGATAAGTAAAAACCGCTATTCTGGGTTCCCTGCCATAGGAGTGTACGAGCAAGACGTCGTCATTCCCCGCGTTGTAAGTATCCAATACAAGAGCAGCTGTTGGTATGTGAGGTTGTTTATTGTGTTAAAAGGTGAATGTAATTTAACGCGATGAAAGATGTTTATTATAATAATTAGCTCATATCGATGTATATCAATAAAACTATGTACTACACGGTGATCATTAATCAATGTATTTAAATATATTGCAAACAATCAACAAATTAAGTTATCTGTGTCTTCACCTTGCTCTCATCAGACTGTCCGTCCGTAGTCCGTAGGTTCTCCCTAAGGTATCCATCTGTTGCATTTGATTAATTTGGAACGCTTATTAAGGTGTGAACTCGCTGCCCACTTAACGTTTCAATAAGGCGCGTCGAATACGAATCAGGGTTAACAATTGGCTTATTTAGGAATATGCGGACGCGTCATTCGGACAGAATGCATTGAAAATGTTCCTAAAAACGCATCAACTTGCCGGTTTGCTAATAGTGTAAAACGATTTTCATGGTAATTCCGACTTAAAATATAATGACAAAGAATTGGCGTGTTTAGTTTCTGACAAAAGTTAGAAATTTGTTGGAAAACACAAATACGTAGGAAACGTGTAAATAGTGCTACACGCAAATTAAAAAAAAACGGACAAAGACCGTCTAATGCATTTCTGTTTGATTTAACTTTGATGTGACGTGCGTGTAATATACCGGTTGAAAAAAGCGGCCTAAAAATGTATCGCCAGTTTTGGCAAAAATACAATCCTACATGGAAATTACCAAGTCCATCGACGCTAGAAGGTATTTCCCGTCAGTGCGCGAAAGAATTAAGAATTATATGATAACCAAAGTAAAAAATAAGAGACTGTGGTTAATTATAGATTAAACTACAGACATAAAAAAATCCATTGTATCTATCCCAACACGTCGAACGAATTCGCAAGGATTGTCACAGCCTTATTTACTAACCTGTAAAAGACTGCAACAATGTATTACGTAAAAATCTAGATTAAACTAAATTACGACAGATTTATAATAATGGTGATTCAACGGATCCATTTAATAAATTCAAAGACTACTTTAACTACGCGAACATTTTCTGCGTATAAACAGATATCTACACCGCAACGGACGAATCTCAAAGAAACAACTGTCGAGATATACGCAATACTGCAGGTGTTTACCCACGCCCTTCTGGATTTTTTATAGATACGTAGGCATGTTGCGTAAGTTGTTTACTATATTATAACTAGGTTTTCATAAATTCTATTATAATTTTTATAAATTACTCGCATACATCGCACTGACGCCACTGCTAGGGAAACCAAATGATGGTCTCTATTGATAAGTCGTCAGTGTCGCTTTATTTATCCCGCTCTCCCATACTTGTATGCTTTTATGATCCTTGTTTTATCGTTAAATAATCATGGGATATTTTTTGCAATCAGAAACAAATGTACCGTAATATCATAAATTTGAGAAAATTTAATTAAAAGATAATTGTTACTGTCATAGATCCGGAAGTGTCGTGTAGACATTATTTCGACGGTAGAAAAAAATAAAATTGCAAAATAATGACGGTAACGCGATACGTAAGAAAAACCCTGCGTTCTTTTGAATAATCAAACCTGAAATAAACTTGTACTTCAAGTATAACTTGTATACTACAACATTTGGATTTGCTTGGAAAAGCAAATATACTGAGCTTCATAAAAATCGCAACACGAATTAGTTGAACGATTTTATTGAAATTTTTACAAACGATGTAATTTATCACTACAAACAAACGATTAAAATTTGTAAACAAAAGATCAGAAATAAAAAAAGTTTTTTAAATAATGAGTTGCTCCGCCACGATTTGCTATTCACTCATTTAGTCGACGTGACATGCTGTCAATCAATTGATCAATATCGACCTCATTCCAACCTTCCTGAATCTGCAACCGAAGATGGTGCAAATCGTCTGGAGGGTGTGGTAAATCATTCAGTCGCCTGCCAATCACACCTACATATACATGCTCAATGGGTGACAAATCAGGCGAAAGAGCAGGCCATGGGAGAACGGCAATGTTAACTTCTTCCAAAAAGCGTGTTGTAGCCCTTGCCGTACGGGGTGTTGAAAAATTGAATTTTCCAACCCCCGAAGATATGAAAGTGCAACAGGTTCCAACACGTTGGCAATATAACCGGCTGCGTTTAAATTGCTATCAATGAAGACCAAGGGTGATCTGTTACCATAACATATTGCACCCCATATCATCACTCCTTGTGTGAGGGTTGTGTTGCGTTCGACAAAAAATGCTGAATTTTTGCGTTCTCCACGCATCCGCTTGACCCTCCTACGACCGTCGTGGGCCCACAAACAAAATCGAGACTCGTCACTAAACACAATTTGATACCATTCTTGTGCCCAATTCGCTCTTTTGTTGCTCCATTCTAGTCTGCGGACACGGTGAAGTGGGGTAAGAGGAAGACACAAAAATGGACGGTACGAATGCAGTCCATAAGATTTTATCCAGCGATAAACAGACGACATTGACATTCTGCGTCCTACTCCTCCCATCCAGTGACCGAGCTGCGGAAAATCTGTCTCTTGTGGCCAAAAGTCTTAAACGACGTTCTTCAAGATCTGTAGTCCTCCGGGGACGTCCAGATCCAGAGCGATGTTGTTTAACCCCTTCTTTGAATCATCTGGAATAACGTCTCACTACCGTTGCAACATCGCGATTAACACGATCAGCAATATCTCTAAGCGAAAGTCCGGCGTCTCTCATGCCAATAATACGGCCACGTTCAAAATCATTTAATTGCCGATAATTTGCACTATTAAATGTCCAGGAGGCACTAGTTGACAAACAAATCGCAAAATTGACAATTATTACACTACCAATTATTTTATTTCATAAAAGTTAATGCTATCAAGTGCAAACATACAAATAAAAAAAAACAATTGATAAATAGATTTCATCAAAATGTGCATTTTCTGAAAATTTTTTTAAAGTGATATACAATTTCCATGTGTTGCGATTTTTATAAAAATCAGTATATGTATCTCTCAAAAGCGACTCGAGCTAAAGAGGCAGATTGTCGCTTTGTCCTTTGTTATTGATGCTGTGTGCTAAAACTCACGGTCAACCACGTTGCACGTTTTGAATAGACAATATTTCATGTTCTTACAAGTAAATTTTTAATTTACTAAAATTTCCTTTTTTAAAAAATACTATATTAAAGCGTGTAATATGATATCCGAGTTCGCGTTCTTTCGTTTTCAATTGTATAACGTGACGATTTATTCCCAATTCATATTTAATTTGCGAATAGATTGTAAAGATACAATAGAATATATTTTGTACTTGTTTGTGGGAGCAACTTACATTAAAAACGAATATTTAAGACGCGAAGGAAATGGAGTGAAGTTATTTAGCCGCTTCCCCGGAATTATTGTTGGCTGGAAATAGATTTAACTAACGAAACCTCGGACTTGGAGAGAGGAGAGCCTCACGGCTACATAATCCGCTGGAGAAACCAAGAAAGGAATCAGAACGGCTGCCAGATATTGATAGAGCGGACGTTGGGTGAACGGCGCTAATGACAATGATCTTCGTCGTTATAATTTTTTAATACTACAATGCATTATTAATATTTTTAAACTACTTACAAATCAGTCATTTGAAATTTGATCTGACCAAGAAGTTGTAAACATTCCGAACACTTCTTCTCATTCTCTTGAGTTAAGGAAGCGGTTTTGCTCTTATGCATTCTCTGCATTTTAATTAGTTCCTCACAGAAGTTTTTCGATGTATTAATGTCGAAACTTCCACCTTCTGAAAATAGTCTAAAGAAATTAGTTAGTAACATACAAATGAAACCAGAGGCACTTGTAAGTACAACACAATTTAAACATGGCGTAGGTATACAGATTGAATCACATCTTTGCTATTAATGCGTAAACGCAAGTAAATTTATACCGAAAGAAGAAACAATTAATTTGTGTGGTCCTGTAGGTAATGAGGCAGGATGTGTTCTTAAACTAAGTTACTCTTTCAATCTCTAGGGTTTCATCGAAATCTAAATTTTCGGATTGCTGATGCTCACTTGTAACTCGGAACCACAAAATTGGAAATTTAATTTATTGCGCAGAATTTGGATCAGTTTGGGGCATGCTACGCAGAATCTCCAGGGCAGGAGGTCGAGATTTTCTTTTTTTATTCCCGAAAACAACTCTAAGTACAGGACTTCGTTTTGGCCAATTCTTTAGTATTTGAAAATTAATAACACAGGTGTAGTGAATGCAAAAGGAGGTTGACATGAATTGAAGAGAGTTAGTTATCTTTCGGTCACTGCCTGGGTTAAATCGAGCGTGCAACTCGTTTTATGTTCTCGCATTAAAATTAGTGAGGGACGAAACAGTGTTAAATATCTGCACTTTTGTTTAGCCGTGAATCTCCTTCTTGTTTAGAAACGAGTGCTTTATGCCGTTGAAGAGTTTGCCTGTCTTTGTCGTCCTTGCTTTGATTTCTTCGACCAATCTTCCATTTTCCGTTATCATCGAGCCCAGGTATTTAAAGCTATGGACTTGTTCAATTTTTGTTCCGCTCAAAATTATTTGATGTTTCTTTTTCGAGGTGCTTATTACCATTATTTTGGTCTTTTCGTGACTTATCTTCATATGTATCTTCTCTAAGCTTTTATTCCGTACTATAGGTTCTCATTCATCTTCTCTTCATCTTTTGCAAAAAGAACTACATCGTCGGCGTATTCTATTGTTGAAATTTTCATTTCAAGTTCCAATATCAAGCTATATACGGTGTATTTTCTTTCTAGGCCTCCTTTATGGCTTCATCTGGGACTACCGCAAACAAAAGTGGGCTTAAGATGCAGCCGTGTCTTACTCCCTTTGTGGTTCCAAAGTAATCCGACTTCTCATGCTCCATCCTCACAAAGTTTCTCGTTTGATCATATAGGCTCTTCATTCCTTTTATTGTTTTTGCGTCTGCTCCCCTTTTCTGCAGTGTTCTCCATATAAGTTCTTTCTCCACTCTATCGAAAACTTTTTCTATGTCAATGAAACATATGTGAACCTCCCACGCCTCATTCAATGCCTTTTCGCTGATCTGCCTTATCGTAAAAATCGCGTCTACTACTCCGCTATTTGGTCTAAAACCATATTGAGAGTCCTTGAGAGTTTGTTCTATACTTTCTCTCAATCTTCTTTCCGTTATTCTGGCATATATCTTTGCTGTCGTACTGAACAGGGTAATTCCTCTGTAATTTTTGCATTCTCTTGAGTCTCTCTTCTTGAGAATTGGCACTATAATGTCTGTTCGCCAATCAATTGGGGTTGACCCTATGGCTTGCACCCTGTTCATCAGTACTGTCAGGGGCTTTACTATTTGTTCTTTTCCTGCTTTGATCATTTCTGTGGTGATGCCATCTATTCCCAGTGCCTTGCCGTTTTTTGTCTTTTTTAAAGCTTCTATGAATTCTTCCTCTGATATGCTGTTTTCCTTATCTCTCTTGATCATTTTTGGACTTATCTTGTTTATATTCTTTTGTGTCCTGTCTTATTAGTTGCTCCTGTCTGTCCTCTCTCTTGCTCGTTGGTGATCTCTTTGTTAGTTTGCTTCTTCCAAAAAATTCATCGGTTTCTCTGTTACGTTTCATTGTATATTCGTCTCCACTGCTTTCCATCCCTGTATTTATGATCGTTTTAGATGCTCCGCCGAATGCCATACTTCCCTTTTTCTTTTTATCGCACTTGTTTCCAGCCGTGTCGCGCTACGGTGGCGTGAACCGCTCGGCCTTCGACCTTGCACATTACACTTATTTTTCGCACAGGTTTTTACTATTTCTACACTAAGGATTTTTGTTAAAATTTCCAAGATTTTCAATAATTTTTTAAAAAGTTATAAATAAATAACTTGTTTAATGGTATCAAAGAATATTACGTTCCATTTAAGAAAATGGAAATTAACGTCTTAACGGGATCACAGTGAATATTATAAAAATTCGCAGTGTGAATTCAATATAACCTCATCTAGGCAGATTGTTAATTATTCAAACGAATAAACTAAATAGTTTGGCCGCAATTTAAAGGTATCAGTTTAAGTAGACCATTCTGTGTAATCGCAAAGACAGTATGACTGCTTTTCTTAACATGAACGTATTTGTTTCCAGAACTGCAATTGCTAAAATAATATGACTCAATTTGTATACTACAAAAGTAACCAAACAATATAAAAAAGCTAAAAAGAAGGGAACTAAAATAACATCTTACTTTATCTCTTTCACGTAAAGTAGGTTGCATTTGAAAATTTCACATATCCGCCGAGCAATATCACTTTCGCACATTTCGTTTACTTTAACAATTTTGTCGATGTTAGTTTTAATTACAATTTGAAAATGTGCAATTTCCGAAGTCAGTACAGCAGAATTATTAGCGCTTATTGCTGTTTCTCTTATTTGTTCAACATTGCTGTTGCATTCATCCAAAATTTCAGTATATTGTTTGTTATATTTTGGGAAAATCGAAATTAGATTGGAAATTTCTTGTTCCATACCCTAATACCAAAGCGTAATTATATAATCGTTTATTAACAAGAGTCTAGCTGAGCATGCATATACAGGTTGATTCATTTTCGAACCTCACCATTGGAATCTCGTTCATTATTAGAAATGGAGTCCAGGTTTAAATTTGGTTGCTAAATTTTGTGTTTATTATGAACCCAAAGACTTTCTGTCTTCTATCTAATGATGTATTCCAAATTGTTATATGACGTTTTGGTTCTTTTCGGCCACCATTATCTTTCATATTTTTTATCGGCGCCATATTAGATTTAAACACCGCCGGAAAGAGTTTTTCTCTGATTTCAACTATGTATAACATGTTGATAAAAGTTTTTGATATTGAACTTTTAACTGAAAAAGAATACATTATAAGATTAAGTAAGGTAGCCATGAAATTTCAAACTGTCAAACAAAAATACAACAATAGTTAGTACAAGATATTTACATTGTATCCAGAACGACAACAGCTACATCCTGTCATTTTTCTAGATCTTAATAGAAACTTGGTCGAGAATGAATCATTTACCAAGTCGCGTAATGTTTATGTTCTACAGGAATTTGAATGGAAACGGAATATTTTACAAATGGTCTGCTTTTGCAACGCTTATATAAATTTTACACTCTATTTGTATCAATAAATGAGAATAACAATAACAGTAATAATAATAGAAAACAAAACAATGAACCAATAATTACAGTAAATGTAATGTACAGAAATTTGTGAACTGCTCTTCTAATGGTGAATAACAATAACAGTAATAATAATAGAAAACAAACCAATGAACCAATAATTACAGTAAATGTAATGTACAGAAATTTGTGAACTGCTCTTCTAATGGTTCTTCTAGGAATTACATCGAAAGCATTCTGGAGTTTACTTAAGTCTACCTCGACGTTCCTCAATGTTTTGTGGGACATCAACTTTACAAATATTATTTTTGACAACACCCCATAAAACGTAATCCAGAGGACTTAAATCAAGAGACCTCGCCGGCCACTAGTTCCAATCCGACGGTTTGTAAAATATCCCGTTGGTTTTCATTCCATTTCTGCTAAACATAAACATTACGCGGTTTGGTAAATGACCCATTCGCGACCAAATTTCTATCAAGATCTAGAAAAATGGTGCGATGTGGTATTTCGGTTACTTAAATAAAAAATACGTTGGTGTACGACATTTTCCTATTACCAATGAACGATAAGTGAAATGTTTGACAGTTTGAAATTTCATGGCTACTTTATTTGATCTTAAAATGTATTCTTCGTCAATTAAAGCACAGTATCAAAACCTTTTGTCAACGTTATACGTGATTGAAATTAGAAAGGAAAACTCCTTCTGACGGTCTCACAATTCAATACGGAGAGTTGAAGATGGCCAGAAAGAATTGAATAGAAGATCGAAAGTGGCATTGAGAATGCGTTTTTAGTTTTTCTCCACTAAATAAAGGCGCTGGAGGTAAAAGAAGAAAATGAGCATTCTTCGTTTTCTTTTTTTTTAAATCTCGAAAGTCATTTGTCTTCATGGTGAGGGTCGAAAATGAATCAGCGTGATATACAGTGACCGGCATAGGTGTTGCAACATATGGGGAATTTTTTACTTATTAAAATATGGTAAAATTTTTTGAGGGGAATAGATTCAGCATGTCCAGAAACCCCAACATTTATCTCGGCACACATCACGTGATTACTAGTATGGCGGCAAATTTAAAAAATATGCTATGAGTCGACAAAAAGTGGGTTTACATGATATCCAAAAAAGTTATTTGGAAAAGTTGCTCAAAATTTAATTTTCCAAATATATTTTTTAAAAATGAAAGTAATATTTTTTAGTACCCCTTGACTACTAATTATGATTTTTTTACAGCTTTCATGAGGCTTTTACAGCTGCTTTCCAGTGAAGTCTTTTAGGTTTTGCTGTATGTGTTGCACTAATGTACTTGACGTTTATAAAACTTGAAGAAACTGGCAATATATCTAGCGAAATGCCAAGCATTTTGAACACTTTCTTTAATAATTATCATATTGCACAAAACGCATAGATAAAAAGGTCCGAACACTATTAAGTGCAAAAGCAACACACGATGGTATACTTTAATTTTTCTCTGTTAAGTGTAACATACTAACGCGTTTTAGAGTGTAGGTTTTACTATATCATTCTGGTAAACCTTACACTGTGAAATCTTACCGGAAAGTGTTAATTTTAACACCGTGTCGTTTTAAGTTATTATATCAATTATTTTTATTAATTAATACATCTATATATTTTCTATTCTTTTTCTTTTACTAATTAGCACTTATATCTAAAGCGTGACAAACGGTTGCACCCGCAGAGGCGCCGTGAGAGGAGCTGTGTTTACTATGTACATACAACAAATCGAGTGGATGTTCGGTTATTATCGGTTGATCGGTGTGCGTGTACTATTTATAATGTTCGAGAAACTAGTGGAACCGTCCGGAACGTACCGCACAGTATTAATAAAAAAATAATAGATTGTTACCTTTTATTGACGTATCGATGACAACTGCCGTAATGTGCGACTGCCATGGTACGCCACGTAGTACTGCAACATAAGCAATGCTTCCATTGTCGATTCGGTCAGACCTCGACGACGGTCTGAAAACGTCTCGTATACTTTGCAAATGATCGTTTAACATCTAATGAAGATTTGCGAAATTCAAATACTCCTGTATCTCTTCTGTGCAGTCTTGAATTCCAGATATAGATCGAATCTTTTTTAAACCCGGATTTTTATTTAAAACTGCACGAAATTTTTGCGCGACATCTAGTCCTATCGGATCCGTCAAGCTTTCTAGAGCGGCTGCTAAATTGTTGATGTTATTTAACGAGTCTTGTATAGATAAGTGAGGATTTTCTAACTGCAAAATAGTTTGTGTCACTACAGAATAGTTTATGGAAATGTCATCTATTTCTTTTTGAACGTCCGAATCGAAAAAAAGTTGCTGACTTTCGCGAACCGCTTGAGAATTAGAAGAATTATGTTTGAAAATGACATCTTTCACTTGGGAATAATGTTTGCGATAGTAAGATATTGCCTCGATCCATGTTCCCCATCGCGTCAATACAGGCTGAGGTGGAAGCAGAATTTGCGGATACAACTGCTTGAATACGCGGATATGTTTGGGAGATTTCACAAACACTTTTTTAGTAGATGATATTAAATCATTCACCCTAGGATACTTGCTTCGAATTGTTTCTGCTACGAGATGACATGCGTGTATGAGGCATGTTATGTGAAGAAGAGTCGGAAAGCATATTATTAACATCCTACCAGCTTTCAGCATTGTTGCGGCTCCGTCAGAAACTAACATGGTGATTTGGTCTCCTACGATACAAAATTCTCTTAACATATTTGTTATTGTTTACAACGGTTTCGGCATCAGTATTTTTAATCCTTTTACTTTACCAACAACAAGGAAGCTGCTGGACCATTACGTTTTAAAGGACGCGCCACAATATGAATCACGCTGTGTTTCTGAGCATCAGTAGTTTCGTCCACAGTGAACCAGATTTTTTGATTTCTCAACTCGTCTTTTATACAGTCTTTTACTGTACTTTGCACATGTTGTAAATTGTACCGCAATTGTCGTTTTGTTGGTAGCTTCCTTGATGGAACATATTTATCCCAAAAAAGACGAAAGTTTTAATTATCTACTAGGTGTTTTGGGATGTTGCACGTTCTCAACATGAAAATAAAGTCATACAAAAATTGCCAGTACGGAATATCGTTTCTTAAATTCAATACATGACGTTTACTTTTAATATAACTTCTACATTCAAATGTCGTGCGACCTAGCAACCGTATACTGCAAAATTTGCAACGAATGTGCGAACCTGTAAATTCCAAACCAGGGAAACGCCAAATATATTTCTTCACATGCGATGCAAGAGGTACACCAGGCTTACGTCGCATGTTTTCGAAAACACACAATGAGAATCCGATAAATAACCGAACAACCGGCCGAACTCTTCAATATCTACCGCATTACTGAACTCTGCATCCAAATATGTACCCCCCCCCGCCCTACTGTACGGACGTCACTGCGGGTGCAACTGTTTGTCGCGCTTTATTTATGTAACACCTATATATTTTCGGGGTTTATATTTTCTATTCTTTTTCTTTTACTAATTAACACTTATATATCACACCTGCGGACAATAAAACCTACAAAAAATTTCAAAGAACTTCATACATACGTCTAATTAATATAGTCACACTGTTAAAAAGTATTAAATAATTATAATTTAATTTAATATAATTTACAATCTATAATTTTGGTCGTTTCTATTTCATTTTAAACTACTGTGTGTCTATACAAATATGTATTTTTTATTTGGAAAACTACTTTTCTAATATACAAATATATGTTTAAAAAATAAAAAAACAATGGTTCAAATCTATATTTTTTTGAATTAATGAAGTACGTTAAAAATTTTAAAATGTCTAGTCGAATATGCAATTCTTTCGAGAATATCGCATTTAAATTCCATTAAAGAAATATATATAATTGGAAACCCATTTCTATCAGTGTAAAGCCTTTTACACGTTTTACACGCCGCGATTTATTGGTCAATTAATTCAACAAGTTGATCTTCGATTTTATCGTACCGTGTAAAACAGCAAAAATCTGTCCAACTTCTTGAACAATTTATCCTACAATTAATTGAATTGAATAGAACGTGCTCTATTTTTGCCACGATTTTCCGACGATTTCTCACTAACTTTACTGTTTTAATACCAACCCAAGTAACAGAAAAATACCTACGAATTTTGTTTTAGTGTTTTTAAAGTAAAGTTGTTAAATTTCGTTATGTTCGAGTTAAAGTTAAATTTCGAAATTTTACAGGATTGATGTAATGGATTATTTGAATTAACCTATAGCTGTGCCTATACCAAAACTACCAAAGCATTGAACAAAAGCAGATTTCCAATCTATTTTTATATGCAGATAAAAACTTCCTATTTAATAATTCCGCCCTTCAATTATTAAGGAAACTAAACGAGTGTTCACAATCGTTAAAAACTTGTCCAATTTATTGTAGAATTTAAAACGGCATATTTCTACCGATTTCTTGATGAAGAACTTACTCAGTTAATTGGTCAATAAATCGTGGCGTGTAAAACAGGCTTAACTGAAATGGTTAAAGAAAATTTGCCATGTTTTATGGACGTACTTCGAACTTCAACTAACTATAATTCACGTACACATACATAATCTGCTTACCAAGTGATAGCAACAAAATCGAACAATAACTAAAATTGTGATTTAGGAAGTTTTTTCTTTTTTATTTTCGTACTTACTCAGAGCATATTTTAATCTAATGGTTATATCTCTGTGAAGATCAAGTTATGTTTGTTTAGACTTAAGTAATCCGAAAAAATGAAGAACTTTCTTAAACGGGTATGATGGCAAAAATTGCAGCACTCACTTCCTTATGTTGCTTCAGTCTTCTATTATTTTCCGTAAGTTCTATTAACCTTATACAAGATATAACCGGTTCGAATCTGTCATATCTGGGCATATGTAATACTTCAACTATTCTTAACCGTGACATTGATTTAAATTTTTCGGTTTTAATCCAATCTTTCGCCAACTCCACGCTTTCTTCCTTACACTTATTCATATATTTATCTATTATCATATACAATCTGAAACCAAAAGCTGATTGATCACAAAATAAGCAGTTATTATTAGGTATTTCCGTAGAGGATGTCTTGAACCATATGCATAAGCCGAGTGGTAAATAGCGATTTGAGGTAGAGAAGCACTCGGAACAACACTGATGACGTCGGGCAGGCAGAAACATGTCCATTGGCTAGTGCTTTCTCTCCTCACATTGCTTTTGCCATACATATACTATTAAACTAAAATATTATAATCTGTCAACTTTGTTATTTTAAATGCAACACCCTACATATTATTACATGTTTGAATTATACATTCAATTTTAAGGCTTGTTTGATGACACGACTATGTCGCTATTTCTAACTATATTTGAAATATTTCCTTTTTTTGAACATTTTTGACAGATGGACAATTGCATGTGAACTATTATAACTACTAAAGTGTTTAACTTTGAAAATTGAAATTTTGCAGAACTATTGACCGTATAGGGTAGTACTATATTACAATCCGAATCAATTTTTCAAAAACATTATACAGCGTGTCCAACAATTACGATTAAAATTTCAAATGGAAAATGTGTCAAAACTCAATTTTTTAAATACAACTACCTAATTTTGTCTATCTTATCAAATTGCTCTTACAAAAATACAAAGAAATGTCATATTCATTAAGCATCTAAAATTGATACTTTTCAAGATATTTAGGAAAATGTATATTATAGCACAATTTTTTTATAAAAAAGTACCTACCAATGTATGTACGGTGTAAGAATGTAGGTTATGTAGTTTTTGAAAATATTCCGTATATCTAAGTTAGTCATGACCATTAGGAAAGCATTGATGAAATGTCACAAAGTTTTCAATTATAAACAATGTCGGCACGTTTAAATTATACGAACGAAGATTATTTAAATTTGTGGAGAATACAATAAAGTGATATCGAGAACCTTTGCCGCTCGGTATCCACAAAAACAGAAGCCGTCACCAAACACAATTAAATGAATAATACGGTATTTTAAACATGGGACATTAGGACCTGACTATAACTTACCCAGATTTCCAGTGTTCTAGCAATTGAATTTGATTCTTACATATGAGAATTTCTGTTGCTAGTAGCGTCTTAGCAGGATTTGTCTCAGGAGAGGAAGAATCGACCATATCGTTTTTTATATTCTCTTCTTCAATGTTTCCAATAGTAGAATTTATATTTATATCACTTGTGTTTTTGTAGCGACAATGAAGAAAATACCTTAATTCAGATTCTAATAATTCTGCTTCTACACTAATGAGGTCCGAAATCTTTTCCAGTATAATACTTTCGTTCTTCTGATTTTGAATATATCTAGGTACCATCATATGTCAAAATCATATAATACATAATTTGATTAAAATATGTAGATATGGGTGCCAACCTCATGTGCTTAGAAGATTGTGTCTCTACGAATAGACAATTTTCAAAACGGCTTTTTCTTGTGCAGAGTATGTTTCAAAATTATATTGATTTGTAGAGTGCGTTTCTTAAATTAGTGGTTACTGAATGTTATGTTTTGTTTAATGGAAGGTGCTATATATTTTTATACTTTTAGAAGCCTCGCTATATTCTGAAGGAAAACGTGATAAAGTCCCATGGCTCTAATTAAACGATTCTTTGAAGAAACACTTATTTCTTGGGAAGTTCGCATTAGACATTTATAATTTTTTGAGCTGATATTACAAATTGCGTTTAGTTAGTATGATATTAATGGAATATACACTCAGCGGCACAATTAACCGCCCAGCGTGGGTTTCTTGAATTTTGTAGAAATCGTTAAATATTAAGCAGATTTGATATAAGGTTTGTTGTAAGCAACCCTTTAGCAATAAAAACAAATATAAAACGTTTTTTAAAAAATGATTTATTAGACATTATCCCACAAAAATGTTTTTTTTAATTACGACGAAAAATTAACATTTTTAATTTTAAAAAAGAGATCATTGTTTGTTATTTTTTTAAGTGTAATAATGGGTGTTACCCCCTTGGGCTCTAATTACTTCCTGATGGCTGTCTGGAAGTCCATTCATTACATCTTGAATATGCGCCTGAGGGATATTGTGCCACATTTCTATCATAGCTGTCCTGAACTCTTCTATGGTCATAGGCGCTGGTACCCTTGCCCGAACACGTCGTTTAAGGTTGTCCCAAATGTGTTCAATGGGATTAAGATCTGGAATGCGTGCCGGCCATGGAAAAGTTTGAAGTCCGACCTCGTCAAGGTATTGAGTGACGGATCTAGCGACATGGCGTCGTGCACTATCATGCATTAACCTAAAGTTTTCCTCTATAAATGGCGCGAAAGGCATAATATAATCTTGAAGAACTTCTCCAATGTACCTCTGAGCGTTCACACTGCCTCTATTGAAGACTATAAGTTCGGTACGAGCCTCATAAATGATACCTCCCCAAATCATTATTGATTCTCCCTGGTAACCCACTGTTTCTGTTATAGCACATGAAGCAAGCCTCTCATTTCTTCGTCTGTATACGCGATGACGTCCGTCTGGATCTCTTAAGGCTACTCTGCTTTCATCTGAGAACAGTACGTTCTGCCACTGCTCCATAGTCCAATCAGCATATTCTCTAGCAAAACGAAGTCTAACTCTACGGTGCTGTAGGAGAAGTTTGGGGACACGAACGGATTGAAATGCCCTTAGATACCTTTCTGCCAGTCTTCTTCTAATCATACATTCACTGACATTAACATTTCTCACCTCAGCAAGACGAGTACGAGCTTCATTAGCTGTGCAAAAACGATTTCTCAACAAGTTACTGACAACGAAGCGGTCGTCTCGGGTAGAAGTACACCGATGTCGGCCTTGACCTGGCCTCCGCGTGTATGAACCAGTCTCCCGAAATCATCTGATGGCATCCCGCACAGTGGTCCGAGGTACGCCGAGTGTTCTAGCGATGCGACGTTGGCTATACCCACCATCAGCTAAAGCCACAGCCCCAGCTACTCCAGTAGCGTCTATTAGCATTTTATTTGGTTAAAACCCACCAAACATCCTAAGAAACGTTAATTGAATAACTTTGAATAACCGGAAATAAAGAGAACAGAAAATGCGATCACAAGTAACCGCAAGTAACATCAAATTACGACTAAATCACAAAAATACTTTGGTGACACAAATTTAATAAAAGAAACGAGGGTATAACTGTTTCAATTATTGCTAAAGTACCCACTTGACAAGTAACTGTCACCGTTATATGTACTACTTAACGTAAACAAACATTGTGACAAAAAATATGGGTGTATATTATATTATTTTATTTTTGATTTTTCCACAAAATTCAAAAAATCGTAGTCTAAAATCAATCGTTTCTTAAGCATAGCTCGCAGGTTGTTCGGTAAGAAGCTCGCAGGTTGTCCGGTAAGAGCTGGGGTCTCATGCCTTAAATAATCTTTTGGTGATATACAGTAAGTAATAGTTAAACCCATGGTTACCCATGCCTTACTGATTTGGTGGACCTCAGATTACTGTGCAGTAACAGCTTCAATAGATACAGACAATACAGACGCTTTCATCTCCCACAGCAGCATTGGAAGTTTCACATTTATATTTAATACAATGAAGAGAGTAGGGAGATTTTAGAGGTCACCTTAAAATCCGTGAAAATACCAATTCAAACAACTTGGCACATTGGAAAAAACACGATTCGAATGTAATACAATTTTGGCCAGCCTTAACTGGCCTTAACTGAAAACCGTACTGATTGCGCATTCGGCGTATCTCAACTTTAACATGGTACACAGACGGGTAGAAAATAGAAGGAATCGGGACAGGGATAGGCATTAGATAAGAATTAATTACTACCTGAAAGCGTTCTGAGAGTGCTTATGGGGTTCCAAAAGATGGTTCAAAAAGCACAGGCAACTTACAACGAGTGAGGGAGTTAACCTCCGGCTAGTTATTTGAAAGTGCCAGTAGTTCTATAAAGTAATATAGTAGTATTACTTAGTAATCATGCAAGAACTTTACCTTATAACTTCTACAAGGGCCGGCTGGTGCGCTGTGGCTGCAGAGCTGTATTACAACGCTTTGATTCTCTCGTGTATTTCCGTTGCATATTGTACTATGTAATGGAAATACAAGAGAAAATCGAAGCGCTGTAATTGACCTCCCATTTACGTCACCACCAGCCGCCACTGATTTCTACTGACATTTTACGTGAACTAAAGAATCCTTTTAATTTAAATTGTACATATATAGCTGCATTGCTTAATGCGTATGTTCAACTGTCCCGAGAACCGTGTAGTTATATGCGAGTTCCAATGATAATTATTTTTGTTGTGCTTTAAGTATTATTTATTCCTAAATGCTTTACGATGTTTTCAATATCATGACGTCTTCATTTGACACAATGAGGTTTACACAAGACAAACAAATCGTTCCTCGAAGCTTTGTTTCGAATTGTATATCGCATTGCTGTGAATAAAAAGCCGCACACAATAGGGGGAGATCTTATAAAACCTTGCACAGTGGACACAGTAAAGCTCTTTCCCTTTCTAATAGCACAGTTCAAAGCCGTATTGAAGATATGAGTAAAAATGTTTTAGCAACAGTTACTTCAGAGATGGAAGAAACTCCTATGTTTGCACTGTAGCTGGATGAGTCAGCTATTGTGGCACAAAAACATTAAGAGGAAACAAAAATAAAAAAGTGACAGAGAGAAAGCATCCTTCTTTACTCCATATACATATATCTGAATATCTATCATTCAGCGTGCTAGCTTGCTTGTCGGCGAAGAAGTTGGTAATAATGCTCAACTTGCAAATTTCGTAAAGACAATTCCAACTTCTTACCAATTGCATTTAAATCACCCAAAGTTCAAATATCCGCTAAACCTAACTGGTGTTGATAGAAAGGTGTCAAAGTTTTGGTATTAATACGCAAACGATTTCAGTCAGAGATTTTATACTCAGGCGAAAAAACAAATTGATCATGATAGAGATGTACGTATATACCTGGTCACCAAAATAACCTTTGAAAGATTTGAAATATAGGATTGAAATTTATCATAAAGACTATTATTTAACCACAAAAATACCCACCTCCACACTGCCAGAGGATTGAGACAGGAGGAAGCTAACAAATTTTACATGGCATGTGGGATTGAGTGACAGTTCGTTCGAAAGGGTTTTCCGAGGCGAAAACAACGCGGGGTGGCCGAAGTCTACGATATTTTTTTTTTGTGATTGTTTGAACATTGCTATTGAGGTTTTGCGCTAGCGACGATTCAAGGGCGACAACGGTAGAAAGATAAGGATGGATTCAAGGTCAAATTAGTATCGTGTGAGTCCTATGATTAACCATTGTAGCCTAGACGATAATTCATCTGATGGTTTTTCAACTGGTGATTTATGATCTGTTTGGATTTTAATTCTCTTGCCTAGTATGTAGTAATTAAACCTTTTGCATCTGAATGCGTAACCCATTAGATGACCATCTTGAACTATAAGTGCACTAAAACCAAAAGGGCTTCCATCTACTGACAGTGTCACGTTTTTTTGAGGAATTGAAATAAACGACGACTGGAACAGAGGTCACCAATTTTATGAGACTATTGAAGCATGCCTTTTCATTTGCTGTCAATACCTATTCTGTCGTTTTGCTTAAAAGTTACCTGGGTGTGCTCGTTTCTTGCGATAGATTTGGAATGAATTTTGCTAGATACGCTACCATGTCTAGAGATTTTTCTTGTTCTTTGGGACCTTCATTGCACGTATGGCATATCCGGCTTCCATATCCGGTGCTATACCTCTATCATTTAAGTGGTGACCCAGAAATTTGATAACATTTACATCAAATTTCGATTTTTAAGGTTTAACGTTAATCTGTTTTCCAACATTTTAGTAAGGACTTTATACAAGCGTTCCTGATGCTCCTCTAGCGAACGTCCACACACTAGTACATCATCTAAGTATGCTATTGTTCCTTCAACACTCTCAAAAGTTTTATGAGTAAACCCTTGGAAAATTTTCGGTACCGACGATATTCCGTGTAGTGGTTAGCACGTAAGTTCAGCAAACGGGAGAGGATTAAGATTCTTTCAAATATATTATGTCAGAAATACAAAGGAAATCACGGATAACTAACGGTATCTATTACTGACAATTTTGACGGCCTACCATTTTTACAGTAGGCACAATTGTACAATTCGAGAAGATTGGGACAGCCTGTATATTACTATTAGTCCGCTAATGGTCGCAGTGGCATTAAGAAGGACCATTGGATCTCCAGCAAATCATTCAAGCATATACATATGTGCGATTAGAAGGTCTACGTTGCGCTATTATATTGCTTCACGAGAGAATTGAGATGCTCGTTTCCGAATTAACGAACAAATGAAAATTTGTGACTTAAAGTTTAATATCAGTAAACTGAAACGAGGAAAAGAGATGATTGACCGGAATCGAGAGAAATCGATGACAACCGCAGAGATTTGGGTGAAAAAATTAAGAATACATTCCACATATTCCTCTATATGTTCTACAAACCAAAGTGTAGTCTGAGTCATTGACTCCTTCTAGAAAAAGATGTTATTACTGTAATACAAAGTAAGATTAATCCAAAATAAATTATTAATAAAGCGCAGGCATGCTTTAAAAATATCGTTTTTTACTTCACAATACTTAACATGCTATACAACAGGTATGTAAGTGAGAGGTTAACGAGCATCGTAAATAATACTATGAATTAGAAAGAATATTTCCACGCTAGTAATTTACATGAATGATTTATAACTACGACGAAGCGTTTAAGGTTAGTAGGTTATGAATTAAGCTTAAAAGTTTTACTTTTATCTATTTGCATGCTTGTATCTGCGCTGAAGTGTTTCGTGCAAAAGTTCGTGTATATTTGATCTATGGCTATAAATAAAGAAAGTGATAGAACCGCATACATCTTTTATTCATAATCTTTAAGAAAAGCATAAATCGTTTTCCTTAGTAAGACAACTATCTTGCAGGGTGTGGGGTATGTTGGCGCCTGTATTTACAGTTATTCTAAACGTGCAAGTGCATCTGCTGGTGAATACTATAGGTTTGTTCGTTTGTCAATTAGTACAATACGGAGTAGCTCGAATTTCTAAATTGCACGTTCGTTTGTAAAAAGATCCGCATGTTGACAATCCGATGTTCGTTTGTATATGTTGGGCAGCTTCCGACTGTTTTGAACTGCACAAACTTACATCTCCTCAGGAGGTAGAGTAAGTTTGTGCAGTTCAGTGCAGCTGTCATTATATTATTTGCATAACCTAACTTTACTTCATATTCATACAAAATGACATCCCTTGTAAGCATTGAAAGTGAAATACAACAATTAATAAATAGTAAGGATTTTTTTAATGCCATCGTGATTGCCAATTGCCACCATTCTCAATCCTTAGGTTATGTATACTATACAAATGCCAATTTGTAGTTTTCTGCAGTTCGTTTGTACCCATTTAGAATAGTTCTGAGCAATCAAAACGATCACGTGATCATAATCCTATTACACTCTAGAACTAACCCGAGCAAGACAAACGAACAAACCTTATAATATAAGCGCAACTACATTTAAGTGTGGAACCATAAACAAGAACGTGCTATGTTACAATTTTTCAATTAAATAAACCATTTTGAATATATTTCACTACTATAATTATCTGCACAAGGACACAGTCTTCGGAGCCCGTGAAGATGACGCACTCTCTATATAGATAAATCTTAATTACTCACATAGAACTCAAATTATCCAAGCACTTTGAAACACTATCTAATCCTTGCTCTAGATTTTTGTGATTGGACTCTTGTCTTAATGTATCCATTTCAATATTAAGTTTTGTCTCTTCTGCCTAATTTAAATAATACTTTAAGTAATATAAAATACATTGCGTTTCTGCTAACTATTTTTTTTATTTTTCATCTACGTTCCAAATGTATTACGGTGATCAGTAGAGTTGCTCAATTTGCGCCAACAGCCAGTGGCGGGCGCATAAAAGTTTACACAAAATAAATGGTCAGAAATAAAATATAAGTGCTCAAACACTTACCGTCTTAAGAGTCTTCCGTGAAATCACAAAGTGAATAATGTCTGTTAAATCTCTACAACAGAATGAGAATTGGTTCTGGTGGCTCAGGCATACGGGGGCACTGTCTGTGAAATTTGCGAATACGTTTTGGGGATTTGACAAACACTGCTTTTGTATGCGCTATTAAAGCGTCTCCCTCAGGACAACATTTTCTAATACTATCTGCCACATGACCGAAAGCATCAATTTTACACGTAATATGTAACAAGTTAGCACAATGTTTTTTAAGAGACCGGTCTACAGAAAGCATGTCTGCGGCACCATCACTCATAAACATCAATAGTTGGTTTGTTGAAAGTTCAAACTTTTCCAATGTATTTATTTAACACTAACTTTGAAATTACTTCGGCAGTACATTGTTGTACTCGTCTGGAAGCTAATAGAATTGAAGGTGACGATTGATGTGGTTTCATTGTACGTAGCATTACATTAACCACAGAATGTTTTTTACGATCTGTTGTTTCGTCCACACATAACCAGTTTTTTATCTATCAACTCCGATTTAATTCTTTTTTCAACATGTTCACGAGCAGATAGCACAGTTCTTTGTAACGATCCCCAACTTGGTAATTTGCAGTCCGAATATTTATTCCAAAAGAAGACATATGCTTCCTTGTCTAGTAAATTAAACGGTAGATTACATGCAATAAAGGTAACACATAAATTAAATTTAGATTTGTCATAGTGTCGTGTACAATTTCTTTTTGAAGAATGCTGTTTATTATTTACGTGACGTAGACAATCCCTTTTGGACCAGCACATTAAAGGGATATTACAAATTACACATTGAATTTTAACGCCATCATAATTTAGGTCAGGCATTTCTGCTATAAATTCTGTAACTTTGTCCAACATTGATCGTTTTCGCGACATAGGCAACATTTTTAAAACAAACGTAGAACTACGAAATAGTATTTACGGCAGCGTACATGTCTACACAACACTTCTGGTTGAGACTCGCAGTTATACTGAGGGTTGTATCGAACCTCCGCCACTGCCCGTTGGCGCCAGTGAGCAACTCTAGTGATCAGTAATGAGCTCTCCTCGAATTTAAAATTCCAAACAATAGAAGATCGCCTAATTGTTTCCATTCATTTTTTAATTTCTAAACAAAAGAAACATTCTCGGGCATTTGACATTTTCTTGGTTCAGTGTTAATTTTACGAGTCACATATAAAATTGAAATGCAGATCAATAACAGTAGCAGTCACAGCACTATATAGAATGATAATGATACCAAAAAAAAAAAACGGTGAGAAAAGTAGTTGAGCGGCACACCGTCTTTCACTTACACATATTAATCGAAACCCATCCGTAATTGCACGTTTCAAATCTTGCGAAACTATGTCTTTAATTTGGTTTACTCTTAAAAAATGTGTAGACCAAATATCCGAAACATTTTTTAAAAACACGAATGCTTCTTCTAGACATACTTGTAATTCATACTTGGTTGCTGCCCATAGATCCTGGACAATTATAAGTAAAATGTACGTCACTTTCAAAGAAGAGATAATCCTTTACCTGAAGTTTTGTTAATTCTTCTGTGTACCTTCCGGTTACGTCTACAACTGCTTGTCCACAAAATTCAGCTTGAACTGCCTTTACTTCCCATCTTTCTATTATTCCCTGGTCAAGAATAGTTTGAACAACTTTTCTCATGTCATCAAAATAAGCTCCCATAACATTTATCACTGCCTGCTTAAAAGTACCTACTATTTTATTTGCACATTCATCTGTAAGTTAGATTGGAATTATTTTCTGTGTTCTAAATAAATCAAACAAAGCATATGTATGTAGATTCTGCTTACATACTTACCTACATGATGCATGACATTTTCTATCTTGTTAACCCATTGGAACATTTTATTTACGCAAATTGTTGGATCATTTGTCGAATCGGTATAAGTAAAAGATTCTTCAGCTTCTGGAGCTGTTGTATCAACTTTTAACGCTTCCTCGTTACAATCTTTAGCAAATAGTTTGTCTCGACTAAAACATACACAAAGTAGGTAAATTATAAGTATTTCGAAAAAGTTAAATTTAAGCGAAATGTTTGCTGCTAAAATAAGTAAGTATAGTTGATATTTATATAAAGAAAACGATCATTTCACAACAGTAGTCGAGGAAGTCGAAATTTTACTATCGTTTTCTAATTGCATTTCTTACTATAAGCAAATTATTATGTGAATTTAAAGATTGTATGTCTAATACTACTTACGAGGGAACTCCAGCAAGCAGAAAATTCAGATTTCGATTAAACTCTAGAGACTGATAGAGTTATATTGTAATCTCGTGTCCCCCGGAGTACCTCTGGACTGTGTCGGATTTAGCAAAATTTCGGAATTGAGAAAAATGAAAAAATTAATTTTACCAAAATGGTTTTCCTAACTAATTTACTTTGTGATTGTAAGTCAATAAATTGCATATCATTTGTTTTCTTTTCCTTTTACAACTTAATTTAATCTCTAATGTTAGTAGGTTTCTGTACCAGCATTTTTGTGAGATTAAATTCGGAAAAATGTCGAGAAGCTTATTCACTTTAAAAGTGCGCTTTCTTCGTAAGATAAATTTCCTAAATTTATCTACTCGGAGAAAAGTGAGTTCTGTGGTGTTCTGGAACACGGAGTTGATCAACAATATTCTACCAGAGGTAGCTCGTATTTGTCTAGAGTTTTCAGATAAGAAAACAAGTACACTTTGATTTATTTGCATATTTACAAAACGGTTTTAAAACAAAATAAACGGCATTCAGATTCAAGAAAGAAAATAAAATAAAACGGAATAATCTTCTTTTCTTAAAATAAAGTTTAAGAATTAAAATTTCATTTGAGACCATGTACGAGGAATTTTTCAGTAAAATGAAACCTATTCGTCGCGGATGATAATTCTTATATTATTATGATTAACGGGCGGTGTCATGGGGATAAAATTCTAGAGTCGGCAAAAAGATTAAACGATAAAATTACTACCGGTGAGTTACAAGAAATTCCACAGAACAATGTCCGTCTTCCATTCGTTAAACTCAATTGAAAGTAACTTTATGCGGTAAAGTAATTATACTCAGGAAGCGATACGGTTTTCGGTAATGAGTTTATAATTCGGCAACTTCAAAAGATAAATCTGCCAACAGTGAATCATGAAAACGTCGTCAGAACAGGCCCGACTTCCGGTCAACAAGATTCAATTGATAACATCTCTATTCGGTGAGATAATTGACTCGGTAAAACAGGGTAATCGGTAATGAATTCATACATCGGCAACTTCGGTCAATAAAACTAACAACAGCGAATTAAGAAACGCGTCGTCGGGATAAGCCCGACTTTCATTTGTCAGAATTCAGCTGATAGCAATCTTACGCGGTATTATACGGGTATGGACTCTTTAAATCGGGAGCATCAGCTAATAAAACTATCTTTTTGCTAGAAAGACTCAACAGCAATAACTCCATTCGGCGAGCTTAGTCTCTTCAGACAGTAAGTTGTTCCGTCATTGAAGGAGCGGCTAAGAAAAATCTCTCTGTCCATGAATGTAATTCTGGTCGGCTTTATATACAAAATATCGGGATGACGTATGAGTTTGTTGTACATGACGTAGACGGATAAGAACAAAATCTAAAAATAGAATGTTACACAAGTTTACAGTTGTCGGTCGGCTGGTTACACACTGATAGTTCAAAAGTTATATATATATAATGTCGTTGAAAAATAATAATTAAGGTAAGATAATCGTGTCGTCCCAGCATAGCCGTAACAGCTGGAGCAGCCAACGGAACTCGGCGCACGCCTGTCTGATGCGACTGTGATACTTACTACGTTAAAAGACTTTCAAGTCTCAATACGTCAAGTGTTGATGTTTATGAGCGATGGTACAGCGACAATGCGTGCGGTAGGCCGTTCTCTTTTTGAACACGGTTGCGACTGTTTACATGTAACTTGTAAAGTGTATGCTTTACATCTTGTGGCACAAACTATTAGACAATGTTATCCCGAGGTAAATGCGTTAATATTAAGTACAAAAAAAGTGTTTCTTCAATCTCCAAAACGTCTTCGAACATTTCACGCACAGTGTCCCGGTATTCGTGAACCGCTATAGCCGATTCTTACACGTTGGGGAACCTGGTTGCAGGCAGCTTTTTATTATGCTGAACATTTCAAAAAAGTAAAAGCTGTTATTCTACAATTCAATCCTGCCGAAGCTGCAGCTATTAAGGAGAGCCAGTCAAAATTTCAAGATACTTTTGTTGAAACCGATTAACAAAGTATTCATAGCTAGTATAAATGCTTACATGACGCACTGGAACAATTACAAAATAGAGCGTTGTCGATAGTGAAGTCACTGCAAATAGTGGACGAAGTACTCTGCTACGCATTATAGATGACGCAAAAAATATTCGCGTTTTAAAAAAGTTGGAGAGCGTGTTAGAGAGAGATTCTAATTTTATCACATTACAACAAATTTGTAATGGTACTTCGACTAATCTATTAATTGAGTTCAAAGATTATTTTAACCATACATGTATTACATCGGTAGATGTCGAACGATCTTTTTCCAAATATAAACACATTTTTTCACCACTGCGAACACGGTTTCACGAGACAACCGTTGAAACATATCTAATGCTATCAATTTTTTACGATTCTTATCCACTGGGTTATAATACTGATGATGGTGCTTCTACTTCTCATGTTCAGTAATTCCAATGCAATCCGCCAGCCTACTTGATTACGCTGCTTAAGAGGGTGAGTGTTTCACAGCCTTACAGATATTATAATTCTTGATTCGTTTTTTATTATTATTCGATTTATTACTTCTTTTTCGGTATTATAAATATTGAAGAACATTGTTTACTGAAAAAGAATTTGTTAAGCGATTCAATTTTCACAACATTTGTCAAAGAGAAGGGGAGACATTTGAATCTTTTCTTACTGAACTAAAATCTAAAGCAAGTAAATGTGAATTTGGGGAACAAAAGAATACTTTAATTAGGGATCGTATCGTGTGCGGTGTTTGCGACAAAACATTTCAGAAAAGGCTATTACGAGACAACAACATTACTCTGGATGATGCAGTGGGACTGTGTATAGCAGCTGAAACAAGTGAGAGGCAAGCATTACAGCGAGTCACACGAAAGGAAGAGAACAGACTGAAATTGATTGTGGTATATGTGGTACAAAACATAAGAGCTTGTCCAGCATATGGAAAAACGTATGGTTATTGTAAAGGTGGAAATCACTTTGTAATTAAACGTAAGTGAGCACCTAGCGCCAATAACAGTGATAAAGCTCTAATTTTTAATAGAAACCTAACATATAAGGATAATAGTAATAAAAACAGGTTGAAAGTCAGGGAAGTAGCTAGTAAAAGTAATGATGACTGAAATTTAGAAGATACGTTTTTTGTAACTTTAGTTAGACAACAAGAACCTATGTTTACAATAAATGATGTACAAATGTTAAGTAATGCTTGGTACTCAGATATTAAGATAACGAATAGAATTATCAAATTTAAACTGGACACAAGTGCAGAAGTCAATATTATACCTACAAGTGTTAGTGATAATTAGAGCTGCTCACTAGCGCCAACGGGCAATGGTGGAGGTCCGATACAACCCTCAGTATAACCGCGAAAGTCAACCAGATCTGTTGTGTATACATGTACGCTGCCGTAAATACTATTTCGTAGTTCTACGTTTGTTTTAAAAATGTTGCCTACGTCGCGAAAACGACCAATGTTTGACAAAGTTACAGAATTTATAGCAGAAATGCCCGACCTAAATTATGATGGCGTTAAAATTCAATGTGTCACTTGTAATATCCCTTTAATGTGTTGGTCCAAAAGGGATTGTCTACGTCACATAAATAGTAAACAGCATTCTTGAAAAAAAAATTGCACATGACTCTATGACAAATTTAAATTTAATTTATATGTTATCTTTATTGCATGTAATCTACCGCCTAATTTACTAGACAAGGAAGCATATGTCTTCTTTTGGAATAAATATTCGGACTGCAAATTACCAAGTTGGGCATCGTTACAAAGAACTGTGCCATCTGCTCGTGAACATGTTGAAAAAAGAATTAAATCGAGGTTAAAAGATAAAAAACTGTGGTTATGTGTGGATGAAACAACAGATCGTAAGAAACATTCTATGGTTAATGTAATGGTACGTACAATGGAACCACATCAATTGTCACCTTCAATTCTATTAGCTTCCAGACGAGTGCAACAATGTACTACCGAAGTAATTTCAAAGTTAGTGTTAAATAAATACATTGGAAAAGTTTGAACTTTCAACAAACCAACTGTTGATGTTTATGAGTGATGGTGCCGCAAACATGCTTTCTGTAGGCCGGTCTCTTAAAAAACATTGTGCTAACTTGTTACATATTACGTGTAAAATTCATGCCTTCAGTCATGTGGCAGATAGTATTAGGAGATGTGGTCCTGAGGTAGACGCTTTAATAGCGCATACAAAAGCAGTGTTTGTCAAATCCCCAAAACGTATTCGCAAATTTCACAGACTGTGCCCCCGTATGCCTGAGCCACCAGAACCTATTCTTACACGTTGGGGAACATGGTTACAGGCCGCGTTTTATTATCATAAATATTTTGAGAATATTAAGAACGTGGTTTTACAATTCGATCCAAAGGAAGCTGCGGCTATCAAGGAAAGCCAGTCGAAATTTCAAGATAGTCAGGTTAAAACGGTTTTAAAAACTATTCAGAACAATTACTTCGGACCAGTGGAGGCAATAGAAAAATTACTAAATCCTTCGGTATCGTTAGTGCAATCTCTGCAAATAGTGCAACATGCGCGGTAGAAGACGCAAAAAATGTTTGTGTTCTAGAAAGGTTTGAAAGTGTTCTAGAGAAAGATTCTGATTTTGGCACATTAAGACAAATTTGTGAAGGTGCGTCAACAGAACCGTTAAGTTGTTCCAAAGATTATTTTAATTACGCAAATATAACACACTTTTTCCTCACGCTGCACTCGGTTTGCCGAAACAACTGTGGAAACATATTTAATGTTGCAGATATTTAACAGACATTATTCACTTTGTGATTTCACGGAAGACTCTTAAGACGATAAGAGTTTGAGCACGTATTATATTTTATTTCAGACCATTTATTTTGTGCAAACTTTTATGCGCCACCACTGGCTGTTGACGCAAATTGAGCAACTCCAGTGATAATGTCAGAAAACCCAAATATAGAATTACTTGTTTGATATTACTTTACTAGGATATGGTAACTACAAAACAAAAGGAACAGGCAAGGTAAATTTAGTTTGTAAAGCAAACAATAAACAAATAAATTTATATTTTGTAGTAAGCAATGTTGAATCACAACCTCTACTTATACTCAATGCATACACTAAGTTGAAGTTCATCAAAAAAGTGGATCTTATAAAAGGTGGTTTAAGTAAAACTGATATTTTCGGAGGCTATAAAGATGTGTTTAGTAGATTAAATCAGGTAGATGAAGAATATCATATTGTAATTGATCCTGAAGTTACACCTATTATAAATCTCCCCAGAAGAATTCCTTTATCATTAGAGACAAAATTAAAAGAGACTTTGAATAAGATGAAAAATCAAGGTGTTACAGCGAAGGTAGAATATCATACAAATTGGATTCATAATCTTGTTACAGTGGAAGAGAAATCAGGCGAACTACGTCTTTGTTTAGATCCGAAACATCTAAATAAAGCAGCTATCAGAGAAACTCATATTATCCCCACATCTAAAGAAATTGCTTCTAGACTGAACAATAAAAGAATATTTTCTGTGATTGATATGAGTTCTGACTTTTGGCAGATAAAATTAGATAAAACCAGTTCAGATTTATGTAAAATTGGTAAATATAAAGATTTATATTTGGTATAAAATCAGCTCCAGAAGTGTTCCAAAGATTTACAACAAAGATACTTGGTAGCATAAAGGGTGTTCAGGTAGTATTTGATGACATAATAATTTCAGGTTCGACAGAACAAGAACACGATAGAATTTTTAAAAAGTGTTAGATACTGCACAGAATATTACTTTTAATAAAGAAAAACTGCAATTTAAAGTTAAATCTGTTAAATTTATGGGTCATGCAATGAATGAAGAAGATTTAAAACCGGATAAAGGTAAAACTAAAAGTATAATTGTTATGAAACCGCATACGAATAGAGATGAGCTAAGAAAAATCTTGGGAATGATAAATTATTTTTCTTTATTTTTCTAGGAATGGCATTCCGCTAGAAATCATTTCAGACAATGTGCCATTTAAAAGTACTGATTTTAATGAATTTGCTAAAGCATGGGCTATTAAGTTAACGACAAGTCTAGATTTTCACAAGCCAATGGCATGGCGGAGAAAGGTGTACAAATAGCAGCTAAGAAAAGCATTTAATTTAAAAACTGATATCTACGAAATACTCATGATATTTAGAAACACACCAATAAAATCTACTGGAGTTTCGCCAGCGCAAGCTATGTCCAACAGAAACATCAGGACTAGGCTGCCAAGTCAAACGAAATTTTTAATCCCGAAAGTAGAGACAGATGTTAAACAACGAAAGGAAGATTACCAAAAAGCAACAACAAAGTATTTTAAAAGCACGCAAAAGATTTAAAACTTTTGGAGATTGGAGAAGATATTACGATGAGGAAAGGAAGAGAGTGGAGCCATGGAAAAGTAATTTCGAAATACAGTGCTCCTAGGTCATACAGAGTAAAGACACATGAAGGTGAATATAAACGGAACAGACGCGATTTTAAATCGTCTTCGAATACAACATGCATAAGGACAATTTGACTTTCGAAGAAAATGCAAGCGGGATTAATAGCGAATCAGAGCAAAATACAGAGTCTGCAAGAACAACAAACAAAGATGAGACTAATCTTGAAGTTCCTTTCCCATCCACAAGTATCCCAATAATCTCAAATTCAGATAGATCTGTAAGGCGTGAGTGAAACCGAGAATTAATTAAATAAGTGAGTAGTTCTGAGAGTTACTTAATTTTAATTATCGCCAACAAGAATTTTCGAGAATTGAACACCTTTGGTGTACATTTACTGTTAGTTTAGCATTTAGTTATCGAGCAACACATGGTTTCTGGTCGCTTTCCTGCATTTTTCGCAAAATATAAATATATTTGATTTCACTTAGAAAATGTTTTACCTTTTTGCGTTTAAAATTGTCTATCAAAGTAACAACGCTTACATTTATTTCTAACGAGTAGTTAACGAATAATACTGCACAATGATCTTACTTTAAGTTAGTGAACAAGGTGTACTTTACGTGGTAGAACCAATTTTCTTTTAAATATTGCACTTCTTCAAAACAATATCTTATCTCATTCTTTAATTGCAGACGAAGGTTGATCTTTAACTCGCTGTAGCCCCGTACATTATTCAATGTTGTCTGATTTATTGCCTAAAATTTAATTCACATTTTTCACGTTAACAGTTTTCTATTTGCTTTAATAATATACCTGAATTTCCTGTTCAAAAAGTTCTTGTATTTCGAAGGGTAATTTGTAAGATACTTGATTCAACTTCGTATAAGCTTTTCCAAGGAATTCCTTAAACTTTGAAGTTCGTAATCTTTCTAGCTCGCATAATTTTTGTAATAAGTTATGCAAATGAAGTTGATTTGATCGGTATACCAAAATTATATGATCTATCGCTTTAGAAAAATTTTCTGCAGTTAATTCAGCTGGCTAAAAGGTACAAAAATTAATGTACCTTGTTAACAATGGCAATAAAATTTATACAATGCTATTCAAACTTCAATAATACATATTTGCTTAATAATATTTTATCGGACGTTATCCTAATTCAAGCTTTTCCTAGTATTTTAAATATGGAATTTTAAGAGAACTTTTTTGCTTGCTCAGAAATAAATATGTACGGGTAGCACAAGTAACATAACTAACACTTACAGTTAGACTATACTGCACTAATAAGCAAACTGACAGAACTGTGACTCTCCGATTTCGATGAAACTTAGTATATTGGTAGACCATCAAGAAGTAAAGGACACGTATTTTTTTAGCGGCCCATATTCACCTTAATGGGGTGTAGGGTGCGTCTGAAATTACAACCAAAAACGCATCTTTCATCCTAACTTCGGAGACGCGCAAACTATCGGGATGAATTAAAAACCAAAATGTTCTACTTCAAAGGGACTTTCGCTTTTCGCTAATTATTTGCTATTAGATATTCATAAAAATTATTGATACATAAAACAGGGGCTTAAAGGGCGTAACCCCCACCCCACATCCTTATGTACAAAAGGGTGTGTATCTGTTTTTGTTATAATTATATTCACTTTGGCATACGTCTTTGATTACCGGATCCATAATATGATAAATAATAAAGGGCTTAACCCACCTCCCCCTCTCAGTCCATCTCTTGTGACGAATGGCTTGGATGCTCTATTACGTCTTGTGTAAAAGTAGAAATAGTATGTTTTGAATGTTGCTATATAAGCTTTTGATGGCCCCAACAAGTTTCTCGTTTGATCAGTTTAGTAGATAGCTTATGTCTTGACGTTCTGTCGAAAGCTTTTTCCATATCCAAAAAGGCTAAATATATTTGTCTTCCTGTACTCATTGCCTTATTAATTTCTTTTATTGTAAAGATGTGGTCTTGAACTCCTCTCACTTTCCTGAATCCAGTTTGTGATTGGCTTAACATCATACGATTTTATTATTTAGCTTATCACTGGCTCGGGTCAATCATCACTTCACAGTGTGGAATTCATGGCACGATCAGTCGCGTGATATAAATTGTATAATTTCAAAATTATTCTTATAATTTGTGGATATTTTACAGTAACAATGAAGACGCTATGACGAAAAAGCGTAGGCCGGTTTCGAATGGTATGCTCAAGTGAATATAGTCACCAGAAGGTGACAATAGGTCCCTATTTCGTCAAGTGTATTTTGATAGCCCTTAAGAATGCTAATCCCCTATATGTATCGATAATTTTTGCGAACAATTAATAAGAAATAATTAATGAGAAACGCAGAAAGCCCGGATCTTCAATAACGGATTTCACCCTTCAAAACCGTTTCTCAACCAAAACGGAAACTGGTATTTTACATAGTCCTGTAAGGTATATAAATCACCCAAGTCTCATTAAATTCTAAAGGTGCGGGTTGGGTACCTTTCCTTGTAAGTTACACAAAAGATCCAAAAAAATATTTTCTAATGTAGATCTCAGTGTTATTTTCTCGTTAGTTAGTAATCTCAAAACCATTTTAGAAAAGTCCAAAAACGTAGTAACGCACAGTCAATCCGCTGGGACTATATAAATTAGTGCAGTTTTAGGTTTCAACTCAGTTCTTTAGTTCAGTACTACTGCTGAAGATGATAACTTAGCTATTGAAACGTATGTACGCGTAGTTTTAGGGTGGTAATGAATTGTTTGAGAGGATGTAGAAATTGTCACTTAAATTACTAATATGATGCTTCAGTATAATTATAACTATTAATATATTGCAACTGTATCTGCATCTTTCAACTAAACCGCTTTCTCAAAATATTCCGTCTTCTTAATATAATAAAATTTGTTTTCCCGTTTCTACCAATTCAAAAGAAACATTCTACACTTTGGGTTTCACCACCATACTTCAAATTGTGACTGAATTGAATAAATAATTGAAAATTGGTAAAGTTAGTGTTTTAATGGCAATACGCCGAAATCAATTTGCATTTGTTTAAAGGGAAGATATATGTTTTTACTGCCGTACTGCAAGGTGCCAGTTTTAACTTTTAGTGAGATTAATATTTTTTATTTTAATATTTCATATGCATTGCAATTGGCATTATTTGTAAGTCATTATCTTCAAAGTCGATATGTCATTTTTCTCATATGTCGTACTTACATAGTATTCCATTCTGTATTGTCTTACCTAAAATGAATAGTTGTCTTAAATGCTAATATAAAAAAAAAATTAACAGAGCGCGGACTCTTTGCAATGAAGTAGTTAAGATCAGTAAGGAGGCTAAGTTCTTTGGTGTAACCTTGGACTCTAAACTGAACTGGAACTCATATTTACCGAAAAATCCTGACAAATGTAAGAGGGCGTTGATGACAACCCGGAGAACAGTTGGGAAAACATGGGGACTCAAGCCACATATGACGCACTGGTGGTGGTAAAACCCATGATAACTTATGGCTGCCTGGTTTGGTGGTCTAAGACCACACAGAAGCATGCGATAACCAGTCTCTCGAAAATTGAGACCTATGCCTGTGCATAACTAGAGCCATTAAAAATACTCCAACAGCTGCTATGGAAACCATCTCCTCTTGAGATTTATATCTAGGGAGAAGCTAGAATGGGAGCAAACAGACTAAAAAACACTAGTAACTGGAGAACCCACAGTGAGTCCGAGCACACCAGAATAAAAACAGCAGTAACAAATCCTATCTTTGATATGGGTAACGACACAACAATCCCCAAGATCTCCTATGACAAACCTTTAAAAATTTTCTTGAATTGGGAAGAATAGAGAGGGGAGAAAACCGAACCCAAATCTGGTACACAGATGGTCCAAAAACGGGCACTACTTCTGCCGTTGGTGTTTCTGAAGAAAACCAGGGGTACAGCATTTGGGCAATACACCACGGTATTTCAAACATAAATATGTGCTATACAAACCTGCGTGTGGGAGAGTCTGCGCCGGCGACCGCAGGGTGGGACGATTTGCATTCTCTGTGACAGTCAGGCAGCCTTAAAGGTACTCGCATCTGATCATATAGCCTCTAAACTTATGTGGGAATGCCTGCAAAACCTAATGGTTCTGTCTAAACACAACAAGGTCACACTAATGCAAATTTCGCAAATTTCACAGACTGTGCCCCCGTATGCCTGAGCCACCAGAACCTATTCTTACACGTTGGGGAACATGGTTACAGGCCGCGTTTTATTATCATAAATATTTTGAGAATATTAAGAACGTGGTTTTACAATTCGATCCAAAGGAAGCTGCGGCTATCAAGGAAAGCCAGTCGAAATTTCAAGATAGTCAGGTTAAAACGGTTTTAAAAAACTATTCAGAACAATTACTTCGGACCAGTGGAGGCAATAGAAAAATTACTAAATCCTTCGGTATCGTTAGTGCAATCTCTGCAAATAGTGCAACATGCGCGGTAGAAGACGCAAAAAATGTTTGTGTTCTAGAAAGGTTTGAAAGTGTTCTAGAGAAAGATTCTGATTTTGGCACATTAAGACAAATTTGTGAAGGTGCGTCAACAGAACCGTTAAGTTGTTCCAAAGATTATTTTAATTACGCAAATATAACACACTTTTTCCTCACGCTGCACTCGGTTTGCCGAAACAACTGTGGAAACATATTTAATGTTGCAGATATTTAACAGACATTATTCACTTTGTGATTTCACGGAAGACTCTTAAGACGATAAGAGTTTGAGCACGTATTATATTTTATTTCAGACCATTTATTTTGTGCAAACTTTTATGCGCCCACCACTGGCTGTTGACGCAAATTGAGCAACTCCAGTGATAATGTCAGAAAACCCAAATATAGAATTACTTGTTTGATATTACTTTACTAGGATATGGTAACTACAAAACAAAAGGAACAGGCAAGGTAAATTTAGTTTGTAAAGCAAACAATAAACAAATAAATTTATATTTTGTAGTAAGCAATGTTGAATCACAACCTCTACTTATACTCAATGCATACACTAAGTTGAAGTTCATCAAAAAAGTGGATCTTATAAAAGGTGGTTTAAGTAAAACTGATATTTTCGGAGGCTATAAAGATGTGTTTAGTAGATTAAATCAGGTAGATGAAGAATATCATATTGTAATTGATCCTGAAGTTACACCTATTATAAATCTCCCCAGAAGAATTCCTTTATCATTAGAGACAAAATTAAAAGAGACTTTGAATAAGATGAAAAATCAAGGTGTTACAGCGAAGGTAGAATATCATACAAATTGGATTCATAATCTTGTTACAGTGGAAGAGAAATCAGGCGAACTACGTCTTTGTTTAGATCCGAAACATCTAAATAAAGCAGCTATCAGAGAAACTCATATTATCCCCACATCTAAAGAAATTGCTTCTAGACTGAACAATAAAAGAATATTTTCTGTGATTGATATGAGTTCTGACTTTTGGCAGATAAAATTAGATAAAACCAGTTCAGATTTATGTAAAATTGGTAAATATAAAGATTTATATTTGGTATAAAATCAGCTCCAGAAGTGTTCCAAAGATTTACAACAAAGATACTTGGTAGCATAAAGGGTGTTCAGGTAGTATTTGATGACATAATAATTTCAGGTTCGACAGAACAAGAACACGATAGAATTTTTAAAAAGTGTTAGATACTGCACAGAATATTACTTTTAATAAAGAAAAACTGCAATTTAAAGTTAAATCTGTTAAATTTATGGGTCATGCAATGAATGAAGAAGATTTAAAACCGGATAAAGGTAAAACTAAAAGTATAATTGTTATGAAACCGCATACGAATAGAGATGAGCTAAGAAAAATCTTGGGAATGATAAATTATTTTTCTTTATTTTTCTAGGAATGGCATTCCGCTAGAAATCATTTCAGACAATGTGCCATTTAAAAGTACTGATTTTAATGAATTTGCTAAAGCATGGGCTATTAAGTTAACGACAAGTCCTAGATTTTCACAAGCCAATGGCATGGCGGAGAAAGGTGTACAAATAGCAGCTAAGAAAAGCATTTAATTTAAAAACTGATATCTACGAAATACTCATGATATTTAGAAACACACCAATAAAATCTACTGGAGTTTCGCCAGCGCAAGCTATGTCCAACAGAAACATCAGGACTAGGCTGCCAAGTCAAACGAAATTTTTAATCCCGAAAGTAGAGACAGATGTTAAACAACGAAAGGAAGATTACCAAAAAGCAACAACAAAGTATTTTAAAAGCACGCAAAAGATTTAAAACTTTTGGAGATTGGAGAAGATATTACGATGAGGAAAGGAAGAGAGTGGAGCCATGGAAAAGTAATTTCGAAATACAGTGCTCCTAGGTCATACAGAGTAAAGACACATGAAGGTGAATATAAACGGAACAGACGCGATTTTAAATCGTCTTCGAATACAACATGCATAAGGACAATTTGACTTTCGAAGAAAATGCAAGCGGGATTAATAGCGAATCAGAGCAAAATACAGAGTCTGCAAGAACAACAAACAAAGATGAGACTAATCTTGAAGTTCCTTTCCCATCCACAAGTATCCCAATAATCTCAAATTCAGATAGATCTGTAAGGCGTGAGTGAAACCGAGAATTAATTAAATAAGTGAGTAGTTCTGAGAGTTACTTAATTTTAATTATCGCCAACAAGAATTTTCGAGAATTGAACACCTTTGGTGTACATTTACTGTTAGTTTAGCATTTAGTTATCGAGCAACACATGGTTTCTGGTCGCTTTCCTGCATTTTTCGCAAAATATAAATATATTTGATTTCACTTAGAAAATGTTTTACCTTTTTGCGTTTAAAATTGTCTATCAAAGTAACAACGCTTACATTTATTTCTAACGAGTAGTTAACGAATAATACTGCACAATGATCTTACTTTAAGTTAGTGAACAAGGTGTACTTTACGTGGTAGAACCAATTTTCTTTTAAATATTGCACTTCTTCAAAACAATATCTTATCTCATTCTTTAATTGCAGACGAAGGTTGATCTTTAACTCGCTGTAGCCCCGTACATTATTCAATGTTGTCTGATTTATTGCCTAAAATTTAATTCACATTTTTCACGTTAACAGTTTTCTATTTGCTTTAATAATATACCTGAATTTCCTGTTCAAAAAGTTCTTGTATTTCGAAGGGTAATTTGTAAGATACTTGATTCAACTTCGTATAAGCTTTTCCAAGGAATTCCTTAAACTTTGAAGTTCGTAATCTTTCTAGCTCGCATAATTTTTGTAATAAGTTATGCAAATGAAGTTGATTTGATCGGTATACCAAAATTATATGATCTATCGCTTTAGAAAAATTTTCTGCAGTTAATTCAGCTGGCTAAAAGGTACAAAAATTAATGTACCTTGTTAACAATGGCAATAAAATTTATACAATGCTATTCAAACTTCAATAATACATATTTGCTTAATAATATTTTATCGGACGTTATCCTAATTCAAGCTTTTCCTAGTATTTTAAATATGGAATTTTAAGAGAACTTTTTTGCTTGCTCAGAAATAAATATGTACGGGTAGCACAAGTAACATAACTAACACTTACAGTTAGACTATACTGCACTAATAAGCAAACTGACAGAACTGTGACTCTCCGATTTCGATGAAACTTAGTATATTGGTAGACCATCAAGAAGTAAAGGACACGTATTTTTTTAGCGGCCCATATTCACCTTAATGGGGTGTAGGGTGCGTCTGAAATTACAACCAAAAACGCATCTTTCATCCTAACTTCGGAGACGCGCAAACTATCGGGATGAATTAAAAACCAAAATGTTCTACTTCAAAGGGACTTTCGCTTTTCGCTAATTATTTGCTATTAGATATTCATAAAAATTATTGATACATAAAACAGGGGCTTAAAGGGCGTAACCCCCACCCCACATCCTTATGTACAAAAGGGTGTGTATCTGTTTTTGTTATAATTATATTCACTTTGGCATACGTCTTTGATTACCGGATCCATAAATATGATAAATAATAAAGGGCTTAACCCACCTCCCCCTCTCAGTCCATCTCTTGTGACGAATGGCTTGGATGCTCTATTACGTCTTGTGTAAAAGTAGAAATAGTATGTTTTGAATGTTGCTATATAAGCTTTTGATGGCCCCAACAAGTTTCTCGTTTGATCAGTTTAGTAGATAGCTTATGTCTTGACGTTCTGTCGAAAGCTTTTTCCATATCCAAAAAGGCTAAATATATTTGTCTTCCTGTACTCATTGCCTTATTAATTTCTTTTATTGTAAAGATGTGGTCTTGAACTCCTCTCACTTTCCTGAATCCAGTTTGTGATTGGCTTAACATCATACGATTTTATTATTTAGCTTATCACTGGCTCGGGTCAATCATCACTTCACAGTGTGGAATTCATGGCACGATCAGTCGCGTGATATAAATTGTATAATTTCAAAATTATTCTTATAATTTGTGGATATTTTACAGTAACAATGAAGACGCTATGACGAAAAAGCGTAGGCCGGTTTCGAATGGTATGCTCAAGTGAATATAGTCACCAGAAGGTGACAATAGGTCCCTATTTCGTCAAGTGTATTTTGATAGCCCTTAAGAATGCTAATCCCCTATATGTATCGATAATTTTTGCGAACAATTAATAAGAAATAATTAATGAGAAACGCAGAAAGCCCGGATCTTCAATAACGGATTTCACCCTTCAAAACCGTTTCTCAACCAAAACGGAAACTGGTATTTTACATAGTCCTGTAAGGTATATAAATCACCCAAGTCTCATTAAATTCTAAAGGTGCGGGTTGGGTACCTTTCCTTGTAAGTTACACAAAAGATCCAAAAAAATATTTCTAATGTAGATCTCAGTGTTATTTTCTCGTTAGTTAGTAATCTCAAAACCATTTTAGAAAAGTCCAAAAACGTAGTAACGCACAGTCAATCCGCTGGGACTATATAAATTAGTGCAGTTTTAGGTTTCAACTCAGTTCTTTAGTTCAGTACTACTGCTGAAGATGATAACTTAGCTATTGAAACGTATGTACGCGTAGTTTTAGGGTGGTAATGAATTGTTTGAGAGGATGTAGAAATTGTCACTTAAATTACTAATATGATGCTTCAGTATAATTATAACTATTAATATATTGCAACTGTATCTGCATCTTTCAACTAAACCGCTTTCTCAAAATATTCCGTCTTCTTAATATAATAAAATTTGTTTTCCCGTTTCTACCAATTCAAAAGAAACATTCTACACTTTGGGTTTCACCACCATACTTCAAATTGTGACTGAATTGAATAAATAATTGAAAATTGGTAAAGTTAGTGTTTTAATGGCAATACGCCGAAATCAATTTGCATTTGTTTAAAGGGAAGATATATGTTTTTACTGCCGTACTGCAAGGTGCCAGTTTTAACTTTTAGTGAGATTAATATTTTTTATTTTAATATTTCATATGCATTGCAATTGGCATTATTTGTAAGTCATTATCTTCAAAGTCGATATGTCATTTTTCTCATATGTCGTACTTACATAGTATTCCATTCTGTATTGTCTTACCTAAAATGAATAGTTGTCTTAAATGCTAATATAAAAAAAAAATTAACAGAGCGCGGACTCTTTGCAATGAAGTAGTTAAGATCAGTAAGGAGGCTAAGTTCTTTGGTGTAACCTTGGACTCTAAACTGAACTGGAACTCATATTTACAGAAAAATCCTGACAAATGTAAGAGGGCGTTGATGACAACCCGGAGAACAGTTGGGAAAACATGGGGACTCAAGCCACATATGACGCACTGGTGGTGGTAAAACCCATGATAACTTATGGCTGCCTGGTTTGGTGGTCTAAGACCACACAGAAGCATGCGATAACCAGTCTCTCGAAAATTGAGACCTATGCCTGTGCATAACTAGAGCCATTAAAAATACTCCAACAGCTGCTATGGAAACCATCTCCTCTTGAGATTTATATCTAGGGAGAAGCTAGAATGGGAGCAAACAGACTAAAAAACACTAGTAACTGGAGAACCCACAGTGAGTCCGAGCACACCAGAATAAAAACAGCAGTAACAAATCCTATCTTTGATATGGGTAACGACACAACAATCCCCAAGATCTCCTATGACAAACCTTTAAAAATTTTCTTGAATTGGGAAGAATAGAGAGGGGAGAAAACCGAACCCAAATCTGGTACACAGATGGTCCAAAAACGGGCACTACTTCTGCCGTTGGTGTTTCTGAAGAAAACCAGGGGTACAGCATTTGGGCAATACACCACGGTATTTCAAACATAAATATGTGCTATACAAACCTGCGTGTGGGAGAGTCTGCGCCGGCGACCGCAGGGTGGGACGATTTGCATTCTCTGTGACAGTCAGGCAGCCTTAAAGGTACTCGCATCTGATCATATAGCCTCTAAACTTATGTGGGAATGCCTGCAAAACCTAATGGTTCTGTCTAAACACAACAAGGTCACACTAATGTGAGTGCCAGGGTATAGCCGGCAATGAAATTGCAGACCAGCTAGCGAGGGAAGGCTCAAAAATGATTCATATAGGCCCTGAATCGGGTCTAGGTATTACCAAGAGTGCAGTGCGTGGTGCAATTAATGAGTGGATCATAAAACAACACCAATTAAACTGGAACCATGCAGCTGAATAAAAGCACAGCAAACGGATGATGGGAAGACCGTCCCAATTTCTGACTGCTAACCTGCTTGAACTAAACAAGATACAGCTACAAGGGCAGCAACATGTCTACTAACAAGACATGGCTGTTTGAGAAGCCACTTGCATAAGATGGAGATCTACAAAGATAAACCTTTATATAGACTTTGCAATGAGGAAGAGGAAACAGCCTCTCATATTATCTTTGAATGCGCAGCGCTAGCTCAACGCAGATTCGCTATGCAAAGCGCAATTGGCCTACCAATTGAGAAAGATTTACTACAAAGGCTCTTAAGCTTGATCGAGGGAACTAATCTGTTCAAGTAAAACGAAACCGAAGCAGGAATAATACAAAAGGCTACTAAGCCTCAGTGTTGAGGGTGCAAAGACTAACCCTGCTTTGGTAGAAATCAAATCAAATCAATAAAATTAACCACATTGACCACAAAATTTGATTTCTGCCACTTTTATTTTGATTTACAAGCTCAGTAGCTGTCTTAAATGCTATAATGAAAATTTCCATGACAGCCGATGAGACAATTGTCACGCTAACGATTCTTGAAGAATACTAGGTATTTACACAGCATAGTAGACTATCGTGTCTGCGTCATTGTCAGTAATACTTTCCTGTGTCAATGTTGGGTTACTGTCAAATGTAGTTGTAACCAACATAAAAAATGATTCAAAAAAATATGGTCCTCTCGATAACGTTTTTTATGATCATATTGTAATTTTACGTTCGTAAATTATTAACACTACGTTTTCTAGAAGTTTTTAACTAACCCAACTCTAATATTTGCGTTTTGTGTACAATCACTTGCTCCGTAGAATGCATTTAAAAAACGGCGGGAAATTTGAAAAATTGAAGATTCTATTTGTTATTTAAAATTTATACAATTTTTATAAGGCAGTACGTCGAAAAGCATGCTGCTTAAAATAGAATAAAAAAGGTTATATTCCATTAAAAAAATGCAAGTTGATTTCAGTATGGAGATGGTGGAGGCATGGAGATGAATTGATAATTTGAAGGTTCCGGTTGTTCAGTTTGTATGTAATTCAATCGATTTTGTGGCTTCAATATTACAAGTGTCGACACGGTGTACATACGTTTTTGTCACCAGTTGCCTAAAACTTCTTTTACCGCTAAAACTAGTACTTGTTTCATCACTACATATTTACGTCCTTTCACTCGATCTGTTTTATGTTATTTATTAGTTGTTAAATGCGTTTCTTTTTTTTATGAAACTTTGCAAAAATGCAGAATCCTAATTACTAAATACTAATATAATAATAATGCGAAATTTAGTTTACGTACCCCTTTCAATATCTGTCTTATATTTTGCAAGCAATCGGCTATTTCCTTTTTAGAATGTTCCAATCTCTGTTTATAAGTAACCGAAGCTACACGTATATCGTCTTCAATTTTAGCGTTGGTATTAATCATATCATTCCTCATCGTTGTCAGAATATGGTTATGTTCCTCTTGTCGCTTCTTCATGATTGCTTGCACTGTTTCTGATGGTTTTTTATCAGGATCTACAATTTTTTTTCAATAACAATGACGTTAAAAATACGTATTTGTTGTACACGTCTCGTTTCTAGTTAAACAAAAAATATTCGAGGAAAATTTTGAGGCAAGTCGTCTTCTGCTTCTAAATTACGGTTTTTTTCAAATATTTTTAAAAGCGATTAATATTGGTGCAATTACACCATTGATTTGAAAATAAAACGAAACATCCCGTATAACTTTCTATTTTTGGATTCTCCATCTACTGATTATTGCAAAAGGATAGCATGACGTTCAAATTTATACAAGACGGTCAGAAACACATGATTGGATTCTATCAATACATTGAGGATTGATTTAACAGGAATGCAAAATTTGTTAATTTGTTAAACAGATATTATTTTTAAACGAGATAGTTATCCAAACTCTAAGAGTTTGGTAGGGAGACAAATCCGTCTTTTAATTCTCACTCTACTTAAGTCACACGTCACGCCCTCATTTCCTTGAGGGAGAGTAGTCAATAGCAGTGGCCAATAAAGGGAACTTTTTCGAAAAAACTTGTAACTTCTAAACTATATGGGGTAGATTAATATTTTTTTTTATTGTTTGGTAATAAGTGAACTTTACTAAGCCTATAATTTGTTTATCATATTTTGAGCATAACAATGTTGTATTTTGAGTTAAAAACAAAAATAACACAACTCACAAGGGAACACAGGTAAGTGCATCTCACCCATTTAAATTAAACGTTGTGAGTTTATAGACCGATGTAGTGTAAGTACAAGGGTAACTATCTTAGCTGCCCAATGACCCACTGGCTTTCGCTGTTTGACTCAATAACCCAGCAACTATAAGGGATATCAAAAAAAGAGTTAAGACAAGTTTTGAACTGTTTTACATGCTATTACCGATAGCGTAAATATTTTCCCTATAAAAAATATCTGTTTAGGGATGCAACCCCCCACCCCCTTATTTTTTTGCAAAATTCAGAATTAATATATACTACAAAAATAGAGAGGCTATGTAGGATCATAACTAATGTGACATGTCTACAATAATGAAGAAAACACGGAGGTTGTTATAAAATGATTTTATTAACAAAATGTAAGTTTAGAGCTTACTGACGACCATTTTAAGAAATACATGATGATGAGATGTATACATTAACAGGACTCAAAAGTGTTTTTGCACCTGCGGTCCAAACCGACCTGTTGTTTCTTTTAACTCAAGGAAGAGGGGAGACAAGAGGCGTCTATTTGCCGAAATTGTTGACATGATTGTGTAACTGTGCGTACTAGAGGATAATGATTACAGAACGGCTTCCACTGTTTTTGTCCCCATGGCGGATAAGGTAAGCTTTGACTGCAATGTATTTCGATATCAGTCATAATACCTCCTTCCTGGGGAACGCAGTCTTCATGTTCGTAATCTTCAACATATTCACAACTTGTTTCAACGAATTGTGGTTCATGCGGACCAGTCAAGTCTTCAAGTCCTAGTGCTATATCTGTTTCAAATGCAAACGAAGGCTGCTCTTGAGCTCTTACAATGATATCCCTTAAAGCATCCTGTTAAGCAACAATATAGTGAAACGTGACCGTCGTCAGTAAACTCTAAACTGGAAGCTTTAACTTCTCATACTCTAGTCTGATAGTTGTTATGTTATGTTCAACGTTGTATTTACGACGACAACAACTTCTCTCGGTTGTCACTTCGGTACTGATCAAATGTCAGGCTGGCCACTCATTGGCAACCAAATGTCCCTCTTGCGGGGATAATGGGAAATTTCTTCGGCACCATCCCCCCTCAGCCAACCGTCCTTGAGGCGAGGACAGTAGAATTTAATTATAAGTCCAGATCAGATAATGACGAGTGTGGGGTATCATGGACAAATCTACTCGTTTATTATGTTTTCTATTCACTTATTTCTTCTAAATTAATGTAAAAATCGTCTAGAATAAGCAACTACATAAATTGCAAAGCACAACAGATAATATTTCATCAATTAAATCTTTATCTGAAAGGTTTCTATAAATTAGCAGTGGATTTTCTATTTTAAAGCTTGTTGGTGACAATTCGTACCACAGAATCATCAACAAACAACCTCCTGGTTAAGTCACTGCATTCGTTCTCGTATACTAATATCATTTGATAGGAAGTCATCGAAAAGTTAGTTTCTATTTGGGTAAATTATCAAAATTGGCTGTGAAAGAAAACAATCGCCGGTCTTTCGCGATTTAAAATAAATGAAAGAGGAACGACGCCCTAAATTTTCATCAATCTTTATTCGGCCTTGGTTGAATCAAAGTTTGTCTTCAATCCAATCCAAAGATAAGTGTTCGTTGTGTATTCAAAGTCATTATCAGAGAAGTAAATAGGGTTAAATATCCAGAATAGGCAGTTCCTGTGGTGTGTATTTAAACAGAGGGTTTATATACATTGGCATCGTTCGAAAGTTTAAAGGTTAGTTAATTTATAAAACCTTAAAATTCGTTAATTTGATTTTACTAAGTTGCAAATTCATTCAAAACTGCCGCAAGGGTATCTAGGGATACCCCCGAACCTATAGAATTCATTAATTAGAGTTAAATTAGAAAATTTAACAAAACCTGAGTAAAAACCCCTGAGAAAGATATTACAATATATATATATATATATATATATATATATATATATATATATATATATATATATATATATATTTGGATTTGGAAAGTCCACTTTTTGGACAAGGATTTATGAAATATTATCAATAAAACAAAGTGATTACATCGAAATACTTAACCCGAATTAAATGTAATTAAATTAAATAATAAAATTTAGGAATCATTAACGATGGCTATGAAAAATATCTGATTATTTTTTGCAAATTTCCGAATTTTTATATACTACAAAAACACAGAGGCTACGTAGAATTTACATATATTAAGTTAGGTAAGGTTTCATTCATAGGCGCTAGTCCCATACATATAGCACAGATTTCAGGAAATACGTAATACATCTTATTTGATTTTTGTCCTATTGATGGACTATTGTCGTATATCAAGCAAAGAAAACGTCCTTAATTTAAAAGGAAAATGATGAATTCCAAAACTAAATAAAACCTCTCATTATAAAATAAATAGATTACATTTTTTCATTTCTAAATATTTATATATTAAATGTTCAAATGATAATATGCGTATAACAAATACTTACATGTTTTCTAAATCTAATTAATGGAATTTTATCTCAAAATGAATCATGTTTGTATGTGTAAAAATTCAGTTGAACCTATTAAACTAATAAATGTTCAAATAAGTACTCATTTGCAGTACTGCCTCTACCGTAGTACCATTTAACGACTTCTTAGTTTATAAGAACATAATTAAAAAGAAAACTATTCTACAGTATAATTTCGGGACATGAACAACGCAAATCAAAAATAACCAAAAAAGATCGAGAGAGGCAAGAATGATCAATTAAAGAAATCAATTAAAGAAATAAACTATGGGTATAATGCATGCCTAAAATCTAGCGCGATCCTCTCCTGAGGGCGATTGGATTCTTACTGATACATTCGCTTCGCGCGACGTAAAAAATTTCGTTGTAGGTGACGAATTGTGTTATAAGCAGCAATGTCCCGTTCACATTTGAAATGTGCTGTTTTAAATTGCCTATAGCCAAAGAGAACATCATTTTTTCGATTCCAAAATCCCAAGAAAAACCTTGACAGGTTTTTGCAATTGGTTTCTGCAACTAGAACATAAAACTGTAGCACGTATTAGAGATCGATATTTACAATAATTTTCTAAAATTGGTGAGCAACATTTTGAAAAGGAAGATTTTTTAAGGGAAAATCGCTTACATGATGATGTATTACCAACTCTTCATTTGGCAAGTAAACAACATCCTTTGAAATATATACAGATGAAAACATTTCAACTATCTTCTACTTTTAGTACCTTTACAACTTAATATTGGAGTAAATTTGCCAGAAAGTGAAAGGTTGAAAACAACTGTCACACCCCCAATTGCAAGTGCAGAGCCGTCCTCACTTATATTATCAAAAAAGTTGACGTCACCAAAGAGGAATATAGCAGTTGATGTAGATATCTGCGCTGAACCCTCAAAAATAATTCCGAGTGCAGAATTTCACAATGTAGAATCCAGCACTTTATCGAAAGGTCAATTATATTTTTCTTTCATATTTGAGAAACTCAATGTTCAGACAGGTAGAGGGGTTACTAGGAAAGGTACAAGGAGATGTAATGTAACTTTTGGTTTTGACGAATGTAATCACACAAGAGATGTAGGAGATTTGTTAGTAAAGAAATGCATATATATACTTATCTTAAAAAGCTAAACAATATTACAAAAGGGAAATGCACTTTGTCAAATTTAAACGAAGTAGAAACAAAAATGCTTAAGTTGAGTAAGTTTTACAAGAAATAATCTTATCCGAATTATATTAATGTTTTTTTTTTGTTTTATTACTTACTCCCAACTTAGCTCAAACTTTCTCTGAAGTGCAAATACGCAATAAAAACACCTAACTGTGTATTCAAACTTTGTTCTACTTGTAAATACGAGGTGCTTTTATTGCCATATTTGCACTTTATTTAAAACAAAATGTTTAATCCAAATATTGTTATCCTCCGTTGTATTTGCCACCAACATTAGAGGGCGCCACTACGGTCTTACTTTGAAGCTATTGACATTTCCTTCTAGAAAGGGTTTTCTATGACTGAGACGGCTATATCGTATATGTCCTGTCTGGCCTGCTCAATATGACTTACTTGCTTACCGACTGAGTACACTTAGCGACATCTAATGAACGTGCATATTTCTAATTTAGTATGCAACACATGTAAGTATTGTGTTCTTTTTTATTATGATGCAAATAGCTTTTTACATTAAAGGAAAGGAAAGTATGTGTTAACGTAAAATACAATTTTAGGAAATATCGAAAAGCCGCTGTCGTCCAAAACGTACAGCATTTTTCAAATACAGTAATTCTTATATTCAAATTCGAATAAGACGCGAAAGATTGCTATTTCACATGAAAGTTAAATATTCGCGCCTCTTTTACATTTTGTATGCGCTAATCAACTGCTACCAACATAAATTTTTTGCACTGCTGACTACGTTTTCTTAATAAATTAAAAACAATGTGTTATATTTGATTAAATACATACACAAATAATACAACAATTTATGACACTATACACTACATAGAAATATATCTTCTTATTACAGATCGGAATAATTTCACCATATAAAGATAGATTTGTGTTCATATTATAAAAATAAATAAAATACTAAAATAATTGCTGAGAATATTACATTAATATGTCTGATTTTTTCTAATAGTTTTTGGAACATACAGACATATCTTCGGTGATATTACTATTCTCGTCCTATTTTAGTCACAAACTTTGTCGTTTAGGGAATTTATGATACTACGGTGTCATCCATATATATACAATTCAGAGAGAAGTACAGGGTTATTACAAAAGAATCATCGGGTTTTAAAAATATATATTTCAGAAAGTATGACAAATATAGTAAATGACATGTCAATAGAAAGGAATAATATTCAAGTTTGTGAGCATATCATTACAAATGTTCGATGTGGGCTTCTCGCGTCACACGACATATGTCCAAACGATAGTCCAGTTCAGTCCATACACGCTGCAATGTGTCTCGATCGATACTGTTTACAGCAGTAGTAATGCGTGCTCGGAGTTCATCCCGTGTTGTTGGCAGTGGTGATATGTGAACTCTATCTTTAATGCGCCCCCAAAGAAAAAAATCGCACGGTGTAAGATCGGGAGACCTGGGAGGCCACGTGAACAATGCCAAATCTTGCTCAGGACATAGGCCAATCCAACGGTGAGGGAGTTCCTCGTTTAGATACCGACGCACTTCATGATGCCAGTGAGGCGAAGCTCCATCTTGTTGAAATACAAAGTTGTTAGAATCTTGTGTCAGTTGCGGAAATAACCACAACTGCAATAGATTTAGGTAGGATGTACCGGTCGCACACAGTGTTTCCATGAAAGAAAAAAGGTCCGTACACATTTGTTTTGGATACTGCACAGAACACATTCAATTTTGGAGAATCCCTTTCATATTGCACAGTGACATGAGAATTTTCCGTACCCCATATCCGAATGTTGTGACGGTTCACCTTTGCACTTAAATGAAATGTCGCTTCGTCGCTTAATACCAGCCGATTAGCAAATTCGTCGTCCTCCATTGCTTCCTGAATGGTAGTACAAAAATTACCTCGCTTTACGTGGTCGTCGGGTTGTAACCTTTGCACCATCTGTAGACGGTTCACGGCCTACTCTGGTAGTGGACTTGTGCAAGACGCACGTAGCTTTATCAAACTGCGCCCACCACTTCGATAGGAACTCGTGGTCTTCCGGTGCTTTTGTGTTTTGAATGGAACCTGTGTTCTTGAATTGTCGATACCATCGTAGAATACTCTGATGATCTGGAGAATCAGTTTCGTATTGCCGTCGGAATGCACGTTGCACCATGACAACCGATAAACATCACGCGTACTCTAACACACAAAACGCTTTCTGCTGCATAGTCACCATTTTGCATACTGAGGTCGTGGCGCCACCTGGACGTGTAAAGCGACGTTCGCAGGCGCTCGTTTTAAACTTGTACATTTTCCCTTTCTAGCGACGTCACTTGATATTTGTATCTGTAATACTTTCTGAAATATATATTTGTAAAACCCGATGATTCTTTTGTAATAAGTAATAACCTTATATTGTATTAATGTTATATTGTATTGTATGAAGTTTTAATAGAACGTGTGATCAATCTATAGTATATGTCAGTCGCATCTTTCGTATCTTATGAACTGTTGGTGAACGAAATATTTTTTTTTTAGACTTTTATTAATTTCAAAATATTAATTTACATATGCATGCTTTGTAGATGATTTGCTTTTTGTAGGATGACAATGTGAAACTACTTATTGACTGTATGTTAAATTAATTAGGGAGTGCATCCGTACCCGGTGCCGGCTCTGATATAGCGGCCGGCAATAATTCTAGAATAAATACTTATATCGAGAGAGATAATGAAGTGTCTAAGGTCCGAAAAATGTGCTCTTTAGATATGGAACACAGAATAACTGCTAACTCCTTTAAGACGTCCTCTATTTTAACAGCAGTTACTTTGATATTAGAAATCTCAATAATTTTTGGACTATTCTTATTAGGTAGAACAGCAACACAATTTTTGTTCAAATCACAAGACTACATTATTTTGTTATATATATATATATATATACTTAATAAACTAACTCCTTATTTGCTGTAGGTGATGTACTATCTGGAAGCTTTTGGCGTGAACTCCAAATGTTCTACCATCTCTTATCAAAAGATCATTAAACATCTTGTTTTTGTACTCTTGTAAACGTTTATTGAAACGTTCATAGGTTTCAAATCTATCCCCTATTTTTTACATCAACAAAACGCCAAATTTCAATACAAGTACTAAAAAATATATAAATAAATCCCTTGACATGTTTGTCACCTGTCACTGTCAAACAGTATGAATAAGTTAGGTTATCTTGTGTCTATTTGCTGGTGTTGTCGTTTACGGCAACAATATACATTGTAAAATATAAAAGCCAGCACCGCCCCGGTTACGGTATGTCTAAAAAGTAGAAACCGGCACCGACTATGGAGGCACTCTCGATTAATTAATTGCTCTAACAATATTTATGGGAAATTTTACAATATACATTACCCCAATCAGAAGGTAGCGTTTGCACTTCCCACAATTCTTTAACATTTTCTGATGTCCGCAGCGGTGATGTTTTTATTGGTTTCATCTTGACACTAGGAACTAGGCCCTTTTTCTTCAATTTACTACAAACAGTAAGACTATCTTTTACTTTCATTGATGTTCGCGAAATATATTTCTTAATTCATATATGTCATTAAAAAAGTAAATTAGTTTATGACAGTTATTTATTGTTTTGTATGGTTATCCAGGGCGACGCTGTTCAATTCTAATAGAAACAATCTGAACTCTTCTTCTCTGTAGGGATATTAGCTTCGCCTCTGTTTCGGAGGAACACGTAGGGTTGTGACGATTTGACGATTGTTAAATGGCTGTTAACGCATTTGGATAACGTTACTCGAAAGGGAGCCAAGCGTCAAATGACGGCTTTTGTGTTTTGGGTATCAAACGTCTCTAGAATCTGTGTATACACTAAAAAGTTGTTACTGTTACACTAAGGATTCAAGCGACACTAAAATAAGTCGAGCATGTTCTACATAAAGCAATGTAATTAGGCAGGGATAATTAAAAAATGAATTTTTAAAAGATCTGAAACTTTGAATCCAATCTATTCAAAACTTTAAATGGACGCTTGGTTCCTTTTATCTATTTTTTTCCTAGAATGCCAACTGCTTAATGTTTGGTTTGGTGTAGTGATCTATTTTCCTTTCCGGGTAATATTGACAGCTAAGTGAGGTAACTGCAAAGTAGTTAAACATTATTCAATTTTTGGTTAATTTTTTTTTTAATTTTGAATTTTTGTTCTTCCAACTTTGCAATTTTGCAAATTATTTGTTCGAATTTATTTTTTTCTGTGAATTGGTTTGTAATTTAATTTTAACTAATTTCACCAGGTATTAACTTTAAACAAGCGCTATCGCTTTTGTATGATTTAAAATAAGATACAGCAATAGTTATTTTCATATCGGGTGTTCAAATATGGCAGTTATGCTAGCAATGCGCATGCAGCTGCGTATACAGCTGGGCACCGTGACGATATGTGACGTTAGAAAGCGCGAAACAGAGAACCACGTGGACAACGAAGCGTGTCACCCGCACGATAACTACTATTTCTTTAGAATGTTATTATTAAATGAAACCAATAAAATTACAATTTCGTTTTAATCATCATAAGTGTACAACACAAACAACGGGTGTTGAAAGTAAATCATCGCGGGGGCATTAATTTTTGCAGAGCTTGGACGGTCCATGGAATTTGGATAGATATTTAGGAAGAAGCCATGAGGAAGGTTTAGATGAGAGCCAAAATCGGCAGAAGAAGACGTTTGAACTGTGTACTCATTTCGGAATTATACTGTACGGGAAACTGTTTGCAAGTGTCCGACATGTCGATAGGAGTTACAGGTTGTTAATGACCGATTGCGGCGTGTATGATATAGGTTTAAATGTTCTTCCGAGCACTTTTTTGTCCCAACCACGAATACATTGTTAGAAAAGGCAATGTTACAAGTGATAAGTGCGGACAAGATTATTTATTGTATTCATGGTTTTTTAGAGAAGATGCAATTAGAACAATTTGTACGCTACACGGGATGGGCGACGACAACAACTATAGCGTGGTACGGCTACAGCAGAAACATTGCGAAAAAGATCGTGGTGCACGATTTAGGACGAATTGGTGGCGCAGGTGGCATCGTAGTGATCGATGAGAGCAAGTACGGTGTCGGTCGCGTGAGCAGGATGAACAGTAAAGGTGTTTGGGTCTTCAGTGGAGTTAGCAGAACAACCGGAAAGGCTTTCGCTATAATAGTGTCAAATCGAATTCGAGAAACGCTTATACCATTGTTACGTGGGTATGTCGATCGGGATTTATTTATCTGCAGCGACGGATAGAAAGCTTATCAAGGATGTGAACGGTATTTCGCAGGACACGGAATTGTAAATCATCGCGAAGCTTTTGTAAACCCTCCGTAGGGCGTCGAACCGTAGTGGGTACCAGCCGGGACATATAACGCGGAGTGCTTGCATCGAAAGTGGGCCGGTCCTCCATCAAGACCAGATTTGGAACCTTTCCGATGCTACACCCAGGAGATTGAACGAAGCTGGCGAGAACTAAAGAAAGCACTTCGCACGTGTATTCGAGTTTCTCCAAGTTAGAAGAATATATTGGTGAGTGGATGTATTGTACAAACATCCTACGACGTATTCCGACGACGACTGGATAGTTCACGAGATTCTTGAGCGATGTTGGACGCGCTTCCCCGGTGTTGGTCTCGTACCTATGAAGGATGACAAACGTGTCTGTGACTACCATGAGTGTGAATAACTAGTTAGTGCCTATTGTGATCAGTGGTTGTGTGTGTAATTAATAGTGAGTGTATGTGATTAGCAGTGAATGGCAAAATCGTAAGGGGTATGACTCAGAGCCACGCATCGTAAACATGATACAGAGACCCACTAAGTGTATGTTGCATATTTCAGGCGCTAAGTTTTTATAAATGTATTTAAACGAAATTCATATATTAATGATAAATTGAAAATATAAATATAATATAATAATATAATATATAATATAAATAAATTGAAGATATGTACATATGCAATAAATTTGTTTCAAGTAGGAAATAAGAGAAATGAATTAGCCATTACAATAAGAGAGTTTTCTATATTTCCTGCAGTAAAACGACTTCTTTTTGAAGTTAGTACGTCTTTCAGTTTCGAAAATGTTCGTTCAACTTCACAACTTCTAAGCGGAACAAAATTAAAATGTAATATATTTTATACATATACATACCTCGGTTTACGATAGAATCTTATTACGGAATTTTCGGGTTACGGAAGAAAATTTGGATGAATTTTTGTTTCCAAAACAGAAAGGTACTCCCGGATGCATAACGCGGCTTCGAACATTTACAGATTCGGCGGAATTTCCGCGCGACTCGTGCTAGAAAGAGTTAGTTATATACAATATAATGCGATGGTATGTGTGATTAACTTCCCTCTATTCTACCGCTCCGCATCTGACTTGAATTCGTAATTAATATTATTCTTACTTTATCCGAAATTCCTTTTATCTTTGTGTAAAATCATTTTCAAAGAACAAAGCCGAAAGTTCTACGGTCAAACAATTTCTTATCTGCCGCTTTACTAATTTTGTAATGTAATTCAAAGAATACACATTGATTCTGCAGGACCGTTTAGAAATCATAATTTTATTATTGTGGATGCTTTTACAAAATGGCCCCATGAACGATATTACAACAAATAGTACCATTCAGAAATGTAGAGAAGTTATGGCCAGTGACAATGGTACTACATTTAAATCATATCAATTTCAAAATTTCTTAAAAGAAAATGGCACAAAATCAAAATTCATTGCTCCGTACCATCCAGCAACAAATGGACAATACGAACGTTTTTTACAAAGGCTAAGGAATTCCCCTACAAAAATAAATTGTACAAAGTCCAGCTTTGCAACACCTATTATTACGATATAGAAAAATGCACCACGGATCGTCAAATTTTTCGCCTAGCCATTTAATGTTTAACAGAAAAATATCATCCAGATTAGATCTGTTATTACCAAATAAAGAAAAGTTCGCATCGGAGATAAATGATTCTAAAGGATAAAAGAATTCCAGAAAGGAGAGAGAGAGTGATGTGTAGAAATTATATAGGTAAAATAAAATCGATTTTGGGCAAAATAAGGAAAACAATTGGAAAACTGTATTACATCATTCAACTGGATAATGGAAAACATTGTAAAAGACACGTCGATCAAATATGAAGAGTAGGAGAAGACACACCAGAACAAAGTGACATACCACAAGCAGCAGCTCTTCAAAATTCAAAATCCACTACATCAGAAAGAAGTAGACCAATGAGGAATAAAAGATTACCTGTTAGATTTCAGAATTACAGTTCACAATATTTTATATCATTGTACTTACATCTTCACATTAGTTCATTTTATTTGTCATTCATTTTACATGTTCTTTTTGTCAAACGTTGTTTTTGTGAACTTTTTAAGAGAGGGAGAGGTGTCCATTTATAGGAGAAGGTTCAGTTAAAAGCATGCACTTAATATAAGGTTTGTTTCTGCAGAAATCACAAACTAGTCAGACGCAATTTGATTGGCTAAAAGGAATCTTAAACTATTTTCTGATTGATTTCACGACAATTGATTGGCTTTGACTAGTTTGTGATTAATGCCGAAACAAAGCTATAGATTTGTCTTTTTCTATGCTATTGGGATACCTATTAAAAACGGGATACGAATAAAGTACATACTTCTGAAATATTTTAAAATCTTTTGCTAGTTTCGTTGGTTGTTAAAATTATATAGTGTGGTTGTAAAATACAATATAGGACGCTGTTGTAAAAGCGTACTTCTGGACGCCACGTTGTCCAACAGTACTCATTTAGGTGAACAAGGATGCGCGGGAATTTAAATAGCAGAATCTTAAAAGTACACATTTTTATTGAAACTAAACAACTGAAATTCTTCCGAACAGGTTAAGAAACATAAAAATTACAAAAATTATTATTACATCTCACATAAATCGCAAATGAATCGATCATTTCCTAGATATTGCGTGCATACTTCGTGCTACCAAACCTTGCATGTAAAACACTGAATAAGATCTAATTCTGGAGGGTCTGTATAGGCCTCTTCGCAGCCAGGGCATACGCCACCATCTCCGTTCTCGCATCCTTCTGATTTTTCTGTTTGTCAGTTTTTCAATTTTTAAAATATTCATCTTTACTTTCTTTACATATAAGTTTTTCGAATAAGTTTTGTTTAAAAGGGGATCCCGTTAAAATTTCAGATTTCTTTGCTACTCTTTTTCGTTTAGTAGGTTCTTTTTGTGACTTTAGTACGGGAAAAATGGAGTAATAGGAACTGCTGCCAAAACTCTTGGTTTGGAGGATCCACTTGGTCCAGCTAAACATAACTCTTCTCTGACTGCTGGCTCCACTTCGATTAAACATTCAAAAGGCTGCGCTGTAGGGTATATCTCAGCGTCAGGTATGTTTTCTTTATCAATTTCGTTTTCAGTTCCTTGTTCAACTGCTTTTTCTGGAGTTTCTCCCTCATTGTTACATAACTTTTCATTCTCCTCTTCGTTGGATTAGGGGAGGAAGTAGAACTTTGAATTTTTTTGTGCTCATTTGAGACGATTTGCTGCAACTTTTTCCTCTAACATTTTTTTCTGAGTTGTTTAGTTTCACCGTTAACGTGTTGGATTCTACCTTTAGGTCACGGGGATAATAGCGTTAGAGGTGGGAGTACAACTTTGAATTTTCTTTTATGTTCTATTAGGACCATTTGCCGCAACTTTTTCCTCTAACCTTTTTTTTCCAAGTTGTTTACTTAGCTTCTCTTGTGGATACATGAATTAAATAGTAATTATCTCTACTGTTTAAGGTCGTGAGTAGAATAGTGGTAGTATAGCTTAAGTTAATGCACGGTGTTCGTATACGATAGGAGTTTGACAACCATTTCGTGTGTGAAGGTGAATTTAAATTGGATTTTGGCAAGTTGTTTTCAAATTTAGCCAATTTCGCGCTTGGATCATGCCATCCGATACGGTTTCGTTCGACTTCGGGTTTGTGCGATTCTATTCTATGTAGGTCTATTTAATGTATAACCCGAAGCGTTAACCTTATCGAATTTTCGAACGCATCCTAGAACCCAGCAGAACCCAGAATATAACTGAACAATGTTTGAACATAACCTACTATATACAAGAGTGAGGTTAACGTAGAGTGGAGTAAGAAATAATTTAATATAGGCACTTGAAGAAAATTTGTGTATAACAGTTATCAACAAAAATGGTAACATTTTCCGATAAATTATTAGCTTTGCTAAACAAAAAATCAATAAAATATGCAGTACCCTTTTTTGTACTTGTGATTGGCGGATCTTTTGGATTAAGAGAATTTGCACAGTTAAGGTGTTATATGAATGTGATAATTTATTATATGGTGATATAAATCTTTCAAATACTTTAGATATCAATTCTCACAAGTTTCTTCAGTAAGGAAGGAAGCTGAAAAGCTTGGGATACCAATGAAAAAGCCTTCTGAAATTACATTAGAGAAAGAATACGAAAAACTGAAGGATTTAGACATCGATAATTGGGTGCAAGTTCGTGGTCCAAGACCATGGGAAGAGAATTTTACGAATGAAGAATAGTATATATATACATTTCTTTATAGTCGGTACTTCTTTGTAAATATTGATTAAATTGTGCAAGATACGTGTTTTAAAGTGTGCTGCTTAAATAAAATTATGTTATCATTTTTTACGTTATATTTGAACAAGTAGTAAACATAGCAGAATGCTGTGGGCTGACTGAATTTTTTAGTTTTGTAAAGTGAGATATTTATTTGAAAGTAAGACAATATATCATATTTTTCGTAGTAGTTTTCATCATGTATCGCTTCTTTTTAATCTTCCTCACTTCTTTTTAATCTTCCTCACTTCTTTTTAATCTTCCTCACTTCTTTTTAATCTTCCTCACTTCTTTTTAATCTTCCTCACTTCTTTTTAATCTTCCTCACTTCTTTTTAATCTTCCTCACTTCTTTTTAATCTTCCTCACTTCTTTTTAATCTTGCTCACTTCTTTTTAATCTTCCTCACTTCTTTTTAATCTTCCTCACTTCTTTTTAATCTTCCTCACTTCTTTTTAATCTTCCTCACTTCTTTTTAATCTTCCTCACTTCTTTTTAATATTCCTCACTTCTTTTTAATCTTCCTCACTTCTTTTTAATCTTCCTCACTTCTTACTTTCTTTACCCTCCAACAGTAAGTACCTCTCTTGATTTTGTTTGAATATCTATATGTTCTTGCCTTGATTGTACACTTTAGCTTGATATTCTTATAACAAAAAGAAGTGAATAAGAAGGCCAAATCCACCTGCACATCTATAGTTTCCGAAATAAACACCAATTCAAAAGTAGAACACAAATAATAAAATAAAATGAACTGTTACAGTATAAATTCAATGTGGCTACTATTTGTTTCAATACACGTACGATTTTTTTCCTAAAGTTTTGTATTCATTCAGACAACCTCTGACTTAGTTTAAAAGTATTATTCTCTTACTATCCCTATTAATCTCTTCAGGATTGTCTTCAATAGGTTCCGAGTAAACGTATTGAGATAGCCTTGTATTCAAAAATATTCTAAACTAGTTCTTGGAGAAAGCTTTTAGGCGAGTTTCTAGCGATATATCAAATATTGTTTGTAATTCGTTGGATAGAAACTGAAGACATAGAACTTCTGTTAATCTGTTTGCTAGTTAGGAAACGCCAATCAAGGAAGTTTTAATAAAAATGAAATTTCAACTTGGTAAAAGATTCAATATTATTTCGAAAATCATGCATTGGCGAATGCGTTTTCTAGACCTTTCTACCCAAAGAATAACCTACTGAAGTACTGCGCAGTCAAAGTGGGAAATTCTGTATATGGTCCACCAATTTCATTCTGTGATTTTTTGCTACTTGTTTTTTTACCCATAAAAATTGTTGGAATTAAAAATTGCTTCAATTACAATTTGTTTTTATTTTTTTTTTATTTGAATAAGGTAGTAACAATTTTCTTGTAGTATAGAAAAAATATCTAGTGAGTGGCAGTTTACTTCATATGATTTATTCAAAAACACAAAATTGTGTACATTATTTTTACTTACACGGTATTCACATAATAAGATCCCTACAACTAATATAATAAAACATATATATATGAATATTTAATAAAGGAAATATAGGTCTTAAAATTTAAAAAATTAAAAATAATGCTAAGCATGTTACTAAGTTATAATATATACATGTACGAATTACTAATAAGGAAGAAAGAACAGAAAGTAAATACATATTCATTCCCGAAAGTATTTTCAAACGAAAACAATTAATAACACACTATTTAGATTGCCAGTTCATACATTAGTTGAACGAATCTCTTCCAATCTCATATTCTCAAATCTTTAACTGTCAGATTCGCGACCTGAAAGAACAAATATACTATTGAGTGTCGATAGTAAAGGTGATTCAGTACTCAAATCTAGCGCTAAATACACCTGCACCCATGTATAATCTTATAAACGCATAACACTATGCTTTAGTTTCATATAAAAAGTACATGAAAAGCAATTAGCATTGGCTGTAATAAATTTAAAAATGAAATAACTATACTACTTTATTACTAAGTTAAACGTGCTCAAAGTAACGTCAACTTAATAGTAGCAAGTTACTAGAACTAGTAATGTTTACCTTCTTCATCATCATCATCCCAATCATGTATCAGTTTTGTAACAGTTGACTCTGCTTTCTTGGACACGTTATCAGACTGCTGGGAATCTTCTGTATCTTCCCAATCATTTAGTATTGAAATTTTAGTTGCCTGGCTTGTACTTTTTTTGTATTCCCTGATTAATTCTTCCTGTCTAGAAGAACACCGCGAGATTTGGGAATCCTGACTTTGTGAATTTTCATCGACACTACTAACGCTTTCCTCCGTTAATTGTCCTCCCAAATTGTTTTTGTCGTCTGTATGTGAAACCTCCTCGTGATATTTGTCTTCCTCTTTGTACGTTTCGTCGGCTGACTCATTCTGCACAGAACTTTCGTCAATTTGTGAAGGGGTATCATCAACTTGTGAAGATACCTCCTCTGTTTGTAAATTAATTTCCATATAAGAACTGGAATCTTCTACTTGTGGTTCTTCTATTTGCGACTCCTCGATTTGTGGTTCTTCTAGTTGCGATTGAGAATCTTCTACTTGTGGTTGTACGACTTGCTTAGTTTGGTTGTGTGATTCACATATATCTTCATCAACTATGGTGGTAGTAATGTCGTTTCCAATTTCGGTTTCGTGTTCAGTATGTTCACTTTGTTCAACATTTTTATCTTCAGTAATTATTTCCTCAGTTTCAACCGTTTCTTCCATGTTCCGCAGTAATTCTTCCCTTTCTTGGATTATTTCTTCATGTGTTTCTAACTCAACTCTGTGAGTATCTTCTAAGTCAGATATTTTATCTTGGACATGTTCTAACTCGGGCATTTCATGTTGTACCCCTTCTACTTCAGATAATTTATGTTCGCAGGGCGAATCAATATTATAATTTTCCCTTAGTTCTGCAGATTCTTGAATTTCTGTATCGATATTTTCAACATTTTCAGGATTTTCCTGAAGAACGAGTTCTTCTTGCATATCTATTTCTTGTATTTTTTCCATTTCTTTATCATCTGCAGCAGCCAATTGATTATTTTCAACTTCCATTTTATTTTCTTCTAAATCCCCATTACTTTCTAATAGTTCTTTTACTTGTGCCTGTTCACTAGTTTCTGCAGAACAAGGTTCCACTTCAGATTGCTCATTTGTTTCCTCAGGCATAGTCGGTTGAGTTTCTTGAATCTCTAATTCTGTATTAGAACATTCAACGGGTTGAGTATCAGATACAGGAATCTCATTAGTAGCATCAGCAGATATGAAACTCTTTTCCTGTGTACATTCTACATCCACAGTATTTTCTTCTTCTAAAATCGGTTCAATATTGTTACTTTCAGCATACGTTGTAGTTGCAACAATCGTTTCGTCTTCTTGAGTCTTTTCGTGATCTACGTAATCTATCTGACTTGGCGGATTATTATCACCTTGTTGGACAATAGCTTCTGTTGTATCATCTATATCTGGCATGCTTTTATTTAACGGCTCCTCTTGATGCTCGATTGACTCATCAGTTTGCATATTACTTCCTAGATCTTCTTGTACCGTAAGACCTTGATTCTGAAAACATAATTGAATATTATTTTTACTCAGTTAGCGAATAAATTTCAAATCAATATAGTGGAAATTGACTACTCAATCGGATACGTACAATATCTGCTTTTTTGTTTAATCTGTCGTAGCCGAAAGAATAAAAAAATCAACGTTAACACTAAATAAACTAAAATTCTCAGGTTCAATAAACAAGTAACTTTATTCTTTCGACATAAATAACTTTATAAATATAAAATAATAATAATTCAATCATTCATTTGTTGTAAATTTGCATTCAACTCTATAGTTGAATGCTGAACTCGCCTATGCGAGTCGTAGAGTTACCCTATCCATTCGTTTAAGAGTATGGGTTGAGTGATCCACTCTTGCTCTATTCCTAATCCCCTCCACGTGCTCTGTACTCTTGATTTGCTCCCAACGAATACCCGAACTCAGCTTATAGTGTTCGGGTCGCTTCCGACTAGTAGGTATACCACTATTGGGTGTGTATAAAGTGCTTTTCAAGTTTCAGTCGATTTTCTTAATAAGTAAATGTACTACTATTATTACTAGAGTTGCTCGCTAGCGCCAACGGGCAGTGGCGGAGCTTCGATACAACCCTTAGCATAACTGCGAGTCTCAACCAAATCTGTTGTGTATACATGTACGCTGCCGTAAATACTATTTCGTAGTTCTACGTTTGTTTTAAAAATGTTGCCTACGTCGCGAAAACGACCAATGTTGGACAAAGTTACAGAATTTATAGCAGAAATGCATGACCTAAATTATGATGGCGGTAAAATTCAACGTGCAGTTTGTAATATCGCTTTAATGTGTTGATCCAAAAGGGATTGCTTATAAACTTAATTCAATTGATGAAGGTAGGGCTAGGTCTATAAATTTACTGGATGCAATAAATTTTAGTCATAAAGTATGGCAAAAAGTTACGGAGAAAACTATCAGTAATTGTTTCAAACATGCTGGTTTCTGCACTTCTTTTGATGAGTTTGACTCTGATTACGAATCACCACTTGCAGACTGGTTGAAGAAGCAAAAATCATCTTTAACAACTATTGATTTATCTGTCGTTGATAATGAAGCTGTAAAAAGTGTTATTCAGAATATCAATTTTAACGAATTCATTCTTGTAGATGATCAAGTTCTAATCGCCGAATTCTTAACTGACGATGACATAATCAATAGCGTACTCAATGAATCTGTAGACGATTCCAGTAGTAATGAAAGTAACACATGCGAACATATGCCAATCCCTATACTAATCAAGAAGCGATGCAATGTGTTAGGAAGCTTCGCTACTTTTTAGTCTCATAATACCTCTAAAGATGCTTTGCATATATTCGCCAACGAGGATAATATTGAACAAATATTCGCTAGCGCGAAATTTAAACAGTCAAAAATTACAGATTTTTTTAATCAGTAATTAATACATGTAATATTAAATATATGTATGCAGTATTTCTCAAAATTTGTACTCTTGTAAATAAATGTAAATAAATATCGTTTGAATGATGTAGTTATCACTAATTTTTTAATTTGTCAAATGTATTTCATCCGTTTTGTTTATTACGAACTCTGCATATGACGAACTGAATTTCTCGGTGCCTTGCGGTTCGTTATATCCGGACATTACTGTATTTGTGTTTATTGTATATTCTTATTTTATTCCTTCATTGTAATACAAACTTATTCAAACATCGTTTATTCAATTCATTGCAATTTGTTTAAATAATAATAAAATTAATATTTTACAAACTTTCCTTAGCCTTCAATTAACGTCTTTATTGCTTTAGTGTACGTTCTATTGATTGTATTTGTAGTTTCATTTTTTTTTGTTGTGACCATTCTAAATAAATCACATACTATTATAACTACTCTCAGGCCTTTTTAGGTTTTCGCCTCCCACCATATACCGTCTCCGTTGGTGGGGCGAGCTGCGAGTGAGAGCAACATTACATACTGATACATCCGCCGCCTACTTACACCTAAGAGGGGATGAGTGGGGGTTATTTCTACGTCCTTAATTTAAAGTGACCGGGCTCTAATTATAACAAATATCTCTTAATTATAGATAATAACATAAAGGCCACTTCTAAGAATGTAAATAAGATATGAACATTTCAAATTGTTGTTTCTTTACTTAATGCATGGGATACTCTAATGTAGGTAGATATTATTAAAATTATTCTTACTTCAGTTTCCTTATCTTGGACGTTGCAGTCTTCGTCTATTTCCATAGGTTCTTCCTGTTGATCCCTTATACAATCGTTTAATATTAAAACTGGACCATGTACATCTTCGATGTTTTCTTGGATTGGTTTTTCGTTTATAGCAACCATTCTATCCACGTCAATTTCGTCGGTGGATGCTTCGGCAATAGGCTCCTGTTCTTGTGGTTTATTTTCAATTAAGTTTGTATCAGAGAATTCATTCTCTAATATTACTGTATTTTCAGGCAGCGATTCTCTGAAAGATGAACTTGTTGGGACGCTAGCTTCACTATGTGGAGTGTTAATAATGTTATGACTGTTTATCTCGCGTTGTATCATTTCTATAGACTCAATTTGTGCGTCTTGACTGTTATCCATACTGCTTGGATCGCTATTTCGTATTTCTAACATTCCAGTTTGGGAATTTAACATAAGATTACCTTGGGATGCAATAAATTGGTTCTGTTGACCATCAACGGGATGGCTATACAATACTACGATGTTAGAGTTTTCACTAGATAATATTTCATTATTGCCATCGTTATAATCGTGATCTGTAAGTACCATAACCAATTCGTCTGTTGATGCAATATCGGAATTATTTATTATGGATTGCGTTATAACATTGTGCTCCGAAGTAATTACTTCGTTAATATTTTGCGTTTGCGTAAATGAATGTTGCTCTGACATCTCTGGTATTATATATTCTCGCTGTTCATTTGTTAGCGTCTGTTGTGTGACCAACTGTTGATCATTATGAAGAATGTATTGCTGATTTTCGTCTAAGACGACAATATCGACCAAACCCAAACTAGTTGCTATACCTCCAGTGACATGTTCAATACTACTTCCCGTGGTAGTCACCCTTTCACGTGAGCCAGCTGTGGTTGCAGATGTTTCTCCTGCAGCTTGGTTAGTAGATTCAGTAGTTGCAGCAGTTACTTTACAGTCAGATAAAATTTTAAACTTCTCTTTTCGCTGATCTTCTCTGGGTAACACATACTCATCAGCTTCTTCCTCTAATTGATCCTCATCAACTTCATCTTTTTCATCTATACTAACTATACCATCTCTACGAGCTTCGTCACGATGCACCATCTTGATATGAGAGAATAAATTGCTGCCAGAGTGATAGCGCTTAGTGCAGTACTGGCAGTCATAGTTATGTCTACCTGGAAAATATTAAAGACAGCATTAGTTTTATAGTACATATATAAAATCGAAGCGTTTGAACAAAATAAAACTTTTGCTGGGATATTTCCACGCAGTTATATTAAACAAAGAACCCTACGTTTGGAGAAATCGAAAGAAATATCATAAATGATAAAAAAATTTGTCATCATGTGGTATTGAAATGCATATAGATTATTAACTTAAATGTGGTTCTAAGATATAAAACAGATTTTATAATATGTATACATATTAATTCTTCTTAAGAAAACTGCTCGGATAGCTAAGTTTCATTTAATATAAAACTACTGACATCACTATTTATGTAATTACTTAATTGTCAAATTGATAAAGTAATTGATTAAACAATGAAGAATATTGGGATCTTATATAGCTATTTTTTTAGAAGAAAACTACTTTTACCTTAACGGTCAGCATTATTCCATGACTGGTGGGAAAATCTTTATTGCATTTAAAAAGCTCAGTGAATGCCAAGGCAAGTTAAATGTATCGGTGGGGCTAACCAGCGCGTTCTCCGGAATTAAACGTTAGGTTTTTGTTTGCGGGCTGATTTAAAAATCACGTCCATTTTAAGAGGCCTAATGCATTAATCAATTTACGGCAGAAAATTGATTATTGAAATGCAAGAAATCTATATACTTGTAGACCAGTATTAACAATTAGTGGAAAACAATTCGAAATTTTATTTTTAGAATTCTCTCGTCAAGAATCAGATTTTATTTTTTTAAAGAAAAAATGTGTAATTTTCTCAAAAAACTTTAATGAAAGGTTTTAACGTTGAGTATTCATCGTTTAACCAGTAATAAGGTCTGTCAAAAACTAGAGAAAAAGTGATTGCCACGGTTTAAAAAAAAATATGTTAAGCTCACTGCGCAAATAGTAATGACATCAGTTTTCTTTTCGAGCCAGCAGACATTTTTAAAACTAAAAGTTGGTGCCCGAGCAATTTTCTGAAAAAGATTGCAACTATGAATTTTGTTCCTTGCCGTATCATTAAGCTATGTAAAAAGCACTTGACTTGAATTTACTTTCGATTTCGTTCAAATTGTGGCTACTTTTGTGTAAACTTTGTAACAAATAGGAATATGTGTCCTCCCATATTTTAACCAATAACCTATCTTCTCCAACATTAATGTAACAAAATACTTTAGATTACCAAGGTAGTAACATTTTTGAAATTGCGAATTTAGTAATAAAACAATTAAAGGAACATTGAAACTTTATAATGTTGATATAACATAATTTGTGCGAAGCGTACCTTGTGTTTCTTCTAGAATTTACCTTAGTTAAAATTAACAAAAAATTAGTATCCAAGTTTCTATTGAGCAATTTATGACGTAACAGTAAAGATTCAACAAATGTATTTTACCATTTTAGAAATTTTAAAAATTACACAACCAATTTTATTTTGGCAAACAACACTAAGTATCGGCACATTCCGCACCACACATATTATTAATTAATTAATTCCGAACAGCCGTTTCGAGGACTCGAGTCCTCATTATCAACCGGATTACCGAATGAATGTTAGACAAAAATTCTAATTCTATCAAGCTTGTTTATCCCTACTTTCGAGGAAAAAATATATGCCGGTTGCGCCATTTTTTTTTTCTGCAATTAATAGTCCTTGCAAGTAGTCAACTAACTTAAATTTACATTTGAGTTAGCTGACCTAGTGAACCATTTTACATTTCTAGATGTTATTGCGAATAATAATGGTTTCATTCATACAAAAGATCACCTTGGTTATAGTCCTGAATATATATCCAAAATACATAGCAAATTTAAACAAAAACATATTTTGACTTCCATTACAATCCTTGCACTATCAAGAACACAGAAAGAAAACAAGAAACAAATAAAGCTACCATTTCATCCATCTTAGCAGTATGACACAACTGTCAAAATTTTAACGAAAATTGCAATATACCCAAAAGTAATTATCAAAAGTACACACAACCACAAGGTAAATTAAGTGGCTATTAAAACGATTGACAAAAAGCATAGTAATCCATTTAATATAAAAAAAGTTGAAGGCTGTTGCGGAAATTTAGAATACCCTGGATATTTCTGAATAATTTTACAAAATACACTGTGATGTACTGTATATGTCTTTGACAGTTTTCACGCTAAACTCCGTCGACACTCTAATGGCGCACCCAGTATATACAAAAATACAAGAACAACATCAATTCTGACTTGTCCTTTACTTATAATTACAGTTTGTCAGATGTGTTTTCAAAAGATTTGTTGTAAGAGTACTTTCATAAACTACATGCTGTTATTTATTATTGCACATGATATACAGAGTTCGGCGCGTTCCTGATGGTGCAACGAAGAGCTGGGAAATGCGCGCTCAACTTTTAATAAAGTTCCTGTGAAGAAATTTGGATTTTACCATTGAAAGTTTATTCTTCACACTCACGATTTTAATTTAATTTATTTTTTCAAAAATCGTAAATATATCCAAAACTATTACACTAAAATATAATGTACCTCAGAATATAGTGTAGAATGCAAAAATGATATAATATATGGCATGTTCCATTAAAAAAAAATTCTTTTTTTAATGGAACATGCAAGTTGCGCCACACTGTAGATGTCCTGTGAAGTTACATAAATGGACTTTGCGAAACCGTCGACTAACCCTGTATACGTCAAATTATTTTATTTTTGGAGAGTAAATGGAGTTTTTTACGAGTTCTTTCTTAAACATGAGAGACATGTTCCTTTTCTAACTTCTAACATAACTATAATTCAATAATGAGAATAAGTAGATAATAAATTTTGCAGAACATCTAATAATCAAGCTAAAGTTATAACCAGAAGTAATTACACAATTCTACAGCATTGGTACAGTTCAAGCAGTATCTCATAATAACCAAATGAAATCAAGAAATAGCAACAATTATTGAAAGAAAATCATTAAATCTTTTACTTTAAAAGATAACGTAAGTGTGGAATTATATGAAGACTAAAAGTACATTTTTAAAAGTAACACGTTCTATTTTAAAATGTTGATAACAAAATTTGAATCTACAGGTCCGGAAACAAACTATAGGCTTTTGTATATATCCCCTTGTATCCTGAAAATTACAAGTACAGCCTGTTTTAAGCCTGTTTTTCACGGCGCGAATTATTGAACGAGTTGAATGTAAAGCAGCATACATATTTCTACCGCGATTTATTGGTCAATTAATTGAACAAGTTGATCTTCGATTTTATCGTAGCGCGTAAAACAGTAAAAATCGGTACGATTTCTTGAACAATTCATCGTACAATTAATTGAATTAAATAGAAAATGCTCTATTTTTGCAACGATTTTCCGACGACTTTAACGTTTTTAGAATGAGGATAACTTTCTAAAGTTTATAACGATTATGATGTAATGGATAATTTGAATTAAGTAACTGAAACCGAAGCAACTGTGCATATATCAAAACTGCCAAAAGGCAGATTGCCAATCTATTTTTATAAGCAGATGAAAATTTCCTGCTTAATAATTCCCCCGTTCAACTATTAACGAAACTAAAGGAGTATTCACGATCGCTAAAAAATCGTTCAATTTATTGTAGAATGCAAAACAGCATATCTCTACCGATTTCTTGGTCAAGAACTTGTTCAATTAATTGGCTAATAAATCGCGACGTGTAAAACAGGCTTAACAAAAATTCTTGTACCATGGTTATACTGCTTTTCATAAACAAGTACCTCTAGGCTAAGCCTATGAGTATTGCACAAAATAGCAAAGTAGCAAGTAGTAAAGCAATTAGTAAAAAAGTATATCACAGTACCTGATTTTCCTGTATGGCCTGTTATTTGCATGTGTGAAGACAATGAATTCTTATTATTGAATGCAACCTTACACTCCATGCATTGAAGATCAAACTTAGTATGGTTAAGTTTATGTTTGATCAAGAGATTTTCAGTTAAGGCAATATATGGACATCTATTGCATTTTGGAAAATTATAAGCTGGTGGTGGTTTTATTCCATGTCTTGTGTACTGATGATACATAAGTAAATTATGTTTGTTGCTTTGGTGTCCGCAGAATTTGCACATTCGTGAATCAAATTTTTCATGGTGTACATCAGTCATATGTTTGCGGTATAAATAATAAAGCACGAATTCAACTGGTTCATCAGTAGAACTGCATTTTGTGCATACCCATGGTCCGTCATCTTGATTCTTAGATAGATCTCCTGTACTTACTTTAGTCATTCTTGGACTAGTTTTTGGACTCGCTACATGAACTTTTACTTTAGACGTAGATGTTTTAATGCCAGGGCTTTTTGGCATATCTAATTTTGTTGGAGACTTTGCAAGTATTTTGAGCCTTATATTCTTATTTTTTTTAACCAAGTGAGGATATTTCTTTAGCACTTCTGATATTATTTTTGTATGATCCACTTCAGGTGCCTTTCCCATAGCCGTTAGGTTTATTTTAGCTTCCTTATTTTCTTTTTCGTTAACACTGAATCTAACTTTTTTCGTATGTATTGGGGATATTGGCTTTGTAGCTTTTCTCTTACTATCTTTCTCAACATTTGCAGTCTCTAAATAATGATCTGGATCATCTCCGTCATCATATTCCACTAGGTCAGATCTAATTTTCTGTTCTTTTACATAACTTTTAACTTCTTCCATGTCAATTGCAGGATTATAATCCCTGTTAGGTTTCTTGTTTATACTGGGTGCATATTTTATATCATCGAAGGAAGTACTAGCTCTTAGCTCATCATCCTGCGTGAGAAGTGGTTTACTTGTATATGAAATATCGTCAAAAGAATTCTCAATTAGATTGAAGGTACTGTTAATTTCCTCTTCTGGCCATTCAAATCTAGTTGGCTTAGGAGTATTATCAAACAAAGCCAGAGGATCCTGTGGTATTTTCTTAGGTTCTGGATAGTATTGTGTTGGAGTGACAGGTGGTGGTTGTGCTACCGGAACAGTTTTTCGTTTCCAAACTGGTAATTTTCGACCTGGTAAGGTCGCAGGTAGATCATTTTCTACTCGAGGTGTTATTTTCTTTCCGTGTAAATTCCATGTTGCTTGTGTCTTCTTATTTTGTGATTTAGGTAATGGTGGGATTGGCTTCTTCTGAGCATCAAGCAATTTTGTTAATATTGGGATATTCATAATATCTGCAGTCCTGTATAACTTATCAAATATGGACATTTGGAACTCCAACATACCTGTGTACATAAAATTCACGATGGGAAGTATAACATCAGCTTGCAAATCGTCTGGCATTATTATGGTGTTGCCATCGACTACTTCGCATGTCTGTTCCAACACATTAAAGTATTCTGTGCAAGCATTCATTACGAGTCTATGCACCTTTAGTTGAACATTTCCTTCAAATTGCAGAGTCAAGTCACAGTAGTCTGTTCTATTAAAAAATAACTGTAATCTCTGAAGAAAAAATATTCCCCAGTTGTCAACTCTTACTTGCTTGTTAGCTTCACCCATTATGGTTAACCTTTTATCTACCCTGTTGAGATATCAAACAGAGTTTTAAAAACACATAATATAGTAGTTGGACACTGTACAACTGCAGGAAACATGATTACAGAAGGAGATTTAAAAAAAATGCACTTAAACTGTAAATGCAAGCAAAAGAAAAGGATAAACAATGTAGACTTATGTTAATGTTTGGCTATGTTTGACTGATTAGCGGTAAAATTCAGTATCTCCAGGAATAAAGCACGTACTTTATTTCTTGCGAGTAGTTTACTTTCGCATACTACTATTCTACAGTTTCATTGCAGTTGTTTTTAATTCAAATTTACTGACCTTTTCAGAATCAAAATTATAGCTCCATCTCTACAGACGCCTAAACATATTGAACATATGCTGCTACTTCGTATTCGTAGGTGTCGCATCGGTTGTTTTATTAGGCGGGCGATATAAACTTGAACAAGGTACTGTTATACTTAATTTATTAACGTACTATTATACTTAATTTATTTTTTATATTAATCTTAATACAATATATTATTATACAACGACAATATGAGGTAATTAAAATATTCATTTTCTTTAAAAATTGCAACGATAAATAATGTCTCTTATCTTCCCTAAAAAAATTAAACTGTCACTATGATTATGCTCAATAGATGACGCTATTTCGGATACAAAATTAAATTCCCTTTAGAGCTTACAAAATTCTGCTTGCTATATTTGCTTTATAACACTCTAAACTACATAAGGGAACTCCTGTCCGTGAACAACTATATTTCTTAATATTTCCACAATTCATGCTGCAGTATATTGGTTTTAGAGGGGCAATAATTTTCTTTCTCTGGATTGGATATTCCATATTATGTGGGAATTTTACAAATGTACTTTCTGCACTTTGACGATATACTATCGTAGGAAAATTATTTTTACTATGTTTGGCTCTTGTAGTTTTAGCTAACTTTGTTTCTTGTTTCTTCAGTAAACGTTCCATTGTCTTTTTCTTATCCTTTTCCCGTTTTTCGTCAGCCAGCTGTTTCCGTTTTTGAGATTTTATTGCTGCTTTCTGAATTGCTTCAGCTGTCATTACTTTTTCCTAAACAATATAAATTAAAAAAATAAAATAAGTCATCATAGGAAAATTACCTTATAGCCTGTTGGTAAAGACATTAACATTGGAGCTGATCCTGGGCTGCCATCTCCTCCTCTATCGTACATCGCTCTTTGTCTTGCAGTCATTAATGCAGGATCTTTTGGCTTGATTTTCTTCAATTCATCATCGACATCTTCTAATTTTCCTGATTCAATTGCAGTTAACCATCTTTCTTCATCACTCGAAGCACTATCCCTTTTCTTCCGCTTCTTATTATTATTTGAGTTACTTGTAGATGGTTTACTTGGCTGTTGCTTTGATTTTGGTGTAAGAGAAAGAGAATCATCACTTGTAACCATGTCTGCAATGTTATAATTGTATTGATAGATTTTATTTTCGAATTTTATTAGGCAATTATTTAATAAATTGCAGATTAGGTCTAGTCCAGCGTAGTTAATATACTTCTGAATATTGCACTTATTAAAAGAAAATATTGACAAATTGTGAGCGTTGTGAGCTAGCCACTTAAAAGTATACAAACCTCCCAAAATTACGGGTACCTAGATACTTATTCAGTATTATTCAAGTCAAAGAAGTTGGAGTAATTCAAATTGTGAACGAAGCCGTCAGAAGCCATAAGGATTAAGAAGCAGTAACAAGTAAGAACCTTTGACAAATAGAAGCTGAATATGAATTGGCAGGGGGTGGCGGTTCTTGCAAACTTGGAATTCAACGAGAAAATTATTTTGGCTCCTCTCGTAGATATACCGCAAACTAACCTATATCTATCACTTTCATAATTGGTTTGTAACTAAGGTGTCAAAGTTTGTAATTTTTGTAACCATAGTAACTGTGGTTGAAAATAGGTTTGTTTCTGCAGCCGATTTGTGATGGTTTGATCAGAGGTTAATTTGGATTAATCTACGCATGCGCAAACTAAAACTGATTTAACAATTTAACTGCACGGACGCTTTTTTTACATTTATCAGGCCATGTATACGTTACAAGCGTATTTAATACACTTAAGAGAGAAAATGTGTAGGCGGGGGGCTGTCAGGGGGCTCGTTGGTTAATTTTCAATAAAACTTTCACAAAATATATAAATAAATATATTGCTTCACGCTACATTAGAACACGTCCATTTTGCTTTTCGGTTGAGATCACATCTGTTGTACATCACTCTTTTACATTCTGTGTCGCTGTTGTTCTTTTTCACAGTGACTTATGTCACGGTATGTATCACCAACTCAAAGTCTGTAACAGTAACTAATATAGTGCCAACTTAAGGTTATACCTTACAAATATACTCAAATATGCAGATGAAAACAATGGATTTATCTTACATTCAAATATTACAATAAAAGGTACGCGAAAACAGAAATAAACGCAAAATATTTAGGCAGAATTACAAATTTTTTACAACCTTAAAGGAACTGTTAATTCCTAACAAAACCACATACATGAATAAAACACGCGTGAAGTGTGAACATATACAAAAAAACGTAAAATACAATTTTTCACTTCACAATATAACAATGCGCATGCGTCTGATGGATCACTGGATGATAATCTTCAAACTGGAGCAACTATCAGCAAACAGTTAGAAATTAATTTGGAGATCTGCACGAACGCCAAATTACGTCAAATTAATAGTCAGAGTTTGGGGTTTTAACTGCACAAACACTAATATGGTAATGTGCATGCCCCGACGATTTCAAATGATTTTAAATCGCTGCAGGAACAAACCTAATGTCATTCGCCAAGTTAATGCCAGTTCATGCCGTGTTCCTGTTTAGCTTTGGGTGTTTGTCTGTATTTTTCAGTGAATTACAATGGATTTCTTCATTTCGCATCCGTTTAGTTCTGCTGCTTGAATTTTTCGTTTAAAAATCAGTCTTTTCAAAGCTGCCTGTACGGTTAAATTTAACAATTACATGTATTACAACTACAGCAATAGGTACGTTTATTGTATATGGTATTTGTAAATTATGTTACTTAGAAATATGTTTATTTGTAGTACTACCGTTATATACCCCAATTCAATGGGCCAGCAAGTTTTTTAGCCTTCTACGGAAATTCGCAATGCAATATTTTTGCTTTATTGAAAAACGCACTACATCGAAGGGCACCTATACTCTTGAATCCTACTAATAAATGTATATGCAAATGCAAACTTGTATTTTGTGTTCTAATATTTGTATTATGTACAGAATTTGACAAAAATTGAAGAAAATTTAAAATAAGTAGACCGCGTATTCTGCTGGTGGCACGTCCATGACCAGAGTTGTCTTTCCAGTATGTTATTCTATGATGAATTGGTACAAGTGAACCGTGAATACCACTATAGCTGAGCTCGGATATTTGATCAGAGCAGATCGAGAGTAAAGAGCATGTGGAGTGCTATACTCCTAAACAAACACCGAGTACTCCCTTTAGCAACGTTCTATCATACCCGAACTTAGATGGAGTTACTCTACGATATTTCCGAACATCAATGAGCGCGGGGTAACTGGAATTACTCTGAACGCATATCCGAACTCACCTTATGAAGTGACTAGCTGGGGGTGCGCTCAGATTTAACGCCGGGTGCATTCTAGTCGTTCAGATTTGAAAGACAGTTGGTACGACCGTAACGACTGCTGCGTTCAGATTTATTAGTCGACTATTTAAATTTTTGTTGACATGTTTACATTAGGCGAGTTCGGGTACTCGTTCCGGGTACCTCCATTTACTCCAAGTACCTTACTCACGTTCTTTAACGTTCGGAAATGTAGTGTGTTCCGATATACAGAGCAGTTTGCTCAACTATAGGTTTGTTCGTTTCTCAATTAGTGCAATACGGAGTAGCTCAAATTTCTAAATTGCGCGTTCGTTTGTAAAAAAAAACTGGCAATCCGATGTTTGTTTGTATATGTTGGGCAGCTTCCGACAGTTTGAACTGCACAAACTTACACCTCCTCAGGAGGTGGAGTTAGTGCAGTTCAGTGCAGCTGTCATTCCATTATTTGCCTAACCCAACTTTACTTCATATTCATACAAAATGACATCCGTTGTAATCATTGAAAGTGAAATACAACAATTAATAAATAATAAGGATTTTTTAATGCTATCGTGATCGCCATCATTCTCAATCTTCTAGGTTATGTATACTATATAAATACCAATTTGTGCTGTTCGTTTGTACCCATTTAGAATAGTTTTGGGCAATCAAAACGATCACGTGATCATAATCCTATCACATCCGATATATATATAGACTACATCAGAAGAAAATCGACAAATTCCGAGGAGGTGCCCGAGTAGTTTTAAATTTGACAGTTCTATTCAAATTAGAGTTATTACAGCTTGTTGTGATGAAACGGTGCTAGTTCAACGCTAACAAATATTTTACACGTCGCTAATTTCTTTAAATTTTGAAGGTAGTTTTTCCAATCTCTAGTGAATTTCCATTGTACTTGTTAAATATTTTGTTGAGTTCGTTCATTACAACCCACAACAACACAGTAAACAATTTATAGAGCAAATAACGTATTTCATTTGCAAACACAATATTCACGGTACACTCCGCACCACACAAATTATTAATTAACTCGGGAAGGCCTTTTCAAAGACACGTGTGTCATCATCAGTACCGATTGAATCAATCGGTACTTGGCTGATGATGACCCACGTGTCTTCGAAAAGGCCTTCCCGAGTTAATTCATAATTTGTGTTGGTGCGGATTCTGCCGTGAATATTGTGTTTGCCATACTACTCCACATTCCTTGCTATCATTATTTAACGTATTTCATTGATTCACACCGAATAAACACAATAAACAAAACAATAAGACAATCTAAAAGCGCAGGCTGCAGCTGAACGCAGAGAAGCAGTTTTACATATCACTACATATGTGAATGTTAAGTTATTGCAAAATGGAAATGCCAAACTCTTTTTGTCGGTCATGCAATTAAATTTTGTCACCTTGTACTTACACCGTCATTTTGTAAATGGGGTTATTAAACTAATAAAAGTTTGTTAAGTTATTTTCAATTTAGGTCTTCAAAATAATAACGAATTTTAAAAACTTAATATCCCGTAAGTGCACCTTTCATAGTTTATGTAGTATTATGATTCTTATTGCATTTAGTCTTATTTATATGTACAAAATTAATTAGTAATTTAAAACTGAAATATTTCTTTATTTATATTTCTATTTTAATAGCAAAATGGTTACACAAACATACATGAGATAAATAATTGTACTAACATTAAAATACCTAGGGTTCTTGTCTGTATTAGAGATGCGGATGGGCCGGGTCGGGCTGGAATATTTTAGTTGCGGACCGGGCCGGACCTTTTTAAAATTTAGACGGGGCGTCAAGCCTGTTCACAGTTAATTAGGAAAATTCCTTTTTGAAATTTAAACTTATTCTTACTGAACATTTCTTTTAAGAAGACGTAGCAAGAATAAATAGCTACATTTACATACTTTTAAATTTAATAATGTGTAAGTTAAGTACATTCATCATTTGATATCGAATAATATAACAAAAACAAAAAGACATAATTCATATGCTCATTTATTGCTAAAAGAGCAAATATTTCACATTTAAAACAGTAGCAGAGTTCCCATTTTATCTGCTTTATTATTTTTTATTATTAAGTCAACATATTCGTTAGTATTAGTTACGACAGAGGATGCTTTGTAAAGCATCATAAATCATAATTATCATAAATTAATTATTGATAATTTCATACGAAAAGGTATAATTGGTAAAACTAAAACATACAGTGTATCTAAGTTGGTAGTTATAGCTTATAACTGTAAGGACATTGACTATTAGCAGTTGGTAGTGAGTCGGTCAGCAACAGTTGGCAATAATTAGATCTAGAGTATGGGTCAATAACATTGATATACCTGTAATATATATGTCAGTTATGTTTTGTTGAATACAAGTTTAGTCATTACTCAGTACAGTGTTATTAATAAACCACCTATAAAACTGCCCTTGTTTACATGGTGCCGAAACCCGACTAAGGAAAAGAAACTAAAAATAGCAAGGAAGTTAAATACGAGTGGGAAAAATGGCTAATCTAAAACCGCCGACTTATTTAGCAATAAATTCCGAGGGAAATATGGCTATATCGTGGAAGCAATGGATTCAACAATTCGAATGGTACGCCACAGCGACGGAATTAAGCAAGAAAAATGCGGAAGTACAGGTAGCAACATTTATGTCAGTAATAGGGCCTGATGCAATAGCAATTTTTAATACATTTTCATCAACCGGAGAGGAATTAAGTGACTTAAAAAAGTTAAAGAAGAAGTTTGAGGAATATTTCGTACCCAAAATAAATGTGTCATACGAGAGGTACATATTCAATAAATTAATGCAAAAAGAAAACGAACCATTTGAGGAATTTTTGACAAGTGCAAGAAATTTATGCAAGAATTGTGAGTTTGGGGATCTAGTGGATAGTTTGCTTAGGGACAAAATAGTCATAGGGATAAATAGTGACAAACTCAGAGAAAGACTACTGGAAGAAGGAGATTTAACGTTAGAAAGAGCTGTAAATATATGCAAAGCTCACGAACAAGCCAGAACACAATTAAGTAATATGAAAAATGGAGTACAAATAGACAGTGTAAAAAAGAAGAAACAGGAAAGTAGTCAACAAGCAGAATTATTCAAGTGCCAACGATGCAATTCAACACATGGTAAAAAAGCATGTCCAGCATTTCAAAAAACATGTAAAAAATGTGGCTTCAAGGGACACTTTGCAGTAGGCTGCAAATCAAAAAATAAAAGGAAAGTAAATGTAGTGGACACAGCTGGGGACGACGATGAAGATAATGAGGATACTCTCCTGGTGTCGATGATAAATACAAAAGGCAAAGAAGGAACCAAATGGACAGAAGTAATTACACTTGGTGAAAACAAGAGAATCAAATTTAAATTAGACACAGGAGCCGAGTGTAATATCATCACAAAGCAAATAGCCGATGAAGCAGGTCTACGGATTACAAAATCAAAGACTTCGAAGTTAGAATCGTACACATTGCACCATCAAGAAGTATTAGGGGAAACTCATGCTATAATAAAGAGCAAAACAGGTGAGCAAATTAAAGTAAAATTCTTAGTTGTAGAGCCTAGTTGCTTTAGACCCATTCTGGGTGGTGAGAGTTGTGTAAAACTAGGGTTTATCAAAAGAGTTAACACAATTTCGAAAAATAGTGAAGATTTATTTGAAGGGATTGGTTGCCTAAAGAATTTCCAATATGATATAGATTTAATAGATAATCCACAGTTGTCAGTTGCACCAGCAAGAAGGATTCCTTATGCCATACGACAGCAAGTGAAAGAAGAACTAGATGACATGGAAAAGAACAAAATAATTAAGCCAGTAACAGAGGCTACTCCAGCAGTGTCACCAATGGTTGTAGTCAGAGCTAAAGGAAAAATAAGAATTTGCCTGGATCCATCTGAAATCAACAAGAACTTAAAACGACGGCATTTTCCACTGATAACATTAGAAGAGATAGCTGCAAAATTAAATGGTTCTAAATGGTTCACCAAATTGGATTGCAGGAAAGGTTTTTGGCAAGTGAGGGTTACTCCTAGAACCTCCAAGTATTTAACATTTTCTACACCTTGGGGAAGATATAGCTGTTTGAGGTTACCTTTTGGGTTGGCATCAGCTCCAGAGGTATTCCAGCAAATAATGTGCCACTTACTAAGAAATATAAAGGGAGTGGAATGTGCGATGGATGACATCCTTATTCATGCAGATGACAAAGTAGAACTAAGAAAAATTACACAGCAAGTAATGGAAAAACTAGCAGAGGCAGGATTAACGCTAAATTCACAGAAATGCTTGTTCGAAAAACAAAAAATTAAGTTTTTGGGTCATTTATTAACGGACAAGGGAATCTTGCCGGATCCCGACAAGATAGAGGCAATCAACCGTTTAAGTATCCCGCAAAATAAGCAGGAATTACAGCGACTAATGGGATGTGCTAATTACTTGAATAAATTTATTCCGAACCTAGCGGAACTTACCGCACCATTAAGGTTACTACTACAAAAAAATATGAATGGATGTGGGACCATGCACAGATGGAATCATTTACAAAATTAAAACAGGTTCTGCAAAATCCGCCAGTGCTGCGATATTATGACAATAAATTACCTCTTACATTGTCTGTAGATGCAAGCAGTAAAGCTGTTGGAGCTGTTATTCTACAGGCAAACCAACCAATTGCATATGCTGCAAAATCGTTGACAACTTCACAGTTGAATTATAGTCAACTGGAGAAAGAGGCCTTTGCTATGCTGTTTGGTTGTAAAAGGTTTCATGAGTACGTATGGGGTTGTACTAGTTTAACAATAGAAACTGATCATAAGCCTCTAGAATCAATAGCAAAAAAGACACTACACGAAGCGCCTGCACGCTTGCAAAGAATATTGTTTGAAGTCAAACCATACAACCCAAAAGTTAAGTACATCAAAGGAAAAGAGCTCTATATTGCAGATACACTGAGTAGAGATTGTGAATTAGATGAAGAAGAAGATACTGATCCTATCTTTGAAGTGCATTTGGTGGTGCCAATGACAAAACAAAAAAAGAGAAGAATTAATAGATTTGACTGAATTGGATGAGGAATTATCACAAGTGAAAAGTTACATCTTAAAGGGTTGGCCAGCTGAAAGAGCTGAAGTGTCAGAAACTGCTAAAAAATACTGGACCTTTAGAGAACAGTTGATGGTTCACAATGGTATTATTTGTAAAGGACATAGAATCGTTATTCCCTCTGCAATGTATAAATTGGTGTTGAAATCTCTTCACGAGGGTCATAAAAGCTATCAATCTACCTTAAGATTAGCAAGAGATTATGTTTACTGGCCAAGTATCACGCAAGACATATTACAGTTTACATCTACATGCAAGGTATGCCAGAAAAGCGGAAAAGACAACCCTCATGAACCCATTATGATACATGATGTACCTAAAAGACCATGGTCAATTGTAGGAACTGATCTATTTGACTTTAATGGAGATCAATATTTAATAATAGCCGACAGTTATTCTGGATTTTATGACTTCGTACGACTTAGTTCGACTACGAGCACCGCTGTCATTGGGATACTGAAAAACTGGTTCAGCTTACATGGAATACCAGACACGCTACAGTCTGATAACGGACCACAGTTTTCATCAAGGCAGTTCAAAGAATTTGCCGCGAAATGGTCTTTCCAGCATCAAACATCTAGTCCATTACATGCGCGATCAAATGGGTTAGTTGAAAGGTACGTTCAGGAAGCGAAATTATTATTAAAAAGAACAACGATGGACAATTCAGACTTACAATTGGCTTTACTTATTACGAGAAATACACCGAGAGACGATCTAGGTTCTCCTGCACAGAGGTTAATGGGCAGAAGAACGAAATGTACAATACCCGTTCTAGAAGAGTCTCTCAAACCTGAAGTTATCCCTGATGTGTGTCTAAAAAACTAAGGATTACTAGAGAAGAATCGAAGAAATTTGCTGACAGAGGAAAGAAAGAATTACCAGCTTTTAAGTTAGGTCAAAATATCTTATACAGACAAAGTAATAGACAATGGAATCAAGGAAGAGTAGCAGGAGTAGAAGGAAACCGCTCATATATGATAGAATCAGATGGGAAACAACTTAGAAGAAACTCGTGGTTCATGAAGGATAAAAAGGTAACGGAACAACAAAAAGAAATTCAGCAAAACCATCGCAACAAGTAACAGATATGCCCGTGACTGTTCAAGATAATCCACAAGTGCAAGAGTTAGACGTCGATAAGAGAGGTAGTGAAGTGGTGAAGGGACTAACAACTCGTTCGGGTCGCGTAGTAACTGCTCCAAAAAGACTGGACTTATAATAATGTTTTTTATTAGAAAGAGGGAGATGTAAGGACATTGACTATTAGCAGTTGGTAGTGAGTCGGTCAGCAACAGTTGGCAATAATTAGATCTAGAGTATGGGTCAATAACATTGATATACCTGTAATATATATGTCAGTTATGTTTTGTTGAATACAAGTTTAGTCATTACTCAGTACAGTGTTATTAATAAACCACCTATAAAACTGCCCTTGTTTACAATAACTACCGTAGTTATTAATTGAGTGCAAGCAACCGTTTACATCTCAAATATTTGACAGAAGCATTGAATAAAGGAATATTGTATTCCGTTAATCAGTGGCAGGAGTTAGTATATTTTCTTTTGATACAATTTTCTATGAGCAATATACACTAAAAAAATAAAAACAGCTAATTTCTTGCTATGTAATCAAGGTTGGTAGGATATATTTACTCTAAAGGTTGTCTTAGTTCCTATCTTGCAATACTTGACCGAAAGTGTGTGGGCGGAGGGGTGAAGGACGCATATTTTGTTATTTGTAGTAATATACACGTTGGTCCAGATGCGAACGGGGGATTGCCTTTGTGAATGGCAACTGCGTATTCGGGTCTCACTCCAGTCGCAGTACATTACAAAGCGAGCACTGGTACGCACGCATATTATAAACATGCATGTCCGCTCAATCACGTAATATTATAATTCAATGTCTTCTGATAAAATGTGTTGATACAGAATTACTGCCTAATTTTTCTGTATTCTCAAATTATGCTAAAAATACAGTTTCTTATATTCATTTTGTTGCAGCTATGCGATGTAGGAGAACGAAAAAATAATTCCAAGCAGAAAAATAAACAACGATTCTTATAAAATTAAACTAAAGAAAAATAAATTCGATAATTATACAAAATAAATTGAAATTCTAACAATTTTACTTTATTAAGGACAAAAATCTCCTGGCAATTTTGACCTTTGTAACTTTTGTATTTGTTGCGTTTCAAAATACGTTTCACAGTAGTTCTACTAACACCGATTTCGTCTGCAATTTGCCGGCTAGAGCAAGGTTCGCCCATTTCAACTAACGAACAAACCCTCACTTTTCTCTCCTCCCGTTCGGGATGCATTAGAGTTATTTGAGGCTGTTCGTCTATTTGTTGACATTTACGGCAATTCCCGACCACGCAGCCAAGTTTCCCAAACGCTTTGATGATCCTTTCAATCGTCGAATGCGAAAGAATAGGCCGATCCACGTACTCTGCGGCAAATAGATCGGCCGTGCTTTGGTAAGATTTCCGGCAAAATACCATTTAATAATCTGTATCTTCCCTGCGGTTGTAAAACTAACATAGCGTATTCGAAATTCACGATCACTTGTTAGAACCTTACGAGCGCACAGACAAACAAAGAGTGCGTCAGATAAGCCTCTCAGAGCTACGGCAGTTGCGCGCGGCGGGGATAAATGCAACGATGCCGGATCGCGCTGCAATATATCTCGCACCCCGATGAGGCCTGGGCCAACGTGTATAAATATACTTGTTCGTAACAACGTTTCAATTGATGGATCTCATATGTTCTATATTCCACTACCACTGACATCATTGGGCACACTATTTTTAAACTGAGACCACTTTTAGAGTAAACGTATTCTACCAACCTTGCTAAGCAATAGGTAATTTGAAAAGTTTATGCGGTACTTAGCGGTATTTTAGGCGATACGACAACATCGACGTGTACCTAGGTAATAATTAGTGTTGGGCATAATCGAATAAATCGAAATAATCATTTAAAATAATCGAATGATCATTCGAAATTTACTAACGATTTCGATTATTTTCCACGATTATTTGACAAAATCTGAGTGACGAGTGAATTATTTCAAAACTCGAAACCTCGAAGTTTCGAATACAGATCTTGAATCGTAATCCGTTTGTGTTCTCCTGCGCAGTCGAAACGAATAAGGAATGATTTTTGAACCATAATCGAATGATCGATTATTCGGGTATAATCGATATATCTCGATTATATCATTCATAATTGCCCAACACTAGTAATAATTCGACTCAGCTGTACTATTTGTCGTTGAGTTTGATATTATGGTTTCTTTCGGGCCAGCGTGACCAAAATATTCTACAACTGGTGAAAGAGTCCGAAGTAGTAACAGTAGTCCGCCAGACACAGCGGTAACTTTTGTTGTTATTGGCGATTCATGGCGAATATTGCTTAGCCTACATGTATCTTCTGCACTATGAATTTGAGATCATAATTACATAATTTATGAACACTACACTAAATAGAAATACTAAATACACAATTAAAAGTTTTTAAAATAAATCACTACATCTACGAAATATCTAAAAAAATTAATAAACAATACTCAATTCTAAATGCAGTGTGATAACCCTATTTATAAAATGGCGATTTCAGGCATGCGTTATGAAAATAATGTTGGGGAGTTTCGTAACTGCGAATTATTTAACCGGTGGCATCACTGCAGCATATACTTGAGTTACATTTTACATTTACCATTAGTAAACATAACCTGCTTAAATTTAAATCGAATCGCATACAAAGCTATAGGTAATACGTATTAGACCGATGAATGAACCAAAAATTGAATCAGGGTTACAGTTATTCGCAAGAATTAAGGAATCAGAAAACAATCAAATACTAAAATTTCCAATTTTGCCAAAAGGCCTTCGTCCCAGAGAACTTGTCGAAATAGTGGGAAAACATGGTGTTGGAAAATCATCTTTTCTATTGGACTTTATTGTTAATTCCATCTTGCCACAATCATATAATGATATTCATTTGCCTGGTAACAATATTCATGTGATGGTAATAAATACCAGCCATCAGTTTAACATGGGAAATATTGCCAACTTGCTTGAATATAGACTAAAGCAATATTTAAAAATTATTCCATCAATTAGTGTTATAGAAGACTGTTTAGAAAAAGTAACAATACTGAATTCCTATAATAATGAGCAGCTGAAATTTACATTCTTGAACTTAGAATACATTTTGCAAGAGAATAAGCATGTTAAGTTAATCGCTATGGACTCTTTATGTACTTACTATTGGATTGATCGTATTGATTTAGGATGTGTCAGTTACAAAAGTGACTGCTCTACTGTCAGAAACAGTTTAGAAAATGTTGTCAATAATTTTAATTTAATTGGAATATACACTAAAATAGAAACAAATCCAGTCCCAAGAATAAGTTCTGCAGGTATAGATTATTCTGTTCATTTAAATAAAATTAAGAGTGATTATGAAGTAAACATATTTCAACAAGACCAAATAATTTCTAAGCTTAAATATACACTTACACCTTTTATAAACATTCATTAATGATGTATTTTAATAAAAGAATTTTAATATAAACACTAACTCATATTTTTGCACAAATGCATTTATTTACATTTAAGATAAACATTTTCAAAACTATTAAAATAACTATATTTATTTTTCGCATTTAAATTTCTCTCTCGCTCTAATTTTCGTTACGGGTGTGTTCAAATTTATGGTGTGTTCGTTTGCTGTACGAAACATGTTCGGTGCGAGTCCGCTGATCGTTTAACAAAAGTGCTAGTTGTACTGTGTTCGTTAACTTGTATGGTGCAAGAACCGAATTGAACTAAACTTGCACTAACTGTACTTGGTCTGGAGGAGGTGCAAGTTGAACTAAATGATCGGCTGTTTTAAATCCTAGCTTTTCATGTGTTTGTTGACAACAAAAATTGTAAGATCACCGAACGGTAATTATTGTGGAGAATGCTTGTTATGCATTTAACATAGGTAATTGTTTTCATAACTGGAAATTATGTTTATATTGCAAATTTGTGTAATATTGGCAAATTCAAATATGATTTGACTACCTACATTTTGATAGATTTTTAAACAATTCTGATGCAGAAAAAGACTGTGCTATCGACTGAAAGTGTTTTCTTCCATTCTCATCGCCACAAAATAAAAGAAAATCCACTTTATCGGTTGTCAACAATATTATAGGTTATGCATTACATGAACTGTAAACATACAGCATTCGTTTAGCTAGAATTTGTAGTTGCATAAAGCCTGAATTACATTATACTAGATTCGTCTTAGAATTTAATTAACCTTCAATATAGTAACTATAAATTTAGAATGCAATGAAGGTATCAGCAAGTCGCATTACATATACTTCAGAGGACTATTCATAACGTCTGCCAACACAAATAAACATATATAAACACAGATGATGGATACAAAGTAGGTATGTTGGTAGGCATGTTACTGGGCACTTGTGCACATGAATAGTTCATTTCTAGTACGAAAAATAGTATCGGAATAGGACATGTTCTAGTTTTGAAACTATAGATCGTTTCACCCTGGTTTCGAAGTATTGGGTCTTATGGAGTATAACTCTCTTTTGCTAGTTTACAATAATTTGTACAAAGCTATCCATGTCTGGAACCAGCGCTGTTGCCTCGCTTTTCGGCGGGGTTTCTCCTAGGGAGATTACTGATCAGCTAATCGGTAATATTTATGTTACTTGTCAGTTTTCAGTGTTTTATTTTCACATTTCTTCGATTAATTAGGAAATCAATTAGTCGTACATATTTAGTTGTTTTCTTTCCACATATTTATTCTCATGTGAATTTTAAAATAAGATTGACAGCTAAAATTTCTAACCTTTTAATAATAACAACGAAGTTAGCATGAGTATACAGTACCATCCTGTTATATTAAAGTATCTAATAGCCTAAATCTGGCAACGCTTATTGCTATTTCCATAAGCGCAATACTTCGAAACTAGGGTGAAACGCCCTATAGTATAGTATGCAACCATACACCATACTTTTTCCAACTTTTTTCTAGCAACTTTTCTAGTTACTAAAAAAAAGCATGAAAAAAAGGCGAATCTAGTATAATGTAATTCAGGCTTAAGTTTAGTTCAAGTTGTACTGATGACGTAGATATTTCAACTTCGTGCAAATAAGTGCAATGTAAACGAACACACCTTATGTTCGACAAGGTAACAATAGGTTGTACTTCCAATGCACTGCAAAAACGAACGGACAGTCGAGCTTGTGTGTTTTTGTTGTAGGTAGAAGCTTAGGTTAGTTAGGTCACAAAACTCGGAATAATACATTTAAAAATGTTTGAAATATCTTCGTCAAGCAGTAGTGAGGAAGATAATGAATTTGAAGAAAATGAAAAAAATAGACCCCAAGGAAGATAGTGAGGATTGAGAATTTTTTGATAATTATATGCACATTATATTTACAATATAAATATAACCCGTGATACCTGATAACCAAATTGCATAGAATAGCTGCGTTTGGTATTCGTTCGGAGAAGATCAAGAGTACAGAGCACATGGAGTGGATCAGGAGTAGAGCAATAGTGGATTACTCAAGCTATATTTCTAAACGAATGGATGAAGTAACTACTGCTAATATTAGTAAGTACGCGTTTTTGCAACCTTCACCTCAAACACATGTTTTGCTTTATAAAACGCGCTTCGGGCATTTTCGCCGGCTGTATTCGAGCATAGAATTTTGGTGAATTGTAACTTTTGCAGCTTGGTAGGTTCTATCCAGGTTTTTTTGCGCCAATTGCTGTTTACAGTTTATCTAATTTTGTCGATCTCTTAAGTAGATAATTTTATATTGAAAGTAGTAAAAATATAATGGACTGTTATAATATAAGATACATACATATATACATTTTATGTAAATGCTTTCAGATGAGTAGTAAAGTGTACAGTAATAAGGAAAAGGTCTTTCTGGCCCAACTTGTGAAAGAAAATGAGGTAGTAGAGAACAAGAAGACCAACAGTGCTACATTGACCGACAAACATAAGGCCTGGGATGCTATAACATCAAATTACAACGCCCAGCCTGAAGTAGATACTGCACGGGCTTCGATGAAAGTTGTGGAATAATTTAAACCAAAGGTACTATAATTTCTTTCAAATTTCTAATATTTTCGTTCTTTTGAATTTATTAAATTTTAGAAAGTGCAGGGAGATCACAGCACTACGTCACAGCATGCTTTTAATGGGTGGTGGCCCATCAAAAAAGCCATTGCTATATCCGGTGCTGCAAATGGTTGAGGATCTTGCATCAAGTCTAGATGTTAGCATCGTCTGTCCTTGGGATAGCAATGCCTTATTTAAAGAAGGTATAATATACTTATGTAATATTTTAATAAATATACCTAGCTGAAATTTCTGTTTTAGAATAAGCTGGTGTCGGGGTCTTAAAACTCTCGTTGTGTTTTAAAAATAGTTTAATAATATCAAAATTTACAAGCGGTATAATACTCTACGGCACTCCCTTCTACATTTCACACTCTCCCCTTTTTTCCCGTACATACGTACTTCCCTCTTCCTTTATGGAATTACAGTTTCCTACTTTTACAGATGCCTACATTCGGTCATCCTACATTTTTCTCGCCCTCGAGAATATAATGCAACTTACAATAACATTTAACAAATTATATACAAAAATACAAAGTAAATTAAAAGTATTCACAATTCATATTCATTTAAATATTTCGGTAAACGCTTCTTTCTTCTTGAAACCGAACTATCTTCTGGTTCTTCGTTAGATCTGGCATCACGCTATAATGCTTTACTTCTTTATTTTGCATCATCGCCATATTTTGCTTAATTAAATTATTCATTGTTTCTAGTAAGTTTTCCATGTTCGGACTCACCTGAGTATTGCCAATTTCTTGTGTAAAATTTTCAAAACGTGACATATCTACCTGTATAACATCGTCTGATTGCTCTGCCATTTTGTTTTATCTGCGACTTTTCAACTCCTTTAATCCTTGATTCAATCTTCAATCCAAATTCCAATCAAATCCCACTTCTGATTTGTCGGGGTCTTAAAACTCTCGTTGTGTTTTAAAAATAGTTTAATAATATCAAAAGTTTACAAGCGGTATAATACTCTACGGCACTCCCTTCTACATTTCACACTCTCCCCCTTTTTCCCGTACATACGTACTTCCCTCTTCCTTTATGGAATTACAGTTTCCTACTTTTACAGATGCCTACACTGGTACTAAAGAAAATTTATAGAAGAGCCTGTGGTAGGTGTGTAATGCGGTGAACGACTCTGCATATGATCACAAGTGTCTGTAGGTGTACACTACTGGACGCACAATGACGTCGAAGTGGACTGAAAATGCAATAGTCACATTTGTGTTGGAGTATGCCAAGCATGAATGCCTCTGGAATGTTGAATATCAAAACAAACAAGCTTGGAGTGCAGCTCTTCTAGCGATGAAAACATCCATGAATTTACCAAATTTTAACGAGAAGAAAATTTTATTAAAAATAAATAGTCTGAGATTGACTTAGTCCTAAGAACTGAAGAAAACAAAAGCTTCCATCACCCAGGAGCCGGATCGGATGATATTTATACTCCTAACCTCAGATGGTTTCCAATTATAGATGATGCGCTCAAGTCTGTCAACTTAAATACAAGGGAGACTGAAGATAACGTGGTAAGTTTGAAATATTTGTAGTTAAATAAAAATGTAGATGCACATATTTTTTAACAAGTATAAACAAAAAACATGTCTGTCTTAAAAATAAAAAATGGAACACGTGGAATATGCCCATTATTATAGCTTTATTTTGAATATGGTTTCAAAAAATACTCTTAAATTACAGATATTGTTTATTTTCACAAACATAATGAATCTCAACTGTTTTAGCATGATTTATTTAATATATCATTCTTGTTTGCCAAGTTACTGAGCCTTCACCAACAAAACAGTCAGCATACTTATCACGAACAGTTTGCGCGTCTTCAGTTGAACGATTTTGTGTTGGAACTAATCTGTCTGACGGTACTGTTCCCAATTTCCGGGTAACATACAACCATCGTCAGTATCTTCTATGTCCGTAGTTTGAGCATTTTCATTGCGTTTGGAAATTCTAAGTCAATTGTGGAAAGCACAACATGCTTTTTCAATCATATCCACTTTGTGTGGATTATATGATAACGGTCTTTCAAAAATTCTAAATCGAGCCGCTAATCTCAAGCGCATTTTCAACTATGCGTCGTGCCCATGAGAGGCGGTAGTTAAAAATCTTCTGCTTTAATGTTGAATTTTGTCCTGTATATGGCCTCAGCAGGTACGTTTGCAGTGGAAAGGCGTTGTGTGCAACCAGTAAATGATTTGCAAGTAACATGTTATTCTCTAGAGCAATATTTAAAGCACTATTTCTGAAAACTCCTCCATCGGAAATTCTACCGTTACATCTCACATTTATGTATTTGAAACAATAGTCATGATTTACAACTGCTAATAACACAATACTATTAGAATGTTTATAATTATAATAAAAACTGCCACTCGGGTGGTGCCTTAATTACGACGTTTGCCGTCTAAAGCACCGCAACATCTGGAAAAATTCCATCTTCTTTGAAATCGTTGTTCAATTACTCTCCATTCTTCATGGTTACTAGGTGCCTACAAAAGAAATAAAATCTTTCATTTATTTTTAGGGATTTAATGCTGATGATGATGACGACCAGTCTGAATCAAACAGATCGCAAGATAAAGACCCTTCAATTCCAATACAACAAAGCACACCCTCAAGTGTTGGTCAATGGAGAAGAAGACTGCATGAAATTCATAAGCTTTACAAAGTTAGTAGTGTGAGCAAACTTGTCAATGCAAAAGATACTCAGGACCATGAATTTGATTTATTTGGGGAAAGCGTTGCTGCACAACGGCTATGCCTTTTCCATTAGCGTTACAGGCCCAACAACATATGCAAAATTATTTGTTTCAACTCTGTATTCAACAACTACATAATACCCACCCCTTTGCTGATTATGCCCCAACTCCTATAATGACTTATATCCCAAGTTCCTCACCAAGTCTACTACCCCTTCACTAGTTCTAACACTTGCAAGTCCTCAATCTCCAATGGCTAATTATAGCCCACAATATGTAGTATCTTCAACTCCATCTCTATTGCCTAGTTTGTTCACTCAGAACACTTTACAATGTTATAAGATTCAATGACAGTGTGTTGTGCACCATCATCAAATGACATTTTGTCACAAACTATATCATCTCTCAATGATTATTAAAATAAATATTATATTAACAACTTCTTGTTTAAACTTTGTTTTGTATAGCTTTGTTCATTAGATTTAGAGTAATTAATAAACATACATAATAACTAAAATGTCTTTCCTTACCTTCATGGAATCCTTCAGCGCTGCATATATTGCTTCACATATTTCTGCAATCATCAAGCAAATACTGGCTCTTGATACTCTGAAAAAGTGACCAAGAACTCTGATACTGGCTCCTGTTGCTAGCAAATAGAGCACAATGTGTAATTTTAATCTTGGTGATAGAGAACTTCTCATATATAATAATCTGACATACGCAGGCCATTAAAGTATTTCAATTTATCTTCGCGGGCAAGTTCGTTAAAAAGAATCGCACTTGTACTAAACTTTTCTCTTCTGCTGGTCCACTTTCGCTCCCAAAATCGTTTAGGTTTGTTTTTTTGCATATACTTTGTCTATTTCTTCTACTATAATACTTAGATATCGCGGATTATGCTATTACATATCTTTACACACTGTTGCTGCCTGTTCATTTTATCAGGTCTGACAAAAAGATTCAAATTAGTACAACTGAACTTAACAGCACTTGCTCAAAAGGCAGTAACTTAAAATTTAGTAACCACTTATTTACTGTCCTCATGTAAACAAGCTTTTAGACGATCTTCGTAAAAAAATTACCACCGCAAACGGCATAGTACCACCGACATGCTTTTAGGTGTAGGATAAAGACTAAATACTGTCAACAAAAAAAAAAAAAAACGGGGAGATATTTGAGCGTTTGATATAAGTCATCCCTTAGAAATTCTAATTTTATGTATGAAGCAATTTTTTTTATTTATTGGTTGTTTAAAATAATAGTTTCAGTTATTGCTTTTATTGAGTGAACGATACAGCTCGACTTAAATTTATTTTTTTTATGTTAGAATGCAGTTTTTATTTGAAATATTTAGTTTCCTACTTTAGATGATGATAAGATTTAAATAACCGTTGTTTACTTTTTGTAATATATTACTTTCAGTTTATAGGTCGTAGAGATTTTAAAGTTATTAATTCGTTTCATTAATCAAACTTAGGTTCTCACTATTATGTGATGTGAATTATAAAAATAAATACTTTCTTCGATCTCGAACTGGAATGAAGCATAGCAATTCACCCAATTCTACCAACTAGTCGCGAGTCATATCACAATATAATTATTAGCATCTTTACTGGAAAGATTTTTGTCCTACTTACGGCAATATCTTTTTGGCAATATATTAAGATATTTTTTTTATTTCAAATATTTTAGAAATACACAGAACTGGTAGTTTGTTTTATAACTACCATTAATTTTACTATAATAACTCACCTGTAAATTTTAATTCTGTTTAAATCATATTAGTAAAGCCTGTTTTACACGCCCCGATTTATTAGTTAATTAATTAAACAAATTGATCTTCGATTTTATTGTACCATGTAAAACAGCAAAAATCGTGACGATTTCTTGAACAATTTATCCTACGGTTAATTGAATCAAATACAACATGCTCTATTTTTGCCACGATTTTTCACTAACTTTGTTGTTTTAATACCAACTTAGTAATAGAAAAGTACCTACGAATTTTGTTAGTGTTTTTAAAGTAAAATGAGGATAAATTTCGAAGTTTACGACGATTGTGATGTAATGGATAATTTGAATTAGGTAACCAAAACTGAATAACCAAACCTATGGCTGTGGCTATACCAAAATTACTCAAAGATTGAACAAATGCAGAGCGCCAATCTATTTTTATATGCAGATGAAAATTTCCTATTTAATAATTCCTCCATTCAACTATTAACGAAACTAAATGAGTATTTACGATCGTTAAACACTTGTCCAATTTATTGTAGAATGTAAAACGACATATTTCTACCGATTTCTTGGCCAATAAATCGCTGCGTGTAAAACAGGCTTAAGATGTATATACTGAACTGGGTAAACCTAATCTACTTTATCTGTGGTAAACACGAACACAAGTAAATTTTGAATTTCTTTGCTGAGTTTTTTCGATTTGTGCTGAGAACTACAATTTGATTTTGCTCAGCGCTATCGCAGCAGTGAAACATTGACTCAATACTGATGCAGTTCTTGAAGAGGCTTAGATCGCGACACAAGTTAAATTTTTGGTGGTATAAATAATGCCGGGGGTATAGTAACTGCCGGTATCTATATGGTCATAATTATCTGCATTTTTGTAAATGATCAATAATTTAAAGATATCAATTAGAATAGGAATATGAGCAAAAATTTAGAAAAAAATTATCTATATTTTATTGTTTGTACCATTATCATTTTCAATGTTACAAATATAAACAAGTTTTCAGAAATAAAATCACAGATTGTAAAAGTTCGATTTTAATTTTTTCTATAGTAAATTATTGACTTGCATATTCGGCTACCAATCTCTTGATTATTAATTATTACTGACCCCCTTCAAAATTTTATTTAATACGGGGAGTCGGTTGGGAACTGCTCCCCTAGACCCTAGGAATATAGTCCGCTATTTAACTTGGCAACACTCTTAGTTCTAAAAAGGGATAGTTATATTCAAATGGATGTACACTAGTAAAAGGATACACTCCATAAGACCCAATACTTCGAACTCAACTTGAAAGTGGTGTATGGTAACATATTCCTAGCTTCTAAATCAGAAACTTGTATACTACAATAAAATTCATCAAATAGAAAGATAAGAGCAGTATTTTTGTTGTCGTTTCTAGATAAATTTACATGTTTATATTAAATACACCGTCTATACTATTTGCAATAACTTGTATTTCGTAATTTCCACAGCATGAACAACTAAGTATGATTAATAGAAAACGGCAGATAATCATACCTTACGACTGTACTGTGGTACGTACCAGGTAACGGCTCTAAATCGATCGCTTTGAATTGAATTTGACTATAAGCATGAAGTTGAAAGAAATGGGTACCTATTTTCATTTAAATAACATGAAACCTAAAAAGACAGATACTTCTGTCCACACTTTTATTCTAAAATAAAAAATACATATTTGTACATAAAATATTTAAACAATCTCAATAAACATCTAACAGTTAAACTTTTTATTATTTAATTTGATATAAACCTTTTTGTACAAAATTTATCTGTTAGATTATAAAACAGAAACTTATCTAAATAAAACAAAATTAAACAAGAAAAAGGGTATTGCAGTAACTATTCTCAAAGAATACTATTTCAACTAAGTAATGTGATGTTACTTAATTCTAATGACCATGAATGTAGAGCTATGAAAAAAGAAAACAAATAAAAATGTTATTGCTTCTACCTCTTAAGCACGATAAATTTATTTATTAATAATTACACAATTATTAAAAATTAGAAATGTAACAATTATGTAGACTGTGTCAGTTAAAAATGTGTAATATATAGTGATTAAACAAACGTTGTATGTATCTACAGCAGTGTCTTTTCGAGAAATAATTAATAAGAGAGACGAATATTGAGAAATATTATGTCAAAATAAAGAAATTGATACTTAAACAACCAATCATTAAATAGAGATCCAACAATAAACCTGGAGAGTTTTTAAAACTTCATAAGTTAGTATATAAATTCAAACCAACAAATAAATACACTTTTTACATTGAAAGAGAGAAGTTAAATCAACAGTTACAGATGAATTGGGTAATATGGTCATGAGAATAAGGTGTAAATTGCGTATTTTATACAAATTTGTTACATCGTAAATATAAATAAAACTATGTACACAATAAATAAAATGCATTTGCATTAAAAACAGGTAAAATAGATGCTATTAATTACATTGTTTTTAAAATATTTCAACAGTTCTTCATAGAAAAATAAAATAAATTTTATCAAATGCCTGAAACAAACGAAATAGTTATTTTTGAAACTCATAGTTGATAAAATATGAATTATTAACAAACTTGATACCAAATTTTTGTTTATCTATAATTTCTATGTTTTTTTTTTTCTTATATCACAAAACTATCATGATAAACTAAAAAAAAAAATAATTTTCAACTGTACTACTTACAGTTAAACTTAGGATGAACTTGCAAAGAATTCTTGTAGTTGCCGGACCGTGGATTTTTCCAATAAACACAAATCGAAATCAAAAGTGCGCTGTGAGAGTTCATACCTTCCAGTTTCAGCTATTAACTGAACCACCCTCTGTAGTTCCGCATTATCTTGCAAATTCATTATTTTGCTTTGTAAATCTCTGAGTATTTGCAAATAATCCTCAGAATTTTCTTGGATTTCTTTATCAACCTCCATGCTTTTGCTTGTATTTGAACTGGGTTCAGAATCAGAAGTAGTTGTATCTTTTACCACAATTTCCTCTTTCGGAAGCTTTTCTAGAGGTTCATCATCAGTCTTTTCAGTCTTCCTTTTTCGTTTCTTTTCTTCTTTTTCTAGTTTTTTGTCTTTATTTTTTTTATTTTTTTCTTTACTCCCCTTGTCTATTTCAAATTTTGATTTCTTTGGTTCAAAAATAGATTCTTTCTTGGGTTCAGATTTCTCTACGGGCTCTGCAAAAGTCTCTTCTCTACTACTTACAGAACTATTCGAAGACTCAGCTTCGGCCTCTGAAAATAAAGATATAGCTTTTTTCTGTTTTTCTTCATTCTTTGGGCTTGAAAAAAGGCTATTATTTTTCTCTTCGCGTACTTCCTTTGGCGGCTCAGGTGGTTTTGTTATCACAGATTTCTCTTTATCCTTTGATTTGTCTTTATGAGATTTATCTTTGTCCTTATCTTTTCTATCTTTATCTTTCTTTTTATGTTTATGTTTTTGCTTTTCTTCGGTTTTATCAACCTTTAATTTCTCGATCTTTTCCGGAGTCGACGAATGTTGCAACTCTGGCTCCTTCAATAATTTAGATTCCTCCTTTGTCACTTCTTTTACCTTTTCTTTCTTTTCCGTTTTTAAGGGAGGTAGAGGACTTGCTTCTTTTTCTTTCAACAGATCTTTTACCAGAGTTTTCTGTTCTTTACTTTTATGATCCTTATAGTCTCCAGATCTTTGAGGTTCTTTGTCTTTATATTTACTATCTTTGTACTCCTTTTCTTTACTACGTTTGTCTTTTTTTGGTTTCTTGTCAGATTTCTCCTCTGTTAATTTTTCCTTCCTGTCCTTCTCTTTGCTGACAGATTCTTGTCTTTTATCATCTTTCTCTTTATGTTTGCTTGTTGACGGACTAACGGGTCGTTTTGGACTAGGTGGTCGTTTTGGAGATCTTCTTGGAGATGGACTTCTAGGGCGTGGTGATTTATCTTTTTTCGAACTTTTTTCCTTACTATGTTCTTTATCTTTGTTTCTATCTTTACTTCTCTTTTCTTCTTTTTCCTTTTTTCTGTCAGCTTCTGATTTATCTTTATTTCGTTCACGTTCCCGATCTTTATCTTTATTAGGGCTATATTTATTTTTTTCTTTATTTTTATCTTTATCTAAAAGAGAAAGAAAGGAAGAAAATAAAGACATTTGCTTAACTCTATAACATGATTATTAGGGTGATTTTTATTAATATATGCAGGTATATTATTTTATAGCCAAGACCCATTAGAATTGGTCCCTTGGAGATTCTGTGAAGCCACAAAAAATGTTAACTTAACTGAAGATTAATCCGTACTAAAGCAAGAAATTAAAAACTAACGCTGCACAAGTTTGTTCAAAGTTAACAAACTCATTACAAGCTGCAATGAGATATCCATATAACAGTACTCATTAAAACCCCGTTCAATAACACTTCGGTTATAGGGTAGCTCACACGATATTTTTGTACAACAGGCAAAATAATATCCTTCACTGAATTTCATTATACGTATATTTTACCCATATCTAATGTACTAGTGTTGACTCTTCCTATTTCAAATTTTTCTCTAAATCAGGTTAATTATTTGGTATGTGTAACCGAATGTGGTTGTATGTATAAAAATTATGCCTTAAATTGCATTTTTGAAGTCGAACTTTAAACAAAATGTTGAAAATCCAGAGTGATTTATTCTTTTTTAAATGGGATTTCTTTTTAATGTGCACAAACAAAAAACAGAATATTTATGGAACATACTTCAAGAACTTGTTAAGGATATTTAAGTTTCATGGATATTGACTGTAGGAATTGTTTGCGACATTCCAAATAATGAATACAATGTGGATAGAGTTTTCCACATTTTATAAGAAAAAACACTTAAGTAGTCTCCATTTGAAGGTAACTTACTGCAGGTTACCTGTATTTTCATATCGCTGAACAGGTAAAGTTTGCTTAAACGTACGCATTTCATATATATTTTCAATTGTTATAGGATTAACACTAGACAAAAATAACACCACACTACTCATTTATTTGAAACAATATCTCGACAAATGTTAGAAATGGGGAAATCTTCACTGATGGACTTTTGATATCAAGTTAAAATGATAAAATCACCTGAATAAGTTTTTAATTATCTATACTTAAGAATATGCATTTATATGTTGAGAGGGGCGAAGTCCAGCAAAGCTGTTCTACTTATTACTTACGTACTACTATGATTTCATAATGTCACAGGTACTGTTGTAATTAGGGCAATCCAGAGACACAGACACACATATTTAAAAAATTACTATTTATAAAAATAGGGATAATTGTACCGCTTTATTTATGGAAAAAGTATATTATTGCAGGATATATTTTAACAATATTTACAAACTTTAAGCGCTTAGAAGCACAGATTAATTTGGCAACATTTTAGTGTGAATTATTCGTAAAAGGGAACAAATCTCCAGGGTTCTAGATCAAAATTCAAAAAATTTAGCAGCGCCTTAATGATTATATTACCCTTTTCTGATTTATTACTGCTGGAACCACTAGTTGTGTTCTTATTTACATCTTTGGATACTGCTTTAAGATCTGGAAATACTTTAGAAGTTTTTGTTATTGGTGTACCAAATAAGGATTGAAAACTATCTGGTGCTTTTGCCTCTTCTCTCGTTTTACTTCGCCGCAACGGATCCACACCACTTAACTTAGGCTTGCTGGTTAATTCAGCCTTGGATTCATGCGATACACGATTTGTATGATTTTCATTACTATCCTGAGCACTTAATGAATTTACTATCTACAAATAAATTAGCCTTTAAAGAATATAATGGTTAAAGATGGTTAAGACCTTACAATTCCTCCACCTCTTAGCAATTTATTTTTAAATTCTTCGTTTGGTGAGCTAAAAATGTATTTCTCTTTTTGAACATTTATAATAGCAGGTCCATTAGGTTGGAGATGTAGATCGTAATTAAATTTGATCTTTTTTGGTTCATCTTTATTTCGTAAGTAAATTTCGATAGGAAGATTGAACCCTGCATAACCAGACTCCTTTACTGAATATGGAGGCTCCTTCACAACTAAAAAAAGAACATTATTTACATGAAATATTAGATATGCATTATAGTTACCCCTTTTTGGCTTTTGAAATGTTTCATGTAAATAAAACACTACCTTTTCAATATAATAGTGTATCTCTGCACTATCATAGCCTCTCACAAAAACTTCCCAATCATGCGTAAAACCCTCTGGTGTTCTTTTAGTGCGTACTGAAGCCTCGTGGCCTATTTCAAGATTAATACGTACAGACATGACTTAAACATTACTTGTATAAAATACTAAGTTTGTGTAATACTCTCATAGCAAATATATATCATCAATTTATCTAGAAATGATGATTATATTAGTATTAATATCATTTTAACCTCTTTATCAGCATTGACAACTCGTACGGGATGTGAATTGGAGTTTTACCTTTTGGAATATAAAACTGGGTATCTTATATACATGTGTATTATTATTTTAGAGCTGTGTTTCGTTAATAATTCGTAAAAGAGTCAAAAATTATAAACAAACAACTGTAGTAGGAGACATATATGCATTACCAACATATAAATAATAAAGTGCAGAAATAATTTATTACTGTAAAATATTGAAATCTAGTTAAATCCGGTGTTTCAATGTTGGCTCACATCTTTGTACAACACATGACAATTCGTTATACATGCATATCAATTTGAATGACGTTTATAAAAGTGAATTTACAAACTCAGTACTTGTTTTGTGTATAATTCTACATAAGTTGATTTTCGGATTAAGAAGGTTCAGAGTATATACAATGGTTTGTGTTCCTTGCTTTATTATACCATTAATACTTTTTATCTTCCATAAATTTATTCAACCGTATATACTACGTTATTGGAACCCATGGGGTAAGAAGGACGAAAAGGAGTTAGGCGACAAACTTGAGAAAATGCTTTGCAAAGATGGAACATGTTATAAAAAGCAGCTAGTTGCCGAAGACAACATCGTTAATGGAAAAGAATCTGAAAAATTGAAGGATACTTAACCTCTTATAGGTGTATACCTAAGTTAACTACGAGCATTTATTGTACTATCTATTATTATGAAGAAAATATTGCCATAGTTGCTCTTTTATTTATGTATTTGGAATTGTATGCATACTTGTTGATGAAATAGATATATTAAAATAAGTGTATTAAGATGTATTTTAACATTTGTTAAGGGGTAAGTGTAATATTTTTTAAATTGTATGAAGAAAATAATCATTCTGTTTTATTTACTCCAATAGCCTGGAATCTAAGCAAAAAACAATAAAAGGAAAGTAGCTCTCTATTATACACAACATTGTATAGCTTCTAACTCTGAATGGGCAATTGGAAATATAGAACAAAGATAAACATTTTATTTTAAATATGTCTTAAATTCAATATAAAGAATTACCCATACATGAAAAATAGAACTGGTTGTATAAATTAAATTTTTAAAGTAGCTTATCCGTATTTATTCTTTGTAATAATTATAAACGCGCTATGTTGTAAAACTACCTGAGCTTGTTTTACGCGTCCTGATTTATTGGCCAATTCATTAAGTTTTTGACCAAAAAGTCTAGATATATGCTGTTTTACATTCTGGAATAAATTGGACAATTTTTTAACGATTGTGAATATTAACCCTTTGCACTCCTAATTTTTTTTTTTATCTACCACTACTTAATTATATATTTGCAAAACAGGCATAAAAAGTGGTCTCAATAAAAAGTATTGGAATATGTAAAATGTGTAATTATTATTATTTCTTTATATTAAGTAGTAAATAAATGAAAATATACATAATTAACAAATTAATTCACTACTAATAACGAGTCATTATGGCCACCTGCCTGCAAACAAAAAAAACCTTCAAGGCATGAATTCGGGGAATTTCCCCATCCCTTTTGTTTACTTCCTACCTCAAATGACTGTTGTCCATTTACAAACAAAAAAATAATAAAAACAAAAATTCCCAGAAAGGCGGAATATGACAAATTCTGACCTGTTTTACGAATTTAAGTATTTGGAATACGACACATTTACTATTTGATAGAAAAGAAAACATTTAATAATTTTTAAAATTGCGTCATAATGTCGAGTCTAGCTCGACATAGGAGTTGGTGTAAGAAATACGATGTCGAGCCACACTCGACATAGGAGTGGAAAGGGTTAATACTCATTTAGTTTCGTTAATAGTTGAACGGGGGAATTATGACATAGGAAATTTACATTAGTATATTAAAATAGACTGGTGCTTTTGTCCAATCTATTGATTTTGATATAGGCACAGATATGGGTTAGGTTACTTCGGTTAGTTACTTCAAATAATGTTACTTCTTAGGGCCAGTTGTACTCAAGGTTGGTAGAATGTATGTATTCTAAAGGTTGCTTCAGTTCCTATTTTGCAATACTTGATCCTATGATTTGACCGAAAGTTTGTGGACGGAGGGGTGAAGGACGCATATTTGACGTCGTTGGTAGTAATATATAAAATACTATGTTGTTCCTAACAACGTTTAAATTGATGGATCTCATATGCTCTATATTCTACTACCACTGATGTTATTGTGAACGCTATTTTTCAACTGAGACCACCTTTAGTGTAAATCTATTCTACCAACCTTGAATTATACCAGCCAAGTTCACCGGAAGATCAACGTGAACTTGGGTTCAATAAGAGAACGCCGTTGTATGTACCAGCGTACACATATCAATAGATATATAGTCCATTCACTGTAAGTTCCGTCTTTTTAAAGGGCACTTCCCCTCCACAGTGATGCCAAATCCGCCAAACTGACGTTAGCCAATATAGGTTAGAAATCACAAGATTTTTAAATCACCGAATAAAAACCAATAAAAATATGGGAGTAATTAGTCATTCTGTTAAATTTAGGCAAATTTCTGGATATTTCTATAGTTATTCCTGTTATCAATGCAAGATTTCAAAAATTCATAAATTACGATTGCGAAATTATAAACGGATTTACATTGCTAGAGGATAAGTAATGGTTTTAACCTGCAAAATTTTCAGATACAAGACGTTATATTAACTTGACCAATACACCTTGAAGTATTACTCTATCAGAATAACAAAAAAAGGGAATGCATCAAATACAGAAAGAAATAAATGCGAAACAACTAGACTGTTTATTAAATTTGTTGAATACATTATGCAAGACATATAAAATTCATTCAAGTCATTTATTGCTGTAGTGAGAAATATACAAGAGAAAACAAGTGGTTATCTGGATTTTAAATACATAGGTGCGAAATGAGTACAAATGTAATTAAATATGTGAAAAACTCAATATTCATTCTCAGGTTCCGAACTTGAGATAATTTCTTCATCTGAAGATTCCCCTTCAAGGTTTATTATCAAAGGTAACACCTCTTCTTGGTCAAAACCAATTTCTCTCTCCCACCATTCAATGACAGTGTTTTCTGTATGGTTAACAGTATTGGACCACATTTCCGTTGTAATGTGGTCAATTGACTCTTGCCACATACTCAACACTTTTTCCATCCCAGATCCATCTCTTCCGATATGATTGTTATAGTAAACCTTACTTATACCCCAAATGTTCTCAATAGCATTGAATATGCAATGGTACGGTGGCAATCGCAAAACTCTATGTCCGTACTGGTGTGCCAGTTCATCCACAGCATAAATTTTGTTTGGTTTATGTCTAAAATAGATATATATATATGTATTGTATATATTAAAAAATAGTAAAACAACACTTACAATTGAACTAAATGTAATAGTTGCAATTTTAACATATCAGCAGCATATACAATGTTGTTTTGTGTCAGCCAAGTTTGAATGTCCTGTTTTTTCCAAGCTGCTGTTGGAGAAACATTGACGCATGTTCTGTGATATGGGGCATTGTCCATAATAATCATAGACGGTTTTTCCAAGTTTCTTAATAAATAATTTTCAAACCAGTCCAAAAATGTCTCTGCATTCATTTCTCCGTGGTAATCTGCATTTTTTGTTTTGATGGGAAAATCAATGATGCACCAGGAATAAAACCACTGCGATTACCTGCATGTACTATGATATATCTAAAAATAATATTCATGTGGACCTCATGGGGCTATAATATCAGTTCACTAACCTTTTCCCATCAATTTTTGTTCTTTTAACACTTTGCACGCTGGTATCTTGCCAGGATCGACCAACTGTGCCATTCTCAAATACCCATGTTTCATCAAGGAATACCGGGTCCCAGAAATAACTATTTTTAATATTTTGAACGTAGTTTCGAAGGAAATCAATTCTTAAAAGAGCAATATCCGAACGTTCCATCATGGCTCTGCGAGGATCGTCTTTTTTCCAAGAAAACCCAATATTCTTTAAAATTTTCATTAACGAAGTTCTCCCCCCAGAGAAAATTTCATCATCCTTCAATTTTTGTAAAAGTAAAGTTAATGTTACTTGTTGTTCTGAAAAGATACAAATTTAGCACTTCAAACCGCATTAGAATATGTAATAGTATTACTTGTCTATACATAGTATAGAGTGCATTTCGGATTGCCACAACAGTGAAATCATCAACAGCTGTCACTGTTTTTACGCGGTGTCTGGTTTTCTTGGGGCTACTGAGGGGGCGGCATTCTTTTACTTCTGTCGAGATACCACAAACGGTAGATTTATTAATTGACAGGGCATCTGCAACTCTCTAAAAATTAAGTTGTAGTATATGTATAATACTTTTTATAATTTTTACCTGACGAACAGAGACTAATGGAATAAGGGGTCCACCATTATCACGTTCTCTTTCAAAATAATTTATAAGTGACGCGACCAGCGCTTTTGACTGCGAATTTAAACCTCTCGGCATAATGCACAATTTGTTCTGAAAAGAACAGTTATTAAAACGTTATATAACACGATATATAATAACAAAATGCAACCAAAATGGAATAAAAAAACGTCAACGCACGAGAAACAGTAAACAACTGATGTTTTGGTTATCTTGCAACGAAGCATTGTGGAGGGGTGAAAGTTATTTTATATACAATTTTCTTTTTCTATATTACAGCTTCAATAATTGAAATATTAGTTTCAATTTAATTCAATTACTATATTCTTATAGTTCCAAAGGTGTTAAATTATTTCTAACACAAAAAGCAATTGTATTCTTTAAATTATGTTTTTGGTAATTTTGTTTTTCTTGATTGGCATCATCAGCCCTCAATTTGGGGGAAGACGGAACTTAGAGTGAATCGACTTTATGTATGTAGCCTGTATGTACCAACTATGGTACCAACCAAATTCAAGCTTGATCTGTATGATCTCAACCAGAGGCGTCCTCCTTTTACAAAATAACTAAGTGATTATAAACTGAATTGATTTGCAAGTGTTTAGAAAGTGAACCAGCTTAACTGAAAGTAAAGTTATTAGATGTTGGGAAAAGTAACAGGAACACATATTTTAATTCACGTAACCACAATGTAACTAACCAACACGATAAGTGATTACGATTTGAATTTGTCCAGTATTTTGGCAATTGCACCGAATCTGAATATTTGTAAATGGAACGCTATCAGCGCCAAAGTGATTAGATGATGAATTTGAATCAATAAATATTCAGTAAATAGGGTAAAAGGAGGACGCCTCTGAACGCCTAACGACGTCGTTGCGAAGACTAACATCGGCCGTTCAAGCCTGACATAAAAGCCTATAAATAAATATGTTCAAGCACTTGTAACTTTAACCATTTTTTGGCGAGTGACCGCTTGTTCAACGGTAACCGCTGGTATTGATATCGTACTGTTTTGGCGATAGGAATAGTTGTGACCAGGTTAGATGGATATAATTTTAAACTAATGAGGCATGGATATCGGTTTAAATATCGATTTGGACATTGCGAATCTACTTTTAAATGTTAAGGACTTTTTTATAATATTTGACATATTGATTTACGTATAATTTACACATAATAATATATTTACAATTAATATTCAAAGAATTTTTATTAAAAATCCTAAACTAGCCGATTAATAGCTGTATTAAAGGGTTGGTAAAATGTTATTATGCACACTCATGCAGGTCAAAGGGATACCTACAGCAAAACAGAATGTTTGAAAAAATATATTACTACGTTATTGTAAATTAAATAAAGTATTAGTTAATATTAATAAATCCATTAGAACGCACATTATTTATTAAATGAGACGTAGGTACATTTTGGAAATAGTTATTTTGGCGTATATAAAAGTTAGCTTACAAAAACAACAATAAACACAACGGTAACCAAAGTGCTATTTTCACGAACTTATCAGAAATGTACCACGTGATCTGTTACCGCTGACGCCAGTACGGTAACCGCTATTAGTTCAACGGTTACTCGCCAAAAAATGCTTTTTGTAGTAGCAAGTACTTCTTTTTATTATCGTAAGTTAACATTGCACCCGAAAAAATGAATATGTTGGACAAGTTATCTGACGATTTTTTAAATTTAATTAACATTGCAATGCACCCCAGACAACCAAAAACTCGTAAAAATAGGCCGAATCAATTCGAAATCTAGAGTGATGGAGAATTTAGACAGGTTTATGTTATTCAAGCCAGTTGTGGAATATGTGGTAGATCAAATTTCGGATGAAATTCGCTCTGAAAGTGGTAGGTAAAGCATATAGCTAAATAGTAACCAATGCAACTTTAAAGTAATGCAATATATATTTGTAGAAATCATGCATTAACACCTGCTGAGGTGGTACTTGTACTTTTACGTTTCCTATCATCTGGGGCATTTCTACAAGTTACTGGAGATGCAATTGGTGTAGATAAGTCAACAGCCAGCAGAACTGTTCAAACAGTAACCCAAGCAATTGCTGGACCAACTCCAATTTTTATAAAGATGCCCAGAGGTTTACAAGTCAAATGAAGCAAAACGAGTTTCATAAATAAATTAAGATTCAAACACCTGGTGGTGCTTTTGCAGATAATTACAGGAATCAAAGACGTTTCTTTGCAATTAATATGAGTGTTATTTGCAATGCTAATATGATGATAAACAATATTGTTTGTCGTTGGCCTGGTTCTTCACGGTTCAAATATATTCCGGAATTCAATTAAAATCTCGTTTCAAAATGGAGAATTTGGAAATGCCTTTTTAGTAGGTGATTAAATCATACTTGACACCATTAAAAAATCTCACTACTCCGATGAAACAACTTTATAACGAGTCTCAAATTCAGACAAGGAATGTTATTAAGTTGTTTTGGGCTTTGGAAACGATATTTTCCAATCTTAGCATTAGGGATTTATCTATCTGTCGATAAGGTTGAAGCAATTGTTGTGGCAGCTACAGTTCTTCACAATATTGCTTGTGCAATGTTAATATAAACTTGTCTGAAATTGGAAATAACGAACGTATTGGTAATAATGACATTGCACATATACTAATAACTAGGTATTTTCAAGGACAATGTGTACAGTATTGTTTCAAAGAAGTTATGAAAAGAATACATACATTATTTATTGAATTTTCGTTATTTTTCTAAATAATATGATATTATTTTATGCATTTTATTTGCTCTGTAAGATTTTCATTTTTACTTGGTGTTCCTCTTTCATCATCTTCATTTTTAAGTGATTTTCTTTTTGGAGAATTTCTAATCTTGTTTATGTTCTTCTTTCAGGAGCTACAATTTTAAATTGTGCTCTTTTTAAAAAAAAATTTTGTAACTCTCCGAATTCCTTTTTTTGTATCTGCCCATAGTGTTAATTTGTTGCATAACTGGTTTTTTTGGCAATGGGCTTGTTCTAGAATTGATTTGTATTAAATAAATAGTAGAACATTTCAGTAATTACTTTTATTGGGTCCTATTTCTTGCGTTGCAATGTTACTTTTGTGTTTAGTTCTTAGCCAACAGTTTGTGATCTGCTTGTTAGTTGAGTATTGTCTTTCTTTGTGTACACATTTGACTGTTTCCTCTAACATTTGTTTGAAGAAATACATTGCTATTATTATTATCCTTATCCTTGTTCTTAATGGAGTTGATTTAGGCTTTCTTAACATTTCTGGGGTATAAGAACCCCAAGAGCATGATGGACCGTTCTCAGATACCAAGGTTTCTTCATCTACAAGATAATCATATATACAGGGTGCGGCAGGGAAACGGGAAATTTTGATCATCGGCTTACTTTGGCTACGTTCGAGTAAGTAGTAGGAAAACTACCACAAATATCTGCATTGTATTTATTGCCCTATGTCCTTTCCTATAATAAAAAATCTACACACCATACGTTGAAATTCCAAGCAAACAAATAGGTCGTCGTTGGCGCGTTTTCTTTCTATTATCTATTGAATGTCATTTATCTACCAAATACAACCAAGGTTGCCAGGTTTTACTGCCATATTCATAGATAATATGAAATCTCAAAGAAAAACTCGACATAGGTAGGACACCTTACACTTAGGACAAGTTTGTATTTCATAGTTGCAATCTCGGTTTATTTGTGTCATTCTCAGATAAGGATGCATTCTGTACAATCGATGAAAGGATTTCTATTAATCCATACTGCTATAAAATTAACTACTGACCACCATTTACTAGCTTCACAGAAGTGATGATAGAGGTAAACCAGTATCTTCTGTAATTGAAGGGACAATTGTATGGAATTATGTTATAAAAAACTGTTTCTGAATAAATTAGATTTTAATAGTGTTAGTTGCTAACCTTTATTGAATGATTATTTTCAAGTGCAGTTTGTTTGGTTAGTAACCAGGGGTTGTGGATTAATAATATGTGGGCAAACATTTGAGTTTTCATGAAACTTATTTGTTACAACAAAGTTATTTAAAACAAAAATATGACAATCCCCTCATCCACTTGCCCCTTCAATTGTTCATTAACAAGTGACAATAAAATGTACTAAATGTTTTCTTTGGAAAAACATCGCATTTTAAATTCTTTATTTCTAAAATATTCCATGAAATAACCTCAAATCAACAGAAAATTTAATACATACAAGTATCACATTATTTATACAAGAAATTTAATAATTAAACAAATTATACATAACAATACAACTGAATTAAAAAAAACCGTAATGTTATAACCGATAATAACAAATATGCTCTGAAACGCTCTTTATATGCCCTATCAAGTATTTTGTCAAGGAATGCTTAAGGTACCTGAGGAGCTACCTTAAGATTTTCGTTATCTAAGGCGACCTTAAGTGAGAAATATGTTCTATGGAACATAAATTTCTGCTTAAGGAAAAGTATACCTTAAGGAAGAACTATGAATAGGGCAGTTATAGATCCTGTGCCGCCAACTATTAGCAACCAAATCGCCACCGATCCCAAATTTTTATCGACTTGTATGTACGCTTATAATTGAATATGGGAAGAATAAAACCGGTTATTCTTCCAGGCCACCAGAGGTAGCACAGTTTGCTTTTCTACATATATGGGCACGTTTTTAAATCCATCCGACAAAATGAGCATAATCGTTACCAATGATATACACAAAGCCTTAGCGCTTTGACGTCAGCAGGCTGTGACGTATTTTGACATAGGCCATATAAACGCGTTTACACACTGAGACAATCTCTGCGTTTTGAATTGGTTTATCCAAATTGTATTGGTTTTATTTTTAAAAAATACTGTGTAGTGATATTTCCATACTTTGTTGGTGATACCTGCAGTTTTTCTGTGTGTTGTATAAGCGGTAAAACCTTTTCTAAATCGATAAAAACAAGATGGCGTCGGTTGTTTTGTGTTTTGTTTGTGAGTTACACTTTGTAAATAAAAGAAGATATTATTTATCAGATTCAAGGACCGGTGAAACTATAACTGTAAGTTAAAAATATCCTAGGCTTAAAAAAGATGCTATTCCAACTCAATTCCCTAACTGTCCATTGTATTTGACAAAAAACGTGAAAATGTTATTCAAATAGTTTTATATTCTTACGTTATATTTAACAAAATTATTTTTGAACACGAAGAGATGTTTTTAAATGGGTGTAATAAACATAGCCATTTTGGATATTGATATATGTAAACGTCATATTCCTAGCAGTGAGCGTATTGCAACAATTACAATAATTTGTTCTACAAATACCCTACTTAAAAATGATTGTGGGAAGAGTAATGATAGATTAGGTAAAACACCACATAATAGGAAAGATAGATTAGGTAAAACACTACGTAATAGGAAATTAAAGGTTAAATAGCATGCCTGTAAATGTTCTCGTGAAATTGAACAACATTTCGAATAAAATTGCAATTAATGTATCATTTCAACCTTAGATTCGTCCAAATACATGTACAATTACAAATAATAATAATTAGTTCATCAAATATACACCACAAATACATCTTTCATGAAAACAGTGCTCGGTTACGTGTTTGGTTTTTACTTTGAAACTTCGTTTTTCCAAAATAAAATTGAATGGGATGTGATGAAGGGCTCAGTTGACGACTGGCATCCTCTTTAAACCAGAAGCCCTTCAAAACTTAAAAAAGAAATACAAAAAAAAGCGATTCCTTTACCGCATAGGCTAATATCGTGCATGGCGATACATCGCCTAAACAGTGTGACGTCATCGAAGAGCTCTGAGGCCTTCTAGTATCGGTGGTAACGGCATAATGGGCATTTCTGTTTCTGACGTCACCAATCTGATGGAGCAGAATAAAATTTAAAAAACAACTTGATTTACCTGATGGCGTTACCAATTGTTTGACCTCCATAACCTCAAAATTTGACAACATAATGATTTTTATAACATTGTCTTTCTTCTAGATAAAAAATAATGTTAAAACCTGGTTGAATCTTTGATTTTCATTTAAAAACTTATCCTAGTAACTAGATTCTAAAGATTCAACAGCTTTGTAAAAAAATTAAAATTTTTGTAATTGGAGTATCTAACCTCAAATTATATTAATGATTTTTCTCGGTGGTTAATTCCATGGACTTGGCACATTTTATAAAAATAGTTCGATTGAACTTTTCTGATGAATATACAATTTGATAGAAACGCATTAAATACGTATGAGACATGAGACATCGATTATATTCTATGGGACATTTCATGATTTAATTCTAGCGTTAATTATTATATACAATCAAAATGGTTTTAAAAAAAGTTTAAAAATCGTATTTTTATTAATACATTAATATAAATTTTTATCAACATTTTATGTAAAGCAATGCACAAATTTATACGAAACAGGTTATTTGAGCTATATCCTTTGTTATTTCTACAATATCATACCATCACAGTTCTCAATATTATCAGATTTATCAACAGATGAATATTTATACATTTGATTAGTAAATTTTTTGTACATTTCATTAATACAGTTTTTGCAACAAAGAAATAAAATTTTATTGTTAAAATAGAACTTAATATTTCAGTTTGCATGCGGTTTCTAATTTTTGTTTTTGTTAAATTCATTGTAATAAATATTCTTTCCACAACAGCATTTGATAAGCTGGGACACAACCAGAATGTTTATATTTTAATACAGCTTGCCAAAATTTGTAACTGTTACTTACAGTATCCTCACCATTCAAAGAGACTCTATTAAATTCTATTAAGTTATTGTATTGTGTCTCAAGTTTGTACAAGTTTTTGCACTCAACGAAAATATCGATAAAAGGCAAATCGGAAAATTTGTTCCTGGTAGTTTGATTAAGACAAAACTTTGGGCTTAGCCTTTGTAAACTTTTAAAATGTTTTATATTAGCTGGGAGCCTAATTCATAATTCACTTACTAATTTTTGTAGCTCGACGACCTCTTTGGTATTCCACGCCAAAATCTATTTGATTTGCATCAAGAAATGCGAAATCATATTAATGTTATTATTTATATCACTAAGGAATGCTGATTTGAATATTTTTTTACTTAAGAAAAGTATCAAAAATGTTATATTCTTTACAGCATCACCTGTTTCAATATTGCCGAATAACACTTTTCCTTATTTATTACTAGAGTAACCAAAACTTGCGCATAGGCATCGGTATTACGGGTTAATGTAAGAATACGAAAAATTCATAAATAAACTTACTTGCTAATTATTCAACAAATTAGAGGCATCAGGATGTGAACTACTGTAAACTTGCATCATTGCATATGTTTCCACAGTTACTTCTTTAAACCTTGTGCGTCGACAAGAAAAAATATTCTTATACGTAGAAAACGATCTCTCCACATCTAAGGAAGTTACATTTGCATGTAGAAACTGTTTTTCAAAATCACTTAAAAGTTCACTATTCTTACACTTATTATAAACGGCCTCTAAAGTATTCAAATCGGGATTTTTCCTTAAAACATCTGCCAACTTTTGACTAGCGCATAATCCTGGTGTATCATTTAATGTGTGTAATTTATTTTTTACACTCTCCACTATGTCTAATGATTTCTGCAATGACAATTCAGTACATTGTAGTTTTCTGATGGCATCTAGTAATACTGTATAATTGGTACATATTGTTGTTAAATCTTCTAAAAGTTGAGGAATTTGAAATTCTCTTTGACTTTCTCTAATTGCTTTGGATTCATTCCGATTAAATCGCATTATAACTGATTGAATTTGTTGAAAATGGATCAAATAGTAAGAAGCTGCTGTTAGCCAAGTACCCCATCGCGTTAAAATTGGTTCAGGAGGTTCTGGAATACCTGGACAAAATTTACGAAATTCTTTTAAACGTTTAGGAGATTTTCGAAACACTGCTTTAGTACTTCCAATCATCCGATCAACGTTTCCGTAATGTTGTCGAACAACTTCACCAACTAAATGCAAAGCATGCAGCACGCAGGTTATATGTATTAAGTTAGGAAATATATGTTTTAAGGATCGCCCAACACTTAACATCGTTGCTGCACTATCTGTCACAATCATCACAACTTGATCTTGTGCAATTTTAAATTTTTTCAAAGCGTTCATTATCACTTTTTGAATATTTTCCGCGGTACATTGTTGAACACGTTTGCAAGCTAACAAATATCGAGATGCTGTGTTCTCGCTAGATAAAACGCGAGCTATTACATTCACAATACTGTTTTTCTTTATATCAGTCGTCTCATCCACGGTAATCCATATTTTTTTGGAACATAAATCACGTTTACACACATTTTCTTGCATCTCTTTCATTCGCGGCAAATGATTCTGTAATTGTGTTTGTGAGGGTAATGGGTACTTTGGAACGTATTGTCGCCAAAACGTTTTAAAAGCTGCTTTTCTCACCAACGACAACGGAAGATTACAAGAGGTAAACATAATTAATAAATGTATGAGGAATAGTGTATAAGGTATTTCAGTTCTTGCATTTCTCGTATGCTTAATACCATTGGCATGGCTCTGGCAATCAGTTCTGTCCAATGCAGCCAAACGAACATTGCATATTAAGCAAAAAACTGCACTACCGTCATATTTTAAATGGGGAAAAAGTGACATACTTATGTACATTAGTAGCAAATCTATTACGAGGCATTGTTTTCTTAGGTATGTAAATATTAGTTCTATATGAACTCTACTAATGAGGAATTTTCGATATACATATTAAATTTTACTGTAAAGTTTATATGAAATAATGTAGTGTAATCATTAGAGTTGCTCACTAGCGCCAACGGGCAGTGGCGGAGGTTCGATACAAGTATAACTGCGAGTTTCAACCAGATATGTTGTGTATGCATGTACGCTGCCGTAAATACTATTTCGTAGTTCTACGTTTGTTTTAAAAATGTTGCCTACGGTGCGAAAACGACCAATGTTGGACAAAGTTACAGAATTTATAGCAGAAATGCCTGACCTAAATTATGATGGCGTTAAAATTCAATGTGTAGTTTAATGTGTTGGTCCAAAAGGGATTGTCTACGTCACGTAAATAGTAAACAGCATTCTTCAAAAAAAAATTGCACTGTGACAAATTTAAATTAAGTGTTACCTTTAATGCATGTAATCTACCCTTTAATTTACTAGACAAGGAAGCATATGCCTTCTTTTGGAGTAAATATTTGGACTGTAAATTACCAAGTCGGGTATCGTTACAAAAAATTGTGCCATCTGCTCGTGAACATGTTGAAAAAAGAATTAAATCGGAGTTGAAAGATAAAAAACTGGTTATGTGTGGACGAAACAACAGATCGTAAAAGACATCCTGTGGTTAATGTAATGGTACGTACAATGGAGCCACATCAATCGTCACCTTCAATGCTATTAGATACCAGACGAGTACAACAATGTACTACCGAAGTAATTTCAAAGTTAGTGTTAAATACATTGGAAATGTTTGAACTTTCAACAAATCAACTGTTGATGTTTATGAGTGATGGTGCCGCAAACATGCTTTCTGTAGGCCGGTCTCTTAAAAAACATTGTGCTAACTTGTTGCTAACTATTCAGAACAATTACTTCGGACTAGTGGAGGCAATTGAAGGCAGTAGAAAAATTACAAAATCCTTCGGTGTCGTTAGTGGAATCTCTGCAAATAGTGCAACATGTTCATGCACAGCTATGTGCGGTAGAAGACGCAAAAATGTTTGTGTTCTAGAAAGGCTTGAAAGTGTTTTAGAGAAAGACTCTGATTTTGGCACATTAAAACAAATTTCAGAAGTTGCGTCAACAGAACCGTTAAGTTGTTCCAAAGATTATTTTAATTGCGCAAATATAACGTCACTAGATGTAGAACGTTCGTTTTCTGCACATAAACACTTTTTCCTCACGCCGCACTCGGTTTGCCGAAACAACTGCGGAAACATATCTAATGTTGCAGATATTTAAGAGACATTATTCACTTTGTGATTTCACGGAAGACTCTTAAGACAGTAAGTGTTTGAGCACGTATTATATTTTATTTCTGACCATTTATTTTGTGTAAACTTTTATGCGCCCGCCATTGGCTGTTGGCGCAAATTGAGCAACTCTAATAATCATTCCGAAGCATATCTCAATGGTAACGACAGCATTAATGTTGAACCTAAAATGACTATTTCGATTTTATTTACTATTGAAGACACGATGGATTTATTCGTTAAGTGTGCTATTGTTAGGTAATCATGAGAGCAGTTTGCGCATAGTACTTGTGCGTTCTCTCATTTCTTTCTCTAAGGGCTGTCGTGTATATAGATGAGTTGAATTGGGTGAAATGATATTGTTGACCGTGGTTGTTCGGTTAGAAGTGAACGAAAATTTGTATGCAAATGTTAGAATTTGTATTGGCCAGTATCCAAAGTGGGAGAAAAGGACTCGGTGTCTCGCTGCTGATCGGAAAATATGGAAATGGATTCCATTACCGACCGTATAAAGGCCTTCTCCCATAAAAGGAACCTCAGTCATATTCCTCTTTCGCTCCTTTTCATACTTCAGCGTAATCCTTGGAATTGTGGTCTCTTTTGCCCTGTTAGCACCCTCTGTCGGTCTATATTAAGGTACAAGTGTTATATGACCACTTGTTTGAAATTGAATTTCGCGCACGCGTAACTTAACAGTTTTTTTTCCAATTATGTTGTTATAATTATTTTAGCAAATTTATAAGAAATTCAACAACAAATTTTGAAATTGACCGTAGAATTATATGACACTACAGTTTCTGTTATTTTGTCTTTTTTTCAAAAGGTGATATTGATTTGCATCATGGATCTAAGCGTTTTACATATTATAGCCTGTCTTACATTGAGATCTAAATATTGGTTCTCATGGAGTTTAGCTGTTTTCTATTAGTTTATACCGATTTGTATATAACGATCCTTTTTTAGAACTAGGAGTGTTGCAAGTCTTTTAGCGGTCTTCATTCCCAGGGTAAACGCTTGTTATATTTACGTTTATATCATTTATCAAATTTGATTAATCGTTTGCAGTGTTATTACTTCTGATGTTTACTTTTCGTGTTTTCTCTTTCATTTATATGCATTTTTGAGTGAATTTATGTTTTAAAGATCTACTTTTAATACTGTTGCCCATTGTAAGTACAACTGGCTGTTGGAGCGACCCTCTTCCAGGTGCCTACAGTCACGTTTCGGAGATAGTCAGCAAGTCTAGGAACGTTCAGATTCGCTTTAATTTATTCATTTCGGACGAACCACGGGGCTCCAGTAATCAAACCCAATATTGTTTTTAAATGTTTTCGAACATTTTTAGAGTTTGAAGGTGACTGCTCGCTGTAGTTGACCAAGTTGACTAAGGGCTTCATAAGTTAGTATGGGCTTGAGACATGCAGTATAAAGAAGTAACTTGGTTTTCGTTTTCCTTTGCAAAAGAACGGTATCAGCATGGTCTTCGCATCGATGAACTTATACTTGTCATGTCTCACATAAATGTTGCTCCCTGGTAGGTTGCGCTTGATCGCGAATGGAATCGCTATTAACTTGTTCTCATTGAAGGAAAGTCTCTTCTTGGCCGCCCATTCGACGAGTTGGTTCGTCGCTTTCTGTAGTTTCTGCACCAGTAGAACCTAACTTTTCGACGTGGCATACACAGCAGTGTGATCCACATACGCGTCCAGGTGGCCACAGGATATCGAGGAATATCCGAGGTATACAAGAGGAATAGCTCCGGGCCCAGCAGTGATCTTTGGAGTATCCTGGAGCGAATTATGCGGCGAGACGAGAACCAGGAATCCACCCAGACGCAACGGCTTAGTTCAGCGGTTCTCAAACTTTTTTGGCGACGGAACCCATTTGAAATACCAAATATTTTACGGAGCCCTAAAATAAGCAAAAACTGGTTTTATGTTCATTCTTTAATTATAATCATTTAATTTACTAAAAATCATACACAAATAGGTACATTATACACTACTGACTTCTACAACAATATACAAAACAATACACAATAATACAATATACAAAATAACACTGTATTGATTCCACACCTTAAATTGATAAAATTGTTTCCATTTAATGGGAGGTACAGGGAAGTATCCCTAACTTTGAAGATAAATAAAAAAAAAAATGTTAGGACAAAACTATATTGTGGCATCAGAAGGATACAACTGGAAGTTAATTTTACTTAGTTTTAAACAACATATTATTCAAGTGATGTCCCTCACTATCAATGCACTGATGTAGCCGGTTTCTGAAGTTCTCCACAACTATGCGAAGCATCTGTTGCGGAATGCGGCCAACTTCAAGGCGTATTGCATTCTTCAAGGCTTCGAGGGTCGATGTTTAAATTCCTCACTCTTGAGGTAGCCCCATAAAAAGTAGTCGCACGGAGTTAAATCCGACTAGCGCGCGGGCCATGGCATGTCACCGTACCGGGAAATCAAGCGCCTGGGGAACATTTCCCTCAAAACAGCCATGGAATTTCTAGCAGTATGGGCCGTGGCACCGTCCTGCTAAAACCACACTAGTCCCCAGTTTATCTGTTGAAGTTGTGGTTCAAGAAATTGTTGGATCATGTTAACATACCGCTCAGAATTGACGGTAACAGCAGAATTGTTCTCCTCGAAGAAATGGGGCCCAATGATGCCTTCACTGCTGATTGCATACCAAACTGTCACTTTGTCACTGTGTAGAGGTCTCTCATGAATTAACCTAGGGTTTTCACCACCCCAATAACGCATATTCTGCTTGTTAACTATTCCAGAAATGTGGAAGTGCGCCTCGTCACTAAACAAAACACGTGCATCTTGAGGCAAGTTTTGAATCAAAGTTTCACATGCCTGTACTCAATTTTGCCGGTCCCGCTGTGACAGTTGTTGCATAATGACCATCTTGTATGGATGGAAGTGAAGGTCTTGGTGGAGAATTCGACGCACAGTACGGTTAGAAAGCCCCAGGGGGATGCATGCTTGCGAGCAGAACGCTTAGGGGACTGCAAAATCTTCTTACACGGTCAATGTTTTCTGGAGTTCGGATGGTCCTCTGAGCCCCAACTCTGTTTTGCAAAATACTACCACATGCACGGAAGTTCATCACCCAGAACAAAATGGATTTTCGTTCTGGAACAGCATTACGTGGGAGAATTCGATAACGAGTACGCAGCGCACGGTGTACTGCAACGATAGACTTGTTTTGGGAAAAATACGTCTCAACGGCAAACGCGCGTTGCTCTTTCGAGGAACCCATGTCTACAACTAATGGCGGCACTAAGAGAAACTTCCAAGGCTGCAGCGTCATTAGAGCCTACCCTCACCCTTCCAACACGTCCCCTCCATTCACAACGCCATCTCGAAAGTAGGGATACTTCCCTGCCCCACCCTGTATGAAGTTGTTTTTTATTTTTGACCAACAGTTTAATGTCAGGCTTGATAGATGAGAGTTGAAGACCCATGTCAGGTTCAGTATCCAGTCTATTGCGGTATTTTGTCTTTGTAGCTGCATATGCTGAGAATCCCGTTTCACACAAGCACGTTGTTGGGAACGGGAGAAGAATGGTCAGCCTGTGTGGCAAGTTGTGGATATTCATCACGAACCCTGCACCAAAAGTCATCAAGTGACATTGTTTTGAACAATGATTCCATGCTTGAATCTGATGTCATTTCTAAAAAGGATTTATAGGTTTCGTTTGACATATTTTCTGGCTTCTGCAAATTCGGTACAAAAGGATTCTGAACCCATGAATTCATTTTCAGTTTTGTATTCTGCTCTTCAGGGAAATACGCCTCAAAAGATGCGCACATATCATGGAGACATTGGACCAATTCTTCAAATATTTCATTTGGTAATTCTGCTATCTCACCAACGAACATATTCAGTGTTAAAAAGCTTTCTAGTTCTCTCTTGCCAACGCAAACAATCCAAAAATTATTTTCTTTTTGAAAGCGGTTATTTTAGTATTAGTATTGAATACTGTTTGTTTTCCTTGTAAAGATAGATTTAATTCATTAAATTTTCAAAAAATATATCCGCCAAAAAAGCTAGTCTGTACAACCAAGTTACATCGCTCAAACGATCTTTTAATTTCAAAGAAATGTCTGTCATAAAAGCTCGTAAATCAGCTCTTAGTTCGAATAATCTTGTTAAGGTCTTACCCCGAGATAACCATCTAACCTCAGTGTGGAGCAGTAATGTTTTATGTCTGCTCCCATAATCTTCACACATTATTGAAAACAATCGGGACTGAAAAGGGCGTGATTTGACGTAATTGATTGTTTTTACTGCTTCATCAAGAACCAATTTTAGATTTGGCGGCATCTTCTTTATCGCGAGTGCTTGTCTATGCAGGATACAATGGCTGGAAGTACAGTTTGGCGCTTTACTTTTTATTAGTGATACCGCTCCTGCTGTTTTACCAGTCATTGCCTTGGCCTCATCTGTACAAATATCGATACAATCGTTCCAATCAAGATGGTTTATTTCAAAAAAATTGTTAATCGTGTTAAAAATTTCTATTCCGGTAGTGTTAGTTGGCAGCGATGCGCACATAAGCAAGTCTTCTTCGAGTGAATGTTTATATGGATATCGTACAATTATAGGCAAAATGGTCAGTCCAGCAACATCAGTCGACTCATCCATTTGCAAGGCAAATTTGTGTTGAAGGCGACCAACAAGTTCTTGTTTGATGTAGCCTGCGAGATTACTAATTCGACGCGAAACTGTGTCGTTTGAAAGCGGCACTGTAGAAAGATGCTTTGCAGATTTTTCATCAAGCATACATTGTGTTATGTCTGCCACACATGGTTTTATTAAATTCTCAGCGATAGTGTGCGCTTCGCCCGCTTGTGGAATGCGATAGCTGACCAAATACGATGCCTCCGTGGCTTTTTCATTCACAGTTTGGATCGCATAAGTCAAGGTTTCTTGACTTATTAATAATTGTTCTTTCTTACGTATAAAAAATGTGTTCTTCTTGTCTTTGCAATAGGTGTGTATAGTTTGTAAATGTCGGCGCATCTTAGTAGGTACCATAGAACTATTCGGAAGTAGTTTGCTACATAACATACAGAGTGGTGAGCTGTTAGAATCAACAAATCCGAGTTTGATGTAAGATTCGTTATACTTCCTTTTTTTCACCTTTCGTGAGTCGTTAGATATTTGACTGCTTGAAACCATGGAGTTTGAAGTCGTCATATCACCTCCTTGATTCTCATTGTCTTGATCGGAAATATTTGAGGTTGATGCCGCATCTTCTGGGCGAACCACCTTTGAACTTTCGAGCCTACATTTTGTTGCAACACCTTTAAGCCAACGCCCCATTCTATCTTTTAAAATCAACGGTGGACTGCGCGTTGCAATCACGTCACAGAGTGGAACTGAACTCTGTGCTGCGTGGCGCTGGTTTATATAGCCCCGGGCGGTGAAACATAGATAGCGAAGCGACGAGACCCTTCGAGGCGGTTCGAGGTGTTTGTGGATGAGAGAAAGACGAAGAGAGCACTGGAATGTTCGCGACGTGTGTAGATGAGACAGCGCGCAGCGAGAGAGAGGGGGAGAAAGCGTCAGCACGCCACTGCGTGGGTGTGTAGTGACGAGAACGAGATCGTACCATTATTGTTGATTTATTATGCTGCTTGTTGCCTCATTTTCGGCTATTATGCACTGAGAGAAAAATAACTTTTATAAAACCAAAATTAATATGATATTTATAAGAGTTTTTTCTTCAATGTCAGAATTGATGCGCTTTGTTCTTTAGGTTGATATTATTTTAGCGGAGCCCTCGCAGAGGCCTTGCGGAACCCCAAGGCTCCGTGGAGCACACTTTGAGTGACACTGGCTTAGTTAAAGCTGAGTCAGCGTTCATCCTTATAATTTTAAAGATTAGTTTGCCATCTCAGCCAGCCGAAAATATTATATTGTTGTTATAATATATAAACTGGGTCGTTTCATATTTAAAGCCAAGTCAAACGTCATTTGTTCCTAACGCACATTTTTGTATAAAAAGGCTCCTCTACTAGACAAAAAACCTCGTTAAACAACTCGAAGACACCATGATCGTCACTCCACCTCTTTGTAAATCTAAATGCCAAGCGTCTTTGTTTGAAACGTAACGGATGAAAAAGGTGCCGCCATCCTTCCTATTCCGTATCGCATTGTCTCGAACACAATAACTTTGACTCCAGTTACACAGTTTCAACCAAAATTACCCCCGAAAAGGTAAAACTAAATAGTTTATCGCCGATCCAATTGCCGCTGATAACCTACCTTTCTCGTACGAAAGATTCGAAATAAGTAAGTGCCTAGTTCTCTCGGGACGATTTTTCCGTCAAATTTATAATTTCTTTCATCGAAATACCACACTAAGTATCGTTTGTCGCCTGAAAACGTAAATTTTTATAAGGTTTTCGCCAACCTACATGCCCGTACGATTGCCGCTGTCATAGCGTTCTATAGTAATGACATTTAGGAGTACCTGCTTTTGATCGTTCGAAAATCATCTCGAAACACCTAGAAAGCACTATAATCGTCTCCCCAATTCCAATTTTTGCGTAACTTACACTTCGCACCTATCTGCAGCTTTAAATACCAAGCGTCTATGAACGGAAGGAAAAGGTGGTCCCGATCAACTAAAATCCTCATAGTATCGCCCCAAACACTTAATAATCTCAATTCCAGTTACACATTTTCAACCAAAATTACGTCTGAAAAGGTAAAATTAATTATCGCCGATCCAAATGACATTGTCGACATATATGATGACATGACATATGTGACCTTCCTACACGCACATTTTCACATAAAAAGACATCCTGTTAGGCAAAAATCCTTGCTAAGCACCTCGAAGACACCTTTACCGTCACTCCAATTCCAATTTCTGCTTAATTTATACTTCGCACCTCTTTAAATCCAAGTGCCAAGCGTTTTTTTTTATTACCACATTGACCTTCTTAATATGTTGTGTCCGTCCCAATTTACAAGATTTTAAATTCATTGTTTCTAATTATCATTCAAGTAGTCCAACAATTGTTGATTGTTATATAGAATGTGTAGTAGTTTTTATTTTTATTTATTGATTTGACAATTTCTTACTACTATTTTAACTGTAAGTACAATTGTCTCTATTAAATTTTCAACATCCAGTTAAAAAATCAAGAAGAATTTGTACATTTACTATCTCTAAAAAGAACGGCTGATTGGAGTCTTTATTTAGAATTTTATTACGGGGGCCTTCTTCTTGGTTGTCTTGTCTCTACCGTGAGTTAACCCTCTGTATTAGAATATATTGTCATATACAGTTTAAAAAAAAATTATAAAATTAACTTAAATTTCATTCTTTTATAATAGTTAACATAAGATATGATGTATTATTTGTGGTCAAGTTAGTATTTACTAATGATATAATATTTTTACTACATAATGTCTCTTCGGATTCTTTCAGCGAGCCTGAAGATGGGACATTAGTCCCGAAACCGGTCGCTCTTTTCCATTAAATTGAGTTATTGTGAGAAAGTGGACTTTTCTTTCTACTACCCTTACCAAGCGTTTTTGTTTGAAATGTGACGGAAATATAAGGTGCCCCCATCCTTGCTATTCCGTATCGTATCGCCATGAACGCACAATAATCGCGACTCCAGTTACTCATTTTTAACCAAAATTACGTCCAAAAATGTAAAACTAGCTGATTTATCGCCGCTCCAATTGCCTCCGTCAACCTATCTTTCTTGTATGACAAATTCGAGATCAATAGGCGCCCAGTTCGCGCGTCGCCCGACGATTGCCTCCTCGAAATTGTAATTTCTTCTTGCGAAATACCGCACCAAGTAGCGTTCGTCGCTCGAGAGTGACCAAAAACGCATACTCGTTAGAATCTCACTTGACAACTTTGATCATTTTCTAGCGCATTACAGTTTATGGTTGTGTTTTTCGACCACGGCATCGAATTGCCGAACGCCGGTTAATATAATCGCCGGACTCCGTTTCGCACGAAAATACACCTATTTTATCCCCCTTTTGATCCTTGTCGATCGCGCGCGTCTATCACGCCCGTCCTTTTTCGCAAATCTCGCCTAGTTTGCTCCCTTTTGACTCTCTCTTTCGTTCCACTCCCACCAACGGACGACCGATCTATAATCGAGGATGCAAGCGAGCTGACGTGTAGTTGTCGATCAGCGTTTATTAAATATCTAAAATAATAAAATATAAATATGTCAAATTTGACACTTAATTTTTTTATCTAATCTTGTCTAATAAACGGGTCACAAAAAGACGTTATGATAGTGGACAACGAATATGTTGATAAGGGAATCGAAATGGAAATATAAAATAGAACAAGTGTCGCAAGTGCTGTCTTCCTCTTCCGCTTTTCTTTTCTTAGTATCGTAATTGGAGTAGTTTTTTATTTTCTTTTCACTAGATGTTTTTGGATATAATTTGTTTCGAGTACGCCTTTGTGTTTGTTCTTTTCAGCCGATTTGAACTGGAAGTAGTTCGTCGATCGGCGTGTCCTTTTCCTTATGTGCTGCGGAAAAAAATCGACCCCAGTCAACCCGTCGAAGGTCGGCTTCTTATCAGTGCTCTACTTGTTGTTGCTTGTCCTTAGTTTGTACTTTTACTTTTATCAAATTGTTGTATTACGCGCAGTTTTTTCTATTTTTTCGACTGCTCGAATCACTTTCAATTACTTTTTCACTATTTTTACTAGTTTTATTTCAGTACGATTATCATGCTGGCACTCTTATTACCAGGACCGGATTGTTTTTAAAAATATATTTATATTCACGTTGTCCCCGCTAGTATGCTCACCATCAGGATGCAAATGGTAAGAAATATGAGGCTGATTAAATGCAGCTAATGAGCAAGAAGTCAGGGCCTCCTTTGCTAAGCAAAAAGAAAAAAAAATGGAAGGTGCGCAATAGCACAGAAACTAAAAATCTACAGATTGATTGTAACTTATTTCATGTAAAACAGAAATTCAAATATACCAGTGATATACAACTTTTACGCATTTCAATTTTTAAGAAAACTTTCTCAGTTTAAGTTTGCTTAAAGGTCATTTTGACTGTATTAGAAAGAGCGGAGTTGCAGAAATAGTATGTATCCTTGGTAACTGTATGAGTAAACATGTAGTCCGCAGTATAGAATAGTTTCGGTGATACCATTCATTTGAAAATCTTAACTTGCCTATACAATATAACTGTAATATAACTAGTTTACCGTTATTATTTCAAATTTATTGAAGTATAATTTAGATAACATTTCCATTAATTATTTTGTATATTGTTCATATTTCCAGCTCTAGCATTGCTTTCCGTGTAATTAAAATAACTACATTCGAGAAGCTGGACGTTTAATACCTGATGCAAAATAAATATTTTCCTAACGCTTTCGAATTCGTACCTTTCGTAAAAGCAACATCAAGAGATGCTAGAGGAATTACTAAATGGGGATTGATATTACATTCCATTTCTTTTTGTGGATTCAGTCCTCCCAGTATTTGCTTTTGGATCTGACCGCATACCGCCCTTTTCTAAAGCAAATATGTTGATGTTTGACATTGTGAAATCTCGGGTGGGCTTTCAAGGAATCCTGCCATATATCGAGTGAGAATCGACTTTTTACTCCATTGGTTTTTTCATATGGGAGCGTTGTAAATGCTACGACAGCGTACCATAATGTACACTGTGACCGTTCAACTGAAAAATAAACTCTTTGGTCACGAAACATATATTTTGCAGAACTCAAGGTAAACAGAAATTCTTCGTTTTCTTTCGTGGGAGTAAAGCGACGGATATGTTTGTAACGGTTTAACTTGTGTAGAATGATGTAATGCGATCTAGGGACGGATATTTTTACTTCGGCTTGCGCCTTCTTGCCGTTTCTATTGTTAAATAAAAACTCCTTTTTCTAAATGAAAAAATATCCATTTTTATATAACATTTGTATTGTAACGAGAATGTCAGGACACTGGCCGAAAGATCTGGAAATAAACCAGAAATATTTAGTTATTGTAAAAAGAAGAATATGTATTTATCCGCCTGATCCATGTTACAGTATTTTATCAAATATATGCCTTTTAATATAAATTGCATCAATGTTACAGCATTTTGTTTAAAATTAGATTGTATCAACAAATACGCTAGGTATTGTTGTTTGGTTTTCCGATATCTAAGGTCAAATATTAACATTTTTCGTTTTCCTCGATTTTTGAAGTGAACTGAAGGTTTTTCTACTGAAGGAATTGCGAATCGACGAATTGATGAGGAAGAAGTTAGAAACTTCGTTACTGGGGAAGCTACTTTCAGTAATTGCAACAATTTTTAGTAGCAGTCTCCTAAGTGATACATCTTTATTTGCAGTCAGTATGCAATAGTTTACATCAGTCGTTTTCAAAGTGTGGGTGGCGACTCACCGGGGGGTCGCGTTATAGAACTGAGGGGGTCGCGAGAGGATTTCCAAAATAAAAGAAAACGCCTTACTAAGACATTTATATCCATCTTTCGAAACGTAAATGAGAACATAAAAAAATAATGCTTTAACACTAACCTAAGTTTTATCGTTTATTCAGGAACATAAACTTGACTACTCGTGCACCTTGTGGAATATAAACGAAAACATTAACAGTTTTATACATAAAAAAATTACAAAGTAAAAGAATCTTAATGCGACGTATGTATGTGCTTGTTTTTCAAAAACTAGCATCTCGAATCTGAGGTGTGTATTTGATACACACACAATGATATAATTTTCAAGTTCGAGACGATTTCTCACTTTTGTTTTGATTACAGTTATAGACGTGAAACTCAACTCGCAGAAATATGATGTTGCAAATGGAACCAAACACTTTACAGCTTCGTTTGCGAGCTGGGGGTATTCTTGCATTCTTTTGGTCCAAAACTGATCTGGGTTCTGCGAAAAATTATAGTTTTAACATTCCATCACTTGATATTTCAATAAGTTGTTCCTTCATGTTTGTTGCAATCTCAGCGTGCTGAAAAGAATTGTCTAAAAACGGATTCAGTATCCATCTGTAATTATCATAATTGTTTTAAATTTCTTTGGGGAAATAGTCGCAGAGCTGTTGCTTTAAGTTGTGCAAACTGATTTGCATATCTGCAAAAACATGCTCAGAATTTATCGGACTATACTTAGTTAAATCTTCCATGAGTTCTTGAATGCACTGGAATGAATTAAACTTCGTTTTGCCAATTGAATTCGACTATAAATCAAGTTTAGCTTTCTTTCAAAAAATTTCACGGGCTTCTCTTTTTTGTCTGGATATTTGCTATTTAAATGTTGAAGTAGCTTTGATGGTTCATACTTTCTTTTGACAAAACTTCTCTACATACAACACACTGTGGTTAATTGGAAATAACGGTAAAACTATATTTAAGATATTTATCTTTGTACAATCTATTTTTCTTTTTATATTTGTCACTTCCAGACGTAGATGGTTGTAATGATCTTTTTAAAAATTTATCCATATTTAACAAACCAATAAATTTCAAAATAGCCGATATTGCACTCAGTAGCTAACAACACAGCACACAAGTTGGAAATGATGCCTCGTCGTGCTTCGCTGCTTATATAAAGCCAATCTGAAACTTCCAGAAAGCTCCAGTGCCATCTAGCACTCTCTCGAATATGGTGGAAACTTCCGTAAAACGCGAAGAACAAAGAAGAAATTGTGATACTTGGTGATAGATGGCGTAGGTCAGACAGTCGCTAGAAATATTGGTAAACATAAAGTTTAAATCATTCTTTTTTTACATTGGTTGATCTTCTTAACATTGATTTTCAAATATAATTATATATTCAAATATATGTCAAAACATAAAAACAGAAAGATTTTTATATTTTTAAACTTGGTGCTTTACGACTAGGAGAAAAATGCCAGTAACAGTGACGTAACTCCTTACAGTCGCTGTTTTATTATGAGGGGGTCTAGGAACAAAATTCTTGCCTTAAGAGGGGCCATTTGAAAAAAAGTTTGAGAACCACCGGTCTACATTACAACTTTTTACCGCAATACGATACTCTATCAAATGGTTGTACATGACGTGGACGATTTCCCACAGATTGCGCCACTAAGCCTAAAGCCTAAAGTATTCTATTCAGTTAACTCTTACGGGTGAACCATGTAGATGTTCTACTAGATTTCACATCGGGATCATTGGATTCAGACTATTAGAAGAAAACCTTCTGAAGTTTATTTAATGGTTAAGTATGACAAATAATTGTGAGAAAAATAAGCATAAATTCAAGGGCACTAGTGTATTAATGTTATGATCTATATTCTACAGTAACCATTTATGTATTGTATACCTGACGAGAGTTAATGATTCTACTCGTTTACGATTCTCAATGCAATATCAATTAATCATTCATTGAGACTACTTGGAATAACTAATTCAAGGGTTTCGCAAGACTAGGTATACGAACAAAAAAAGTAGGAGCGTACCTATTACGTCTGGGTTCCATTGTATGTAAATATACATGTATGTACGAAGTAGTATAAACATAGAAATCGATTTGGAGTAGCAAACCTTTGAAGTAGAAGTGTATTTCGTAGTCGACGAAATTGCCGAGAAGTAAAAATTTCTTAATTTCCATGAATGTGCGAGTTTGATTTATGTTAGTGTCGAATAAAGTGTAAACACTCATAATTCACTTCCAGAAATGAAAATTGCGAAATATTTTCATGCTCGCCATGCATCACTGAAAGTTTTATGGCCTGTTCGAGAAGTAAGTATAGTGCGATAGCGAAAAAGAAAGTCGGTAGCGTGCCAGCGGAAGGACAAGGACCGAAAAGGGAAAAGTGGCGAAAAAAGTGAATTGCCGATGTGATTGATAGCTAACGGAAAATTGCTACCAAAAAACGTAGCCCGTGCAAGCAGCGCGAGATGGAAATAACTTCGCGTCTTTCAAACAAATGATAGTCGCATTTTCCAATTGCAGAAGACAAAGATATGTTTAACATCAGAGAAATGACTTCCCTTTGTTATGCTAAAATATTGACAAAGTTACCGCCAAATTAGTTATTTCGCGATTAATATGATATCTTTCTTTTAGAATATGAGATGGAACACTTTTATTAATCTTTTAATTAATTTAATTATAACAAAAATTCAAATTTTCATCGTTTAAAGTTATTTATATAATAGGGTGATTTACCATCTACCACTTACATCTGTCGGAATGTATCCACTCTTGAATAGTATGTCACTGCAGTGTATCATAATTAATTATATGGTCTCTTTTCAACGGTATTGTTGATTCGAAGCTTAATGCAATATACCCGGAGAAGACCCAGAAATAGGAGAAAAAACCAGGTTATTAACGATGTACAGTTTTTAAATTTCCTGGACAATTTAAGTTGGTAGTTCCAGGAATAAATGTCATATTAGCTAATTTCATGGCGTAATACATGCGAATATAATCTCTATTGCCAAATTAACCAACTTAAATGCGAGTTCAAAAAATTGATAAACGGATCGTATGTCAAATTTTATGTAATTTGTTTCTTTTATAACTAACTGTTCTTTTTTGTAACTTTTTGGAGTTATGATTACAAAGAAACATACGATTTTTGAAATTAATTATAATAATTCGAGTTTTATAAGTATACAATGTTTATTCATTCTCCAATTTTCAAAAAAATCCCAAATTAAATTGTATAATATCTAACTGCTGCTCTATAATTATCTATTTAATAAATGCTTTGCTAAACATACACATGAAAAAAAAATTCTTTTCATGTGTATTTTTATACTTCATGGTAAACCTAAGGGATCATTTGCACGTATAGATGACGCTGTGTTTAGACGCAACGCCACTTTGCGTTCGGCAGCCCAGGAGCTGCCTGGTAGGTGGTGGACATCTCCACTCCGGTTTGTCTTGCTACCTTCTGGGACGGTATGACCGTGTTCCTTGGCGATAGACGTCGCCGGGAGACATATTCAGTGCTGTTTTTGGCGGTTAGCAACATAAACTGAGAGGCAAACGCAATTGTATACAACAGAAAATTGTGCTCGAAACCACGCCGATGACGCCGGGTAGGCAGAAACATGTTCGTGTGTTAGTGCTATTTTCTTTGCTACATTGTTTTTGCCGGGAACGATTCCACCAATACCATGAGCTATATTAGTATTAATTTTTGCTTTGCTAAACGTTTTCACTGGGATGTAAACGTTTACTATCGTTGGAAATTCCCAACTTAGATCATCTGCGAATTTCGACAAATGTTTAGTATGTAATGCAGTGGATGATTATGTTCTCACTGCTCTGGGAAAATAAAATTTCGTAAATGGCAGTTACGTCCCTCCAATTATGGCAGAATTGACTAACTTACGTAATCGATAGTTGGAAAACTTAAACTCAAACTATGATCAAAACTAAAATAAAATGAAAGATTTTGAAACTAATTTAACTGCTAGTATTTGATTATTAACTTTATGGGCTCTTATAATATGCTTATAATGAAAGCTTGAATATGTGACAGAATATACTTCGTGGACGGGAGATAATTCATTTCCAGAGCAATTTAGAGGAAAGGTTTTCAAATAAAATATTTGAAGACAAGTTTTGTACAACATAAAATTATGTTCAGGTATACATGACGTCCCCTTTGCGCACGATACAAGTTTGGTTTCATACAAAACAATAATGAATGTGATATTAATGGAACCAGTGGTGGCATCCATAAAAGCAGTAGTGAATGTGATGATAGACCAAGACAGAATATTAAAACCTCAATTGGATATAGCTATACTTAGTTTTTTTTAGGAGAAAGATGTTATATTTGAGGCATTACTGAGTGGCGCGCTCTACTATGTATTTGTTGGTGTATTTGCTTATACAGTGTATTGTTCTACATTACATTTTTGTGGTGCAATATTATTATCCAACTGTGACGCACAGCAGTTTATTACAAAAACATTACAGAATCGAAACCGCCTTTGGTAGGTAATACATTATCAAGAATCCATTGTACTAGGGGAAGGTGGGTGAACTGTGCGCACCTACGGAAAATTTGCATCTATAGGAACGCCTCATTACATGTAGTTTTGTAACTTTGGGAATATATAGCCTAATATGTTGGCTATAGTGTACATATATTGTGAAGGCGATTTTAAAACAGAGAACAAAAAAAAGGAAAAATATGTGAAGATGACATTGCGCATATTTACCCGCACTAATGGGCAATGATACGCACGAAGTGGGGTAATGAGGCTTATGTAAAATTGCATACAACCTCCGATGTAATAGTGGACAATGAAAATTAAAGTTTATTCTTAACACAAAACCAAATACATAACGTAATATACCTATAAAAATATCAAAACATTTCTTAATATATCATTGATAATAATAATAATGATAATTAATTAAGTAACTTAGTTATTTGTCGCAGAAATCGCAGGCATAGTTTTCAGCAGTATCCCATCCACTGCAAAGAACATGGACCCATCCAGAGCAAATACCACGAGTCCTCCTCCTTTCTATTGATGTCATCACAAATAACACATCTTTCTGTGTCTTCAGTCTGTATGTCATCCAATTTATTGTCATCACAACTGTCATAATCTCTTCTTCATCACTGCTTGTGTTATCAAAAACGTGTCTTTTCACTGTTTTATTTTACTTTTTTGGGATAGTCTTACATCTACTTTCTAACAAATGTTTTTTTTTTTACGTTTTTCTTCCATTTCTTGCAAGTCATCTTTATTTGGTGTTGAGGTAAGTATTTTTGATCTACTTTTGTTTTTGCCGGTTCGTCTCGTCTTGCGTGAAGAAGTGGAAGGGACTGGATGCACTGTTTCTGCTGTTACATGCCCGCTCGTCGAAGGAGAATTTGTCAAATTTGAAACGACGGTCTGCAGTGACGTAGAAGGAATGTTTGGAGGCTCATGTTCATTATTGTTTTGGGACAATGATTTCTCTTCAGTGAAAGATTCTTCCGTGTCTACTACGATGGATGCATGATGTGCTGCTGGAGCGAAGTCTTCATCACTAAACTTATTAGGGTTTAGGGGATATATGCCTGTATATTCAAAGCCCGATACAGCATTTGTCATAGTCGCAACTTTCACATATGCCTTGTTGAATAACTCACTGAGATCAAAAAGTATTATTTTTTCTGCTTGGGTAAGAAAATAATCACACTCTTTATTAAAGGCTTTCTTCAGAGGACCAAAAAACGTGCGATCCAACGGTTGCATCCTATGGGAAGTATGAGGCGGCAGGGACAACAAATGTATCCCGTTAAGTTTGCAGAAATCAAACCGATATACCGATATATGGCTTGAGTGATTGTCAAAAACCACTAAAATTGGAGTAGGTTTGGCCACTATTTTAAAATGTTTGAGCCACTCGTGGAAGAGTTCTTCATTACTCCATCTCTTTGGCGAGCAACCATAAATAGCCCCTGCAGGATCATTTTTTTGTATAGCAGGTGCCACTCTGACGTGGAAATATAAACATGGGTGGAATAAACCAACAGCGTTGCAACAACATATCACCGTAACATTTCTTCCACGTTTACCTGATGTCTTAGCACCAAACTGTTTGAACAGTAGTAATTCCACTCTCATCTAAGTTGTAGAAATTATTTGGTCCAAATTTATATTTTTTATACATTTGAATTACATTTTCAAAAAACAATTTGACCTCTTTTTCATTGAAAGCCGTAATCCTATTGATACTTGTAGGTTCTGGCTTTCTTAACGTTAGGCGCGGATGCCTCTTAAGAAATGACATATACCAATCTTTACCAGTAAGTTGGATGTGCAATTCCATTTGCTTCAGCAAAATCGTATGCCAACTGGCGAAATTGAATTGTTGTTAAACCATAAAAGAGTTTCGCCAGTTTAACGGCATGATTGAACAAGTCAAGTTCCAGTTCTTCAGAAAATATAGCCCTTCTTCCCAATTTTGGAACATTAGATCGGGTAGCTTCATCTCGCTTCTCTTTCATCTTTATTCTAAGTGTTGACTCAGGAATGTTGAAGTTCTTTCCTGCTCTTCTTATTGCTAATCCGTTTTCTACTTCCAAAATTGCTTTTTTTAGTATCGGGCGTCCACGACGCTATTTCGGTTTTTCTATGGTAATTGCGAGGCATCTGCAGACAAAACTATTTGTTTGCGCCTTTTCGTTTTAATGTAATACATATCCACTACTACGGGGTAATGATACGCACTTACTCACCATTACCTCACTGTACAATTAACAACTTTGAAAATTGTAGAAATTTCAAAAATAAATTTAGCGATCTAAACCATGGTACAAAAGAAAGAGCAAAGATCAGAGATACTGGCACGTCTAATTTATAACTTTAATCTTTGTTTATTGCTTACTTACCTCTTCTTGTTAACACGAAATTTTAGAAGAGAAGCGCGCTTTTTCGTTTTAAGGTTATGATGTGGTAGTTTTGGTTTTAGACTTAAAGAAATATTTTTCAATGTAAATATACCTTAAAATGCTAGATGGCAGCATAGGTATTTATTTTTAAAGTTCACAGTTTAGCCGCCAGATCACTGCGCATAATTACCCACTCCGTACCGTTCACCCACTTTCCCCTAGTTTAATGCAAAGAATGTACCGACTCTTAACTATATATATTCTAATTTAATATTAAAAAAAAGAAAGATATATGGATATATTTGTGAAGCTACAAATGCGCTCTGTAGCCTTCCTCTAAGTCATCTTTTATCTCTTTAAATTCATCACTCTTTATTTCAGTTAATTTCTGTATATTGTTTGGAATTTCATTTTTATACTTCTGTATTTCAATTTGTTAAAACTAAAAGACAAGTTTCGCGCGAATGATTTTTTATGTTGAAAATCAGCCAGTGTCTTATTAGATTCAAAAAAAAATTTAATAGTTTTTTTACACTATGCTCTATCGTCTTTTCCAATGAAGATTCAGTGATATATTAATGGGTAATTCAGCATGGTCGAGGTATTATGTACTTCGTTATACGTACTTTTTAGAGGTTTCGCTAGGAACTTGTCGTTTACTTGTAATTGATATGAATGTGTTTGCAAATAGTTATAAATATTCGTTGATAGTTAAGTAGTTTAAAGCTTAACCGTAGAAAATTGCAATTATTTTATGCGATTTTTTTTATGTTTTCAAAGTAATATCCGATATAGTATGCAGTTCTCAAGGTATAGCTTTTGGGTAATGAATAAGTGGTTTCAGGCAATATTATTATGCAAATATTCGCCTATTCATGTGATTTGACTGTAACTATGACAGGAATTCACTTCTTATAAAATTGAATTGAAATGCTAAAGATCCGCGTAAGGATGGTACGTTCATATTTTCGTCGGTTGAAGGAAGAGATTAATTAAAAACATCTTTTGTCAATCGTCCTGCTCGCCCCGAAAATAATAGTTGTACCGTATCAAACAACGCAAAAATGTTAAAGAGAAAGATGAACAGAAAGTATTGTGTCCGCTCGGAGCAAGTTTCCAGGGAATCCGAACAATAAATCTCAATTACAGTTAAATTGTATCAGAGCATTATGTGAGAAGAAGAAGAAATACTAGGTAGATTCCCACTGTATACTTGTTCATGTGTGCGTGAACGCGAATTTAGCTCTAACGGAGTCTGAAATCACGTATTTCATTATAACTTCCTGTTTTGGTCAGACGGGCTTAACGCAGGATATTCGTTAAGTTCATCTCAACATAAATCGATTTGCGACGCTAAACTCATTTCCCTCTTATATCCACCTGCATGTAAGTGTCACGTTAGAAACATGCTCGTAAAAGTCGAACGGAGTCGTATAGATCGTAATGAAACATCTTCTTTGATAAACTAATAAAAAATTGTCAACATTTTAGCTCCACTCTCGCGAAAGTGTTTTCCATATCTAACCCAATTTTGAAGAAACTTTAGGCAATCAATTGTTTTGTAATTTTTTAATCATTTCGATGTGAATTATCTTTCGTTTTGATTATACTAGGCCCAAGCCGATATTATTCAGAATAAAAAATCCAGTAGGCCATGAAAAACAAAACATACACTGTTGTTTGGGGCAACTCTCTACCTATCAGTTGTAGTTTAATTGTTGTATTTGTGTTAGAACCGATGTTTTTAATTTTTTTAAGTAATAACATTGGTGAAAAAATGGAATTAACTAGAGAGCATTTTCGAATCGTGATTTCTTATGATTTCAAAAAGGTTTAAGCGCTTACGAGTTCAAGAAAAGTTTAGATTCAACCTTTAATGAAGAAGCACCTTTGGTTACAATTTACCTTTTGAAGAATGGCGCACACCAACTTTTTTTGAAAATTGTGACAAGTGACGAAACGTGTATTCCATTTTTTGACGTACCTACCCGTCAAAAGAGTCATGCATCCATAAAGACGAAGAAACGCCAGCAATGACAAAGAAGCAGCGAGCTGTGAGTACCTGTGCGGTGTTCTTTGAAAGTATGGGGCTGGTATGTGGAGTTAAATTGGATGAACAAGAAGATTGGTTGGGGACCTTTAAGTAGTGGAACGAAGCAATGGTCAGACGTATTATTGGTGAAGGAAATTACTTCGAAGATATTTAAAATAAAATTCTTAAATATATTAATAGTTTTTTTATTCTCAATATCAGCTTGGCCCTCGTATAAAGTTATTTTGTTGGTAGAACTGAAATATTTTCCTCGTTTATAATGACAACTTCTCTAAACGAGTATTTGATATACAAGAGAAGCTATGCTATAAAAATGCATTATCAGTGTTAATTTCTGGCTATTCTCTCTTGATCTATTTTTCTCTGAAATGAAGTAGGTGAAATTGCAAAACTGGGGTGCGCCAATTTGCCTCCCCCCATTCTCCCTTTCCATTTTTTTAAATTGAAAACACCAACGTTATGTGCAAATTTGTGCTGTAAAGGTTTTATTTTGTGCTCATTCTGTTTTCGAGATATTCCAGATTGAAAAGTGGGGGCCAACTTGACGCTGCTCTCTTCACTTTTTAGAAAATTGACCACGCCGTCGTTTTGTGCTGATTTATGCTGTAAAGATTTTATTTTGTCCTCAGCTCCGTTTCGAGATAATAGAGAAACAAGACATATGGGAATGAGCGCTGCTAGACAGTTAGCAGTCACCGCACCAATTTATCAATGTTTGAAAATTTGATAACGGCAATGTCGTCTTGTGCTGATTTGTGCCGTAAGAATTTCGTGTTGTGCTCCTGCAGAACATTTCGTTAGAGAAAAGTGCATTTATGGTATACGCACCGCGAACAAATTTGGATTCTGAGTTTCTGTTGCTAAACAACAGGTACGCTAACATTATAGGAGGACGTGTTGCATACTATTGCAATTGTATTCGAGGTTAATGCTGGAGTTGGTTTAGTTTGTTTTCGAATAGTCAAATGTAGTAATAATGTAATGTGTATTTTTTTACCCAACAGTAATACCAGTAACAGGGTAAATATAAAGAAAAATGAAAACAATATATGCAGTATACAAATATAGTAGTAACATGAGTTTACAATAATTAGCAATAATTAATAAAACACGTCATCAAAAATAATGTTTACATTCCTACACATGATTGTCACAGGTGCATGCCTCAATATATCCGTTCTTGGGACGACCGGGTAAAACGTTGAAGCACATCTTGATGTAGCTCGTGAAACATAAAAGCACACACGCGAAAGCAAGTACGGGGCGTCAATTCTATTACGTATTAAATCGCGCAGAAATTTGGCACTACTAAGTTCCCATCTAGATGCTAGTGAACACATCGCGTGGCGCTCAAGTAAAAGGTACTGGTCACATCCCCTCTCCGGGTAAATATCATCCAATCCGAAAGATAAATACTTCAGAAAACGTATATGAATGCGATCCCGCTGCATGCAGTGACAAACTCGATGTGGGTACTAAATCAAATTCACATATTCCAATTTTGAAGATATCCAAGCAACGGCGGTGAATATTAAAACCAAAAAATTTAATATCACAGTAGCTAGCTTGGACATCCCGCCAAAACATAATATCAAAGCAGAAAGATATACTGAACTTTTTAAAACTGTTGGAAACCGATTTATCATTGGTGGTGATTTTAACGTAAAACACTCATTGGAGCTCAAGGCTCATAACAACCAAAGGAAAGGAATTATTAAAGGCAATAAATGAAAATAAATGTGAAGCCCTTTCGACAGGTAAACCAACTTATTGGCCCACAGACCCAAACAAAACTCCGGGTTTAATAGATTTTTATATTATCAAAAATATATCTTGCAACTACCTTCAAATTGAAGATAGTGTGGATTTAAGTACGGATCACTCTCCAATCATACTGACGCTAAGTGAAAATATTATTCGAAAGCCTTACAATCCTGTATTAGTCAATAAAAATACAGATTGGAAGAGCTTCAAAATAACGCTAGAAAAAAGAATTAATACCTCTACAGACTGAGGAACAACTGAACATGGAGGTAGAAAAACTAGTAAATGGTATACAACACTCAGCTTGGGAAAATATGTCTGAAGTAAAAAAGAGACTTAAGGGAAACAACTATCCTAAAGAAATTCTTGAGCTAATTGCAGAAAAACGTAAAGCAAGAAAAAAAATGGCAGCAAACCAGATCACCTCAAATTAAAACCATATTAAATAACCTCACCACACTACTAAAAGAGGAAATCAAGCAGCTTAAAAATGACTCTATAAGTGAATTCCTGAAAGAATTAACCAATGATTCCAGTACGGAATATTCTCTTTGGAAGACTACGAAAAATCTGAAAAGACCTATCATGCAGATTCCACCCATCAGAAAAACGGATGGCGGCTGGGCTAGAAATAATGAGGAAAAAGCTGCAAGATTTGCAGAACATCTAGAAAGTATCTTCCAATCAAATGAGCAAGATAATGAAATCCTGGCTGACATTGAACACCAAGAAACAGAAGAAATTCCTTTAACTTCACCAAATGAAGTGAAAAAGGAAATCAAGGACAACATCAACCCAAGAAAAGCGCCTGGATTTGATTTAATCACTGGACAAATCCTACCAAGAAAAGCTTTGGTGAAACTAATAAATTTAATAAATGCAGCTTTTCGCTTGACATACGTCCCTCAAATGTGGAAGGTGGCTGAAGTGATTATGATACCTAAACCAGGTAAATCACCCCATGAATCAGCCTCATACCGGCCAATATCGCTACTCCCGGTTATGTCTAAGCTCTTTGGAAAACTTCTCAGAAGAATTAAACCTATTATCGAAAGGAAAAACCTTACCCCGGATCATCAGTTCGGATTTAGAAATAAGCACTCCACAATTGACCAGGTGCACCGAATAACTAATATAATTGAAGGAGCATTAGAAGAAATAAAAGTTTGTTCGGCAATATTTCTGGACGTTGCCCAAGCGTTTGACAAAGTTTAGCACGAAGGATTGAATTACAAGCTTAAAAGACTCCTCCCTGACCAACACACAAAAATACTCCAATCATACATACAGATACTTCTGGATTAAACAAGAAGATGCCTTTTCAGAACTCAAGAAAATACAAGCCGGCGTGCCACAGGGTAGTGTACTAGAGCCTGTCCTTTACCTTCTGTACACTAGTGATATGCCAACACTCGAACAAAATACTATCGCCACATTTGCCGATGACACCGCAATACTGGCTCTAGGCAAGGATAATATAGAATCAACAAATAAACTACAAACGGCCATTACCCAAATTCAACGCTGGACAACGAAATGGCGAATCAAATTAAATGAAATCAAATCAGTACATATTAACTTCACTGACAAGAAAATCGTGTACAGGCCAGTCTATATACACCAAGTTCTCCCCTATGAGAACACTACCAAATATCTCGGCATGACTCTAGACGCCAAAGTTAGGTGGAAGCCACATGTAAAGAGAAAACAAGAAGAGCTGAAACTCAAGTACAGAAAAATGTATTGGTTAATGGGACGTTGCTCTGCCCTTTCAGTATATAATAAGCTCTTGCTTTACCAACAAGTCCTTAAACCAGTATGGACTTATGGTATCCAACTCTGGGGTTGTACCAGCCGAAGCAATAGAAACATCATCCAACGCTCTCAGAATAAAGTACTCCGGGGCATCGTCAATGCCCCATGATACGTACGTAATGACAGTCTACATAAGGACTTAAAAGTAGAGACTGTCGACAATGTAATCAAGCAATTTGCTCAAAAACATGAGCAACGACTTCATCAGCATGTCAACGTTGAGGCCCTCCAGCTCCTGGACAATGATGGCTTGGTTAGAAGATTGAAGCGAACAAAACCATTTGAACTAGTGCAGTGACAATGACCTTAAAAGAACACAAGAACAAAGTGACTCCACTATACCAGAACCTGAGTAACTATCGTAGGATAAGTACTTAGTTTAAGAACCGTAGTAACTTAAGTTAAAAATAAATGGCTCATTAGTTATTAACTAGATTGCTAAGCATCACCGACTGGGTGGCAAAAAAAAAACATTCCAATTTTGATATCACATATGCATGATACAAAGCCAGCTATTTTACTTGCTTCTTCACGTACATTGGAAATATGTTCCGAAAAGTTAAAATTACTCGAGAAAAGGATCCCAAGATTTTTAACTTTCTGGTTTCTACTAAGTTTGATTCCTCTCATTCTATAAGATGCCATAGACGGCTGTAATACACGAGTATAAGTGACAACGCAACTCTTTTCAATGTTGATCTTAAGTGCACACATGTCACACCATTGGACCATTCTATCGATGTTATGTTGAAGAGCATCAACATCATTAACCGTTCCCACAGCAGTGTACAACTTACTATCAACCGCATATGTCAAGACTTCACAGGAAAGTGACAACTTGTGGTCCACACAAACGACTGGTCCTGCTCTGAGTCGATGCCTTGCGATGTCGGCAAAAACTTTAATAAACTTCCCATAATAGTTGCACAATTCCAGGAAGCTCCTCAGCTCGTGTTTGTCTTTGGATTTTGGCCATTCCAGTCAGTGCATCCGTTTTGGCAGGTTCTGCCCTGATGCCTCTGACGACGTGTCCAATATAATTGACTTCCTTTTGAAACAAATTACATTTCTTAGGGTCTAGTTTTAGTTCGCTCCTCTGAACTTGCCCAGGACTTCTTTCGGGTTCTTTAGGTGTTCTTCAAATGTTCTACTCAGTATTATGACATCGTCTAGATAGATCAAGCACGTTTGCCAATGTAATTCATGTAGTACTGTTTCATCAGACGTTCGAAAGTGGCTGGCGCGTTGCAGAGTCCAAGCTTTGGACTCCATATTGTAATAGAGATACAGTGATTGTATGTGATGGGGCATGATGGAACTCAACCAGCTTCCGCACCTCCGGCTAATCTTAGTTTCCCTGGTCATCATCCCCCGTATTACTTTCATGCGGACGCACACGGCAGCGGTTCTTAAAATCCTTTGGTTTTCCACAATTCTAGCAAACCGGTTGGCGTCTTGTTCTCTGGTCACTGTTCGTCCTAGATCTGCCTAATTCCCCATCAGAATAGTTCTTTGTCAGTTGCGTTATCAACTTTGCTAAAGCGTCAACAATGTCTTCCTGGAACTTTCAGTTACTTCAGCCTGTCGTACCCGCCTGCTGTTTCATACTCCGGTGCATGGGCCAGAGCATCTGAAAAGTTCCTGTGCTGACCAAGACGTAAAGCCTTTTGTGTCTCACGATCCTTGACACCGTCAACGAAGGCTTGCGCGACTAACTGCTCGATGACGTCCTCGGGAGCAGACGGAAATGCGAGTCGGACCAAGCGAGCGACATCTACCTGGAATTCTTGCAGACATTCATTGCTACGCCTATTTTATAGGAGAAAGTAGCGCTCTTTCGATCTAGCTCGATCGCAAGCCTTCACCTGGTTCGCTCTTTTTCACAAGTCCCGTACAGTTTGCTCCAGTTTGACCCTCTTTCCCGTCTCTATCGCGCCTACGGACGACCGATCTATAACCGAGGACGCAAGAAAGGTTACGTGTTGTCGACAATCACATCTTATTATATCAATATAATGATAATATGTGAATATTGCATCGGAAACAACTAACGATATTCGAAACATTATTAATTGTAGAAATTTAAAAATTGAATCGACTACTAATACCATTGTATTTAGTTAAAATATTCTAATTTGCTAATTTTTTTTGGTCGCACCAGAAATCGGTAGCAAATTGTCTATTTTAATCTTGTACTTTAACATTTGTGATAATATTTTAAAACATATTTATGAAAGTTTCCTTCTAGACAACAGTTTTTGAGTAATTTAAAATGTTTTAAAAAGATTTGTCGTATGCAGCTGGGACGTGGAAGAATGTCTCTTCCTCGAAAATGTTCACTTTTTATTCTACTTACTCTTTGAAATACTTTTGCCCTAAGCTCAAAACCCCGTAACCTGTATAGTAGTAGTAGTAAATTGGATTACCTACGACTTATTAAAAGGTTTTAGATTTGATTTATTTACTTCTTGTTCAATACATTTTTAATGGTGTGTCTAGTATCAAATTCCAGCTTTCAAAGACTAAATGTGTGATTGTGCTTATTCATAAGCTACACTTAATTAAAAAACGCAAACTATAATATGCATATAATAGATATCGAAATCAGATTTACTTAATATGTGCAGTACATTTAGCTATCACAGATGTACTACGTATATGTAGGTAACCAATGCCAAATCGTAATGGGCCCTTTTGCACAATAAAGATAAAATACATACTTTAAGTTGTAATCTGCTACCGAAGGGTTTCGTGTAGAATTAAGGTACTTAAAGCAAATCTTTTCTTCTCCACCCATTTTGTTTCGTTGGTGATGAAATCCTATTAAAATTTTTGGTAAAGACATTATCTTTTTTCGAGTATATCCGTAGACAATGAAAGCAGTGAAGCATAAATTTAAAAAACAATAAAAGAGATTATTGTGAGAAAGCGTCGGAGCGTTTTTCATGCAATAGCGCGCCAGATACGAGAAAACGGAATATAAAAATAACATAATAATGAGTTTCCCAGGTTCTTCTCTCGGTGCCGCCTGAGCACTGCGAGCGTTGTATCGGCGCTGATGGTACCAGAGGCCGGCTATTGTCGGTGAAGTGAGCTCAGGGCCAAGGGGCTAAGATAACGGACAGTCGCCTATTCTGCCGTTCCAAACCGAATGATTTATGATGTTAGTTTATGAGCCCACGTTAAATGTATTTGTATAAAGTCCATAAATAACTTTTAACAATATTTGATTTATTGATGCATCTACTCGTCTATTGAATATCGCTCTGTATATTTTTAATTTTGCAATTCACGTTTCTGAAGTAAGTCTAGAAATGGTGGTTCGCCATCAGTATTAAAATCTATAATTCTATTTGTAAAAGCGGTGCTGAGTCAACATTTTCTGTTTGATTTCTTGCGATTTTGGTGTAATTGATCATTACAATTAATACTGGTGGCGTTAAAAGAAGAGTATGAAGGAAGTTTTTGTGGAAACATTTTTTTTGAGCTTCCTAACGATATAACATACAATTAAATGCGTATTCAGTCTAACAGGTATTTCACTCTGCTGCAAAAGACGAGATTTGTTAACTGATTAACTATGTACACTCAAAACCTCTTCACTACTACAAATGTTGGGAACTTACAATTTGGCGCTATGTGACGTATTTATATAGTAGTTATTCGTACATAACCTAAAAGTATTTTAACTAGGATTATTAGTTACAGAGTAGCGCAACTAAGACTTTTTGAAAATAGAAAATCTTGCATACTATATCCTTTTGTATTCTGCATTGCGTTCTTAGTACTTTCTATTAGTGGTACATTATATTTCAGCCTCATAGTTTTCAAGCTGTTCCTTAAACAATTTCTGTTTAGCGGGTGTTCACTATTGTTATTATGGTCGGGCCATGACACAGATGTCTTTGATCACTGCGACCCTAATAGATCTATTGTAACAAAATGTGTTGCGTGTGTTAGAATAGTTGGAGGCTTTTAATAAACCCTAATACTACTCTAGGATCTTCTTCTTTCAGTTCAGTAGGTGCAAGAAATGGCCTACTGTAATGTTGGTGTCATGTGTAACTAATGGCAACATATTTACACAGGATGCGTTCTGCCGTCTCCAGATCTTCTTGGCATAGACGACAGATTTGATCCTCAGCTTTTCCTAGTTTAAATAGGTATTATTTTAGGACTACATGACCTGTCAAAAATCCTGCTAGTAATCTAAGATCTCCTTTGCTGAACGATAGCGCTATTTTTGCTGTCTTGGCGAGCCTGATATGAGTGTTTGCGTCTGTTTTTTGTCCCGGAACACCTTCAAAGTGCGAGGCCTTTTGATTTTCCTCCCATGTCTTAGCTGCTTGTTTTATGTGGCTCTTTTGGAGACCACAAAAGGGGTTAGGACCAATGGAAGATATGTTCGCTGCTTTTTTGGCCAGCTTATCTGCCTTTTCAGTTCCTTCGATCCCTTGGTGGCTTGGGATCCACCGCAAAGTAAACTTAATAGCTTTTAGAACTGCCCGACTGTCGCTGAATATATTCATAGTTGCTCTTCGCATCCCTTTCTCGAGGTTCTTTATGGCGCACCGGTTTAAAGCATAAATCTCTGCTTGTAATATGATAGTGTGCGGTCCTGTAGGCATTTTTTAGGTAGTAGTTAGGACCACTAATGCCTATACTTGTTCCAACACCTTCTATTCTCGAGCCGCCCGTGTACCATACCAGGGTACCTCTTTGCATTGAGGCTCGCTGGATGCCTACTCAGTACGGCTTTCAATGATCACCTTATAAGGCCGATCGAAATTGTATTGCATGGGGATCGCGTCTTTTGCAATATACATCAAATAATTTATGTTAGGATCTTCAAGGATTTTGAGATGCCCTCTAAGATCAGGCTGTAATCCCTTCGTTCTACTAAGAGTGAGAGCACTCGATACAGCCTGCTTCTGCTTCTAGAACTGCTGTGGGACAGGTACGTATCATTTCTGTGATGTTGAGACATGCAAGTCTCTGAATATGCTGAAGTTGCTGTTGCACAGTCTTTTGAGTTGTGTTTGGCCACCAAACCAGAGAGGCGTAGGTGATTATGGGTCTGATTATGGCTGATCATGGCTTTAATCCATTTTGGCGAGGACGGGTGAAAACCTTTGGCAGAAGTTGCTCTCTCAATGCTATCAAAGGAGGATTTGTCAAAAGCACTCTCTACGTCCAAAAATGCACAGAGAGCTACTTCTTTGCTATAAGTGACGCTTCCAATTTGCTTGTAATAAATTGGAAGGCTGTTATTGTTGATTTTGCCTTCTAATAAGCATGTTGGTTAGGATGACTTCAGTCCCTAGGTAGTGGTCTAATACCTTTTCTATTCCTTTGAGCTGGGATGAGGAGAGACTGATGGGTCTATAAGCTTTAGGGTCTGCGGATTATCGCCTTCCTCCTTTGGGTATAAATACCACATTTACGTTTCTCCACAGTAATGATGTATAGTCGAAGCTATAGTTGTCTTTGTATAAGTTCGCAAGTATTGGAGGGAGTCTATAATAGCATAGGAAAGACACCATCTCTTCTAGGTGATTTGTAGGATTTAAATGTGATTAACGCTCATCTTATTCTTATTATTGTGAAAATTTTACTTGCTAGATTTCGTGCCTCCTTTGATGGATGACCTGAGTCCGGGTCGAGGTGGTAGTCTTTGCTAGCAGATGCAATACAGACTAGAAAATGAGCATTTAGCGTTATATCTAATGCCTCATTAGAATTGTCTGTAAAGCTGCCGTCAGCTTTCTAAAGGTGCCCGAGTTCATTTATATCTTCTCTGTTGAGGACTTTTTGTGGACGGCCTGGTGTTGGCGTGTTATCTATGCCTTCATAGAAGCTCCGCCAAGTTCGTTCCTTATTTCGGAGTTATACTAAGTTAGGTCTTGTCTATACAGCTCCCATATGTGGTCGAGCTTCGAGTTTGTTAAACATCCCTCTAGCCTTAGCTCGCAATAGTTCAAGCTCCCTGTTTCACCAGGGCACTTTGTGTCTGTGCCTCTTTTGCGTTGTGGGGCAGCTTGCACCAAATGCTTTATGAATTAGAAAATGCAGTTGAGTAGAAGCTATTTCTAGGTCTCCTGAATTCTCTATTTCGGTGCTTCATCTGCTTCCTCCCTGATGTCTTTCATAAGAACACTAATCAGTTTTCTTTGGAATTTTAATAGTGGAAGTTTGGTATGTTTCCGCCTCGATTTCAAACCTTATGTGTCTATGATCTGACAGTGAGGCCTTTGAGGAGACATGTCAGTTTGTTATATTTGAGCTAAGACGAAGAGTGGCGAGTGTAACATTTAGCTCATCCCTTTTGTTCTTTGCAACAAAAGTTGGTTCCTTACCTCTATTGATTATGTCCAAGTTTGTTAGAGATAAAAAGTCATAAAAGTACTCATCTCTCTTGTTTATATCTGAGATGCCCCATGCGACGTGGTGCGCGTTCGCGTCGCAGCCCAGGATGAGGTTTCTGTTCCTCTGGTTGCAGAATTGGATGAGGTTCCTGACTTCCGTTGAAGGTGGCTCGGCCGAATCCCCGGGGAAATAGGCCGAGGCAATAATTACCTCTTGCAAACCTCCGGCCATCGGTACTATTATTTCTACTGCAACTAGTTCTCTAGAAATAAATTGGGGCAAAGGTAGACAACTGAGAGAAGATTTAGCGAGCACTGCTGCTCGAGCAATTTACAGTGTGTAAATTGTGTTGGCCTGTTTGACTGCGCATTTAGTAATTTTTATTGTTTATTGTCGGGTTCCATCGTGTTGGTCTCACGAGCAGCGAAGATCTACAGGTCGACCGGGACAGGGGCTCCCAGATCCTATTACCCCTTTCGAGCGACAAGCCTAGTTGAAACCAAAGGGGGACAGGTATCTGGACTTCGCTTATTCGCGACCAAGATTGGCCTACTTGCTCCGAGGGGCAAAAAGTCTGGGGCATAAGCTGTTCCACCATTTATGGCTTTCGGGTTTTTATTGAGGTTGTCTTCTCTCGACCCGAGCGGTTAAACCAATGTCCCCCACACAAGTCCGTCTGTGAAACGGGCAGGTGTATGGTGGATCAGCAGCTGCTAGCTTGAGTAGCTAGAACAGACCGTCGGCATCGTTGGTCCCTGTGCAAGCATTTAGCCACGACACGACAGCTTGGCGGGAGCCTGTTTATCGACTGACAAGTCTAGATCCGGCATTTTCGGTCTTGAACAGGGGTACCTCTTGAAGGTTCGGCATACCGCGATGTCGGTCTTGAGGTGCAAGCACCTCCAGAATGTTATGTTGCTGAAGGATATAGACCGAGGCCTTATCCCACAGGTTTACAACATCCACGCCCCCGTGTGCTCACTATAGGTCTCTTATATTTCATAACAACGTTGATCAAAGATTGAGTCCTCTGCGAGACACCGTAGTGTAGGGTGTATTATAACTCACTACTATAACGAAATGCCTACCGGTGCACAGGTGTTCTAAATAAATTGTGAGCAAAATTTGAAAAAATTCGATCGATTATAAGTTGCAAATAACAAACAGCATCTCATATATTTCCGCGGTTTGCCTTAATACCTAAAACATTTATTAGCTACATGCTTTATCTGCAGTAACTTATCACATGTCTAATTTTTTTATTAAATGCTGTGCATACGATTTCGTTGGACGTTTTTGCTAGAATGTTTTTATTTGTTCTTGTTTACTTATTTCTTTGTTGTCACTATTTGTTGTTTCTTATATTTCTTCAGAATAGCAAGTAGATACTTAACTATTAACAGAGTGAACTACAATGGGATCTAAAATAAAAGACAGACTGCAGAAGAAGTGTTAATTTTTGTGATCTCTATCATACTATTTTCCAATGGGGCAAAATTTAGAAGTAATTGCTCTATAAATCGACATAATATTATAAATAAATATAGCAAGCATTAATCAACAACAAAAAAAAGCAAATAGGAAAAGAAATAGAAATGATAACACACAATGTGAATACGGCGAATGTAGTTAAACATCTTTAAATTTGTGGATACAGTGAGTTAATTATGGCAAATGAAAACTAGAAGAATGTTCTGCTAATGTTTGAAATAGTCGTATTCTCTTGTACTTGTCAATGGAAACTTTGGGAACAAAAAAATTGACAACATTGATGCTGTTACGAGGGTTTATCAAATATAAACGGGACTGATTTTCTTAAAAATTCCGGGGACTTTTAGACCTGGAAGGGGTTGATGCGCAGGTAGCCTGTACCGTGAAACCATGAACGAGAAAGAAGTGTATGTCTCCGTGGAGCAGCGGATTATCATCAAGTCTTTGGCCAAGGAGGGGGTGAACCCAACCGAAATTTTGCGGCGATTACAGACACAGTTCGGGTACAACATCCTGTCAAGAATCCGTGTGTTTGCATGGAACGAAAAAATTTCTGGAGGGTGCGAAAAGGTCGAGAACGAGAGCCATGATCGTCGCCCAAGGACAAGTGTGACCGAGGCCCACATCGAGGCGGTCCGAAATCTCATAGAGGGAAATCGGCGCATAACTCTCTTCGAAATCGTTGCGGAAGTGAACATCAGTTACGGGAGTATCCAACGGATCGTGACAGATGACTTGGGATTTCGCAAGGTGGCCGCTAGATGGGTTCCACGTGTGTTATCAGAGGATGACAAGCGACATCGATTGAAGGTTTCGTAGCGACTCTTCAATTGATACCAGCAAGAAGGCGAGGCCTTTTTGAATCGCATCGTCACCTGTGACGAAACTTGGGTACACCAGATGCATTAGGATGGGAAATGCTGGAAGATCCACCCTATAGTCCAGACTTGTCACTTTGTGACTTCCATCTTTTTGGACCCCTCAAAGAAGCGCGACAACGAAGCGGTGGAAGCGTTTGTGCTCCAATGGTTTCACGGACGTCCGAAGAGTTTTTACGATGATGGAATAAAAAACCTCCCAATCCGATGGGAAAAATGTATTTCTAGGGCGGGAGAGTATGTAGAAAAATAATATATATTAGTAAGCTTAGTTAAATAAAGTTAGAATTTTTTAAAAAACGAGTTCCGTTTATATTTCATACGCCCTCATATTTTAACAGAATAATAACATACAGAAACGTTAAAGTGCAGTTTGAATTTTTTAAAGAGAAAATTAAACCGAAACCAGGGATAAAGTTTATTCTTGGTTTTTTTCTCTCAAAAAGTATGGGAAACGCATCTACTTAAACGTTTAATGAAAATACTGGAACATGTATAATTTGTTTGTGCACATCGCATGTTTATTGCGATTACGGCAGACACAAATCCAAAATGTTAAATTTCAATTAAATTAGACCTACTAAGATCGCTGAGTACCCGAATTAAGCTTAAAGTGCCTAGGTTACTTCACTTTACTTTGTAAGTAAACTTTTTCTAAATCGAATAATCAGGTCAATATGTCATGTTTTGATATCATATTTGATGTTTGTTGTAATTGCCACATTACATCAACTATGTGCATGTTTGATTTGCAAAAACCTAATGTAGGCATCTGGTTACTATAACCGTACAATATGTGTTCCAAATGTAAAAACGCTTCTACATTATCATATTCTCTGTAGGTTTCGCTGTAATGGTAAAAGAATGGATAAAGCAAAACATAGTAGAACCTGCAGTGCGTATAAATAGTAAATATTACTCAACAGTTTGTCGAAATGAAATATCGCCAAAAGCAAATAGGGAAGCGATAGAGCTTCGCATGTAAGGATGAAAGTTGTCTCATAAACATCGATGAACTCATAAAATGGAAGAGCGATAGTAGATATAATAAATCCCCTAATAATGTTGAGCATAAGGGTTGAATTTTGGTTTATAGGAAATACAATTTTAAATGGAGTTGTCTCTTTTGGGTAAAAAGGTAAAGATAGGTACTGAAATTATTATAGCCATAGGCGAATATATTGCAATATGGATATTTTATCGTTCTTTAATTAACTTTTAGTAAATGTGCGCGTATTACATTTATGGTATATTTCATTTTGCGTATGTTAGTAATACAATTGTCATTAATTACACATTTTCTGCATAAGGGACAGTTAAATATAATGCTGGATAAACAAAATTAATTCAAATCAAAAGAGTAGTGCTTGGACATGAGTAGTTACATAAGTACACTGTTTCATCCTTAGACAAACATTATTTCCATAGAAGCAGAGGTTAGGCAGGTTATTTTTCTCTAATTACAAATAAAAGCTTACAGGGGAGCTATTTATTAATGTGGTAAGCAAAGATGATGACAATACATCCGTTGTTCAATCACGCCCTGGTTATTAAGTTGATTCAATTATTTACGATTTATATACAACTACATGTTGTGTAATTTACAAACGGAATAAGTTTTATTAATTCTCGTTTTTTAATGTTTATAATTGGCATCTTAATAATCTATATTCTCAAATTCATTAAAAGAAAGAGTAGTAAAATTCAGTTAGAGGTAACAATAAGACACCAGCTATTTATATTGACATTGAGGTTAAGCTGAGAATATGTGAACAGAAATAAACGGGCATCCGGAAAACTAATTTCACAGAATCAAAACGTTTTAAAATAGAAATCATTTTAAAATCAATTACCATCCTCCTTCACAATTTTTTGGACCTATTTTTTCAACAATTTTACCTAATCGCTGAATATCTCTAGGTGTCTTACAAGAGTTCCAGGATTAAAAGAATTCAATCGAATATTTGATTTTGAATCATAATACCCCTTAGTTTTTACTTGATTGAACTCAATTCTTTTATCAACTTCTTGTTTGTTAATTAATTTAGGTTTTAGCATTTCTAGATTTAAACGGTAAACTGTCACGGAGATATCAAGACGTAAAAATTTGTGGGGGTGCATACATATTATAAACAGACGTATTTCTGAAGGCTAAAAGGCTAAAATTAATATCAAATTGACTTTCAATTGCCTTTCTGATTAATTTTTTGAAGTCTGAATAGTTCTTTCTGCTAGTTCATTTGTTTGTTGATGGTGAGCCGATGCTATTTTATGTTCAAAATTCCAAGTATTAGCAAAATCACTGAATAGTGTACTCGTCGAGAGGAGACAACCTCAATAAAAACCCCAAAGTCATAAATGGTGGAACAGTTTATGCCGAAGACTTTTTGCCCCTCGCGGCATGGCCAAGCGGGTCAATCTTGGTCGTGAATAAGCAAACTCCGGATACCTGCTGCCCTCTGGTTTCTAGGCTTGCCGCCCGAAAGGGGCAATAGGATATGGGAGCGTTGTCCCGGTCGACCTTTAGATCTTCTCTGTTCGTGGGACCAACATAATGGAACCCGACAAAAAACAATAAAAATTACTAAATTTGTAGTCATACAAGCCAACATCCAGCATTGTAAAGTGGCATCCGACGTGCTGGTGAAGGGATTCTCTAACCCTGATGTCAAAATTGTGCTAATTCAAGAGCCATACGTTTACGGAGGTCTTGTTCGAAGACTAACAACACCAATGGGTAAGTTGACATACTGGGATACACCCTACTCGTGCAGCAGTGCTCGCTAAATCTTCTCTCAGATGTCTACTTTTCCCCAATTTATTTATAGAGCTGTAGTTGCAGTAGAAGTAACGGTGCCGATGGCGGTGGTTTTGCAAGAGGTAATTATTGCCTCGGCTTACTTCTGAGCCACTGGTCGAGCCACTTTCAACGGAGGTCAGGAACCTCATCCAAGACTGCAACCAGAGGAACAAAAACCTCATCTTGGGCTGCGACGCGAATGCACACCATGTCGCATGGGGCGACAAAGACACATCAGGGAGCAAACAGATGAAATCTGCACTGAAATAGAGAATATAGAAGACTTAGAAATAGCTTTCGCTCAACTGCATTCTGCAAATAGCTCTTTGTGCATTCCTGGATGTAGAGGGTGCTTTTGACAACAGCTTCTTCGTAAGCATTGAGAGAGCAACTTCTGCCAAAGGTTTTCACCCGTCGTCTCCAAGATGGATTAGAGCCATGCTTCAAAGTCAACAAACAAGCGTTACGCTGGGATCCGAAACGATAACAATTAGAGTTAACAGAGGTTGCCCTTTTGGTGTCTTGTTGTAGATGGTCTCCTACAGAACTTAACTTCTAACGGATACGAGGTGCAAGGGTGTGCTGACGTCCTGGTAATCATGATCCATGGAAAATATGAGAATATTATACCGCAGGCTATACAAAGAGCTCTCAATGACACCTATAAGTGGTGTCAAAATCACAGCCTGCGCATAAACCCGCGAAAGATTACAATCGTTCCTTTTATAAGGAGACGAAAACTCTGTCATAAATCATCCTCCATCGAAGGGAAAACCATTAGCTTCAGAGATGAAGTTAAATACTTGGGAGTTACGTTCGACAAAAAACTAACATGGTACTCTCACATCTCCAACTTACAGAAGAAGGTTATTACGCCGTCACTAGTATGCCGGAGATTGTTTGGTAAGAACTGGGGTCTTAAGCCTTAAATGACCTTTTGGTCCTATATGGCAATAATCACACTCATGGTCACCTGCGTCTGTCTGGTTTGGAGGCTGAAAACAACTCAGAAGGCTGTGCAACATACTCAGAGATTTGCATGTCTCAACATCACAGAGGTGATGTGTACTTGTCCCACAGTAGCTCTAGAGGTACTGTTGGGAATAACGCCGCTTCACATCCACATTCAGAAGCAGGCTATATCGAGTGCTGTCACTCTTAGTAGAACGAAGGGATTACAGTCTGGGGATCTTAGGGGGCACCTCAAAATCTTTGAAGATCCCAGCATAAGCTATTTGATGTGTATTGCAAAGGACAGGATCCCTATGCAGTACAATTTCGATCAGCCTTATAAGGTGATCATTGAAAGCCGTTCTGAGTAGGCATCTGGTGTCGGAATTTTTTCACTATCGGTTTCGCATTATTACTTAAATCTATGTGATAAGGTTTACCTATATTGCCAATCCCAGAAAATATGCCTTTGTACTTATTTATTAATTGTTTATGCTTTAAACCTACTTGAATTGTGTTAATGATTGCATCTTGTCCATTAAATTTAATAATTTCTAATTGATTCGTGTTTTCAAGGCCCAAAATGGGTCAAATAAGTCCTTAAAATGCAAACTATTTTCATATCTAGTACTAATGGCATCTATTACTAAATGATTTATAGAATCGTCTATTTGTTGGTTATCAATTTCCTTTATTTTTAAATTTTCAAGCCCCGACAAAATGATTATATTTTTTACAAACATTGCGTTTCTTACCAAATATTTGTTTATAGCATGATTATCTCCACATTTAGTACAATTTCTTATACAACTTTTTCTTGCAGTTGTGTCTCGCGTTTCATGTGACCTTGCTTCATTTGATTTATGTGTAATCTTCATCCTACTCACGGCATCTATCTCTGTCTTGATTTTTGGACCTGCATTCATATTTTTGTTTTTGTTGATTTGGTGCCGTTTCTGTTAAAATGTAGCATTCCCTGGCCCATTCCAACGTATGGGAATCCCTTTGAAGTAGTTTTTCCCTTACAGCATCATCCTTCATACCAGTTATTAATGTGGTTTTTATCAATCCATTTTTCAGTTCTTCGCTCCCAAATTCGCAATTATTCGCTTGATTTTTTAAAAACGCAACAAATTGTTCTATTTTGCTTCTTGTTTGTCTTGCCGTAAAAACAGTTATATCGCTCATACGTCAAATTCTTCTTTGGAACGAAATAGTCTTCAAATTTTTGTTTTAACGGTTCAATTTTGTCAATTTCTTCTTTTATAAAAGTAAATTTATTGTAGATATTTATTGATTCTCCCATATTATACAATAATTGTGCAGATTTTTTCGTAATTCCGTAGCAACAGAGTAAATTTAGAATTTCTGCTTCCACTAACGCCAATTTTCATCCAAATTTTAATATTTCACTATACTTTAACACCACTTTGTTTTTTAATTCTCTATCTTTCACATTCGTAGCCCATGCCGTATCAAAACTACGGCTAAATTAAAACTGTCTCTTTGTTTTTAAGATCCCTTATCTCTATCTCTAACAATGATAATTATGATAATAATGATAATAGTGATAATAATTTGGAAAGGAACCGCAGCTATCGTTGGTCGACGTGGAATCACGCTTAGACGACGCTCAGTGGGAGCAGTTAAACTAGGTAATAGAAGCACAATGTCTGGGAAATTGGGTTAAACGAGTGCTTTTAATGGAACATGTTATAAAAACCTTCTTGACCGTCTATAAAAAGTACAGGATAACATCAACAACAGGTCGTGTTCCTTGTAAATCAGAAGTATATAGACGTGGATCTCTAGGAAATTCTACGTGTTGGCGTTGTAGAGAAGTGGGATAGCCCTTAGAGTAGCCTAGTAGTGTTATAACGAACGCTGGCCACGAGCGGTATCGCGCATCGGCGTAGAATCAGTTCGGACCGAGAGGAACGGTAGTATTACTTCGTCTGCGGAGCAGTACGGACATTTTCGCTGCCGGTCATTTGCGCACTTGTTTATCTGTCCTAGAAAAATTATGATTTCGTCAGCAAAACGACCGTGGTCGGACAAACTTCGAAATTTATTGCAGAAATTCCAGACTTAATATATGAAGGTGCTAAAATTAAATGTGTAATCTGTAAAATCCCGTTAATGTGTTGGTCCAGACAACATTGTCTACGACACGTAAATAGTGAAAAGCATGTCTCAAAAAGAAATTGCGCACGAGACAATGAAAAATTTATATTTAATTTATGCGTTACGTTTATCGCATGTAATATACCGTTTAATTTACTAGACAAGGTACCATTTATCTGCTTTTGGAATAATTATTCGGAGTGCAAATTACCAAGTCGAACATCGTTACGAAGAATTGTGCCATTTGCGCGCGAACATATTGAAGAAAAAATAAAATCGGAGTTGAAAGATCAAAAATTGTGGTTATGTGTCGACGAAACAACAGATCGGAAGAAACATTCTGTTCTTAATGTAATGGCACGCAAATTGGAACCTCATCAATCGGCACCTTCAATTCTATTAGTCTCCAAACGAATACAGCAGTGTACTGCTGAAGTAATTTCAAAGTTAGTGTTAAATACATTGGACAAGTTTGAACTTTCAACAAACCAACTCTTGATGTTAGTGAGTGATGGTGCTGCAAACATGCTTTCTATAGGCCGGTCTCTTAAAAAGCATTCTGCTAATTTGTTATACATTACGTGTAAAATTCATCCTCTCAATCTTGTGGCGGATAGTATCAGAAAATGTTATCCTGAGGTAGACGCTTTAATAGCGCATACCAAAGCAGTATTTGTCAAATCACCGAAACGTATTCGCGAATTTCACAGACTGTTCCCCCGTATACCAGAGCCACCAGAACCTATTCTAACTCGTTGGGGAACATGGTTGCAGGCCGCGTTTTATTATCATAAATATTTTCACAATATTAAGAACGTGGTTTTACAATTCGATACAAAGGAAGCTGCCGCTATCCAGAAAAGCCAGTCGAAATTTCAAGATAGTCAGGTTAAAATGGATTTAAAAATCATTCACGACAATTACTTCGGGCTAGCAGATGCAATAGAAAAATTACAAAATCCTGCGGTGCCGTTAGAAGAATCTCTACAAATAGTGCAACATGTTCACGCACAGCTATGCGCGATTGGAGACGCAAAAAATGTTTCTGTTCTAGAAAAATTTGTGTTTTTGAGAAAAATTCTGATTTTGGCACATTAAGACACATTTGTGAAGGTGCGTCAACAGAATCGTTATTTGAAAGATTATTTTACTTACGCAAATATTACGTCACTAGATGTAGAACGTTCGTTCTCTGCATATAAACGCATTTTTTCCTCATGGCGTACTAGTTTTGCCGAAACAGCAGTTGAAACATATCTAATGTTGCAGATATTTAACAGACATTATTCACTTTGTGATTTCACGGAGGACTCTTAAAATGGTAAGTGTTTGAGCACGTGTTATTTAATTTTTATTTAAAAGATGAGCGAAATTATTAGCAGAATAACAATAGTGGAACGCGAGGCCTGGTCGACTCTACGCTATTGCGCGGTACCGCTCGTGGCCAACTTTAGTTATAACTAAACAAAATGAGTTAAGCAAGTACATATGTATTAGAATTACGTAACAACGGTTGACTCAATGTGGGTATTTCTTTTCTTTTTAATTGCATATTTTTTTATTATATCTGCTGTAGTGCTTCATTTCATTATTTTGTTTATTATTACACTCTAATATGATAGTAATTTAAGATTTTGTACTTTCAATTGGTCAGTGGCGCCCTATCTTTCATGTTTTCATTTTATGTTATTATTATTTAATTTTTCGCTTAAGACCTGTAAGTCGCTCTCCGTGGCATAAAAAGCAGAGTTAGCCGTTCACTATAAATACGTATAATTGTCCTTCCATCTGACACAACCAACTGTAACAAACCAAAACTGACCTAAGGACTACATAAATAGCAGAATATTGGAATTTCTAGCTATTTGAGTTTTATTTGATGACTATATACATTCCCAGTATTAGTTTGAGGAAGCTCAGTAGGTACCCTATTAAATTTGCAGTATTTTATAGCAGTGACCTCCAATGTATTTATATGTATGAAATTCGTCCGTGGAAATAGATTTTATACTTAAGCATATATTTTTTAGTGTGAAATTCATTCGTGCAGTTCTTTTTCTCGCCCTTGTAAAATTACAGCCGTTTAAGCTGCTGGGTCAATTCTGGAAGCCCCGGACTGGACACGCCGAGGAGTATACGGTATAGTACATTACTACTCACTGCAGTGCCGGTGGTTCGTTTGGTGTGCCACCGCCACACAGCCACAGCTGGAGTAATGGACGAAATCGACCAGCGGACGTGCTTTCGAACACTAATAGAAGGCTTAGCGAAACCGCATGTTTTCTTTATGAGGCACGTATAGAGCAGCTTTAACCGTGAAAAACGGTGCTCAATTTTTACTATATTGATCGTAAACCCCTTACGAATCCGCCACGTTTAAATAATAGGTAATTTGGTCTTTCCGTGGGAGGAAAAGGCAAAAGCTTAACCTCCCTAAAGCAAATATTGCTTTATGTTACGTCTTAATATGTGCGTTAGTATGCGATACCGACTAATCTTAAATACAAATTTAAAAGAATTCACTATATTAAATTTGTTTACCGTAATTTCTTAGGTTTGAAGTTTGGTATATATTGAGCAAGTTAAATAATGCTATAGATATATCGTTGCCTTAGTGAGAGAAGCGCGTAACTCTATTAAAAGGAAATTTATAGGAGACCAAAAAAACTGTTTGGTTTTAATATGATCACAATGTAAACTTTTGTTTCTCTTTTAGAGGCGATTGTAGAATAATTTTAATGATTTTTGGGGAAAAATCATTCTGATTTGGATAAAAAATGGAGTTGCGTGCTTTTCTTTCTAAGGCAACGATATATAATTTATACATCGTTTGTCACTTTACAAAATTTACTTTAAATTAATAAATTGTGTGTCATTAAAGGTAATTTAAATATACGATGTAATAAGAATGATATTACATTTTCCAAAATACTCTTAAGGTTTTTGAAAATTGATTGATGTTAGAAAATACCAAATATTTCGTTTAAAGTCAATATCAAAATCTAATACATTTCAGAATGAATTTTTTTCTTTGTATGTTTTTATTTTACAATTCAAAGCTACCCACAGATTTGAATTTGTGGTTCGATTGAACTTTTGCTCTAGAAGAGGGATGATACATGAAAAACGTGTGAACTAACTAACACTATCCATTATTGATTACACTGGTTAACAAAATTTAATCTGTTTGTCCTGGTGTCCGTTCGGGTGGCTAGGAAATTATGTATGTGGCTAATGATTTCCCGTCGAGGCCAATAATAATAATAATAATAACAAAATTTAAACTTTTTGTCCCGCAAATTAGTATATGTGAACCTTGCGGCACTTTTATGCTGAATTCAAATCTTTTTCAGAAGTATTCTGTCAGGTAGGATTTCTAAGTGACAGCGCAATAAATAGTAGAACAACGTGTATAATGTGTTTATTTATAAAACAACTGAAAATATTTCTAAAATGTACAAATGTATGATTTTCTGCTATATTTAGCGTCAGGACGTCTTTCATCCGTGTTCAGCAATAGTGTGCCAGCATAGAGAGAAACAACAGTACTTCGTGTAGCCGAGTTGCAATTCGAGTAATAGCGCCACAACCTTTAGATCGCTGCATATATTCCACTTAAATTGATCGCATTTGATTTTTTCTAAAAGAATCTTCATGTTGTCGTATGTTTCCTTCATGTTGCCTGTGTGGGCCAGAGGAATTGAGGGCAATTTATTTCCATTGTGAAGTAAAACGGCTTTTAAGCTAGGTTTGGATGAATCAATGAACAAACGCCATTCATCAGTGTGATATTCATGGCCAAGTGCACTCATAACCGAGACAATATCATTGCAGAACACCAGGTCATCTTCAAGGTAGAAGTAATCATTGAATTTGGCATGACGACTACGATAAAACGAAATTTTTGTGTCACTTTGAAGTAGATTCCAACCCTTCAATCTGGATCCCAAAAGTTCGGCTTGCATCTTAGACAGGTTTAAATCGCGAACGAGGTCACTAAGGTCTCCTTGAGTCAGCAAATGTGGTTCATTTGAAGAACATCCTGATTCAAATGTGGGATCCAAATTCAAATTTTCTTCTGCTATTTGATGTGCTTTCTCATCACTAGACTCATCATCACTCAAAGTCATGTTTGTTGTAGGTGCTGGTACAGGTAATTCCTCGTTATGAAGTACTGGTCTCAGTGCAGATGGTAGTTTAAGATATACAACAGTGTGTTTAGATCTTGATGTAATAATAAATGGCAGTCCGAAACGTGGTCTTCAGGTTCTCTCCATATTACAGGAACTGCAAAAGGCATATGATGTGAATCTTTTGCCCATGCTGTGAGAAGCCGAACACATGTGGCACAGCAAATATGGGTGGCCCAACTTTTATCCTGGTTGCCTACCTTACAACCAAAATAAAGTTCGTAACATTTTCTAACTAACGGTGTAAACGAACGTTTCTGTTGGTTTTAAAAGTCAACTCGCCGTAGACGTAGCAGAACGAATTTGGATTATTTCTCGGCATTTCAGTGGCACTTGGGGTATCAACACAACTCTTTAAACACAACAGCATACGTTCTCAAGGGTTAGAACAAGGCAAATGTGGAGCTGCAATGTTCCTCTAGCTGGTCAATTTACTGCAATTGCGCTCCCGGCCAATGATCTTATATTGCTCCCGGCCAGCTTGTCGAGACCTGTTCTGCCTGTTCCGAATGACGCAAGATTGCTTAGAATTACACAATATTGTGTAACATTTTATTTCAAATGCCTAAATATCAGCGGCATATTTATCGGCATTTTATTATAAAGCACACAGTATGTATGTAAAGCACACTGTACGCGGTTATACTGGAACTTAAAAACTGTGGGTGATGCAGTAATTTTGAAAGTGAATTTCAATTCAGCGTGCAAAAATACATAGGAAAGTAATTTTTTAGAATATTATTTTTTTTTTTAACAAGTGCGGTGTTATAAGGATAATTCTCGTTACTTCCTACTTACCAGAGGTTTTACTTAATTATGTTCTATGACATAATGTGCCCTAATCGTCGCGTCTTGGGGATGGAGAGTGTTGTTAAATTTCCAGATGTCTATCTTGACGCACATTTCGTATGGAATGACCACATAAATTACCTGTACAAAAAACACTATTATGCGATTCTAAAGGTAAAAGCGGGTTTAACAAATGACGCTTTAATAAACATCACTCCTCTTGCTAGGAAAAATTACCTAACTATGCTAGCCAAACAATATTTAATACACCACTTAAGTCTATTAAGGCGACGAAAAGTCATAATGAGATAAAATTGCTGTTGAAATCATATTTAGTACAGAAAGCATATTATTCACTTAGGGACTATTTAGATGACGTAGAGTTTCAATATTGTGCTGTGATATTATGTAATATATATATATATATATATATATATATATATATATATATATATATATATATATATATATATATATATATATCAAAACCTTTTATACCCTAAGGTGTAAGGTGTTTAAACTATTCTATAAACCATAAAAATTACATAACAGCATGTACAAACTTGGTCCATTCTTTTTTATTTCTAGCTTTCGTTCTTGCTTCTCTCCATGTTACATTTTTCTTTTTCAAGATGGTTGCCACCTTGTCATTTCAGGTTTTCTTCGGTCTTCCCCGTGCAGCTTTCTTCTGAACCTTTGCCTCCCACACTCTTTTGACTTCTCTTTTGTCACCCATTCTGCAGATGTGACCGAACCACTTTAGCTGGTTTCGTTCAATTATTCCTGAAATTGCCTCTACTTCTAGTTCCTTTCTCACTGTGTCATTTCTGATTCTGTCTGCCCTAGTGACTCCCTTGACTCTTCTTAGATATTTCATATCAATTACTTGTAATCTACTTCTCATACTATTTGTTAAAACCCAGCTTTCGCTTCCATTTGTTGTATGGGTGTAAAGACAATTTTGTAGACGGTCATTTTTGTTTTCTTGCTGATCTCCCTTCTCCCTATGAACGGCTTGCTTAAGGTGTAGTATACCTTTGCTGCATTGTTGATTCTTTCCGTTACTTCGTTCTCTACATTCCCTTCTCTTTCAATGGTGATTCCCAAGCAATTAAATGCATTTACTTGTTATATTCTGACGTTGTTCAGTTTTATACTGATATTTTTATTTTCCTTTCCGATCACCATGACCTTTGTCTTACTTTCATTAATATTCATCTTCCTCTTCTTAAATTTGTCTTCCCAGATCTTTAAGTTCTTCTGTAATCCCTCTTCATTTGCGGCACATATCGTTAAATCGTCAGCGAAGACGCACTCTGATAAACCTACTGATTGCAGTTTGTTAAACCCAATATGCACTTTCCTTATTTTCTTCGCACATTCTTTTATTACATCATCCATGATCATTATAAACGAAGTTGGACTTAGCACTCGTCTCTGTCTTAAGCCATCGTTTATTCTAAATGTTCTCGATTGTGTGTTATCCTTCCTGATGTAACTTCTGTTATTGTTGTGTAGACTTTTTATTCCTCTGATTAATTGCGGCCTAACATTTCTTCTTTCTAACCTTTTCCAAATTTCGTTTTGTGAAACGTCATCGAATGCTTTTTTTTAATCTAAAAAGGCTACCTATATATGGATACCTCTCATTCTAGCTTTGTCTATTATTTGCTTTATTGTAAAGATGTGATCTTGGGTGCTTCGTCCCTTTCTGAATCCCCTTTGTGTCTCGGCCATGTCTTTTTCTATTATCTGTTTTAGTCTTCTCTCTAGAATGAATTCGTGGCTTTGAGGAATCGTAAATTATTTTTACTGTTTAACCAGTGTCATAGTACTAGTTACTATGTATTTATGTCTATATTTGTGAGTTTTTTGGCAATTCATATAGTACACAACAATGTATTTATATGAATAAAGCTTATTATTATTAAGAACATGTGACCGAAAGTTAACTTTTCCTTTTCAATCTACTGTTATGTTAAATATTTATATCGTAAAGCCCAGCTGTCACTCTAAAACGTATAGGGTATTCAGTATAGCCACCCGATAGATATGAAATTCCCTCTTGCGGATAAAAGCTATTTTTCGGAAGCCACAATTTCCCCCCAGGCCGACTGGCCCTGGAGTGGGAGTGAGTTATTCTCCTCATTTCATAAATATTCAAAATTAATGTAAAATTCTTCTACAACAAACAACAGGGTAAATTCAGAGGTATTTCTAAAATTATTTCATGTATTAAATGTTTCGTCAAGGTATTTTCATTTATGTCAGGAAGTTTTAGTATTTTAGGGTTGTCATGGGGGTTTTCTAGCATAGAGTCTAGTTTGAGTCAGCTAGTAGCGTCACTACATTAATTCTCTCATGCTACTTCCAAAAATGACCTTATTACGTTTAGATAGAAACCATCAAATTTTTCTGTGTATAGAAACAATCGCCATCGCGATTAAAAATAAAGGAGAAAAGGGAAGCCAATACATTCATCAATTCTGGTTAAGCTTTCTTCGAGTTAACTAGGAATTTGGCTGCGCTCCCAGCTCAAAGTGTCCGATATTGAAATTAGAGGATAAATTCAAGGTAAAAGAGAAGGTTGGAGGTTAGAATAGGCAAATTTCCTGTGAATGTCATAGGAAACTTAGAGTTTATATGACATCTTCGTAGGATCAAGGTTAGTTTTCATTTTTTAATTTCCATTTATTCATATCAAAATTCATAAAAAATTGCCGAAAGAGTATGAAAGGATACTCCCGAATCCCATAAAAGAGTAAAAAATTTAATGAATCCACAAAATTTCAATTTTTTTAACAATTTCCCTGAGATAAAACATTTCAGTATATTAAATATCTTTCGCTAAGGTATTGTCATTTACGTCAGGAAGTTTCAGTATTTTAGGGTTGTCGCGGGGGTTTTCTAGCATAGAGTCTAGTTTGAGTCAGCTAGTAGCGTCACTACATTTATTCTTTCATGCTATTTCCAAAAATAACTTTATTCATCGAAATTCATCACAATATTACGGTTAGATAGAAATCATCAAAATTTGCTATGGATAGAAACAATCGCCATCGCGATTATAATAAAGGAGAAAAGGGACGTCAATAAATTCATGAATTTTGGATAAGCTTTCTTCGAGTTGACTAGTATTTTGGTTGCGCTTCTAGTTCAAAGTGTCCGATATTGAAATTAGAGAATAAATTCAAGGTAGAAGAGAAGGTTGGAGGTTAGAATAGGCAGATTTCCTGTGAATGTTATAGGAAACTTAGAGTTTACATGACATCTTCGTAGAATCAAGGTTAGTTTGCATTTTTCAATTTTAACATTCGTTAATTTTCATTGATTGATATCAAAATTCATTAAAAATTGCCGAAAAAGTATGAAAGAATACTCCCGAATCCCATAAAAGAGTTAAAAATTTAATGAATCTACAAAATTTCAATTTTTTAACAATTTCCCTGAGACAAAACAATTCACTACTTACATTATAGGACTTCAGAAAAGAAAACAGCTCATAATTCAATATTTTCAAATTTATAAGGAAGAGTAACAAACTACATATACATATAAATTAAATAAATGATATTTTGGAACTTCAGTATCTTATCTAATAATGATGACCTTTCAATTTAGTTAAGCCGTTTTCGTCCGAGCCATTATTTTTTATCGCTACTCGGTATACACAATAGACATGGTCGAATCCTTTAGAAAACTAAACAACATCCAAAGTTCAGCCAAGTGAACAGTGGATGGGAAGCTGTCACGGTTTCAGTTTAACTTTTCAACTACGAGAACTAAAGTTAAACTAAATTCTATTAGAATTAATAGATTACGACAGAAAGATAAATTTACGAGATCGAGTTTAAAATTAGAGTAACTCGTGCAACTTAGTGAATACCTGAAAATTTGTTTCCATCAACAGGAATAATCATTTTAAAGTTGTTTTTAAGTACCCTTAGCATTCAGGTGTAACACGTTCCCCTTAGAAGTGTAATTATTTTGAGATGGAGTTAACCATGTAAATGTTGTTGATAATCGTGAGATATGTAAATACAATTAAAAATCATAACATCAATTTTATTATAAGTAAATCATTTTTTACACGAGTTTCGAGATGAAGCTGTAGATACTGTTATATCCAGTCGAGTAGTGATCGAAAACATAAATCGTACATATATACAGGCTGGAGCGATGCTTCGAAATTCTTCGATAGGACTTTTACTGTTGGTAAGAGGAAAAAACTTTCTACACAAAAATCATAGGTATGCATAATAATAATAATAATAATAATAATAATAATAATATATTGATATTCGTAATTTAACCATTACAGAAAATTGTCAGTCTTTGTTTTGTGTGTAAAGGGCACAATAGTCAATTCAATATAAATTAGAATAAAAGATAACAATGACATAAATAAAGACAAACAAAACATATATACACTAGACTAGAAATTCCTGGTTGTCGTAGAACTCTCGCTTCAAAAGTATTGCCTTAACTTTATTTTTTAAATTCGTTAGAGGTAAGGTTTTGAACACCTCTGGCAATTTATTATATAATTTTGTTCCCCAGTAATCAATTTCTTTCTGGGAACTGGCCAATCTGTGATACGGCACTCTTAGTTCATTTCTTGATCTGGCGGGGTAATTATGGAAATTTCCATTTTGGAGAAATGTTTCTTTGTTTTAGTAGAACAATCTAAAATTATTGTGACATATATGCTTAGCTCCATATTTAATTTACTAAAGAATGACATATTTTAGGTATAGGAAAATGTTTCTAAAGAAAATTCTGGAATGGCTTCTTTATCAGATTCTGGAAGAATATATAGGCTGTTCCATTTAAAAGACTTGAAATAGCATAAATCAAACATGGCGACAATTTAGATGGCCGCTACTTGTTTTCGATACATTGCCAAAAGCCTCAAGAAATGCTCAATCGAATAAAATTTAGATCACCGCTCTAGTGTGCAAAGTGTTTAAGATATCGGCCATAAGAAGAAATAGCAGAAAATCGCAAAAACCTAAGTTATTTCAATTATCTAAAAAACTAAGATAGATGGGTATAGGGAACATTGAAGAAAGTTGACATGAATTCAAGAGAGGCATTCGAAAATCTAACAACATACTAGGTATCGCATTTAACAAAATAAGTACGAAACATTTTCTGTCGAATCGTAAACGAAAAAAATGTGAAAATGTTCTAATAAATTCGTTATTTTTAACTATATATCCATACCTATTTAAAAAGAAATACCTCTCAAACAACAACATTTTCGACCGTTCCGGGGATTTGTACAAACCCTGTATACTTTTTAAAATATTTAACAAAAATACAAAAAACAAATTTGATTACGGACTTGAATAATCTAAACGGCGGTCTTTGCCCGGTCTGACTGCCCCAAGGGATATTTCCCCAACTTAGAAAATATTCCTTGGTTGCCGCCGTGGATCCGACTGCCCAAGGGATACTTCCCGAACTTAGAAAATATTCTCCGGTTGCCAGCGAAGGTCCGATTGACTAGAGGATATTTCCACGGACTTTACTTAGCATGTTGTAGTCAGCGTCACCGCCGACTTGCAAGTGTACAAAATGTAAATCTAGAGGGTTTATATATGATTTTTGACGTTGCACTTTTTGTTTATGACGTGCGGTGGTCTTGTACGTGATTGTAGAAGTAAAACATTCGTTAAGGCATATCGTTACACAACTCCGATCGGTTTGATTAATGAAAAATATATACTAGTATTCAAAAAGAACATACAGGGTTTTCCAAAATGAATTTAGTTTCAAAGTTGAACTTATAAAATAAAAATTGAATAAAATTGCAAGTTAATTTAAAGATTTGTGAGAAAAGATGTTATAGTTTTCTCATTCTTTTCTTTTAGCATAGAAGTCTTAAATTAGTGCGAACAGGTAACGGTTCGTCACGAAGGTACGAGGCGTGTTTTTAAAGTTAGTAGCGTTTTGAAATTCTGCTACCGTGAGCGCTGCGGCGGCTTTCTACGCTTGCGCGCTGTGTACCTACATCTGTTGACAAGCCACAGAGGCCATTACAGAAAAATTCGACCGTGTTTACGTTTGTTTGTCACTATTTAAAATGTCTCCGCCGATCGAGAATCCTGCCGACTGTGAAGTACGCGCTGTGATTTGTTTTCTTAGTAGTATATGGAGAAAACATTATGAGTGATGGAGTGGCACGGAAATGGGTGAGAGCTTTTAAAGATGGCCGCACGAATGTCCATGAGGAGGATCAAAGTGGGCGACCGTCATTACTGAAGATTTGGTTTAGAAAGTTGACGAAAAAGTGAAAGAGAACAGACGCTTTACGATTTCATCGCCATCTGATGAGTTTCCTCAAGTTTTCAGAAGTGTTCTCTATGACGATGGGATTGTAAAGCTGATTGTACGATACGATAAATACCTCAATATTGGTGGAAATTATGTAGAGGAGTAGAATAAGATACAGCCTTTTTGTTTTATTTGAAAACGGTACTTACTTTAAAAACACGCCTCGTATATTGGCAGAGATAAATGTTTTAGAAGGTTGGGTATTGAAATTATAAGAAACTTCCAGATTTAATTTAGATTGGCCCTTCTGTAGTTGAACGTGTTGTGCCACGTGATTAAATGATGCAGTGCACTATTTGTTCACATACATTGCAATAAATATTATCTTGTAGAAGTGAAAATGAGTAGTCCTGAATCCAGTTTCTTATTTTATTCTGACGAGAAGTTGTCGCTTGAGCCATTGTAGTTGTAAAATCACAAATAGTTGTAACAAAAAGAATTTAGAAGCGTCACGACAAAAAAAAAGTAAACTACAAATACAATCAATAGAACGTACACTAAAGCAATAACGTTGATTCAAGGCTAAGGAAAGTTTCCTAAAATATTAATTTTACTATTGTGTACATAAACTGCAATGAATTGAATAAACGATATTTGGGTAAATTTGTATCAGAATGAAAGAATAAAATAAGTATATACAATGAGAAATAGATAATACAAATAATCAATTGTTATTTTAAATAGAACTAAAACAAAATTAATAAAATCCAAACAGTAAATAAAGTAACTTTAGAGCGGGCGTATGCATAATACATTCGTCGTGGCGATTGACATCGCCTACTCATCGTCGCTCGTTACAAGGTCATCTAAAATGTGCGCCTCTCTAATCATTAGAGACGCCGGTTTCTCCTTAGTCACCTTCACTGCTTCGTAGTAATTCCCATATAAAATAATATCAGTAACACTAAGTAAGAAATTCATAATAAGCACCTCCTTAAAAGTAATAATATATAAATAGCCTAGTGTATTGTCATCCAAACAGATCTCCTAAACACGTTCATTGTGGCATGACGAAACTAGACAATAGACAAGCGATGCGTTGTGTGTACACATACGCGTATACACTATCGCTCATAAATATTTGGGCACCCTTGGGTTTTAGATTTTTGTATACAAAGAATGTATTTAGGAAATACATTCCAGCATTATTGAATAGTATGCTAATAATCAGTAAGATTCACTTAAATTCATTAAAAAATATCGGTCTATTTACTTCATTTATCAGTATGAGTGGCAATACCGTCATAAAAGCGCAGGTAGTAGCGACAACAAAGAGCGTATTTCTTGAAATCCCAGGAAGAATGTAACAGTTGGTAATTTTACGAATCATGAAGCCATTTGAAGTGATATTTTTAGATTACGGTCAGTTATCGTTCCATGTTAGTAGCGACAATATCTCTTAACGAATAGTATTTATAATTTCGTTTAAAATTTTAAAACATGCCGAAAAGGAAAGAAATTAGTGTTGAACTACGTGCTCTGATAGTACATGACAACATAAGGCATAAGCAATCGTCATATTGCTAGAAAATTGCATCTAAATCCATCTACTATTGACTGTAACATCAAAAAATACAGTGAAAGTGGCAGTTTTCACAATAAAGTACGAAGTGGTAGACCAAGGGGGATAACATCAGCTCAAGATATTGCAATCGTGCTGTCTGGCAAGCAAAATAGCTCCAGAAATCGCCGCAGAAATCAATACTGTACTTCCAAAACCGATGAGCGTGTCCACGGTTAAACGCCGTCTGAAAAAAGCCGGCCTTCACGGACAAACTGCGATGCGAAAGCCCCAGCTTCGCCAAATTAATAAGAAAAAGAGGTTACAATGGGCAGATGAACATCGAAATTGGACTGTAGAAGATTGGAGTAAGGTATTAAAACCATTGATACAGAATTTTACAACAAATACAGAAAGTCGCAATTAACCACTTTAAACTTCAGTAATCAAATCTTAACTCCTTCTAAGGATGGCAAATTATTGGGTATTGTATAGAATTGTAACTTGACATGGAAATCTCAAGTGGAATTTCTATGTGGTAAATTTCAAAGGGCATATTATATGATCTATACTCTCTACACTCTATTCAGAAATATACTCGCTTCTGAGGCTCTTTTAAGTGTGTATTATGCGCATGTGTATTCTGTGCTGAGTTATAATATATTGGTTTGAGGTTAGGGATTTGAATAGAGTTTTTGTCTTACAAAACTGCATAATCAGATGTATCTTTAATTAACCACATCGCGAATCGTGTAGGGATATTTTTCGTACGCACGATATCTTTACATTGATATCAATACAAAAGGTACTATGAAAGTTTTGCAATACAGCTTTATTTATTTATGTTTTTCAAAATAATTTCCCCTACATTCAATACACCTCTCCATCCTCCGAAATCAATCCTAAACCAGATCTGCTAAGTTTCACTAGGGATCAAGGCACACTCGTTGTCCCAAGCTCTCAGAAGGGCCTCATCACTGGAAAATCGCTTCCCCTTCTTCAGCTTCATTTTCACATGCGGGAACAGTGCATAGTCGCAGGGAGCAGGCACCATGTCACGTTGTGTCATCTGCTCTTCAGTCAGACTATGCGGCACCCAGAGACAACAAAGTTTCCTCACGTGCAAATGATCATGCGGAATCGAACGAATTGCTGGTGCATTTAGGCCTAAGGTATCCTCAATCTACTGGTAGCTCACTCGCTTGTCTTCGTCAAGCATTTTCTTCACAGCAGTAACGTTTTCTTCCGTAACCGACGTTCGTGGCCTTCCTGCCCTCTCATCGTCCTCCAGGGTGAAATTTCCGCTTTGGAATTATCTGTACCACCTGAATATAGTCGTAGGATGTTATACCGCAAAACTACCCGTATCTCATTTCGTGACTATGATACTATAGCAAGCACACACTGCTAACGAATAACTGAGCCCACTGATTTGGCGCAGCGGTTACTGTGTGAGTATGAACATGTCACAACCTGCACCAACAATCAGACTTCTGCGACACATGGTTGCGTCATATTGCAAAACTTTCCTAGTACCCTTTGTATATTTGTATAAATTACTCACTTGTATAAATGTTAACAAAAACCGTTTCAGGACTCTGGTTAATAATCATAGTTACAGTACTAGAAGCAACAGGAAATTAGTTTATGTTAAACCAAACTATTCCTTTCAAATAAAATCAACAGCAGTAGCACGTGTAAACTTTTTCAACAAATTTCCCAGAGATTTGCTCGCATCTGGAATTATAACTTTGTTCAAAAGTAAACTAAAAGATCCTTTACTACAAAACAATCCTTACAAGTTATCGGAATTTGTGGCGTGCCTGTAACTCAAGGAATAATTGTTTGTTATTTATTGTATATGTATGTATGTTACATGCTTATGTACTTTATTGACTTACCCTATCTATGTGTATGTAACGTAGCTCACAGGGTCAATAAAAATTTTATTATTATATTTATTTAAATTTTGCAAGGATAATGATAGACCGGTCGATATGTTTGAAAAACGCGTGGAAATTAGCTTGTAACAAGGGCACACCGAATCATTTACCAATGAATCATGTGCTCATATATAATACTTTCTGTCTTACATAGTAAAATGACAGCTTTAGCGTGTCGATAAGTGCACAATTTCGGAGTCCCAAAATTATTCGCAAACTTTACACATTTTTGGCAATAAATCTGGGTGCGCATAGGAAGCCCAAAGTTTCATTATTTGTCGGGCGCTGAAGGATGGAAGTGGTTTGATGAAAAAGCGAATGTAGAATTCATATCCGGACGACGACATTATACCTGGGAAGGGCGCAGCTGGAAGCATCGTTGCGTTTCTTCACTCACGGAGATATTCAATATCAGATTCGTCGCCATTGTGTACTACATATACAGTATGCCCAAACATGTATGCAACAAATGGAAACTTTTCTATTAGTGGTTTCTCAAAAAATTTTATTCTTGATAAAAGTTGGTGCATGTACCCAAACTTACAATGAATATAACAGATTTACTCTAAGGTTAATAACAACAGTGCTAATAGCGTTTCTTTGAAGACCTCCCAAGAGTAAAGTACCCTTATTTTTAAAGGTACGCAGAAATTTTATTAGGAAAATTTGTTTGTAATTTAGAGATATACCCGAATGTAGAATTTCGGCCAAGAACGCTTGATTATAATATTTTGTCCTTTTTTTTGTTAATTACTCCCTAACGATACGCCACTGACCCATTCAATCTTTCTTCGTTAATTAAATACAATTTGCTGATTAAATTGCTGCTATGGTAACGGAAACAACACTAATTGGTCTGCATTTTGGTGTTAACTTTGTGTTGAGTTTTGATGTAAACTATTTTAAGAGCGTTCAAAAGCGAAACAACTTTCACGGATTAAGTAAAAATAGGTCAAAAATATTATTGTGGTGAAGTATAGTCTATTGTAGAATGATATTATCAAAGATGACCGATCAGAATAATACGTCATCCACGTACGTTGAGCAATGGTTACAGAATAAAAATACGAAAAACAGGAAAAATTAACTAGTCTTTGTTAGTGTAAGGAAAACAATTTATTGAACAATTACATAACTATAAAAAACAACAATATTACTGCTGTTTAAGTCAAATAACCAGTAACAAACTCAATGTTCAGTGTGAAAAATCTAGTCTGAAATGTTCTCCTCCGCAGTAACCCATTTTTAAGCTTTTTCTTACGCTTTAATTCCAACCGGTGCCTTTAAACTGTTTGTAAATACTTGAAACCGTACTGTAGTGCATGTTTTTGCCAGTATGCCGTTGATTAAAAATATTAGCTGTCTTTCTAACAGTTTCATAATTGTCATCAACCACCAAGACTAGTTCCGCCCTTTCCTTTAAACTTAGTTTTCCTGCCATGACTGTACTTGACTCAGTACTTGAAAATATTTTGCAAATTCTGTGACATAACTTGTGTGACATAAACAAAATAACAAAATAAACATAAGTTAGATAGACGCTGAGGATAGACTCAATGTATTACATTTGCTCGTAAGTGAGAAAACCTTTTAATTCGAATTTAAATAGTAAATATTAAGTACAATACAAAAATTAGAAATCTTTAACAAGGTTCATGCTGACACTGTTAAGAAGGTCGAACAAATTAATTATAAATCAAGTTTAGCTGGAATGATCTTTCTTCAGCTTTGCTCTTTAATTACTGGACCCGACAGATATTAAAAGTACAATACAAAGTTAATTTTTGTAGCAACATAGTGTTTCACAGGTGACTGTTCAATTTAGCAAAAATTAATAACATCCTCTGATGTTTCACAATGCCTTATTTGTAGCTCTTTTATAATTTCCCTCCTTTTTCATACCATGCGCTTTCTAGGCAATTTCATGAAAATTAATTAACGAAACAAGCTGACAAGTCCCTCGTAAAAGGCGTTTCGAAATATTTTGGAACAACCAAGATCATTATTACACTAGGAAGGTTCGTTATTGAGAAGGTAATCAAAGTGAACGTAATTAATACAAAAATATTTATTCGACGATGTAATTCGGTGCACAGCAACAAAAGGTAAGCGAATTATTCAGTTTTACTAATTATTTGCAACATATTCACTAAAAATATTAAAACCAGTAACACTAACTAGATGTAAATTAGCTCAGTAGGTAGCAGAAAAAGGTACTTTTTTTTTGTCAGTTTCGTTTTGCTAGATTGCTGTAAACAATGTTAAAGTTTTATTTATATAAAAAAAATTGAAAATATGTACCCACTAGAAAGAAAAAAAAGATAAGAGAAGAAATAAAGATGGATAAAAGAAAAAAATTACTACTAATTAGAGCCCGATAACAGGGAGCCGTGCCATAGCCGTACCTGTCTAGTATACAAAAACAATAGTAATAAAATAGAAAAAAAATAACAGAACTAATACATAATTATAATATGTGAAAAGTAGTGAAACATTCACCCTTTTAAGCAGCCTTGGCTACGGAACAGTAAAATTAGAAGCACCATTATCAGTATTAACATCATATGGATAAGAGTGGCAAAAAGTTGACACCATTAGATGTGTTTCCACAGTTGTCTCGGGGAGCGATGTTCGCCGTGGTGAGAAAATGAGTTTATAGTTTGAAAAAGAGCGTTCAACATCTACCGATGTTATACATGCATGATTAAAATACTCTTTGTACTTGGTCAGTGGATTATTCGATACACCGTCACAAATTTGTTTTAGTATGCTAAAATCGGGATCTTTCTGTAGCACACTCTCGAACTTTTCTAAAACGCGATTATATTTTGCGTCATGTATAGTTAGTAGCTGTGTATGCACTCCGTCCATAATTTGCAGAGACACCAATAATGATAACGATCTATTTTGTAATTGGTCTATTGCGTCAGCTAATCCTTTATAGTCGCTACGAATATTTTTTAAATCTGTTTCAACGGAAATATTTTGAAATTTCGACTGGCTCTCCTTAGCTGCAGCTTCGGCAGGATTGCATTGTGCAACAACAGCTTTTACTATTTTGAAATGTTCAGCATAATAAAAAGCTGCCTGCAACCATGTTCCCCAACGTGTAAGAATTGGCTCCGGTGGTTGACGAATACCAGGACACTCTGTGTGAAATGATCGTAGGCGTTCGGGAGATTTCAAAAATCCTTTTTTTGTGCTTGCTATTAATGCATCTACCTCGGGAGAGCATTGTCGAACGGTTTCTGCCACAAGATGTAAAGCATGCACTTTACACGTAACATGTAAACACTTGCAATCATGTTCAAGAAGAGAACGGCCTACCGAACGCATTATCGGTGCGCCATCGCTCATAAACATCAACACTTTATTTTTTGAAATTTGAAATTTTTCCAACGTACTAAATACAACCATCGTAATTGCTGCAGCAGTACACTTTTGTAGTATTCGGCTAGCTAGTAACAGTGGTAATGTAGGTTTACTAGGGTCTAGTATGCGCATCATAATATTTACAATTGAATTTTTTTTACAGTCTGTTGTCTCGTCAACACATAACCCAAGAAACTGTTTTTACAATATGCGTTTCATTTTCTTTTCCACGTCATCGCGTACCAATGCAACATGCTTACTTCCCGTTTTCTCCGTTGGCAACCGCAACTCGGGATTGTATTTGTCCCTAAAGTCCTTAAACGGTTGCTTATCGAAGCCTAGTGGCAAATTACAGTTTATCAACATAAGAATTACATAAAAGAAATGCACTTCTCGGTGGCATGCCCAATTTTCGTTTTCTATGCTGTACGGAATTTACGTGTCTTGTACAGTTCCACTTCTTATTTGACATCAAATGTATTTTGTACACTTTACAAACTTACTCCCGTTGTAAAACAAATCGGGAAAGTCAGAAATAAAGTTATTTACTATGTCTTGAAGGGGTCGTTTTTTAGCCTTCGACATGGTCACCAAAAACTAGGAAAAAAACTAGGATATTCTTACGTGAGTTAGGTTATCAACTTATTGATAGTCACTTGTGAAGACGTACAGAGAACCTCGGAACACCAAAACTAATTGCATCAAGAATAAGGCAGGTCTTGCAAATTGCAGAACCGCAAATGGTGGCGACTACTTCAAACACCGTTGGACGATGTTACTATTGTGACAGAAAAAAGAATCGACCTACACGGTATTCTTGCAGACTTTGTGGAAAGTGGATGTGTTTACACTATTGATTTCAGTCATAGTTTCGATTTTAAAAACCCAATAATTTTAGACATAGAACCAAACTACAAAAAAAGATTACTTTCTGAAATGTTTCATATTAAATTTAACAAAACTTGTAATTTTAAAACATATATAGATAATTCGATTAACCGTTACAATATCTTTTTCAATAGCTAAATATACGTTCGCTTTTTCTTGCACCTACATCTTTATTTTACTATTTTTATTTTTTCTTATTTTATTTACACTTAATTGATGTGACTCCTTTAATGATACCAGTTTGATTGTTTCAATGTTAATTTTACTTCCATAATATGTTGATACATTGTTTAAAAAGTTTTTAAACACCTCTCTAACTACAGGACCGTAATACCGCCATAATACTTCCATAAAAAGACCTACATATGTGGGAACGCACGTTATCAGCATTGCAGCAGAACTAATAGCTTGAATTTCTTATTTAAAAAAAAAATTAAATTTCAAATTTCAATTATTAATTTCCTTTTAATACTGCAATTGTTAATTATAATTACATGTTACTACTTCATTATATATACGACTTTGGTTAACGAAGACACAATTGTTTTATTATAATTTTTGGCTTGTGAAAGGTGCATGCTAAGTTAGCACCGAAACGTTGCAACACTGTGAATAGGTAATTTCAATAAATTCGCTCGAATTATAGCATTTTTTTTTCTTCAATTAAATAATAGATCCTAGAAAATACACATGAAGAAATGCCTAGTAACAATAATCAAAAAATTAATGCTAATATAGCTCACCATGAGCTATATTAGCATTAATTAGCCAGCTATATTAGCATTAATACCATATTGGTGGAATTAGTCCCAGCAAAAAACAAAGCGAGAAAAGGGAAGCACTAGCCCACGGACATGTTTCTGCCTACCCGGCGTCATCAGCGTGGAACACGATCTTTTCCTCGCCGTTGTTTTTCACCTCTCGAGTTTACGTCATTATTCTCCTCAAACAGCACCAAAATAGTCATGCCGTCTAGAAACTATACTGTGTATTTTGATATAATTCTGTGTTGTGCAGCATTTCGCCTAGAATATTTTTTATTCGAAAACTTTTTCTAAATTAGGAATTATCTTCCGTCCACGCACTAGGTGGACACGCTGTATATTTTGGGATTGAGGGCTGGCGAACTACACAACAAATACCTCTTTCTAAACCGGCCGGCAGTACCCGACACTGATGCGGAATCAAATTATGGTGAAGGTTTAAGAAATCAACTGGCAGAAAATGAAGATATATGTGAGTTTATCGGGCAACACCGTTCTTCATTTATATCCGAACGTTGGTGTGTTCCACTACCGCTTTTGCTGCTCAACCTCCACCTCCTCCTCCATCACCATTTTCTACTCTACCTCTCAGTCTAATGTCCCAATAACCTTCGTTGCGCCGCCGCTGCAATTTCTCCAATCCGGAGCACTCATACCAATCCTAAGCCAACCCGTCCGATGCCTCGGGACTGATGGACGTTCTCTCTCGAGGGTAGAATATTAATTATCGCGGTTCGTATACCTCTTACCCTAGTGATAATAAATGACAAGACATAAATTTCTTTGCCACCTTATTTCTAGCCACCGCCGTCGACAATGCTGCCTCGCCTTCTGGATGTTTTTCTTCGCAATTTAATTGGAAAATATAATAACAATTTTCGTCCACGCCGTCGTCGTTTGACGTTGGAATTTACCGTCATCTAATTCAATAAAATTAGCTTCTCGGTTTTTGCTTGTTTCTGGTTTCATTTAAAATAATTGACACTGATATAACATGAACATTAATCGCCTTACAGTTCTAATCTGCATTAGTGGCAACATTTCTGTATATCTAATTTCTCTATCATCTCTGTTGTCTGGGAGTGGTATGCTACTATTATATCACCACTGATTAAATTGCTTAATATCTAATCAGAAGACCATTATTTACCGCAGTAGTTAAGTTGGTAGCGATAAATTTTATGTACCTTCAGAAGCAACAAATAATTCATTGGTACTATGGTCTGGTCAAAGGAGATATGCTTATTATCAACAAGAATCTTATGATAGATTCATATATAGCATTCGTACAACGGGGAGTATTATGACGTAGGACCATCAAAGCCACATGAAAAAGTTCATCTAGTGAATCAATAGTTTCCTGTAGTTATGATGATTAAGAGAAAATTGAAAATTAGCGCGAAAAATAGCCTTTTTCTTCAACAGGAAACAATTGAATTGACGAATTTCATATATTTACTTTTGAAATTCTTTAGGTGACAATTACCAGAAGTATTGGTTTAACCGAAAATTAATGGATGAGCTTTTTATTTGGTTTTTATTGTATAATATTATGATCCCACTTTCTGTAAGTACGTACAATTATCCCTTCTTATAGCGTTGTTAAGTTATATCGTAGCTTGTGCTCCTATCATCTATTTTGCTTGTCACCTGCTGAACTTGATTTATTGCGTTTCAAATTGGAATGCAAATACAAATAAAAAACGCCAAAATTGGTTTGTTTTCTTTCTGTGTACTTGTTCTTCTTGCATTTAAATTTGGGATTTATACAATATTTTTCTGTGTCAAGTGTTATCTCCATAAGAGCAATACGAGGATCTTTGAATGACAGGCTATTTTACATAAGAGCATGAGGAGTTATTATTATTGATTTTTTACCAGAGCAGGATTGGTCTTTGGATGCCTAACACTGAAGCTTAATAGCCTATTGTATTATTCCTGCTTCGGTTTCGTTTTACTTAAACAGGTTAGTTTCCTCGATCAGGTTTAAGAGCCTATGTAGTAAATCTTTCTACATTGGTAGTTCAATTGCCCTTTGTATAGCGAATCTGCGTTGATCTAGCGATGCACATTCGAAAATAATATGAAGGGCTATTTCCTCATTGTAAAGTCTACATAAAGGTTCATCTTTGTAGATCCCCATCTTATGCAAGTGGCCTCTCAAAGAGCCATGTCCTGTCAGTAGACATGTTGCTGCCCTAAGCTGTATCTTGTTTAATTCAAGCAGGTCAGCAGTCAGATGTTGCGATGATCTTCCCAACATCCGTTTGCTGTGCTTTTGTCCAGCTGCATGTTTTCAATTTAATTGGTGTTATGTTACGATCCACTCATTAATTGCACCACGCACTGCACTCTTGGTAATACCTAGGCCCGGTTCAGCGCCTATATAATTCATTTTTGAGCCTTCCCTCGCAAGCTGGTTTGCAATTACATTGCCCGCTATACCCTTGTGCTCTGGCACCCACACTAGTGTGATCTTGTTGTGTTTAGACAGAGTCACCAGGTTTTGCAGGCACTCGCATACTAGTTTGGAGGCTGTATGATAAGATGCTAGCGCCTTTAAGGCTGCCTGACTGTAAGAGAGAATGCAAATCGTCCCACCTTGCGGTCGCCGACGCAGAGCATGAGGAGTACTTTTATACCGACCTTGAGAGATACAATCTTACTAGGTTGAACTGTAAACTGGAATAGTTTAGTAAGACAAGAAACCAACAACTTATTTACAACTCCCTTATTGTGAAACTATTATTTATTGAAAAGCTTTGGAACTAGTAGAAAATACATTTTCCTGCTACCGGTTACGCAAGTCAATACGGAATAGGTGTTAATACATAACAGAAATTAACAACTTTGATAATTATGGAAATATACAATGAAATCTTGCTTAAAATCAATTTAGGACCTTCTGAATTCAGTGGTATAGTCAGGTTTTTAATAAGAAAATTGCCAATAAAATTTTGCTATTTTCGAACTCGAAAAATAATCATAATATGCCTTGAAAATATAGATGAACTTCTGAAATTTTGTGTGGAACTAGACTTTTTGATCCGTTATGTATAAAAAAAAATATATTTAATTTTAGTGTAAAATATAGGTTTTACATGCGTGCTTCCATTTCAAGTGGGTTACACTGTATAAGCAAATGTCAAACATTTTCGTAAAATACTATTTTTTCGACATTTTGGGCCGGTAGTAGGAACATATAATATGACACTCGAACCCTAAGTAGTTTCGCGGACTCAGATGTATTGCAGACCATGGCTTCGCTGGATCTGCAAAGGACACCTTCGACCGCACTTAATCCCTTGTGACATAAATAACTATTTTCTACTACAGCGTACGTGAGTTATTACTGCCTTAAGTGGAGGGACACAAATGCGATTTATGGATTATTTACCTTTACTGCCTTTAACAACGGTATGTAATGGAATATTACGTCCCTAGTTACGTAAAGTAATAATACGTTAATATAGCAATATGTGTCAATACATAACAGTGAATTGACAACTTTGACAATTGTGTAAGTATATAAGTAAAAGTCCAATATTTTCTTGATTGCTTATTTTTTCGAAATTTTGGGCCGGTAGTGCGACATAAATAATTGATTTTCGAAAACTGTCATTAAAAGCTTTTTATTTTTTAATATTGAGTAAATTGACTATTCTGTTGGAGGTTTCACTTTCAGGATTTTGGACTCAAAGTGAGCCAGTAACACATTTTCAGATATTTTCTTAATTTTCCTTTCAGTACATACACCACTTTTTCATTATAAGCTGTTTCATTTGTCTTGCATATTTTGAGGAATAAATTGCGATTCTGCACCTCCTGCGGCTTCCGAGATTTCAAGGGGAAAATCTTATTCATCACTTGAAAGATCTAATGGCATACTAGAATCTGCTCGATTCACATTTGGGCTATAAAGACCAAATTAATTTGTCGTAAATGTCAACATTTTCTCTGTCGATTTTCCCTATTTGAACAATATTTCGAAGTAATTTTCAAAAAAATATTGTTTGATGCACGGTTACTTTTGTGTTCTCGAATGTTTTTTCTGCTCGCTGGCGCTCATAAAAGAAAACTCTCCATTCTTGAATGCAAAGCGATTTTGATATGTTGAAGTAATTTACTAATTTATTGTAAATAAAAATGTGCTTTTTTTGATGTTATCATCAAATTTGTCGTTGATATTGTACTACATTTGATATTTTTTCCTATATACATACACCACTCGGAAAATCCAATAACATTTAAAATGACGTAAACCAGCAGGAAGAGAATTTCTTGTAAATTTCGCACTACTTTTTCGATAAAAAGGTAAGCACTTACCACGTTTTCCCATTTTATGCCATTTTTTGTTCATATCTACTACACGTATAAGCATATACTTGATATGAAAACATTATCCAGTTTGAAGTATTCGGTATATGTATACGTATATACATAGAGCAGGAAGAAAGAGAAGGAAGAGGTGGTTTTCCCGCGACAATGTTTCAGATCGGCTGCTTTTCCTTTTTACGAACCAATAAAAAGTCCCATGCGATAGGAAATTCATATAACAAGAAATCTGCGAGCTTGTAGGTAGAAAATTGATATCCAATTTTGTAGTTCGGCTTCCTCATCTGTACGATATAAACGAATATGCGCCTTGAGAAAGAGAAAAAAAACTGAGATTGCTCGAGGAAAGCGGATATACATAGATATCCTTTAAATCTATCTAAGGATATGGAGGTTAAATGTTTTAATGTACAGTGAAGTTTAAAGTAGATACTGTAATGTTTAAAAAATGGCAAATTGTTGGAAAATTTTAAATTTTCGAAAATCAACTAAATATGTAAACTGAGGGTTAGGAAGTGTTCTTAAACACTTTTTCGGCAATTTAAACGAATTTTAAGATCAACGAATGCGATTTTAAAGGAAATGAAAACTAAAAACTAACCTGGATTTTTACGATGATGTCGATATAAACACTATGTTTATATTACATTTACAGGAAAACTGTCTATCCGTAACCACCAACCTTCACTTTTAACTTAAATTCCACTCCTATAAATGTACACCACTTCAATACATACGAATTGAAATACCCTTGTCTTAAAATCAAAGAAAATTAGGCACAAACACAATCTCCTTCCTGTTTGTTATATGGTGTACAGTTCAAGAGGATTGTGAACTAAATTGCTTGTTATAACTGAAACAGGCTTTGGTATGTATGTATAAAGTATTCAGTGGCTTTGTTACCGTTCCTCTTCCTCATAAAGGGTAGAATGCAGTTAATTATATTCAAACATGCAAATGGTAACTGAATATCATGCTGCATGATGGCAAAAATCGGTCTTTCAGGGAAACTGGTCTGGATCTTCATCAACAACACACGTGTTTACCGACACCGACTTGAAATTTTAAGGGCAGAAGTTTTCGAATAGGGCTACGATTTAATTCCACACGTAGTATCATACATACTTGCCCTGTCATCTAGCGTACGTTTTCTTATCAAATCAGAAAAAAAATTGAGGATAAGTTTTTTTGATCACATCGACGTAATAGAGACGTATTTTTTAGACCGTCACGTTTCATAAAGAAACAATTTTAAAAGTGGCAGCTAAAAATCTGATATGATTTTCGAATCATGGCAGAACATTTTTCAACCCGCCCTCGCATAAAGCGCTGAATCCTAACTGCCCGATAGTGCCCCTCATCGGAATATATATATATATATATATATCCCAACTTCGCCAACTATGTAAATTTTCTCTCTAATATTGCGGTATTTGTTTGGCAACGTATATAGATATAGAAAATTAAAAAAAGAACAAATTGCAAACTTTTCGAAGAACTTCCCATTTCCAATCAGGCTATACTGCTAATACCATTATATTCGTCGAATATAGCTCTTCATCCATCAGTGAACACTCGTGTTCTGGAAATAATGAAAATTACACACGGTGAAGTTTAATACACGATAAATTTAATGCATCGGTCGGTAGCACGATCGGTCGACGGGTGATTTTTTAAGGGGCATCCGAGGAATTTGATTTTGCTGATGGAGTTCCATCCACCGCGAGCAGATTCAGTCAGTCAGTACATGCCTGACTGCGGCTCATCGCCGCAAAAGTAACTGCTGATTCGTTAGCTTTCTGACTTGGAGAGGTCGTCTTGTGGAGAATGTTCGACGATTCAAATCAACCTTTAATCTCTGACTACCTCTTGACAGAAATTAAATGGAATGTTTGCAAGACCTTTAAAAATTAAATCCGATATTGATTTTTGCTTTTTTACCATTCACGAGTATATGCTTTTCCTTTTAAAAAACGTTATCATTCACTTAAGCGAGGATCGCTTACGTTTATACGAAGATACGTAATCAATAGATTTAGTGTGACAATAATAATAATAATATCTTTATTTCCAGAGAACATGTATAACATGAGGGAAACAAGTCAACAAACTATAACAAAATTAACAAATATTAGTACTTGCGAAATAACTGAAGTAATCATTCAACGAATAACAATTGATATTTAACAATAACTTTTTCACATTTCCTTGAAAAGTCTTAAAATTGGAAATATTCTTGTAGTTTATAGGCAATGAATTAAATAGTCTACATCCCATAAACTTAAATATTTTTGGAAGCCTGCGGTACGATGACAGGCTGGTAGCAAGTAAAGTTCATTTCTTGTAAAATAAGAATGTGAGACATTAGATTGAAATAGATGTCGATACCTATACACAAAGCAAAGAACTTCATATATGTATATGTCATAAAATGTCAGTATTCTACAAGATTTGAACGTGCTCTTACAAGAACTGCGCCAACTCAGATTAGTCATCAATCTCACCGCGCGCTTTTGCAACAAAAACACCCGCTCGGATGAAGAACTCACACCACAGTGCACCACACCATACGCCATCCTGGAGTCAAAGTTGGAATAGTAAAAGCTTTTTAAAATTGCATAGCTGCAAGACTTTCTGATATTAGAGATAGCATAGCACACCCGAGCTAACTCCCCACAAAGTTCCCCAACATGAGCCGACCATCTCAAATTTTCATCAACATGAACTCCCAGGATATTAGCTGATTTAATAAAGGTAGTGAAAGTAGTATCAAGGAGAAATCCTTGTACGTCAAATTTGACTTCGTTATGAAAGAGCATGAATTTACTTTTTGTAGAATTAATAATTAATTTATTAGTATTCATCCAGCTGAAAATTTGCATATAAACATTATTAATTTCAATAAAAAGGTCAGTTAAGGAATTGGTACTTATGAGAGCATTTGTATCGTCAGCATAGAGAGTAAGATAGCTCTGAGATTTTAAGGAGGTTGGCAAATCATTAATATATATTTAAAAAAGGGTTGGTCCTAAGACAGATCCTTGTGGAACACCAACATCAAGTGTTGATGCGGTAGATCTAGCATCCTTGCAAACAACCTTTTGTTGGCGATCCGACAGGTAAGATTTAAACCATTTTAATGCTCGGCCATTAATACCATACCTATCTAATTTATACAGTAGAATTGAATGGTTAATGCAATCAAAAGCTTTGGAAAGATCAATCAGCATAGCTGCAGATGGAGAGTCGCGGTCGATGGATTTAGCTATTTGACTGACGTAGTTATATAAAGCTGTATTTGTAGTTCTGTTTGGGAGGAATCCGTGTTGGTTGTCACAAAATAAATTGAACTTTTTGAAGTAATTTATTATATTTTTGTTCATGATTATTTCATAAATCTTAGAAAAAGTAGATAGAATGCTAATTGGTCGATAATTTCCAAACACTACTAGCATCACCTTTTTAAAGACAGGTGTTATACAGGAAATTTTGAGGTGTGATGGAAAGATGCCTTTGTTAAAGGATAAATTAATCAAATAAGTCAGAGGTTGTACCAAAGACCTAGAACAATTCTTAATAACGCGAGAAGAGACTCCATCATCACCAGCACTATGAGATGAGTTTAGTTTAGTAATAGTATCGGATACATCTGATTCATCAACGGGTGAACTGAAGAAAGAGTGTAAATTATGCGGTACATTATTGTCAATAGAGCAAAAATCAATTATAGTATTACCATAGTTTGAGACGACGAGGTTTTGTGCCAAATTAGTAAAGTTATCGTTAAAAGCATTACATAATGCTAAAGTATTGGGATATTTATCTGGTAATTTATGATCTGCGGAGTAATTCAATCTATTTTTATTAATTATTGACCAAATAGCCTTTCTTTTATTTTTTGCTTGTAGAATGTAATTATCGTTATTCTGAATTTGTTTTAAAGCAATAATTTCTTTGTAATATTTTTCATACCTTATATAAGCGCTTCTTAATGTTGGATATTTATTACTGATGTTCTTCAAAAGATGTAAATTATTTTTCAATTCAATAACATCAGCTGTAATCTAAGAGCAGTTATTGTTACTACTGCTACATTTTACTATGGGAAAGCATATATCCAGATAGTATTTAAATATTTGAACGAATTTATTAAAGGCAATATCAGGACAAGAGGATTCATATACTATAAGCCAGGTTTCATTATCAAGGTAGTTGTTAAATCGATGCAGACTATTTAAGTCATATTTCCTTTTATAACTATAGTTGCGAGTTTTGGACTTAAGACTAGAAGCGAATTGTGGTATTTGTGAAAAGTGATCAGATATATTATTATCGATGTAAAAAGAAATAAACTTATCTTGCTGAATGTTCACTAAAAAGTTATCTAGACAGGTGCTGGATGTTTTGCCTAATCGTGTAGGTGTTTCAACTGTGGCATACATGTCATAACTACTAAAGAGATCGAGCAGATTACTAATACAATACTCTTAGATTTTCTGTGGAAATATATTATCTGGAGTGAGTTCTATTGCTAAGTTATGATTTGGGATGAAGAAATGAAGACCAACAGATCTGCAATAAACTTCCCGTTAACATAAATTTATGGGAGATACTTGTATATCCTGAAATGTTAAAACAATAAAACTCGGTGGATGAGATGGATATTTAAATACGAACGAAATAACATTTTAAAGTTAATTAATAAGTTGAAAACGTTCAAACCGTCGCGTTATTTATAATGACCAACATACTCCGAATTAAGTGATTTAACTCACTGTATTCTCAATTAAAATTACAGGGTACAACGAAATTGAATTCTAAGCGAATTTTAAGATTTTTGCCTAAATGTTCTGTACCTTTTTAGCTCGTGGATCAGGTCAAACTTTGCTTATAATTAATTTATTTCAAAGAAAATTCAGTATAAAACATCTTTAATATTTTTGAAATTTGTTAACGTTTTTCGCATTTGTTTGCGTTATAATAGTTGAACTAGATGCTATGCCTCTTAACAGCGGCGACGCGTGAGTTTGATAAATGTGTGTTCTGTGACTAGCAATTGTAAAAGAAGTCAAATTATACTTACATACACATTACAATGTTATGTAGGTGATAATGTTACAATACAAAGAAAATTGCAATGTCTGCGATTACAAGTGTAGTGCATCTAACTATAGATGCACTACATGTGTGCATCTACAGGAAAACGGATCTAGGGAAAGTTCGAGGGAGAAGGTGCAAACACTGCTTCGTTTCGTAACAAAAGTGACTAAACGTGAGTAAACGAAATATCATAACATACTACGGCGTTAGAAGACCGTCGCGGTGTCATTTGCCATACCTGAATGTTCCTTATCGCATATGACTGAATAGCGCTTGTCATAGCGGTTATATTAGGGTTATATTCCAAACGCTACAATACAGAATGTTTTCAAATGTTTTTGTCAATAGATCCTTTATAACTATTCCCATAGAATAGTTTCAATTCTGAGTTTTATTTTCTTGAACTTTTTGAAAGGCGAACAACAACGGAAGTTTGAAATGTTATATAAATGACGTTTTTTTCTATATGAGCGTTTACCCTTTCTAATTCTAATTTTCTCATTCCAGACATATTTAGATTGTAACCATTATCTTCATTAGAGTTTATGTGGGTTAGCATAGTACAAATTGTATCGCAATACCAGAATTTATCTTATTGCACGCTATCGATTTCAACCAAGCATGGTCATCATCAAGCTGATAGTCATTAATCGAAATCGCTAGCTTGTAATAAAATAAATCCTGGCATTGCGATACAATTTATATTTTCATAATCTGCATTATGAATACCAATATAAGCAATTTTGTATTTTTTTTTGTTTTGATGTGGTGTGTTTAAAGCGACACATTTAAAACATATTTAGAGTGAGTGAGAGGTGTGCGATATTTGCGAAATCATACAGATGGATGTCAGTGAACATATACTAATATGTATAGACTAGAGCACTGCACGGTCTAGGAAAAGCCTGGTCCGCCCCGCTTGCCAAGGCCAGCGGGCGGGCTCGGGCAGGCCTCATCTGTTTTCATCGCGGGCCGGGCCGGGCCTAAAATTATACGGGCCAGACGGGCCGTAAATGTTTTAGTAAATACATCGAATCCATATAACGTACGTAGTAAACGCTGCTTAGTTTTTACGCTATCGTTTGTATTAACAATTTTAGTTTATGCAATGTTATGTTACGCTTTCTTTTGGTTCCATACAATATAGTACACAAAAACAAACAAAATAAATGTTTGATTCTACTCATTATAATGTAGTAATTAAAAAATGTTTAGAAATAGACGGGCTAAATTTCCTAACGGGCGGGCCGGGCGGGCTTTGTATCTAGGTAATGAACGCAACGGGCGGGTACACTCTATACTGTAATGGGCCACGGGCGGGTCGGGCCGTGAAAAATAGACCCGTGAAGTGCTCTAGTATACACTATAGAGCGATCTTTATAGCGAGCTAACACATCCTACTGCTGCCCTGCCCAATATGTCCTACGGACCTAATGAGTACCTACAGCCGATGTAACTTAAAACATCATAAATTAATTTATATAAAAATTAGTATCCATACAGAAAAGTTCAGAAAATGTCCTTATAGGTATAATATTAATTAAAGATATTTAGGTAACTATCAGTTAAAATATAAAAAAAAACTCCGAGCATTGGGTGACCTTATTGGTGATCATTTTGGTGTATCATTGTGTAACAGTACGGCATTTATTTTCTCGAATTATCTGCAATTATTCTTTTTTATTCACGATGATATAAAATTATGTCCGTGAATTTAAGTCTGATAGCCTTTAAGAGTCTTTTCTTGACGCAAACCGGTTTTTTTACTATTGAAATAGTAGTGTTGCTATTTGTTATGTGATACAATTGCAGGATAGTTGCATGGTTGGATCTGAAATCATATAATTGTTATTCATTACTATTTCGTTATAGAAGATTTAATTAATTAATGCGGCTCAGGAGCAGGGCTTGTAGAACCTACAAATGTATTTCAGTTTTTGAAAGTACAAGTAGAGTCATTGTTAATGATTTCATCACCACAAATGGAGAAATACATTGAATATCCTTGCCAATTCATTAGCTATGTATAGCTTTGTTAGCTTCGTTAGAGTTTAGGTTACTTTCTGTTACCATTTTGTGGCGAACTGTTCTCTGTTCGCACTAATTTAAAGATTTCTAAGCTGAAAGAAAATAGTGTAAAATTAGAACATTAACCTTTTCTCACAAATCTTTAAATTAGCTTGCTGTTTCATTCAATTTTTATTGTATAAATTTAACTTTTAGATTATAAGTTCATTTCAGAAAACCCTGTATGGTATTTTTGTATGCCCGTATAAATTTTTCATCAAGCAAGCCGATCGCAGTTGTGTAGCGGTATGTCGTAACGAATGTTTTACTTGTACGCATCGCGTACAAGGCCACCGCACATCATAAACGAAAAGTGATATGCCATGGTCAAAAATGATATATAAACCCTCGAGATTTGCAGTTAGAGAAATTCGCTGGGCAAGTTGATTATCGCTGACTACAACAAGCAAAGTGGAGTCGAGGGAAGTATCTTCTGTGGAAGTCGGACCCCCACACCGACAACCAGAAGATATTTTCTATCTCCGAGGAGATATACTTTGAGATGGTCGGACCTCACACCGATAATCAAAGAATATTTCCTTGTCTCCGCAACGACAGCTCTCAGCTGTGTAGCAGTTTCCGCTGTAAAGACTGTCGTTTGAACTATTCAATTCCGCGAACAGCCCTATCATTTTGCTTATTTTAGTCAAAAATACAAGTCCGAAATTCACTTTACAAGTAACCGTAAAGCACGTTTCTGTTGTATATATATGATAGATAGTTTAAATTCATACCGTTACACTTCCCGATACATATGTTTATTTTATTTTTTCCCAAGAAATTATCTTTTTTTGGATTGATGTAAGTAAATGTGATCGAAACAGAATTTTATATTATTTGGTGTGTCGTGTTCTTTTCCGAAGTTATTTTATTGAAGAAATACTTAACTGGCGTATGTAAATAAAACTTTGTAAATAGTACTCACCTTTTTTTTATTTCGACATTGAATCCTGGACACCAAAAGCAACCCGGTTGACCATCTATCGACATTGTGCTTCATACCGCAACAGAAACACGTCCAAATCACTAAATCATAAATTTTTAAAATAAACATCGTTCGCGTGCGTAAAGTTTACGAAATCTTCTAAGTAATTTTTGTTAGCACTTAAGAGTTACCTTAACCTGCTGGTAACATCTATAAGCGGATGTACCAACTAACTTGTCGAGTCCACAAGTACAGCAACCCGTAAGCGTACGCTATTTTATAGAGCATTCAAGCAGCGTCCTATATCCATCCCCGTAATGAGTATGAAATAAGTTAAATGAAAGAATTCACAATTTGACTAATTTTGAGTTCACTAGAATATCCTAGAGATAGAAAAGGACGTTGTATTTATCTCGGTACACAATCAGACATACACGACGTATATATCTGGTGCCCGAGAGCCGAGACTGACATTTGTTAGTATTTATCTGGTGTCAACGTGCACGAACCGTCGCAATTTCAAAAGTCGGTTGAAGTCATTAGGGAAATTGATTAAATTGTAAAACCAATTAAAACATGGAAACTTATTTTCCAAGTAGAAGTAAAGGAAAATTTGTAAGAACTTTATTTTTGATGTATATTTCTATCTCCTAGTGGTGCATTAAATGATATTTGTTTACAATTATACTTTTGAATATATTTTTATGACTAAAACCAACGAATTCACGAAGCAATTGTTGGGAAATAATCAAATAATTTGTGTGGTACGGAGTGTGCCGATACTTTAGTGTTTGTCATGTGTGTTTATTACGTACACTGATATCCTTACAAAGAGCTGAAGATAAAGCTTGTCGAGCACATTTATTTTGTACGATAATCTATGAAAATCTTTTCTTGTGAGTGGATGCGCAAAGCTTCTCAAAATCCAATATCAGTACTTTTGTATGTAATTCGATCTTTTGTGCGACATAAACCTCACTTACACTTATATATATACGTTCACATCTCGTTATAATTCTGTTTGTGTTGGAATAACTTAAAAATTTGAGGAGTAGGTAGGTTGCCGAGAAACAAGGACAGAAGAAGAACGCTAAAGGCATAGGAGAAGGCTTGTTTGATTGACGAAATGGGTGAGAAAGGAACATTAAAATTTACATCAACGATAGATGGTATGTATTATACAAACTGATTGATGTATTTTTAGATCTGGAGGTCTTATAACGCACAGAAGATTATATTGCTTTTCGCATTCTCTCTGTTGTTTCTCCAGATTCGATTTCAATTCTAACTCATTTCGTCGGTACCCTACGTTTTGTTTCCGATTCTTTATCGATTCCTCGCCCGAAGCAGTAATTAAATATCAGTGATTTCCTATCAATCCATTTCGCGTTCGTTTTTTCTTCTACGAGCAAATATGGTTGCGAATGGAGAGATAATTAAAAAATAATATTGTATCTAAAAAACCGAATAAAAATAACCGTGGAATCATATTGTTAGGTTAGAAGTTACTATTTGAAAAGCAACGATGGTTTCTACTATATAGAAGGTTTGTTGAGAAGAGTCAGCACAAATTAATTATTTGTTATACTTGCTTTTCAACTTGCGATATTTTACTTAACCTTCGACTCTTCAAAACTAGAATGTAACCATATTTAATATGATTTTCGACTTATCAACAAAGTAGATTTTTTATCAAACACATCTATTTTTAAACGAAATTATTCGATGCTTTATAAGTAAGTTAAATTGGAAAATAGCAAAAATGCAGGACAAGTCGATATTTCTTTGAGTGAAATACATCATTATTAACTTCAAAATCAATAATATTTTTATCATTTTTTTTTCTACTGTTAGCTATTTATGTAGAACAGCATAGATATTTTAATAAAAATGTCGTCAAAATTTAGAGGGCAAATTAATATTTTAATCAAAAGTATCGGCAAAATAAACATCACTTATTTATTAACTTTTCAACAGCCTACCCAGAACAGATTGATATCTTAACAAACTTTACTTGATTTTCGACCTGATCAAGATCCTTTCCTTGTATAAATGGAGAATATGCAATTGACTAAAGTTATTACTAGAGTTGCTCACTAGCGTCAACAGGTAGTGGCGCAGGTTCGATACAACCCTCAGTATAAGTGCGAGTCTCAACTAGATCTGTTGTGTATACATGTACGCTGGCGTAAATACTATTTCGTAGTTCTACGTTTGTTTTAAAAATGTTGCCTACGTCGCGTAAACGACCAATGTTGGACAAAGTTACAGAATTTATAGCAGAAAGGCCTGACCTAAATTATGATGGCGTTAAAATTCAATCTGTAGTTTGTAATATACCTTTAATGTGTTGGTCCAAAAGGGATTGTCTACGTCACGTAAATAGTAAACAGCATTCTTCAAAAAAAATTGCACACGACACTATGACAAATTTAAATTTAATTTATGTGTTACCTTTATTGCATGTAATCTACCGTCTAATGTACTAGATAATAATAATAATAATAATAATAATAATAATAATAATAATAATAATAATAAACTTTATTCGCCCAACAGGATACCCCAATTACAGGACGAAATAATAATACGAATACATGTGCACATAATACAAAGAGAAAAATAAAATATAATACTTAATAAAAGATAACTGAAAAATAATAGAAAAAAAATAATATATATATACTCCACCGATTAATGCATCGCGTCACCGACAAAAAAATCTGCATAATATTTATTTGCATTCACACACATGTTTTGAACTGGCGATTTCAGCAGCACATTAGTTCTTGCAGTTAAAGGCCGAAACGATTGAACACTACGCGAAGACAAACGAGGAACGTTCAAATTAATTTTTGACAGCAGATATGCGCAATCGATTTGATCGTCAATAAGTTTGTAGAGAAACCGCGCACTGCAAATTTGCCTTCTTTCCGAAATACTCCGGACCGCATGTCGTTCCAATAATGTGGCATAGTCTATACCCCTCACCGGATATATACCGTCGATCCTAAAAGATAGGAATTTCAGGAACCTTCGCTGTACTCTCTCAATAGAATCCTCGTAGGATTGATAGTAAGGATACCATACAATGGAAGCATACTCTAGCCGACTTAAGACAAATGCTCTATACAGCGTTTTCAGAAGATGTTGATTCGTGAAGTATTCGAAGATCGTATGATGAATCCTAACATGGCTGCGGCCGAGGACCACGTCTGCGAAACATGCTGTTTAAAGGATAGTTGACTATCAAAGATAACTCCTAGGTCTTTTATGGTCTCGCTCCTCTGCAGCGGGTAACCGCTTAAACTGTACGTAGTAGGCAAGCCTTTTACTTTGCGAGTATATGTTACATACGTGCATTTTGCTTCATTTAACATAAGACTATTTTCTTGGCACCAGTGAAATACGTAATCAATAGATAAGGAAGCATATGTCTTCTTTTGGAATAATTATTCGGACTGCAAATTACCAAGTCGGGCATCGTTACAAAGAATTGTGCCATCTGCTCGTGAACATGTTGAAAAAAGAATTAAATCGGAGTTGAAAGATAAAAAACTGTGGACGAAACAACAGATCGTAAAAAACATTCTGTGGTTAATGTAATGGTACGTACAATGGAACCACATCAATCGTCACCTTCCAGACGAGTACAACAATGTACTGCCGAAGTAATTTCAAAGTTAGTGTTAAATACATTGGAAAAGTTTGAACTGTCAACAAACCAACTGTTGATGTTTATGAGTGATGGTGCTGCAAACATGCTTTCTGTAGGCCGGTCTCTTAAAAAACATTGTGCTAACTTGTTACATATTACGTGTAAAATTCATGCTTTCAGTCATGTGGCAGATACCGTTAAGTTGTTCCAAAGATTATTTTGATGACACAAATATAACGTTACTAGATGTAGAACGTTCGTTTTCTGTATAAACACACTTTTTCCTCACGCTGCACTCGGTTTGCCGAAACAACTGTGGAAACATATCTAATGTTGCAGATATTTAACAGACATTATTCACTTTATGATTTCACGGAAAACTTTTAAGACGGTAAGTGTTTGAGCACGTATTATATTTTATTTCTGACCATTTACTTTGTGTAAACTTTTATGCGCCCGCCGCTGGCTGTTGGCGCAAATTGAGCAACTCTAGTTATTACATTATTAGCCAAAAAAAAAAGTTTCATTTCGTATCGATTTGAATTTGAGAAGAGAACATTTAGTAATGCAACAGCTCCAGGATCAAAACAATGTCATATGTTATCCATTTAGATATAAAAATTATTTTTCAAGCTTGGTAAAGAACTGATTAATTTTTTTTATAATTTTATAACTTCCACTACCTGGTTGTTTTCACACTAATTCCTTTTAATTAGACTATTATACTTTTACGATACTTAAACATAACATTTCTTTGTCTACTACACATTTTTGATACCTTTTAATGGTTTGTGTTCGTCCCTAGATCTGCAACAGAAATGTGATTGTAAGTTATTATTATCTTTTATAAAAGAATAATATTATATCTTCTAGATATTGTTATCCATTAACTTAGAAATGGTGGCTATGATTATCGAAACGTCATTTTAAACTGTTCTACGTTTTTTAAGAAAGGAAAGGCCACTCAAGGACGTATATCTACAGCCTAAAAACATCAACTTCGAAGTGTTAATAATATTAGCGCAGTTTAGGCAAATTTATAGGAAAATTTAGCATTAAGTGCTGGATTATTCTAAAGCGATCCGCAAGAAGCTTCTTATTTCTATTTCGACGACGAAGCTTTAGTTATGCGGTAAAGCTCTAAAGATAAGCGCATTCATAATAAGCTCACAAACTGATACCATCCGCTGCAAACTATCTCAGGCAACTGGCCATTATTTATTTAGCAGCGTTGCTATGAAGATAATAATATTTTATCGCAGAGATGATGGCAAAAAATGGACCTTAATTCTATAGCCTTAAGTGGATTCATTTAGCGCGTGCATTATTTAGATCCCTTTTCGTATACATTACATTCTTGCCTGTTCTATATTAGCCTTATTTATTCCGCCATGTTGCCATTAACCGAAATCATATTTTCCCCAACGCAAATGTGGGAGCTTGTTGAAGAACACCGTGTTGTAAAGATGTAATGTAAAGACATGTACGAACACACAATATTAGATGATTAGTTTTGTTTTATAAAAACTAACAACCTCAGTTATATAAATACTTGGTCAGGAATTAATATGAAACAGTTAAGCGTTTGTAATCCAGAAGGACATTTATCAAATAATTTTAAACGCATTCATTGTAAGTAAAGTGCTGATAAATGATATATTAAAACAAAATAGTTCTAGCACATATAGTGAAAAGTCGCCGAATATGGGGAGTTATTCGTATTTGGGGAGATCAATTGTTTCCAACAAAGAGGTGGTATTACCTATCAATACGTTACAGAACATATATGGCAATTTCAAACTATGTAGCTGGTGTTACAAACTTAGTTTGTTACCGTATTGTAATAAGTTCAAATCGAGAAAAATCAAAAATTACATTATTACTTTATCTTATCGATTTCGTACTTATTGAGCGATCCTCGTATACTACAGTGTCATCTATGTTAAATCAGCTGTTCGGATTAAGTGTTTGGTATAGATAACCCAAACCCCAAAGATTTGGCAAGGAATAGTTATCGAGTTCTATACACATATATATTTTAGAAGCTACGAGGGATAATCGTAAAATAAGGTTCCCAAAGCCCTACAGCAGCAATAAGACGTGTTAGGCGAAATCCGACAACATTGGCGTGTGCAGCAGCTCTCCCACTCTATATACGTACCACTCTCGTCTCGCTACGCCGCTCAGTGTTGGCTAAGCAGCCGCCCGAGATGGAACTCCCGATCGCCGCTACCGCCAGGTGCGAAATTCGCGCTGTGATACGTTTTTTAAACGCGAAAGGGGTTTCACCTATATACATTCATCGTCAATTAACCGAAGTTTATAGAGAAAAGTGTATAGCTGTTCAACACGTCCGCAAATGGTGTAGGGAATTCACTGGAAGTCGGACGGAAATTCACGATGAAGAGTGGAGCGGAAGACCATCAGTTTCAGAGGAAATCGTTGAAAAGGTCGAGAGCATACTGCTTGAAGATCGGAGGGTCACCATTCGTCAATTCGCTCTTCGGATTCCTGAGATTTCCAACACCACAATTGGAAAGATTCTTGAAAGGATTGGCGGCAGAATTTTACGACATGGGGATACAGAAGTTGGAGCACCGTCTGCAAAAATGCTTGGATAGAAATGGCGATTATGTCGAAAAATAGCTTAAGTTTTTACCTTTAAAACGATGTGTAATGTTAAGGAAATAAAGAATGCTGTTTATTTTTTAAACATATGGGAACCTTGTCTTACGATCATCCCTTGTATAAACAGCTATTATTTAGTTAACTGTTGTTATAAAGTTAGAGTTTGTTAGAAAGGTTATCGCACTACAATTGGTTCAAATCGAGAAAAATCAAAAAATTACATTAATACATTTATGTTATATACTTTATCGTAACTCAGTATCTATTGATATGTTTTAAAAATGGTAAATTGTTGAAAAATTTAAATTCTCGGAAATTAATTGATTGAGTACACGAACTGGGGGTTCGGAAGTGTTCTTAAACACTTTTTCGGCAATTTAAATGACTTTCATGATCAACAAACGAGATTTTAAAAGGACTTAGATTAAATATTTAGTACCCCTGCTCCAAAGATCAGAGGCTCGGAGAGTAGTAGGAGCTTCCCAAAAGGAGCTAATATCCGCCAGAGGGAATTTCACATTGATCGAGTGGCCATAACACTTTGTAAATAAAAGAAGATATTATTTATTCTTCAACAGCTACAGATTCAAGGACTGCCGAAACTATAAGTGTAAGTTTTAAATATCCTAGGCTAGAAAAAGATGCTATTACAATTGAATTCCCTAACTGTCCGTTGTATTTGACAAAAAACAAAAAAGATTTTATTCTGCAAATAGTTTTATATTCTTTATATTTAAAAAAAAAAATTTTTCAACACGAAGAGATGTTTTTAAATGTATGTAATAAATGTTCTGTTTTAATACAATATATTTTAAATTATGTCATATTCACAGCAGTGAACGTATTGCAACAATTATAATAACTTGTTCTACAAATATCCTACTTAAAAATGATTGTGGGAAAAGTAATGATAGATTATGTAAAGCACCATATAATAGGAAATTTAAGACCCTGGTTAAATAGCATGTCTGTAAATGTTCTCGTGAAATTGAACAAAATTTTGAATAAAATTGCAATTAATGTATCATTTCAACCTTAGTTTCGTCCAAATACATGTACAATTACAAATAATAATAACTAGTCGATTAAATATCCACCACAAATACATCTTTCACATCACGAAAACGGTGCTCGGTTATGTGTTTGGTTTTTGCTTTGAAAGTTCGTTTTTTCCAAAATAAAATCGAATGGGATGCGAAGAAGGGTGAGCGACTGGCATCCTCTTTAAACCGGAAGCCTTTCAAAACTTAAAAAAAAACAAAAAAAACGATTCTTTTACCGCTTAGGCTAATATCGTGCATGGCGATACATCGCTTAAACAGCGTGACGTCATCGAAGAGCTATGAGGCCTTCTAGTTACGGTGGTAACGAATCAGTACGTTCTTAAATTATGAATCCATGTAGAACTTTAGTCAGCTTTACCAACAAGTGGGCATTATTATGGAAGCCCTGGAAACTCCTAACTTGATCTCTATATTTACAATTTAAACCGCATTTTCACTCTTTAATACCTCGTGGTGTTATAAAATTCCCCAAGCAATTTAGAAGTGTAACAACGAATGTATCTCCCTTTCATAAAATATCAGAGTGAAAGTTATAAGCAACATTTACGAATGTTAGCGGCAAAATAGTATCAATCTCATGTCTACATCACATCTCAACGCGCATTTGACTTTTAAACTATGTAAGTTTTCGATGGATACTAGCGATCTCATAAATAATCTACTGTTCTCTCAAAAGGTAGAGAAAAAATGAAAGTAAAATATTGCCCGACTAGTTGGTTCTCGCTAGAATTGTAATATCTCGTTGAACTACGGGGAAGTCTACGTTTACAAATCACCAACGCATTAGTGCCATGGCAAAAAAATCGTTCCGTTTAATGTCATCCGAATCGAATATATTTGATGATGCCAATTTCAGCTGCGCCATGTTAGTTACAGAATATGGGGGAAGATATTTTACTTTCACTCGTTTTTTCATGCTCAATTATTAATCTCAGATATACGAATATAACAGCGACTATTTCCGTATTCTAACAAAGGTATGAAATTTATATTCCATGCTAAATTAAAAATACGTATCTTCCTAAAGACCACCACCTTCGTGTATTTAGAAACCGCTTTCGCTAGAGAATCACAAAAAAATGGAGGAAGGTTCACGGCAAAGAAATGTTAAGCTGTTGCAAGTTTTTAAATGATTTATATTTATGGAAACAAATTGGTCAAGATATTTGCTTTATTTGAGTTCCTTTTGGGTAATATAATACAGTGAGGTCCTAAAGTACTTAAAGTACGACAGAAACTAGCGTATTTAGAAAAAAATAGATCGATTTCTATTTTTTGTGAACTAACTTTTGGCGTTATCAGCAGTTCAACTGCATTTCTGATGTGACCGAAAGTGACGTCAACTTTCTTGTTGTAAATAGAACATCCTGTATATTTTGACGTCTTTGAAAAGGTAACCGAAAGTAGAATCCGACTATACCACATATGTTATACATTAACTTAATAAACATGACGATATGCAGCAATAAATCTTTTGGTAGTCTGGCTTTATTATGCAAAGTTGGCTAGTAAAGAGCGCCAAATTGTTTCCTATGACGCCAGACTGATCTAAAGAACTCACTGCCAAATAAACTAATCATAACAATTGATAAACTCATATCTCAATTCCAAAAACATAAATTGTTCTTGCTATTTATTGTTATTATGTCCTGCATTTCTCATACTTCTGTTCTTTGTTCTCGCTATTATTTTCTATCGTTTTAACTTGTTTTGTTAATTGTTCTTCCTTCTTTACTTTACCGAACTTTATTGTAATTAATTAATTATGGTAGGTGTGTTTAAATTAGTTAGTTTTTGATAGAAAATGTGCTTAAGTTTCAGTTTTTTATGTTGTTGATTTTACAATGACCTGCGCATGGACCACGTAAGATAAATTTCAAGTACATAATTTTAATATTCGGTGACAATTGTTATGATTTCTTTGCTTAGCAACGAGCTCTTTGGATTAATCCAACGTCACAAGAAACAATTTGACGTTCTTTTCTAGCCAACTTTGCGCAACAACAAAAACAGATTACCAAAACCTTTATTGCTGCATATTCTCATATTTCTTAAGTTAAAGTATAACATATGTATGTGATATCGATGGATTTATCTTTTGATTACCTTTCCAAAAACGCAAAACTATATAGTAATAATAATATTCATTCCGAGCACTACATACAATAGATAGGAATAAGTCAGAAGTTTAAGTAAATAAACAATATAAATATACATATAACACTTAACTAGCAAACGCCAGTGTACACAATAATGTATTAGGGAAGTGATGAGGGAGACAGAGTACACAGTATTCTGACATTTACCAGTCTATTTAAGAGAAGTCAAAAATTCGTTTATATTATAGAAGACATCAGAAGTGAGTAATTTTTTCAGCCTCATTTTAAATTCATTATTCGGAACAATAGTCTTAAGTTCAGGTGGGAGTAAATTATATATTCGACTACCAGCATATATAGGAGATTTCTTGAACGCCTCGCGATTATGTCTGCTTAAGGATATATCATTCTTGGATCGTGTATCATAATTATGATAATCGCAGTTAAGTATGTAGTTATGTCTGTTAGCATGTGTATGAGTTAATAACTTTAATAGATAAATAGAGCAGACAGTGAGGATTTTATTCGTTTTAAATGTTTCGCGGCAGGAGCAGTTGTAAGGAAGAGAAAAGATCAAACGCAGTATTCTTTTCTGACAAATAAATATACGATTCCAATGGGTAGCTTGTTCCCAGATAACGATATTATATGCAATTTCCGAGTATACGAACGCATAGTAAACATTCAACAGTGTATTAGTATCTACATTATTTTTAAGTGAATTAATAACATAAAAGGATTTATTTAGTTTACTACATACCATATTAATATGGTCATCCTACTGTAAGTTGCTATCAATTTTTACGCCCAGGCAATCCACAACGGATTTCATCGAGATCGTATGGCCATTGTGCGAAAGGTTAAGAGCTAAGGGCAATCGTCTCATACTTTTAAACTGTATACATACAGTTTTAGAAAAATTGATTATTAAATTATTCCCTTTGCACCATTTTGAGAAATCATACAAAGTGGTAAGTGTCTTTAGCGTTAGCGTATTCTGGTCTTTCTCGGAAATCACGATGGACGTGTCGTCTGCATACATAAAAACACGACCAAACGAAATATGTTCCGGCAGATCATTGACAAACAACAAAAAAATTAACGGCGCTAGTATACTACCCTGGGGAGCCCCGTAATTTAGGTTGAAGCTATTAGAGACAGTATTATTAACCTTAACAGACATACTCCTGTTGTTTAGAAAGGAAATAATCCAATCATTAAGACTACCCCTAATACCCATCCTATGCAGCTTCGCAGAGACGAAGTTCCTATTGACCACATCGAATGCTCTGGTTAGATCGAACAGTAGTGCCAAAACGTATTCATTACTATCGATTTTTTCAGCGACATGCTGTATTAGTTCATTGCACGCGGTTTCAGTGGATCGACCCTCGCGGAAGCCGAATTGTCTATCGGTTAATATATTGTTTATATTCAAAAATGATATAATTTTTTTGTAAAAAATCTTTTCAAAAATTTTAGAGAATACGCTTAACATCGAGATGGGTCTATAATTCTCAATGCCCGTAGAATCTCCCTTCTTAAATATAGGAACAACAACAGCGGATTTAAGATTTCTGGAAACTTACCAGTCGAAATGGAGACATTGAATAAAGTTGACAGGGGCCCGCGCGATAATTCCAGCAACCCTCTTGATGAAAGTAATAGGAACATCGTCTGGACCGGTGGACTTATTATTAGAAAATTCGATAATTACTCTAAATACCTCATCAACAGTCACTGGACTACAGTACATTGAGTTGCCAATACTCCGTTTACCCATCGTGCAGTTTTTAGATAATGATGATCCAAATTGATCAACTAGTTTACGTTCGGCAATGGTAGAGAGGTACTCACCAAAAGCATTCGCTATGTCCATTGAATCAGTAATAGAACTGCCATCGACATGAATCTCCCTGACGCCGAGTTTGGTAGTGCTACCTTTAAGCTGGTTAATCACATTCCAAGAAGTTTTTCGTTCTATTGGTTGACTTATTGATCTTATTACTGAAATATGATACCTTTTCGAATTTGACTTCTCTCTGAATATTTCCTTTCATATTTTTGTACATATTGATGATATTAGTATCCTGCGTCATATTCCTTAGCCAATTTAGTTTTTCAAGTTCCTCAAGTTTGTACAGAAGTTCAGCAGAAAATACAGGCTTACGCTTGTTTCCTGGTCTTCGATCAGTTGTTGTGCGACTAGGAAAAGCAATGTTATAACACCACATAAAATTATCAAAAAATGTTTCAAAATCTTTATCGATATCGTCGCTACATATCTCATGTGAGATTGAGTCAAACAGAAAAACAAACTCATTTATGTTCTTTTCGCTGAAGCATCTATGTGGTCGCATCTCGAAACTACAACTAACATTGTCGTAGTTCAAGCTGTCAAAGTCGCAGTAGATCAATTGACCAAAGTGGTCAGACAATCCCGGATTCATATTTAAACAATCGACGGAGTCCGGAAGATTCGTGACCACGTAGTCCAAGCAAGAAGAACTGGACCCATGGCTATTTTTCCTTACTCTAGTAGGTTCGTTTAAAATTGAGGACATAAAGTAAGAGTCAAATATGTCGGTCAGTACTCTGTCGCCCGCAGAATCACTTCCCATATCAACATTTAAATCACCACACAAAATAACAAATCTAAAATAATCCAGAGCTCTGGTTAGTATTAAATCTAATAGCTTGACGAATGTTTTAAAGTCACCATTCGGCGGTCTGTATATGTTAATTAGACACAAAATATCCTTACAACTAATTGCTGAACACTCAAGAATGGTCTCAACAGATATATCAGTAAAACATTGAATCGGTTTAAAGAGAGAACATATACTATTATGTACATATATTGCAGAACCACCATGTATACAATTTGATCGAGAATAATAACTAAGAAGATTAAATTCCTTAATATATGTATATGTTATTTTAGTACTGTTGAGCCAGTGTTCGGTTAAACATAAAATTTTGGGTTTATATTTGTCTACAAATAATTCAATTAAGTTAATCTTATTCAGCAGACTTTGTATATTAATATGAAAAATACTGAATGCCTCACAATTTAAGGGTCTTCCTGATTCGGCGTGTGCTTCCGAAAATTCTTTAGAGTTGAATGGAATTTTCTTACCGCGGCTCCAACAGGCCAAATGGCTGGGACGTACACTTTGTCGACATATTTAAGAGGAAATGAAACCTTAAACGAAGCAGTCGCTGTATTATTTTTCATAAGCTTCTCACAGAGAAATGGAATTTCAGGAGCAGATTGTTCCAAAAATCCACGCAGCTCCGCTTCGGTTACTTCAGGTGCCATCCTATAAACATGGAGGTACCCCTGTCTGGGAACAGTCGTAATATTTCCTTTCTTGATCGTAGTATTAGTTCCTATAATAGGTTTGCGTTTGTTAGTTAGATTTGCAGATGAATTGGTTGATCTTTGCGCTGTACGTATATTTTTTGCATTGGGTTCACGGTTGACCGTGAAGGCTATTGATAGCCTTGTTCACTTCTTCTGCCGATATCGTAGCTTTTTTTTGTGCAGTGGATTTATTTTGTTTTCTTGTATCCGTATTTTGCTGAAGAACCCGAGAGTAACTAGCCTCGGGCGAGGTATTGCTTCCTTTTTCGAGTTCTGTCGCTTCACGGTACGTCTTTTCTCCACCTGATGTCACTAACATCGGTTCAGGTTGATTATTTATTTTGACATTGTTAGTTGGATCATTTTTATAGATAATATTGATCAATATTTTTTGATCTTCAATATGACTTTCCAAATAACCAATATCTTTCGTCAGACATTCTAGTATGATTTTTAGAGTTTCTAATTGAATTTTTTGATGAGCACACAGTGACTTTGTACACCAGACATTTTCACCAAGCACGTGATCCAAGTCCGTAGTACCTTCATTTTCGATTGTTGATTTACACACAACCTTTGAAAACACATTCTTCAACTCACACAACACTACACTATAGGATGTTCTATTTAAAATAAGAAGGCTGACGTCACTTCCGGTGATATCGGAAATGCAATTGAATTGCCGATAATGGTAAAAGTTCGCTCACAAAAAATAGAAGTCGACTTATTTTTACCACAAACGCTAGCTTCCGTCGTTGAAAAGTTAACATGGGGCGGGATACTTTAGGACCACACTGTTATGTATATGTGTGTGTAATGTTACGGGCATTACAAGCAACTGCACAGTAAAGAAGGTGTGAGAACACGGTCACGGTCGGAAGTTTTGACTTAGACTGAAAATAAATCATTTTTAGAAAATTGTATCGTCTGATTAGAATTGAGACAGCTTAAATCGCTACAATTGGTGTCAGTGTGGGGTGGGCGATATTGTTCTTCGTTAAAGTAAATCTGAAACTCTAACGGATAAAGTAGTGATATAAAACAAGGGTGGCAACGAAGCGGTACAAATTAGTCGAATTAAAGGTGATTGATCTTAAACGTGAATTGGAGGAAAGAGATCAAGATACAAGCAGAAGAAAATCCGAACTCCAGCAATGATTGAAAAATAGATGAAACCAGCAGGCGAAGATTCAGAAAATCAGTTGTTTAAAATATCTGGTAATGCGAACGATCTCGGGGAAATGCTTTAAGAAGCACGCAAAAGAAACTACTGGAGAATTCTAGAAACGTGGAAGAGAAGCAGAAGGAATCCATGCAACATTTCAGAAGCATGGAAGAGAAGCTCTTGGAAAATTTCAGAATTATGGAAGAAAAGCTAATTGAGAGCTCAAAAGGTCTAAGAGAAGATTTAGAAGTTAAAATTCTAGGAAATTCTAGAAATATGGAGGAAAATCTTTCTAAAAATATGGAAGAGAAGCTCATGGAAAATTTCAGAACTGTGGAAGAGAACACTAATGGAAAACTCCAGATATTTGGACGAACGCCTGAAGATGTTAGAAAAAGAGTTACCCCGCGTGAATATAGCAGGGGCTGAAGCTTACAGAAATATGAAGCCGATATAGTCGGCTTGGTCAGGAGCGTATATCCCACAGTACTGGACGACGTATATGAAAGTCTAGTAGTAAAAAGATTTTTTGACAGGCTCCGAGAAAGCAAAACATAACTGGCGGCAAAGTTAGCTCGTCCAAGGACGCTAAACGATGCTCTCTCACAAGCTCTCGAGTTTGAAGCCGTCAAACAGTCAATACGAAGCCATGCCTGTGCCCTTGCTGGAGAAACTAGTATGGAGGAGGGAAAACTGTATGACATAGAAGAAATCGTTGCCAAGGTTGTTGAGAAAATGAGGTCAAAGAAACCCAAGAAATGATGTTGGAATTGTGGGGAAATGGGGCACCTACGAAGTCGTTGCCCCAAGCCCCAAAACCCAAAGACCAGGGAAACTAAAACGGGTTGACGGGGGCAACCGTCGACCAATGTTACTGGCGCCCCGAAGGTACCTATAACTGTTACATCCATGAGGAGCCATCTATGAAGTGCAAATCTTAATTCTAGAATCAGCGGTGGACGACGTAGAAAATCGAGGAATATTGATTGCAAAAGCAGTAGTCCGAACAGGAAAAAAAATTCCTGGTACGACTGGTGAATCTCAATGACTATCCAAAACTCAAGAAAGGAACACTTGTAGCAAGCTTTTCGGCCATTTCTTGATTATCCAGCCAGTATACAAAGTTACCGGAACACTTCAACCACTTTGTAAAAAGCAGTAAAAGCATTGGTGTGGAACGAGATGGAGTGATTGCACAATCCAAGAGTCCATGAGCTTCGTCAATCGTACTAGTAAATAAGAAGAATGGCACAACTAGCTTCTGCATGAACTAGAATCATAATAATAATAATGTGTTTTATTTCAGTTCACCAACAAGTAAATACAAAAAGAAAGAAAAAATAAAAAAGAACATTATCAATCAATTCAATAATGTAACAAAGAAAGACAGCTACCTTCCGCCCCGAATTGATCACACATTAGATACTTTGGGCTAATGTAAAGTGTTCTGAACCCTGGATCTGAAAAGTGGTTATTGGCAAGTGGGGTTAGAGCCTAAAGATAAAGAGATTACCGCCTTCACAATTGGAATAGGGTTCTGGAGAATCACAGTTATGCTATTCGGTCCGTGCAATGCTCCAGTGACACTTGATAGGCTAACGGAAAATGTGCTAAGAGGACTATTCTGGGAAATTTACCTAGTATACCTCGACGACATAATTGTGCTCAAAAAATCATTCGGTGACCATCTTAAGAATCTATAACAAATATTTCGGCGACTACGAACGGCTAACCTGAAACTGAATCCAAAGAAGTGCAATCTTTTCCGGGGTTGGGTCAAATATCTCGGCCATGTGGTATCTGCAGACGGAGTGTCAGTGGATCAAGGAAAGAGTGAGGCAGTTATCAATTGGTTGGTCCCAAGAAATAAACATGAAGTTAGAAGTTTCCTTGGTTTTCGTATCTACTACCGCAGTTTTGTCCCCGGATTCGCTGGTATCAGTCATGAGATTCACAGAAGATGGAAAGGATTTCACCCGGAACATAGATTGCCAAGGTGCTTTTGAAAATCTGAAGCAAATGTTGATTTGTACACCTATTTTGAGTTACCCTCGACTTGATGGCAAATTCATCCGGACACGGATGCCAGTAACGTGAGCACCGGAGGCATTGTGTCCCAGATACATCATGGTCAAGAAAAGGTTATCGGCTACTTCGGCAAAGCGTTGTGAAAACCAGAACGCAATTACCGCCTAACGAGAAGAGAACTGATAGCAGTAGTAAAAGCTGTGGAACACTTTCACAAGTACGTGTATGGCAGAAAGTTCTTGTTGACATGGTTGCTACGTTTTAAGAACCCGGAAGGGCAAGTTGCCAAATGGATCTGCAGCAATGCGGCTTCGATTCATAACAGTGGCCAGGATCTAGTCATCGCAATGCAGATGTGCTATCAAGATATAGAAGGAAAGGCAGGAGGAGCATCGTGTTATAGAGTGTCTATTACAGTGAGGATTTGGACTTCGATAAGCCGTATAATGTGGGTAGTCTCTTCGAAGGAATTGCAATCGACATCGCCGGGCAATTTTCCACGACAGAGGATGGAAATAAACTTATTTTTGTTGTGATGGACTATTTTAGGAAGTGAAGAAGGCGGATATCAGCTAGGAGATTTGGTTTGGCTATACAATCATTAGGGTCGTCGTGGCTTCTCTCTTATATTACAACGATTGCGGGAAGGACCTTATGAAGTAGTCAAAAGAATTAATGACGTTGTCTGCTGGATCGAAAGAAAACCTAATGGGAAGCTGATAGTAGTTCATTTTAATCGACTGGAGCCGTTCCTCGGAAACAATCGTGGTGACGAACACGAACAAGTGGCACAACAGCGCCATGTCCTGCAGCAAAAACTGACTTATGAAGAGTTCACTGCAAACTACGGGAATAGTCGTAAAATTTGTCATGGTGTCACGACCGAGATTCAGCAATTTTCTACACTGCTGCAATGGCTCAAAATCTGAGCATGGAGAAAGGAGTAGCCAGAGTGTTTCGGCAGAAATGTGAGGGTGTTGAAAATCGTCGGCGCCAGGATTCTGAAATTGGAAAGATTCTGTACCTACGTGGTAAAGAACGACAGTTGTTCTATTGGTGACTAAGGAATTATCACATCAAAAACAGATTTATCTCACAAGCTGGGAGGGCCTGATAAGCTTGGGACAATACCTGGTGTAGCTGGAAATCCGCAAGTTGAGCATACCGAATCTGAGCTGCGGACTAAATGGTTTGAAATGGAGGGTCGTAAAGAACATGATTGAGGAGTTGTTCCGGTATACGGACATCGACATTCAGATATGTTGTTGCAATTCACGAAGGCTAGGCGACGTAAAGGAATCCGTACCCTGTTATTTTTTCCAGACGTCGCAATGCCTAAAACGAGTAGATTATAAATGTTTTCATACAACTGATTCTGTTCCGGGAGGGAACAGATCTAAAGAGGGGCAGTGTTATGGGCGCTACAAACAACTGCGTAGTAAAGAAGGTGCGAGGACACTATCCCTGCAATTAGACAGTTAGGGTTAGTTTCATTTGTTCGTTATGGTGTTAGTTATTAGTGTCAATTTTGACGTGAGTTGTTAGACGGAAAATAAATCATTTTTAGAAAATTATAACGCCTGATTAGAATTGAGACCCACTTAAGGGAGGATTCCGGTTCGAGGGCGTCAAAATGAAGGAAATTTCGCGAGTTTTTTTACAGCAAACTATTGCAAATTTCGGGATGCGGTTTGCGATGGTTCATTAACCTAGAAATAAACTCTCTTCCAGTATTTCTTTTTAGTCCAAAGTTCGTTTATTTACAAAATTCATGATGGTAAACACAGCACTGCAGAAAATGCATTGCAAATTGGCTGGCATGATTCCGACCAAACGAATTATCCAATTCTGACTAAATTTTGCAGGATGATAGCCAATCGATTTCTCCTGGGTCTGAAATTCCGAAATGTGCAGACAAAAGATGTTTAAACAAAATGGCGGGCGTCTAAAGTTGAAAGTTTGAAATTTTCCTTTTCGCATTTGGGGAGCCTTAAAAAATATTTAGTTGTTGAAAAAGTGTAATTTCTGAATTTCAGACCCAGAAGAAATCGATTGGCTATCATCCTGAAAAATTTCATCCAAATCGGGTCGTTAGTTTGGACGCAATCATGCCAGCCAATTTCGAAAACATAGTTTTGAGAAAATTTAATTCAAAGTTTTACACTCATCTCCCAAGCCCGGTGCATAAAGGATACCCTCCTCCGATTCGTGCAATTCGTTCTCCCGAAAATGTCGTTCCCTTTATTCGATGCGAGCTCTTTTTGCTGCCTGCCGCTGGAGCGTTCTCGGGCGGCGCTCGGGAGCGTTGCATGGTCAACTTTGAACGGCTGTAACTTCGTCAATTTTTGAGCTACAGCCATGAAATTTTGCGTACGTATGTAGAATCCAATCGCGAAAAAACAGGAAAATATTAGTACAGAAGTTACAAACAATTACATCAGAGGCACGAAAAAGAGGACTAGACATAAACCAAGAGAAAACAAAATATATGAGGGCCAACAGAGAAGAATGCGGGAGGTAGAATGGTAATGTAAAATTAGGAGAGTTCAGTTTTGAAGAAGTAGAGGATTTCAAATATCTAGGAACTATCTTAAACAGGAAAAACCAAAAAATTGCTGAAGTAGAACAAAAAATACAAATGGGATATACAGCATTTAACAAGTACAAAGTGTTTATGAAAAACAGAAAAATCAGTAAGAGGTTAAAGCTAAAAACTTATAGAGCAGCGATAAGGCCGGTGGTAACCTATGCAGCAGAAACAATGTGTCTAACGAAGAAGGAGGAAGAAAGAATAAAAATTTTTGAGAGGAAAATCATTAGAAAGATTTGTGGACCAGTCAGAGCGACCGAAAACGAATACAGAAGAATGTATAACAACGAGATAGATGAAGAGTTAAAAGGGGAAACTATAGAAAAAGTAATGAAAGCAATGAGATGGTTCGGGCACATAAATAGAATGCCTAGTGACTCAACTGTGAAAGAAATAACTGAATGGAACCCACGCTGCCACAGAAAAAGGGGAAGACCTAGAATCAGATGGTAAGATCAGGTCAAAGAAGACCTAAGAAGAATGGGAGTAGGTGATTGGCGGAATAAAGTGAACGACAGAAAGGAATGGAAGATAATAGTACAGAGAGCGAAAACACAGAACAACCAGTAAAGATAATGTTATCTTTACTGACTCACTATAATAAAGGAGTTTTTAGAACTCATTAGAGTGGCTACAATTCCGGCAGGAATGTATAGCCATGTATATGTATATATATGTAGAATCCACACCTTTTTACGATAAGCCGAAAAACAAAAACAAAAAAACGATTTTTTTGAACCGACGAACCGAAATGCTCCCTTAAATCGCTACAATAATATGGCACGTTCGATTGATGAAAAGCGCAAGTGCATATTTCAAAACTTTCTACTATAATGTGATTATTGCAATATACGAATGTTTGTTCGAGAAAACCAGTTCAGTATTCAATTTCCATATGCCGTTTTTTAATTAAGAAAAACGAAGTAGTTGCTAATTGTTATGGAGTTATGTACATAAACTGCCTTTGCGACATTTAATACGAGTTTAATATGAGTTTCACATCAAACGCAAATCGGTAAAAATAAACGATTTTAAATAATGGTCGATGTAATTTTGTATTACTTAGGAAAATTTTCTTAGATAACTAAATGGATAACGGATATGTTATTAGTATAGATTCTACGAAAAGGTTGTGTATGAAAAAATTCCAAATCAGTAACATTTTTTATCAACAAATTGAAAGTGAAGGTGTATAATTGGATTAGTTTTAACAGTGTTAGTTTATTTTTACTTCTGGCGATGATAGCATAGCTATCGAAACATGCATTCATTGTTAGTTAGTAAAGAGTTATGGTAAGGGTGATAATGAAGTGTTTCATAAATGATTTTCATTCTTACATTGTCGTAGTTTGTCTGCAACATCTTTATTGTTAAAATAATGGAGGAAAACCTTCAATGTATATTCATAGCTTTCTGATTAACTCATAGCAAGCATGCGGAATACAGGTCACGACACGAAGGGTTCGGAATCTGAAGGATTGTTGCGTCTACCTACCTATCGGAGTTAAATAATGCTTCTCAATCCATCTGGTCCACCTTCTGCCGTCGTCTATTTCATCGTATTCCAACTCCGCGACTTTCATTATCCTCCGGCGTATCTGAGGCTCCGGTATAACTTAATTAATTCACCGTATCTACGTGTCTTTTGTTCCTTAAGTAGTATTAACAGGTCGTGACTTTGCATCAAATGTGTACTGTCTTAATTAAAAATTCCACCCGGGCTGATAGAAACGAGTGAGAGAGTATGCTCGACTCTGTTTATGTACGTAGAGGCATACGTTCGTTTAAGTTATATATAAAAATGTAAGGATGAACTAAGATCAATTATAAGGATATTATGTTTAAGAACCGCCATATGTTCCGATCGTTCTTGAATACACACTTGCGATTTGGCATATCACACGGAGGAAAATGGATATTACCGTTTATTCGGGATATAACATCTGATAATATCTTTTATTATACCTAGCCATAGTGACAGCCACAATTTATAATACCAGATAAAATAAATTTATATTACAATTATTATAGTTAGACGGACTGTAATATTAAGATTTATAGCAAGATGTTTTCCTTACATCGCATTGTAAATTAAAAAAAAAGTATTAAAATTCACTATAAGAGATTGTTATTTTCAATATAGTTTTGTATTACCGGTTAAGATGCAATATAGTGTGTATTATGATCTCGGATATTAGCATCCGCAATCATGTTTAATAACTCTTTTACAGGTAATATATATGCTATATTTTTTAATTGATAATTTGAAAATGAAATTTATATTCTTGACACTAGTCGCTTATTAGTTAATAGGATTGGACGAAAAAGACAAAATCTATCTATCTATTTAAATATTTTATATTATCTAAATATACATAGGTACTATTATTGCAATGCTTCTTAGGGTTCTTACGTTGGGTCGCACAAAGAATAACTATATTTCGTACCCCTAATAGGTTTTTAGATTCATCCTTGTAACATTCAACGCAGGATGACTAATAATAATAATAGTAATAATAATACACCGTTTATTCCATAATGCCCATGCATAGAATACGTCACAGTATGTATAAAATATAAAAACAAACATAAATCAACAAACATTGAATATGTAAATATAAAAGATAAAATATATAAATAAAATGTACAAACTATAATAAATGAGGTGCATTTAAAAACTCATTTACCGTATAAAATGGCTGACTAGATAATAATGTCTTGAGTTTTAGTTTAAACCTGGAAAGCGGCATTTGTTTTAAAGTACATATTAGGTAAACGGTTATATATTGCTATACATTGCCACACAACCTGTCTTTGCACCTTTGTCAGATGAGTTTGCGGAGTAGAAAATGCAAGCTATCTTTAATTCGTGTATTCTGCTCGTGGTCCGGTACATATTTTTGAAATAGTTCATTGTTACTTTTCACAAACAGTGCAGATTCTAGTATATAAATTGATGATAAGGTAAGTATATTAAAGTCTTTAAATACTGATTAACACGAGTCTCTAGTTTTTAATTGAAATATTGCCCGAACACATCTCTTCTGTAACATAAATATTCTTTTCGCATCTACAGCGCTACCCCAAAAGATAACTCCGCATTGAAGCCGAGACTGAACACACGCGCGATAAACACTCAGCGCAGTCCGAACACCGACATTTTGTGAGATCACTCTCAGACTGTAGCAGAAACCACTCAACCTTGCAGCAAGATCGTCTGTGTGGGGTTTCCAAGATAAATTGTTATCAACTACCACTCCAAGGAAGCGTGCTTGTTTTACACAGGTAAGTTGTTCTTCGTCATATTTTATGTTGAAGTCGACTGGATATGCGTTATACAAAAGAATGTTAGTTTTATTGGTATTCAGTTGTAATTTATTTGTTTTACACCAGGCATGTATGAATTTGAAGTTATTTTCTAATGTATTTTTTATTTGTCCACAGGTACGCTCCCGAATAATGCACGAGGTGTCATCTGCATACAAAATAGCTAAGCCGTCAATAACTTCTGGTAGATTATTGATGTAGAGAAGGAACAAGAGCGGACCGAGAGTGGAGCCCTGTGGAACACCAAAACGAATTGTTCGCCAGGATGATGAAATCTCCGCACCAGATGCATCATAAACCACTACTGCCTGTTTTCTATTTGTGAGGTAAGATCCCATTAGCTCCAATGCCACGCGTCTAATTCCCATTCTTTCTAGTTTATGCAAGAGTAAACGGTGATGCACACAGTCAAATGCCTTGGACAAATCCATGAAAACACAAGCAGTGATTTCTTTATTGCTCATACCAGTGAGAACCTCCTCTAGGAATTGAAACGTCGCTTGCATGGTAGATCTTTTTTTTACAAAACCCTTTTAATTTGGATGCAAAATACCATGTTTGATCACAAATTTCATAAGTCTGTCATATAGAATTTTCTCAATAATTTTGGATATATTTGAAACAAGCGCCACAGGTCTGTAATTGTTCACATCTCCTTTATCTCCTTTTTTATGAATAGGTCTAACTATACTGTATTTAAGTTTTTCCGGAAATTTGCCGGTTTGAAAAATAGCATTTATTATGCGGGCCAAGGGGGGTGCCAGAATCTCAGAACAAGACTTGAGCAGAGAAACCGGAATTCCATCTTTTCCAGTCGCTTTGGTGCTGTTCAAGCTATTGATAATGCTTACTACCTCATTGTTGTCGGCCAGATACAATGCCAGTGATTCCGGGACGTATTTAACTAATTCTGGTTCTTCTTCGTTGTCTTCGAAACCTTCACAGAACTCAATAAAGTAGTCATTAATGCTATCTAAAGTATGTTTAGCATCTTGGCTGTTTCCACCAAAATCTTTCAAATTAAACGGATGATGATTGATAGAGTCTTGAATCTGTCTGACAATATCCTATGTTGCCCTGCACTTCGCGGAATTACTGATGAACTCCGCGTACGGGCTCCTTCGCGAATTTTCAATTTCCTGCCTGAGACGATCACAAAATGTTGTGTATGTTTCCTTGTTGATTTTATTTTTCTTTAATTCTTCATATAATTGTCTCTTAATACCACACATACTTTTGATTTTGTCCGTTAGCCATTTCTCGTTAGATCTATTTGTTAAAGTAATAACTCTTTCATTTATATGTTTATTTATCAACAATGTGAGTATTTCAATAAAATTGTTGTAGCACTCGTTCGCTTCAGTGCTGCACATGATCGTCTCCCAATCAATGTCCTGTAGCTCTTTTTTAAATAACGATAGTTGATGATCTGTAAATTCTTCAATTTGTATCTTTCTAGTTTCATCGACGAATTCATTACGAAACTCAAAGGATATTCTTTCCACATAATGATCGGACAATGCCGAAACAAGAACGTCACTCTTATAATTTGTTAAATTAGTAAAGATGTTATCAATAATTGTCCCTGACCGATCAGTAACTCTTGTTGGAGCATTTATTGTTGCATATAGGTTGTAAGACCTCATTAGATCTATGAATAGTTCTGAGATTGTCAGTCTTGCTTAAATCTATATTGAAGTCGCCGCTTATTAACAGTGTATATTGAACCTCAGAAGAAATATCTTCTAAAATTGCATCCAATATCTGTAAGAATTCATTTAGGTCACCCGCCGGCGGTCGATCGATATTTACAATAATTGTTTTCGCACTCTTACTTTTAATAACACTGCATTTTAAAATTAATTCCTTGCGTTTTTCTTTTAGCGACTTAAGTTCGACATATTCAGTTCCATTGGGCGCTAGTACACAGGACCCGCCATGCTGATTATATGTTCTGCTGAAGCAAGAAGCCATTTGGAACCCGTCAGGCACACTATTTTCATGTAGTTTCAACGTGTTCAATTAACGCAATAGCATTCACCGGTGAATCTAAGTTTTCTATAAAAATCAGTAAATCGTTATATTTATTACGCAAGCTCTGTATATTTTGATGCAATAAAGTGTACGGATGTGATTTGCTTTTGATTTCTTTTACTTCTGTTAGTTTTATATTTTTATAGTCGATGTCTTTTCGTTTCGAAAATGTCGAAATTTATACGGCCTAATTATAGCGTTTGCAGGCCATAATTCAGGTTGAAACATCCAGCCATAAGTACCCTCACCTACAGCAATCTTAAATGCCGCTATGTCATTATTTCTTATATCTAATTGGGAACATTGCAAAACATTTATGTTATTTTCCAACAAGTATTCTTTAACATCACCTTCCGTCGTACTCCTTAACAATTGGGAAACAAAGATCCACCGCCTGTTTTCCGCAGCTGAAATCGTTGTATTACTTCTGTTCCCGCGAACTGTTTTTACTTTGTTGGATTTTCGATTTATAGGTTTATATTGAAAACTTTCCGTTTTCGTGTCGTTGGTGTTTTGCGGTGTATGGCAGTCTGTGTGAGGTTATTCACCTCTGCCTGGATTTGTATATTTTGGTTTTTACTTGCGATCTTTGCGTATGACCCTTGGTGACATTTGTCGATGTCGTTTTCGATTGTGTTATCGGACCGCGTGTCTCCTGTTCAATTTTGGTTTGTTGCAAAGACAACAAATTAGATTCTAATCTACTCATTAGACTGTTTTGTTTTTCAATTTTAATTGATTGTTCATATACAATACTCAACAATTTATCGATATTTTTGTTCATATCGATAATTTTAGAGTATCCACTTAATCACTATAACAATACTTCTACATCTATTCGCGAGTTTGCTACGCTCACTTTATAAATGAATATTATAGTTGTAGATGATTCATAATAATCATAATGCAATTGCCTGCATTTGTAGCATAGTTGCAAGTGCTGTTGAGATAAGTTTGTTTGTTGAATAAATATCAAGTCGAATATGTTTTGAACACAATAATAACCGAAAATGTGATCATTAAAATTAGGGATGGGACATTCGAATCCTCGAACCCTCGTATCTTGAAAGAGATTCGAGATTTGAAAACTCGAATCTTAGCGCTTTTTTCAAAATTTGAATCGTTTGAATCCTAAAAAGCGGTTAAACATTTTAACTCCAAACTTTGGAAAGATCAGTTTTATTGATATCCAATAGAAGCGTTCATTAAAAATCAGGGGTGTGACAATTATATTATGTTAGTAACTAAAATGTAGAAATGTAAAAAATAGGATTTATGTAATTTAAAGGTTACAATAAATATTGTAACATATATTTTTAAAACATAAACTGTAGGTTTTGAATAGAAATGGACATACACTGTGCAATCTAGGGATGTAGAAGAAACTATACCAGCAAACACATGTTCCATACCGAGAAAAGTAACCAGAACTTTTAGGAAGTGACAGAGAAAAGATTTAAGAAACATTCCAGAAAATAATTTTTCCATTTTGAAAAATTGCAAAAGGAAAAGAGGGTAATATAATGTTACAGAAATAATTTTTCTGTCTGATTTTTTACTCGTATTTCACATATAATGAAAGACTATCAAATACTGTTTCTTTAAAAGTATTTTAAACAGGTGCTTATAAGAGAATAAATATAGGTGTATTTGTAAATTCGTTTTTCATTCAACGTAGATTTTAAATTTTCATTTAGTTACTTTATTTTTCTTTTTTCTTATGATGCATACGGTATGTCCCGGGATTGAGTTACAAAGAGGGAAGATTTTTATTTTTGATTTCTCAAAAAAAATTATACTTGATGAATTGCCCTGCTTGTTCTGAAACTTCCAAAACGCGTTTTACTTTTACTGTAACTGCTACAGTTATTCTTTTATTAATAAAAAGTTGAACAATAAAAATAACGTAGACCGACAACATTTTAAACCAGAAACTGGCCCACACTTTTCCAAAGGTCTTTGGTGCGCTGAATCCAAATCCGACCTCAGAATTGCTCAGTCACGTCAGGTCTTCCAGATCCATAAAAGTGTGAAAAACACGGTTTCTGGCTATACTTGAGGTTATGTTACATCACAAGTTATTTTTTTTTCACAAAACTCGATATGGCATCTGAAAGTACTACTGTGCCCCTTCAAAATCCATTTTGAATCGTTTGAATATCTTTTTTCCTCTCAGAGAAATCGTCTCTTGAAATTGATTATTCGTCAATATTCGGAAAATGAGTAGCATCAGGGAAGACTCAACAATAGAGAAGAACCACATTACTAACACTTAAATTCAAAATGGCGGATTCAATATGGTGCACGAAATAAAAACAATGTTGGAATTTAGAACTAAAAAAAATTACTGAAGCTGTGAATGTATAAAGAATTCAATGAGAATAAGTAAAGCGAGATGATGATGAGTACATTCTGATAATTATGAGTTTATTCTTACTGTAGGCTTAGTGCGACGAAACACGGAGCATGACTTGTTTTACGGTATGTGTTCGGTATAGTTTCAGGAGAAAACGATTTCCCGGTGAGGAAAAAAGATTTTTAAACGATTCAAAGTGGATTTTAACGGGACAGAGGAGTACTTTCAGATGCCATAACGAGCTTTGTGGAGAAAAATTACCTTGTGATGTAACATAACCTTTTTTTGCATCTTTAGGTTACGATATCTCGAAAACCTGACGTGATAAAGCAATTCTGAAGTCGGATTCGGATTCAGCGCGTCAAAAGCCTTCAGAAAAATGTAGTCTGGTTTCTGATTTAAAATTTTGTCGGTCTGTGTTTTATATTTATTAATAAAAAAATAACTAGCCGTTACAGTAAAAGTAAAATGTATTTTGAGAGTTTCACAACAAGCAGGGCAATTCATTAAGTATATATTTTTTTGAAAAATCAAAAAACTTTTCCCTCTTTGTTACTCAATCCGGGAACATACGATGTATGAAGAATTCGAGAGATGCGACATTCGAGATTCGAGAACTTTTTAGGATTCGAATTCGAAAAAATTTAGGATTTGTCCCACCTCTAATCAAAATAAAGTGTTTATTTATGTATAGTTTACTTTATGACAAACATCTTACTTCTTTGTCACCACTTAGACGAATATATATACTTCTTGCGAATAGTGCACTGATTAAAAGTAACTTCAGCCATCGAATAGGTGTCAAAGATTTATTTATATTAGATAAATTAATTTCAGAACATATATTAATTGTAACTTTTAATAACACAAGTGTTGACTCTGTTAGAATTATAAAAATCTTGGGTATCATATTTGATGAAAATCTTAAGTGGTATGGTCATATCGAACATTTATGTAGTCAACTAAGCAGTTCATATTTTGCCTTGTGAAATTTAAAATGCTCCTATAGTAAGGAAACTCTAATAACTATGTATTATGTCTACTTCTATTCTAGAACGAAGTACGGAATTATCTTCTGGGGCTCATGTTCTGTAGTCCAGAGGATTTTTATTTTACAAAAGCATATTTTATGTCCTCTTTTTGATTTAAAATTTAATGAATCTTGAAAAAATACCTTTAGGTCACAGAAAATATTAACTTTCTATGATGTCTATATTTTAGAAATCTTGAGTTTTGTCCACAAACATTTCAACTTCTTACCAGAATACCTACTAATTATTTAATACCTTCGTCTCATAAACAAAGTCTCTTCCAAAAGAAGAGCCGCAATGAAACAAGTAAATAACCACCATATGTTTAAGTATGCCCTAAAAGAACTATTATCCAGGAATTGTTATACAATAGATGATTTTTATACATGATCTCAGTACATTGTTTCTCTTTCCTTTTGTGACGCGTTTCTATTTATGTACATACATACGTATGTATTGTATTTGTATTTGTTTATGCGTATACATACGCAGCGCGACCCCCCCTGTTCTAACTTTTGAACGATAGAAGCTAGCGTTTTTAGAAAATACAGGCGATTCTTACTTTTTGTGAACTAACTTTTGCCGTTATCGGCAGTTCAATTGTATTTCCGCTGTCACCGGAAGTGACGCCAACTTTCGTATTTTAAATAGAATATCCTATATATTTTTACGCCTTTGGAAAGGTAATCGAAAGGCGAATCCAACGATACTTCATATGTGATACTTTACTTAAGAAATATGACGATATGCAGCACTAAAGGTTTTGCTAATCTGTTTTTGTTGTTGCGCAAAATTGGCTAGGAAAGAGCCCAAATTGTTTCTTGTGACCAGACTGATCTAAAGAGTTCGTTGCTAAGCACAATTGTCAAACTGTCAATTCCAAAAGCGTAAATCATTCTTGTTATTTATTGTTATTATAACTTCCATTTGTCATACGTTCTTTCTTTGTTCTCGTTATTATATTCTCTCATTTTAACTTGTTTTGATAATTATTACCTTCGTTCTTTGCGCTCGTTATTATTTTATGTCATTTTAACTTGTTTCGTTCATTGTTATTTCTGCTTTACTTTACTGAATTTTATTGTAATTAATTAATTGTAGTAGGTGTGTTTAAATTAGTTAGTTTTTGATAGAAAATGTGCTTAAGTTTCAGTTTTTTATGTTGTTGATTTTACAATGGTTACAATGGTACAATTTTACATTGGACCACGCAAGATAAATATCAAGTACCTAATTTTAATATTCGGTGAATTTGGCAACAATTACGACGAAGTGGAACATAATGAACACTGCCCTTGCATAGCTGGAAACATTTGAATTTTGCACTAAGTAATGATAGATAATATAAAATTTACAGGGAGAACTGCTTTAACAGAAGATAATATGATTTAAATTATTGTAAATTATTATATTACAATTTGTTGCGCAACAAACATACCACAATTAATTAATTACAATAAAGTTCGATAAAGTAAAGGAGAAACAATAATTAGCAAACCAAGTTAAAATGAGATAAAATAACGAGCACAAGGAACGAAAGTATGACAAATGCATATAATAACAATAACAAGAATAATTTACGTTTTTGGAATTGAGATTTGACAGTTTGGCAATTGTTATGATTACTTTGCTTAGCAACGAGCTCTTTAGATCAGTCTGGTGTCACAAGAAACAATTTGGCTCAATTTTCTAGCCAACTTTGCGTAACAAGAAAAACAGATTACCAAAACCTATATTGCTGCATATAAATATCGTCATATTTCTTAAGTTAAAGTACAATATATGTGGTATCGTTGGATTCGTCTTTCCAAAAACGTAAAAATATACAGGGTGTTCTGTTTAAAAAAAGAAAGTTGGCGTCACTTCCGGTGAAACCGGAAATACAATTGAAATGCTGATAACGGCAAAAGTTAGTTCGCAAAAAATAGAAATCGATTTATTTTTTCTAAAAACGCTAGCTTCTGTCGTTCAAAAGTTAGCATGGTGAGGGGACACTTTAGGCCTGCACTGTATACTGTTTATAGCCGACGGATTCACGTGGACTATTTGTGTTTGCTGTTGATAGTATGTTGATTACCTAGTAAATTTAATTTAATAAATACGGGAGAAATTTACCAGCCAGTTAGGGCAATGAAAACTTTTTATTGATATGCCGGTAGTTATCCGAGCATTTATGTGGAACATATCTAGCATACATTTTCATTTACTTGAAAAAAGTTCACATATTTAATACGTATTCCACAGTTTATATGCGCTCTGAGAGGCGTGGCTTACTGGTAGTGGACTTTGTTGACTGGATTTTAGTCTGCACTAAATGCAGCGAAAATCCATATTCGGACACAGCCTTACGCTGCAAATAGACGAGCGTTTCTTGCACGGTGTGTCGAACGCTGCGTTTTCAATGGGGTTTTTGTAAAAAAATTGAGATTTTGCAAGTTGATTAAATTTTTAACTCGTTTATGGGATTCGGGAGTATTCTTCGATACAATTAATGGAAATTAACGAATGTTGAAATTGAAAAAAGATGAAACTAACCTTGATTTTGTGATGTCATATAAGCACTATGTTCGTTATGACATTTACTAGAAATCTGCCTGTTCTGACCTTGAAACTTTCCCTCTACCTTGAAATTACTTTCTAAATTCTGTATCGAACACTTTAAATTGGGGGCGCAGCCAAAACACTGGTTAACACGAAGAAAGTTTAACTAGGATTCATGAATTTATTGACGTCCCTATTCTCATTTATTTTAATCGCAATGGCGATTGTTTCTTTCCACAGCAAATTTTGATGATATCTATCCAAATATAATCTCCCGAGGAATTTTCGATAAATAAAAGTTATTTTTAGAAGTAGCATGAGAGAACGAATGTGGTAATGCTACTTGATGACTCAACTAGACGACTGTATGATAGACAAACCCTCATGACAAACCTAAAAATACAGAAACTTCCCGAGGTAAATGACGAAAAATATACGTAAAATGTGATTATCTTTAGTAAATATGGAACTACAGATTTCTTTGCTTGAATGCATAGAATGTTGCCATGAAATGCTATAACATTCAACATCTGCTCGAAGTGACTATAATTTCCCTCAACACATATACATATGTTTAGCAAGTTAACAAGCACGCGTAAATGAAAAATATTGAAAACGTTGATTAGAGTTCAGCATAGCAGGAATATAGTTTATTTAAAGCATTGCACATCATATTTTTCAGCAGTAACATAGTAACTTACTAAAAGTTGTTTAAAAAATTACGCAATTTATTTAATGTAACGCGTAATACTTGGACAGTATACAAAATATTACTCCCGAAATATTATTAAATGTTCGACAATACAATACAAGGAATCGCATTATAGTTTCTTACATACGCAGAACAATGGTGATTATTTTGAATAGATGTTGAAGTTGTATGTATAAAGTAAATTTAACAGATTATTTTATTATTATTATTATATCTTTGGAAAAACTAGAGTTTATAGCATTTCGTCGCAGCACTCTATGCATTTTAGTAAAAAACTCATCTACATAGTTTCGTATTTAATTTACTAAAGAAGGGCGCATTTGGGGTATAGGGAAATCTTAAAAAAATTCTTTAGTTTCTCTATCAGATTATTGAAAATTATTCAAGGTGTTCTACGAATCAAACATGACAACAATTTAGATTGCCTTCTTATAGAATGTAGTTGATACAAGATGTTTTTCGGTGTGCTACTAAGAATTCTAAGAAATGCTCAATCACGTTTAGAATTGCTGTCATTAACGTTACGATAAATATCGTTTAGCCACGAGCGCTCCGGCAACATCTATCAGAGTGCCACTATTCCGATGCCTTTTTGGCTCTGGAGTGCCTTATATAGCCGAGGCCCCTCTTGTGGCTCTCCTCCCTCTGTACTTAATTTATCTTCGCTTTATATCGTTCCAGCCTTTATCTTTATATTGTAACGTTCTGTCTTTGCTTTCGGACGTCAAAATGTAACGCACTTTTAACCGTCAGATATCAGAATTAAATAAACATGTATCTTAAGTGACTTAATGTTTAGTTACTTTTTAAAATAAAACCATTAGATATTTGCGGCTTTTAGTAATTCAAGAAAAGTTAAGTGAATATCGGATTGATTGATTCGGCGTGTGTGGGCAGTCTTAACCACGGGGTAGTGTTGAAAATGTCAAAGAATCCAATTTAACAGGAAAAGATGTAAGTACAACGGCAATACTTTATTTACACATAACTTCATCAAGTAAAATAAAATTCTCTCGCAAATTAAAATCAAATTCATACACAAATACATACAGATCGGGTAGAATAAATGATTGAAAATAAATGCTTTATTTTCTCAGTTACGAATTCGGTCAGGCTTTAATCGGGTCTTTGAATTTTATGTCACGGCAAGACACTTAAAAAATTCTCGGTAACGGACTTTGAATGTATCGGTAGTCGAAGTTTCGTAATAGATAGCTAGAAGCCACCCTACTACGGAACGTCGACGTGTATAATAGCGGCGGAACGGACTTTGAGTAATTTCAATCAAAATTTCACGATAAATAGCTAAGGCCACACTATCATGGTATTAGGACTTTGGGTCCACACTTCATCAAACGCAGCCAACAGCCACCGAGAGATGAAGTCTGGGCAGTCGAAGCCCTCACAGCCTAGGCCAGCAAAGAGGAGCAAAGGAGGTTCTTTCCTTGCGTGAGCCACAGAAAGACTGCTTCTTCGCAGCTTGCACCGCAGAAAGACAAATGTACGCGGATTTGAACGCCTTTTATAGCAACATTTACTCGTTTTTGTCTTTCTACGTCATGCGATCTTGCATGTAAACGGCGCGCGCTCATCACAGAACTTGCAACTATCGTGCTTATGCAATATGTATTAACGTACATCATAAATGTCCACATTTATAGAGTACACTGGAGTGCAACATAAATGGTTCTTCAGAATTAAAGTCTTTAAATTTGACGAAACGGGATGGTTCGTCACAATATTTAATGTTACTACTTCATATAAACACGTAGAAAATAATTCTACTTTGCCTTTGTAATAATTTTCCAAGTAACATATTGCTTCTTCTATCCTTAACGAGCGAAGGGACACCAAAACAGTTGAGCATTTTTAGCTCGATTTGCGTTAGAGAAAAACTGTGTGTTTAAATTTAATTTCAACTTCAAATTTGTATCAACTTCCGTTACTTGAAAGAACGCGGAGTTTTCTGCTTGGCGCACTAGCATAGATTCATCATTCGTAAAAATTATTTCTATTAATTTATTCATTTAAATTGCCGAAATTGTATCTAGTTGATACCTCCGAATATACGAGAGAAAAATATCCATAAAATTGAAATAATTTCAAAATATAACATTAGAATGATTGCACATTTTAATTCTGCCAAAATGAACAAATTCATCTACAGTTATTAGGATAGTACAGATGACGAAAATTTCAGTCAAACAATTTAGTTACATATAGCCATTTATACACACATGCACGAGACTGGGTTGTGTGTACGTACACATACATATATAAGATGGAAAACAGAAATTCCTCATTATAGAGGATGTAAGCCTGAGGGAAGCGTCCTGAAGGAATTCCTATTCGACATAACACGGGGAATTATTCCGCAATTTTACAGCAGAAATAGCAATAGCGGTACTGATGTTCGACAGAGTTGCTTGTTTAATTGAATTCCATTGTAAGTTAAATTCGTTTCAGGGGAGGCTATCACGCAGTGGAAGAAGCTGCGGCAAATGTCACGACTTCAATTTCTCAAATTATATTGACATCCGCAGTCGAAAAAATCATTTAACAGAGCATTAGAAATCGAAAATACCAGAGAAAGTATAAAAATTGTATTCCAGAATAAAAAAATGTCAACCTAATAATACAAAAGGTGTCTATATATATCGTTTGTAATTTTCATTAACGATCTAATGTTGTAGTAACAACCAATCATAGGCATGAATCTCTTTCGGAAGAACGTATAGTACTATCTGGAACAATTGTAGCAATCTGTGATACAATTTGTAGTAACATAGGCTCCAGGCGTAATTTGTAATACTTTTTATCAAAATACACACAAAGATTATAGTAATTCTTAGTACATAGACTGGTCAATATAAGCTTCCTAACCTCAAATTTATATGAAAACTTCCATTTTAGATCTTTAAAGTAAGATACATATGTACATACACACTCACTACACTACGTTATTTTAATGCTTGCCCTGTTGTTAGCATTAAAATAACGTAGTAATTTTAGCACAATAACAAAGTTAACGTATAATCTAGGCACAATATAGTAAAATTTACTACAGATGGAATATTACAAAAATATGTAAAAAGTCCTAAGAATTTGAGTTCTAAGAAATAGATACATATTACCTTAGTACTCACTTCTATCCTATTTTTATTAGATTATTACCGCTATTACGGAAAGTAGATAATTTCATATTAGTACAAGGAAACAGTTATATTAAAAAAATAAGTAATTTCGGAGTACTTAAAAATTTATAATTATTGCAAACTACTTGAGGAATAGAAGGCAGGTGCTAGATGTTACATTAGCCACTCTTCGTCTTAAATATAACAAACTAGCATGTATCCCCAGACGCCTCACTGTCAGATCACAGACATATAAGGTTTGAAATAGAGGCGGAAACATACTAAACTGATTGGTGTTCTTATGAAAGACACATCAGGAAAGAAGCAGATGAAATCTGCACCTAAATAGAGAATATAGAAGACCCAGAAATAGCTTCTACTCAACTGCATTCTCTAATTCATAAAGCATTTGATGCGAGCTGCCCCAGTAGAGAAAAGAGACACAGGCACAAAGTGCCTTGGTGGAACAGGGAGCTTGAACTACTGTGAGCTAAAACTAGAAGGCTGTTTAACAAAGCCAAAAACTTGAAGCTCGATCACCAATGGGAGCTGTATAGACAAGCCCTAACTCAGTATAATTCCGAAATAAGGAAAGCCAAGAGAAGAACTTGGCAGAGATAACACTCTAACAGCAGCCCGTTTATAAAAGGTCCTCGCCAGAGAACATGTAAATGAACTTGGGCACTTTCAGAACGCTGACGGCAGCTTTACGGAAAATTCCAGAGGCATAAATACTCATTTTCCAGCCTATATTGCATCTACTAGCAAAGTCTTTCACCTCGAAACTGACTCGAGTCGTTCATCAAAGGAGGCATGAAGTCTAGAAAGTGAAATCTTTATAGCCATAAGAATAGAGTGTTAATGACATTTAAACCCTATAAGTCACTTGGAAGAGATGGCGTCTTCCCTACGCTATTGCAGAAGGGTATAGATGCTCTCCTTCCAATATTTGCGAACTTATACAAAGCTATAGCTTATATATAGCCTGTGGCTTCGGCTATATACCATTATTGTGGAGAGACGTAAATGTGGTATTTATACCCAAAGGGGGAAGGCGATTATCCGCAGATCATTGCGTATAGACCCATCTCATTCCTGCTCAAAGGAATGGAAAAGGTAGATCAATAGCTAAGGAATTAAGTACTTGCAACAAACCCGCTTAATCCTAATCAGCATATCTATCAGAACGCAAAATCAACAATAACGGCCCCCCAATTTATTACAAGCAAATTGCAAGCGTCACTTATGGCATTCTTTGGCGTAGAGGATGCTTTTGACAACACCTCCTTCGATGGCATTGAGAGAGCAACTTCTGCCAAAGGTTTTCACCCGTCATCTACAAAATGGATTAAAGTCATACTCCAAAGTCGACGAATAAGCGCTACGCTGGGATCCGAAACGAGAACAATTAGAGTTAACTTTACTCCTTAACCTTACTCCTAGTAGAACGAAGGGATTACAGCTAAGGGATACTAGGGGGCATCTCAAAATCCTTGAAGATCCCGACATAAATTATCTGATGTTTATTACAAAGGACACTATCCCTATGCAATACAACTTTGATTAGCCTTATAAGGTGATCATTGAAAGCCGTACTGAGCGGGCATCTGGTGAGCCTCAATACAAAAGAGGTACCCTGGAATGGTACGACCTGGACGGCTCGAGAATAGGTGTCGGAACAGGTACAGGCATTAGTGGTCCTAACTACCACATAAAAATGCCTATAGGACCCCACACCAGTTTATTACAAGCAGAGATTTCTGCTTTAAACTATAAAGAACCTCGAGAAAGGGATACGAGACGCAACTATAAATATATTCAGCGACAGTCAGGCAGTTCTAAAAGCTATTAAGTCCTACACATACGAATCTGGTCTTATATACGAATGTGTACACAATCTAACAACAACCACGTCATTTTGCGGTGGGTCCCAACCTATCAAGGAATCGAAAGAAATGAGAAGGCGAATAAGCTGGCTAAAGAAGCAGTGAATATGCCTTTCATTTGCCTTAACCCCCTCCGTGGTCTCCAAAAGGGCCATATAAAACAAGGAATTAAGACATGGGAGGACAATAAAGAGGCCTCGTGCTGGGAAATGTTCCAGGATAAAAACAGGCAAAAGCACTCATATCCGGCTCGTCAAAGACAGCAAAAATAGTGCTATCGTTTAGCAAAGGGAATCTTAGATTACTGACAGGATTTCTGACAGGCCATGTAGCTCTAAAATGTCACTTATTTAAACTAGGAAAACCTGAAGATCAAATCTGTCGTCTATGCCAACAAGATCTGGAGGCGGCAGAACACCTCCTATGTAAATATGTTGCTGTTAGCCGCACACTACACCAACATTTCAATGGGCCATTTCTTGCACTTACTGAATTGAAGGAAACAGATCCTAGAGTAGTACGAAGGTTTATTAAAAGCCTCCAACTATTCTAACACACATAAGGGCATTTTGTTACAATAGATCTATTAAGGTCGCAGTGGTTAAAGGCATCTGTGCCATGGCCCGACTATAATAATAATAACAATAGTAATAATAACAATAGTAATAATAATAATAGTAATAATAATAATAATAGTAATAATAATAATAATAGTAATAATAATAATTACTTGAGGATAGTCTATATACACACTAAATATAAAATACGTGGGTCATAATTTAATAAAAACATACTTTTATTCATTGTTTATTCATATCCTGATAATTGTATCAACTATATATTTCAAAAAGAATAGTGGTATCATATGGCTCATTAGATGCCCTTTCTAGTGACGTATTAATGTTGACCTTTCAGTAATACATTAGCAGCAAATTTGCCTACTAAATATTGACTTCCGAAAAAGGTGTTTTCAACGTGGCACAATTTCTGATTTTACAAGCTTACAAGAAATTTGAGGCTCTGTGAGTTACAGAAATGACAGGGGAAATGCTATAGATTTTTTGATCGTAAAAACGAATCCGGCCGCAGAATTCTTCTAGCATGTCAGGTTTTGGAGTAGTTTTACGTTAAATGGTTAAAAAACTGCCATTTTGGTAAAATTTAGAAATTTATTGACGGGGAACGGATGTTTTTTATATTTCCGAAAATAGCGTCATATTGTACTAGTCTTCAGCTTTAAAATCAATTTTCGGTTGCCACTGTACGATCTTTTTTAGCTGAGATAAGCAAGTTTGAATTTGAATACTGGTCATGGGTATTAGGGATAAAATGAACCATTGCTATCAATCGTGTTGATTCACAGTCCTGCAAAAAATTAGTTTTTGTCAAATCCAGTAATTAGACCATATTATCCCGAAAGTTTTTCATGCGCTCAACTCGATCCTCTTGGGATTTTTGGCCTAGCGTGTCAAGATTTCTAGATATTCTAACCTCAAAGTGCCAAAAAGACGGTTTTCCGTGATATTTGAGGTTATGTTATACGAACAGCGAATTTTTTTCGCTTATTTCTGCTTGTGGTGTCATTTAGTGTTACTCTTCCCCTTCAAAATCGATCCGACTTTTACTTCTCGAGATGTACCAATTTCAATCTATAGTACTTCGTCAGCATCAGGCATCATAGCCCAATGTCCCGTGTTCCAACATTTTTTGATAATCTTACAAAACGTGGGTCGCTGACTACAAATTTGCAGTTAGAATTTCCAAATTGGAGATGGCGAATCCAATATGGCGGCGATGCCAGCCACAATCTTGTGATAAGGTAATTTTTAACTTTACTAATTGTAAGTAACACTTAAATTACAGAAAAACATGTGCCTATGGCGCGCCATAAGTAAAATTTACTTGCTTAAGTAATGCTCAGTGACATATCGGTGAGACTGGCCATAGATCATGTTCGGGGTGCTTGATCAGCGTGATTGGTGGCCATTAGATCCCTAATACGCATGACCAGTATTATAAATTCAAACTTGCATATCTCAGATAAAAAAAAAATCGTACAGCGGTAATTGAAAGTGGATTTTAAAGCCGAAGACTGGCACTATATGATGCAGTTTTCGGAAATATAAAAGAAAGATTCGTTCTCCGATAATAAATTCATAAATTTGGCCAAAATTGCAGTTTTTGGGCGATTTAACCTAAAGCTATTTCAACCCTGACGTGCTACACGATTTTTGGGGCCAAATTTGTTTTCAGCATCAAAAAATCTGTGAGATTCACCTCCTGTCATTTCTGTAACTGACCCTCGTGGTGCAAATAGGTCGACAATCCTGTATGTGTATAAGCACTATGGGATCATTCACTGCCAAACTGCTACTCGTCTGTCATATTTGGTCTGCGACGGGACAAATTTTTCAAAAACCACTTACGTGTGTGGCCGGTTACTAACTTACAAATTGTGTATGTCGTGCTTTTTTGGAGAAACGAAAGCAACTTATCAATTTTGCGTTTACATAAACGGGCTTTATGCATTATTAACAATTTGCTGATCAGTGCAAATATTATTTCATATATGAGAATATTTCTGCCACGTACAACTAGTACATATAGCTCATAGCAAATGACTTTTGTATGAAAACTTGTAGCGCAAAATAAGTAAAATAGAGGGGAAAAGAACAATAACAATCAAATAAATTGCAGATCTACCTGATCGTAGTTCTTCTACTAAACGCCCGCTAGCATGAACAGGGATGAGTTCACGACAAAAAAAAAATATGTCACCCGTTTGAAGTAGGGAGAACTATCCGCGAGAAACGGGAACGCGCGGAGGAGGGGTGGGGTAGGAAAAGAATAGTTATTACTAAAGCTGGCCACGAACGGTACCGCGCAGTAGCGTAGAGTCGACCAGGCCTCGCGTTCCACTAGAGTTATTCTGCTAACAGAGATGTTTGCTGCCGCAAATAATTTCGCTCATCTTTTAAATAAAAATTAAATAACACGTGCTCAAACACGTACCATTTTAAGAGTCCTCCGTGAAATCACAAAGTGATTAATGTCTGTTAAATATCTGCAACATTAGATATGTTTCAACTGTTGTTTCGGCAAAACTAGTACGCCATGAGGAAAAAATGCGTTTATATGCAGAGAACGAACGTTCTACATCTAGTGATGTAATATTTGCGTAAGTAAAATAATCTTTCAAATAACTTAACGATTCTGTTGACGCACCTTCACAAATGTGTCTTAATGTGCCAAAATCAGAATTTTTCTCAAAAACACTTTTAAATTTTTCTAGAACAGAAACATCTTTTGCGTCTTCAATCGCGCATAGCTGTGCGTGAACATGTTGCACTATTTGTAGAGATTCTTCTAACGGCACCGCAGGATTTTGTAATTTTTCTATTGCATCTGCTAGCCCGAAGTAATTGTCGTGAATGATTTTTAAATCCATTTTAACCTGACTATCTTGAAATTTCGACTGTTTTTTCTGGATAGCGGCAGCTTCCTTTGTATCGAATTGTAAAACCACGTTCATAATATTGTCAAAATATTTATGATAATAAAACGCGGCCTGCAACCATGTTCCTCAACGAGTTAGAATAGGTTCTGGTGGCTCTGGTATACGGGGGCACAGTCTGTGAAATTCGCGAATACGTTTCGGTGATTTGACAAATACTGCTTTGGTATGCGCTATTAAAGCGTCTACCTCAGGATAACATTTTCTGATACTATCCGCCACAAGATTGAGAGCATGAATTTTACACGTCATGTGTAACAAATTAGCAGAATGCTTTTTAAGAGACCGGCCTACAGAAAGCATGTTTGCAGCACCATCACTCACTAACATCAAGAGTTGGTTTGTTGAAAGTTCAAACTTGTCCAATGTATTTAACACTAACTTTGAAATTACTTCGGCAGTACACTGTTGTATTCGTTTGGAGACTAATATAATTGTTGTTTCGTCGACACATAACCACAATTTTTGATCTTTCAACTCCGATTTTATTTTTTGTTCAATATGTTCGCGCGCAGATGGCACAATTCCTCGTAACGATGTTCGACGTGGTAATTTGCACTCCGAACAGTTATTCCAAAAGCAGATAAATGGTTCCTTGTCTAGTAAATTAAACGGTATATTACATGCGATAAACGTAACGCATAAATTAAATATAAATTTTTCATTGTCTCGTGCGCAATTTCTTTTTGAGACATGCTTTTCACTATTTACGTGTCGTAGACAATGTTGTCTGGACCAACACATTAACGTGATTTTACAGATTACACATTTAATTTTAACACCTTCATATATTAAGTCTGGAATTTCTGCAATAAATTTTCGAAGTTTGTCCGACCGCGGTCGTTTTGCTGACGAAATCATAATTTTTCTAGGACAAATAAACAATTGCGCAAATGACCGGCAGCGAAAATGTCCGTACTGCTCCGCAGACGAAGTAATACTACCGTTCCTCTCGGTCCGAACTGATTCTACGCCGATGCGCGGTACCGCTCGTGGCCAGCGTTAGTTATTACTACAACTTCTTTAATGTAAGTAATATTAAATAAAAAAAGAAATGAATAATAATCGTTAAGGACGATAGTAGGATTAAATTGTTAATGGACAAGATTAACTGAGGGATCGACGTTGGTGGCCACTACGTTCGATTTAACATCGATCACACATATAAACGCAACTCATTCAAATTACTCACATAAAATGTACAAATAATAAAAAGAAAATATTTGTAACTGCGGTAAAATAAAAAAAAACAATTGTGGATTGGAATATATTTAAAAAAAAGGGAAAATGAAACGTAAATTGCCGTAACTTAGTAAATTTTTAAATAAGAATGTAGTGGTAATAAAAGGTTCCTAAAGTATATCCATACGTTAATGAAATTGCTTAAAATGAAGTTGAAGGGAAAACAAGTAAACAAGTTAGAATTTGGACAAAATTAAAAAAATAAATAAATGGTTGTGAGTCGAAACAAACAAAAAAAAACGGTAAGTCCACTAATCTGGGTTCAACTGGAGCTTACTGTGCTGCCGTGATCGAACGACGGTAAATCGGCGCTAGTCCTGTCCCCAGGTTGACCCACGCAGTAAAAGCTCTACCCTTCAGTGGATTTCAGCGAATGGGCTTAACGATAATCCAACAAAAAAACCTTAAATGTGGAAAATAATGATCTATAAACATAAGCCTAATGAAATATGATTAAAATGATTAATTACCTAGGTTGGATGGAGGGTTTGCTAGCCGATGATCGAAGATTACTAAGACTGGCGCCGTCGTGAAAAAAAATTAAATATAGAACCACTCACAGTACATAATTAGGGTAACTGTGAAAATCTGTTAAATTCTACTTTGTATAGAGGCTAACCGCCACAGCAGATTTTCGCAAGCGTACCTTCTTAGTTGACGGCCGACACCAGAAGGAGAACGGGGTTAATTAAAAATCAACGAACATCGTGCGTTCTATCGTAATGAATTTAGGTAAATTTAGTTACAAAAAAAATAACCAAAACAAAAAATAAAGAGAAAGACGTGATGAAAATTGTTCACCTCCTTTATAATTGAAATCACTAAAAGTAAATAAATCAAACTTTAAATATGTCAATAAAAGGAATTATAAATTTTGAAGCGTATTAGAAAAGATAATCTAGCGACATCTATTGTAAACATAAAACAACCCTTGACAGTAAGAAATTCAACAATGTTTACAAAGTAGAATTTGACACGTTACAAACTTTAAGCTTAACAAAAAAAAAACAGTAAAACTTAGACAATAATAATAATAAATGATAAATACACCATGCTAATAAGCTGTATTATAGCGTTAATATACTTTATTACAATTATGTTATTTTTTTATATCGGGTACGTGCTTTCTATATTGTTAAACACCTTTTTTATTAACAATAAGCACTGTAATGGTTTTTAACCGTAGTAAATTTGTTTTCCAAATAAATATCGTTACTTATACATTACACAGTGTCGTAGTAGCCATATACAGACCGCCATCTGGAGACGTAAATATTTTCCCAGATGTATTAAATACGGTATTAACGAATATTTCAGATTCCTTCCAAACTGCTACCTTATACCTAGCAGATGATTTTAATGTTGACTTCTGCAAAGAGAGCAGAGAAAGAGCACATATTCTTGAAGTCTGCAATTCCTTTGACTTGTTTTTCGCCTTAAAGGATTACTCTAGAATAGGTAGAAATGCAAAAACAAAAAGCTGTATAGACAATATATTTACAAATAATCCAGACATAATAGATACCAGAACGATGGAAACACACATGCCCGATCATATGGCGTAACTAATTCGGGTACCTTTCAACTTGTCTGCACCTAAAAATAAATATAAAGTTATCAAAACTCGCGATATAAACGAAAACGGTATTGAAACATTCAAAAATATGTTACTTACCTGTAGGTGGAGGGACATCGCAAATGATAGCGCACAACAACAATTTAGCAACTTCCATAAGGTTGTATTGGAAATGTACTATCTGTGCTTTCCTGAAAAAGAGAAACGCATTTTTGTTGAATCAAGGATTGGTTGGAAGAAGTCAGAACTGGTACTCGAAGCCAAAAACAAATTAGACGCTATGTATACCATTGCCAAAGTGAGAAACGACTCTGAGGCATATCAAGCATATAAAGACTTTAAAAGTTATTATATAAATAAACAAAACCAAACAAAAACATAATGAGCAGATCATTTTTAACGTTGAAAATCAACAGCGAGCTATCTGGCAAGTAATAAATAAGGAATCTGGTAGGAAACATAAAGCAGTAGGAAACACACTTCTCACGCCAGATATATTTAGTGATTATTTTAGTAGCATCGGAAATACTAGAGTTAATGACGATGTCAATAGTCCAAGCTACAATTCTCTTCTAACAAACGTAGCTAAGAGTCTTCATAATTCTTGTTTTTTTTAACCGGTTACTATCGGTGAGGTTCAACACATTATCTACAACCTAAAAAACAAAAGAACGGGAGATATGTATGATTTCGATGTTGGGGTGTTGAAGCAGGTAGCTATTGAAATATCTGTGCCTTTAATGTATGTAATAAATGCATGTATTAACCAAGGAATATTCCCTAAGGAGCTAAAGTTAGCTAAGATTATTCCTATTTATAAAGCTGGAGAAAAGAACAATAAGGAAAACTACAGACCCATCTTTTTACTGCCTGTAATATCGAAAGTGTTCGAATGCACCATGAGGGAAAGAATATTATCGTTTTTTGAAAAGAATGAACTCTTAACTGACGCACAGCATGGATACAGACCAGGAAGGTCTACTATTACAGCGGCGATTAGCCTTGTGGAGAATATCTTAGCTGCCCGAGATGACAAAAAAAGAGCAGAATTAATACTGTATGATCTCAGTAAAGCTTTCGATACTGTTCCGCATGACATATTACTATAAAAATTATATTACTACGGTATCAGAGGTATTTTTTGGAATTTGATACAATCGTATCTACAGGAAAGGAAATATGTAGTACTGTGGAACAATCATTGCTCTTCTGTGCGGCATATGTCCTGCGGCTTGCCACAAGGCTCGATTGTCGGTCCGATTATGTTCATCATATACCTTAATGATCTGCCGGACAACATAGGAGAGAGTAAGATTGTTTTGTACGCCGACGACACTTCGCTTTTAGTAACGGGCAACGATGAAGAAATGAAGTATAGGAAAAAGTTAGCTACTTCATCAACAGAAAAATGGCTTAAGGCCAACAAATTTAAAATAAACGAAAACAAAACACAAACTCTTACCTTCTCTGGTGCTCGCACGGAGGAATCGGTGTGTTTTCTGGGACTTCTCCTAGACCCGAAACTGGGTTGGAGCTACCATATTGGCAAGCTATGCAATAAATTAAGCTCTGCAATTTATACAATTAGAAGGATTAAGTCAGTCTCAACGTTTAACGCAGCTAAAACAACCTATTATGTAAACTTCCATAGCATAGCTACATATGGGACCCTGGTCTGGGGCACGTCGACAGACGCTGATCATGTCTTTCTCTTTCAAAAACGCGCTATTAGAGTGCTGTTTGATCTACAACAGAGAGATAGTTGTCGTGATTCTTTTTTACGCGGGCGCGTACTTACCATCGCGAGTGTATACATCCTAGCATGTGTGAGGTTCACACATAAGAACTTATCAAGTTTCAGTACACACTCAAATTTCCACAACTATCAAACTAGGGGCAAGGACGCTTTAGCGATTCCACTGCACAGACTTTCCGGTACGCAACAATCGCTTGACTACTGGGATCCAAAACTGTATAACCATCTTCCAGAAAACATCAAGGGAATGAACTTAAAGAGGTTTACCGGCAGTGTAAAAGAACTCTTATACAAACATGTTTTTTTACAATATCGCTGAATTCATGTCCTTTGCCTTTTAAAGAATACAGCGTTTATTTACAATTTTATTTACAATGTTATTTTATCTATATTTTTTATTTATGATTTTATCTACACAACTTGAATGTCTTGTTTGTCGTTAATGTTTTTTTTTCTGTTTGTTGTTTATTTATCACAATTATTTTCTTTATGGAATGTTTTAATATAGGCATACGTACTTACTGTGTAGATAGACACACACATACATCTATGTATATAACTATATTTTTTGACAGACCATGTATTGATGGCGCAATAAACTACTACTACTACTACTGCATTAAAAAAATTCTGAACCAACTTTATCTGCTAGAGTGAGCTCTAATGAAACTAGCCCTTATAGTAATTCATTGGGCAATTTTCGTAATGGTATAAATTCAATAGATTACGGTGTTATCGTTATTAAGCTAATACAGTATTTCCTATGAAAGAATTCATCAGTATATGGTAATTAAATCATTTTGGTGCTTTGTTTAACAACATAAATAAAATGAGAATGCGTGAAACATTTCCTGGTCGATTATATTTGTTATAACAGGAGATAGTCTACTGATTGTAGTAACGCTAGTAGTAATACACACGTCAGATAGGATTTAATTAAATGCTTTTTATGTTACTTCCATTACTCTTTATATATTTGAGTATCTTTCTTTGACTTGTCTTACATTGACGTTTGTGGTTCACGAGGCAGCAAATATTTGTTTGCTTATTTTCTGGTTTTGTGAAAAACACTTGTGTATGCTGGTGTTATTGGTATTTGGATATTCATACAAAAACTCTAGTAGAATATTGAGAGTAAAAAGTAAGCGCTGTGAAGGGTCTGAACAATAAGAAGCAAAGAAGAAGAAAAAGTTCTAAATTGAGGCGATAAAGAGAGAAGCTCACTCTCATACAGCGATTTATTAACTTACTTTGACGGTGAAGTAATGACTTTTATTCAGAGGATTGATATAAAGGGAAAATCCGTTATATTAATCATGCATGTCAGTGGTGAGGATGTTATAGACGAAAGCAAAGTAACGTGGAAAAAGAAAAGGCCGATATGCCAGATATAACCGGGTCAGCTAAAAAGTTTCTTTCAACTTTATACTCGTTATACTTAATATATATTTGGACTTGATAGGATCGGCCTAAGTAGTTTCGATTTTTCTTAAGCGTTCAGTTCATCTTTCTTTCTATGATGGGGTAATTCTTTGCAGAGCTTTTTTATTGTAAACATTGCTCTGTTACCTTACCATGAATGGTTCAAGTTTGATTTTGTAAAGACATATTTTTTAAAATTATTTTTTAATTATATCATTGTTTACTGATAAGTTTTTGGTTTTCGGAAATAAATACACAGGCTGCTACCTTCAGAAAATAAAGGACGGAAAGAGCTACATTTGCAGTTGAATCTTTGATTATTTCTATCTAAACATTCTAATCGATGGAGCCGAGTTTCGGTGCGCAAGGAGAGCGGACGTGCGTGCGAGTGTGGCGATAAATAAATCCGGAATCGGAATTTATTACGTGTAAAAACGTAGTTCTTATATAAATAAATAAAATAGATACCACAAATATTAGTCGATCTGATATATAATTTGTGCGGAAAGAATGTCAACTTTCTTTGTGTACTCTTTCTACATCTGGCACAAAAAGGTTAGGGAGATTTAGCATATTTTGTACTAAGGTGCTTGGTCTAATTAACTGTAGTATCATTTTGTGAATAAAATCGTATTGTATATTGATATTGTCAAAACTTAAAAAAAAAAAGTTGTAATTAAATTAAATTTCCCGCGTTTTTCACCTTTCAAAATGGCAGCCTTTAATTTTATCCCCTACGCACTTATATGTTTGTACAAAATGCAATACGCTTATACCTCGTCTTGTACGCTTGTACGCAACGGCATTTTTTTAGAACGTTTAAATATTTATTATTATATTTCTTTTATTTAATGCACGAATAGGAAAATGTTGGCATCGTTAGCTTATTTTTATAGTAAAAGCAATCTCAGATTGTAATAAATATCTTACAGTGTTGCCAGTGAACTTGATCAACAATTCTCTTTGAAACGTGTGATAATTGCCTAGATTTCCCTGAATTCAGATCTACGGCGACCTTGTTACCAAAATGAAATATTCCAGCTTTCATTGGTTCTATTTTGCGAAGATGCTAATTTCAAATATAGAACATAATTTAATGATAAATTTGATATAAGAATTGTTACTAAATATGGCAGTACGAGCTTGGTTCTAAAGTATTTAATATTTTTATTATACTAAATATTGTACTGTTATCGTGTTAAACAGTCTTCAAGTAAAAAAACACAAAACGTTTCAACGCAAAATTTTACTTTATAAATCATTGCAGTGCGTCAAAAACGTTTGCGATGATATTGCGTCATGAATTTTTGCGTTTAACGTTGTAAAGAGCAGCAAGACACAAAGATCCCATAGGCGTTAGTATTTTTTAATTTGTGGACAATTTAAGTTATCTTATTCCTGAAACTACCAACTTAAATAGCGAAAAACATGATATTTTTACATTATTTTTTTATATAACAATAAAAACAGGCAATATCAATATACGTTGAAGTGGTATATGTGTACATCGTCGAACGCAGCTGTCATTCGAGCACGTGTATTCAGTATGGCCACTCGGTCGATGTGAAATTTCCTCTGGCGGATATTAGTTCTCTTTCGGAAGCTCCTATTCTTACCCGAGCCTCTGATCTTCGGAGTAGGGGTACTGAATATTTATTTTAACTCCAGACCACGACGATTATGTTGAAATGGAGAAGAAACTCCTCTTCTTTTCAATTTCCTCATTTCGCAAATCTTTGAAATTAATGAAAAATTTTCCTACTACAAATACCAGCGTAAATTCAGAGGTATTCTAGCATGATTTCGTAAATTAAATATCTATCGTAGAGTGTCTGTCTAGAACGTCAGTGAGTTTTATTACTATTGGGTTGTCAGTGGTATTTTAGGTCATAGAATAGTATAATTTGAGTCAACCGGACGCGTCACTACGTTCATTTCATTATGCTACATTAATAAACAGGTTTATTCATAAAAATTCGTTGTATGTTGGTTGCGCTCCCAGTTTCAAGTATTAATATTTTGAATTGTAAAATAAATTCAAGATAGAAGTGAAGGTTGACTGTTAAGAATACGCAGTTTTCCAGTATATGTGATATAAACATACTGTTTATATTGACCTCGTCGTAAAATTCAGGTTAGTTTCAATTCTTAGTTTTCTCTGATCTTAAAATTCGTTTAAATTGCCGGAAGGTGTTTAAGAACACTTCCGAACGCTCAGTTCATGTAGTTATTTAATTAAATTTCGAAAATTTGAATTTTTCAACAATTTACCATTTTTAAAACATTTCAATATGTATCAATTTAAATTATTTTTTAAAAGTTTTGAAAATTGTTACCATCTTTGTCGTATATTACAGCATACATATTTACATCAGATCATATATTGTTTTAGAAAATAATGGATTTGGTTTAGTTAAATTATTAAAAATGAAATTTTCTTTTTTGTTTGCCAATTTATAAGATATGCTTGTAAATAGCGAAAAAGATGATATTTTTCCATTGTTCTTTTCTTTCATATAACAATAAAAACAGGAAATATATCTATCAATTTTAATTATTTTTTAAAAGTTTTGAAAATAATTACCATCTTTGTTGTATATTACAGAATACATATTTACATTTGATCATATATTGTTTTAGAAAATAATGAATTTTGGTTTAGTTAAATGATTAAAAATGCAATTTTCTTTTTTATTTGCTAATTTATAAGATATGCTTGTAAATGGCGAAAAAGATTATATTTTTACATTGTTTTTTTATAAACAATAAAAACAAGAAACGAAAAAAAATACAAATGCCGTACGCCGGATTCGAAACCGAGAACGTTTAGCGTGGTTACGAACGCTCAACCACTGGACTATGTACTGCTTGTATTAACGGAACATGTATGTGCGTATTTATATCCAGGCTATGATTTTTGACTAAACGTTCCGGTATAACGCGCTACAATTTCGCATTGTTTTTGCTATACGGCAACAAATGACGTGGTGTTCGACGAAGAGTAATAGGCGGATGCCCGTCCAGATGCCGCTAAATTTACTTTCGGCGGCTAACTCGAAATTCCATTAAACCTATTGAACGTTTCAAGGGTACGGCTTGTCATCCGGACGCGTCCCGTATCTCTCTTTAGATGTCAAGATAGCGGTTAGCGATGCATAACTTTCGCCGTATTGACCCGCTCGTCATCGTTTTATCCCTACGGGCCCGTAACGTTCCCAGCAAAGATAGTTTTATCAGCTATTATTAGCAATAACCAAATGAAAATCGAAATTTTTTAAATTTGGTAGGGAACCGTTATCGAGTTGTATGCTAATACTGTTCTATTTGATGCAATTTAAGTCCCATGTAATACACTACCACCAAAAGTCTATAAGTTTCATAAATAAAACGATTTCAAAGCAACCATTATTCGAACAAAACGACATATAATCAAATTACTAACATTTTATGACGTAACCACAAGTTTACGTATCTATTTGATATTAAATGACCAAATTAATAAAATGTACAATAGCTACACAGTAATATAATAATAAACATTCACTGTAAGACCTTGGTAAGAAACGCTCATCCAATGTTAGGCAAATACCATATATTGAAATCTGTTAATCAAATGCGTCTTCTAGTGTATCGTCAAAATAATCTATATGCCAAAAGATGGCAGTGGTTAAGATGACAATACGGTTTTTGTAAATTTAAATTGTGTATATTAGTATAATTCCTTGATATGTTGCTTTTATACATCTTAATTATCTCCTGTTTCTGTCATCAGTTTACAAAAAACGTATCGCTTCTAAATCAGTTTTTAAACGAAACGTAAGCTTACCAAAAATCGTCAAGCACACCAAGGATATTTTCTGCTATATACTTATTAAGTTTTATTTAAAGAATAACTATATTTTAGCATCTCTGAGTTCTTTTTAAATTGCAAGAAATATGTTGTTTTTTTTTATTATTCAGATATGCATTTACATAAAGAAATTTACTATATAAATATGTTTTTTATTGAAAACTAAAATATATTAATGAAAATCTTGTTTATATTTAATTTATAGATTTTAAAATATAAGAACATTGTCACCTCTTTATATATGTAAAAGGCATAAATTCTTTTATATAGGTATTGCAAAGTTTACCCTATGTGTGTGCCTTCACAATTATTGCAATTTATTTTATAAATGACGTGTGTTTTGTTCAAATGTTAAATTTTGTGTTTTGTTTGTGCGAAGAACCTATTGTTATTTTTATGTGGCTTGTGAGCAACTGTTAAATTGTAAAAGGTTTTAGGATATTTTGGATTGATTCTGATGGATTTAGATGGTATTTTAGTGCAATATAATTTTTAGGTGTTTCTGTTGTTAACTCTTTACTAATGTTTTCAGGGGTATTTGTAATATCGCATAGGCTTTGTTTTGTATGTTTGTTAATAAAGGTTGTTGGGTAGTTACTTTTCGATATATTTTTTAATTTTTACTAAATTTTGGTGAAGGTTTTCATTTTCTGAGAAGTCATAACACCTATCAACTAAATTATGAATAATACTTTTTTATATTTTAAAGATGCAATATAATTTAAATTTAGGTATCTTTCAGAATGTAAGGTTTTAAAAAAACAATCTGTTTGAACAATTTGGTTCTTTCTAGTTAGTAATTTATCTAAGAAACTATTGCTTCTTAGTTATTTGTGATTTAATCATACACGTTTACAGATGAATACCTTAGCGTGAAAAATAATTTACTTATTTCAACTGTCTCAAGCTTTTTGACTTCAAACCACACATGTTGATATTTCTGGAACCATCAAAAATACAAAAACAAAAAGGAGAATTCAGCATTTCATTAAAAAAGGCGTTCACTGTTTTATAAATGAACTACTCGCAATACTATTAGCTATTTTATTTATCTGGTTTATACATTTTTGATAATAACTACATTCGTTTGAAACCAATTTAAATAAATTTGCATATTAATTTAAACATTCGCTGCAGTTGTTATTATAAAATCGTTAATTTAAATGCAGAAACTATCTTCTATTAAATGATTTGAATGTAATTGTCTGGTGTATTTGTTAACCGAAAGTAAATTGTAGTTGCAACACGCCGGAGTGTTGTTCGGGACTTACAACTTCGACAATTTGCATACACATTGGGTCCGCTTGCAATTTTCCTGTCGGAATTGTTATACATGTTTAATATATCCTTACTTAATGACCCACTTTCGTATTCCGTTATAAGAATGTTGTTTACGCCTCGTGCCAAGTGTATCGTTTACTTTATAGAGTGCCATGTTTGAAGAATCCAGCTCAGGCCATTATTTTAATCGATCGTATTTCCTAGTTTACTACTGTTAGGATAATTTCGCATGTGAACATATACATCGCAATAAAATTTGATTCGAAAAATTTAAGTTAAAATGTAAGTACTGAAATAGTGTATGTACTTCGAGGTTTGCCATATTTTTTCCATTAAAGTACTTGACGATTCTTCAAGTACATTGTTAGTTTCTTGAGAAGTTTTCTAAAGACTGAGGTTGTTGTCTTCTGCTCCTCATTAAATATCATAGCGTTGTTTCGCTCCGTTGAATCTGGTAGACCACCGTTTGGGTAGTGTTTACGATAGGCTGTCCCTTTCGTGGTTTACTATGGCGTATTGGCAACCTCCATGTTGCTTAGTCTGCAACCGTCTTCTCTATCACTTCGAGCGACCCTTTCACGATTCTCTGGCAATAATGGTTGCTCTTAACAAGTATCTTGATGTCGCCATAATCAATGCGGCCACGTTTGATAAAGGTGTTCGGCAACTACTGCCCATGTATCTTTGTAATGCGTCTCCAAAGAGGAACACCAAGGTGTTGCTGCCTCCAGTTTGTCTAATATATGACTTGCCACATCGGCATTGCAATTCGTAGAACCAAGCAACTGGTCCTTGTTTGAAGATACAGACTCTTCAATCTCTTTTACTGTGTATCTCATTTTTATATTTTCTTATGGAGAACTTTTAGTCTGTCCGTTACTCCGACGACCTATGGTGGATAGGCGTTGTTAATTGTTTCTTCTTTAGACTTATTATGGTTCCTTTGCCTACTAATTGTCCCTCTATAGATTTCCCTTGGTTTGTAGTCGTTCTTCTTTATGGCTCCGTATGGTGTGTTGTAATCAACAACTACGTGAAGAACTTCGAATACTTGCTACAAGGTTGTCAGAGCACGAATAACGACATCTTCGTGAGCTTTGAGGTGTTGAATCACTGTTCACCAACGTACCAGTTGAAGTTGCCCTATAACTTATGAATCGACTAACTGCGTATTCTCTGTGGAATGGTGACTTCTAGAAGCAGAAGAGTGGTGCGGTAATGAGTTCACCATCATAATCAGTCACTCTCACTTCATTGGAACTATTAAGAAGAAGCCATAGGGAGCAGTAACGTGTTGATGCCGCTGTATTCATGATGTAGCCGCATTGCAAGGGCTTCTAACGCATTTAAACAGGCAACATGATAGAATCAAGAAAATTCGTAGGGACAGATACCTACATGCAACACCGCACCAATACCGTCCTCTGCAGAAGCTGAGATCGCTCATTGCCATACTCCTGCGGAGGACAGACAAAATCAGCGAGTTGAACAATAGAGTAGTAGAAATTTTTAAGATTAAAACCGCACTAGAGAAGAACCTTTAAATCCAAAGAAATGCAGAGGATAAACTACCAGACAGAAGAACGACAACAATTCTAAAGAATTTAAAAAAATTACAAACCAAACGGATCTATACATTACAGTGACAAATCATATATTGGACAAACCTGGCGAGGTATACAGTGCAGAATAAAGAAACATCAAAGACACATACAACAAGGACACATGAATAAATCGGCAGTCGGTGAATATCTTTACCAAACGAGACAGCGCAGTATTGGCTATGATAACGTTAAATATTAGTGCAACAAACACGGGAAAACCCAAGAGACACCACTTCAATAAGAAAGCAACCGCAAAAGCTTGCACTTAATTATTAATATGTAAGTATTTCTGCTTAATGTCCTATGGATTACTTTCTTAAGGCCATGCTTCCCGAGATAGAAAGACAGCTGAGAACAGTAAGAATTAATGATAACGGCAACGGCGAACAGTTGTTAACCAGTCTGCAAATTTTGACATATAATCTGTACATTTTGTATGCCAAAATCGATTCATATAAATGTGCGACAATTTAAGTTATTACAATATGGGAAATATGGAAAGTAAATCATATACAGAGTGAGTCATATTTCTGCATATGTGAAATAACTTGTTTAATAATAGAGATAGAGGAAAATAGCAGTAAGAAAAATTGAATGATAGTTATACGGCTACAAGTCTGTTTGATCAGTAATCTGGGTAAACAGCGGTAACAGTCAGTGTAGTAGATATGTGGTGCGGACTCGGCGATTATTTATTTCACGCGTTCACGGCGTCAGTACTAAATCGATGCTGTATGCGAGTAGTTCTGTGTATATGTAGGCTGTTGTAACTTATTTCGTAATTGTACGCTTATGTTTGCTTTAAAAGTGTCGCAGTTAGGTACGTCGCGAAAACGACCAATGGCAGACACAGTTAAAAACTTTATAGTGGACATGCCGGACTTAATTTTTGATGGTCCTAAACTTCAATGTCTAGTTTGTAAAATCCTTTTAATGTGTTAGTCCAGAAGCCATTGTCAACGTCACATCGAAAGCAAACAGCATTCTTCTGCAAAAATTGGCATACGAGACCAAGAAAAATTTGCATTTGATTTATGTGTTACTCTTATTTTATGTAATCTATCGTTTCGTTTACTAGACAAAAAAGCATTTGTCTCCTTCTGGAATAAATATGCGGACTGTAAATTACCTAGTCGGACATCGATACGAAATGTAGTGCCATTTGCTCGTGAACATATAGAAAAAAAGAATGAAAACGGAATTGAAAGATAAAAAACTGTGGTTGTGAGTGGACGAAACAACAGATCGTCAAAAACATTCTGTGGTTAATGTAATGGTACGTACAATGGAACCGCATCGACTGTCATTCTCCTTCTTACTTGCTTCCAAAAGAGTTATAAATTGTACTGCCGATGAGATTTTAAAGGTGGCGTTGAACTTATTGAACAAATTTGAAGTTTCAACTAAGCAACTTTTAATGTTTATGAGTGATGGTGCCGCAAACATGCGTTCTTTGGGCCGATCTCTTAAAGAACACAGTGGTAACTTCTTACATGTAACGTGTAAAATCGATACTCTAAATCTTGCGGCACAAACGATTCCTACATGTTTTCCACTAGTAAATGCATTGATTGCTAGTACAAAGGCAGTGTTTCTAAAGTCCCCGAAACGTACCTGATTATTTCACAAACTGTGTCCTGATTTACCTGAACCACCACAGCCGATTGTTACACGTTGGGAACATGTTTGCAGGCTGCGTTTTACTACAACAAATATTTTGATCAAGTAAAGATGGTAGTTTTAAAATTCAATCCGACAGAAGCTGCAATAATCAAGAAAAGCCAGGAAATATTTCAAGATAGTCAGGTTAAAAGAGATTTACAAACTATTCACAACAATTACTTCGGACTAGCGAAGGGAATAGAAAAATTACAAAATGTTTCGATGTCGCTAGTGTATTCTGTTCAAATTGTGAATGATGTTCACGCACAGTTATGTGCTGTAGAAGGCGAAACAAATTGATGTGTAATACGAACATTTGAAAGTGTTTTAAAGAAAGACTCCGATTTTCTTATATTAAGACAAATTTGTGAAGGTGCGTGTGAAGATGCATGAAGTTGTTTCAAAGATTATTTTAAATATGCAAATATAACATCGCTAGATGTCGAACGGTCGTTTTCGGCATTAAAAACATTTATTCCGCACGTCGTATTCACTTGACTGAAACAGCAGTGGAAACATATCTAATGATTCAAATATTTAGCAGATGTTACCCAGTTTGTGATTTCACGGAAGACTTTTAAAACGGTAAGTGTTTCAGCACGTTTTATAATTCATTTCTTACCTTCTATTTTATGTGTAAACTTTTATGCGCTCGCCACGCTTCTGGCTGTTACCGCATATTTGCCCAGGTTACTTATGAATGTAAGAAGTAGCGGTAATCGACTAAGACGATTTACGTATTGCTACGTAAATAGTTTGTAGATAAAATTAAATTAGATGACATAAAAAACAAACATATTTTCTTGATATTTAATAACAATGTTCCTGTAAAGTGTAAGGATCTGAAGAAGGAAGCTATTAGTTTTGCATTTTATACAAACATAATATTCCAAGATTTTCAAGAAGGGAATCAATAAATTCCATCTCTTCGGATACTTAGAAGGATCCAACTGAATTCTGTTATTTATAACACTACCCAGTCCGTTGAAATAGTTGAAATTTAAAACGACGTAACTTGTCTTAATCGCGGACACAATAATAAATTGTCCGTATTGCGCAAGGAAGTAGTGCGCTTCCAAACTTGAGCGATAAATCATGTTATATAATGGGTGTGTAATTTAATTACAATTAGATACACAAGTTGCGTCGAGACTTTGTCGAGAGAATGACTGAGTGAGACAAGTTCGCCTAGGAAATGAATTTAGGCAAATTTACTCTATCACCGTCTACCGCCGCCTCTCGCTGCTATCCTCCCTTCATCCTTTAGACCCAATTTATCGCCCTCACCACTGCCGACGCCACACCGCAGTATTCTGATTTCGTCGACAAAATCTCAGAATGAAGCGTCACCAGAAGTAGATACAATAACCATGTACGGTAAATACAAAGAGATGAGTATGTAATACCAAAGAACAATACATTCCTTAGTCTGGCTAGAAAATATTTGGAGAGTACTAGTATGTATATGTAACTTTTAGATCCATTACCTTGTAATGAGACAACAATAACGTAATATTATATAAATGAAGAAAAATTAATTAAGTGGTATCTAAATAAAATTTTAAGCCAAATTAAACAATTTTTCAATGCTAAAAAGAATTTAAAATTTATTGAACTTAATAATTATATTTCTTTTACAAATCTTCATAATTTTGCAATTTCCTAACGCAGCTGGATTTAAATTTATTTGATTAAATGTTTATCCACATGGAAAAAATGCCTAGTAATAATAACCAGAAATGAATGCTAATATAGCTCGCCACCTTGCGTTTGGCAGTCCAGAAGCTACCCGATAGGTGGTGGACATCCACACTCCGGTTTGTCTTGCAACCCTCTGGGACCGCATGACTGTGTTCCTTGGCGATAGGTGTCGCCGAGAGACATATTCAATGCTATTTTTGGAGATTAGCAACATAAACTGACAATGAGAGGTAAACGAATTTGTATGCAGCAGAAAATTGTCCTCAGAACCACGCTGATGACGCCGCGTAGCCAGAAATATGTCCGTATGTTAATGTTATTCTCCCTGCTACATTGTTTTTGTCGGGAATGATTCCACAAATATCATGAGCTATATTAGCATTAATTTTTGGTCAAATGTTTATCATTCGAGTTGGTTAAAGTAGTAAGGTTCTTACTATTCACAGTAGTAAGCAAAAATTAGAATAATGTTAGGAATCCTTTCCGATCGTTCTGTTCTGTTGAAATTTTCAAATTAGCTCCGAAGTCATTGTTCAAATGAAAAGATGCCAAACATTCCAATTTACTATTTTTAAACGGTAGTACGCAGTATATTTTATATTCTTGTAATTATTAATTCGAAGACTAATTTTGATGGTTTTCGTAACTACCTTTATGGCTCCAATTTGCACACCAAAAGGTATTTCGCTTTTACAGCAACACGTGTCAAATTTTCGAGTTCGGTATGGTATCCATGTTTAATTTAGAATTTCAAATACTGTATGTGAGTAGCAGAACGAGCACTGACATGTAGTACATTTAATAAATTTATGTTAAAGAAATGTAATTATATTTTGTGATAGTGATTTTCAATTTTCTTTAAGAACAAACTAGCGGAAAATCGAGTGAGGAGGTCACCAACAGTGTTTCGCCTCACAATCTTGCAATCATAAACAATTAAATATGAAAATTTAGATCTTAAATGGAAAGCTGATAAGTTTTTGAATAATAAAACCACAATAATTGAAAGACTTTCCAAAATGCCACTACGATATATTCAATTCAATCAAAAATAATGCTAATATAGCTCATGGTATTGCTGGAATCATTCCTGGCAAACACAATGCGAGCAGAGAAAAGAAAGTACTAACTCACGGACATGTGTCTGCCTATCCGGCGTCATCAGCGTGGCTACGAGCACTCCGTTTCTGCTGCCTGCATTGTGTCTACCTTTCGGTTTATGCTCCCCAATGTTCATAACAGTATTGAAAATATCTTCCGATGACCCCTCGCGTCAAGAACCACAACTCAGGCTCACCACAATGTATAAAAATACACATGAAAAAATGTCTAGTATCAAAACCAAACCTGAGGAATCATTTGTACGTACAGTTGCCTAGCGCTTAGGTGCAAGGGCACCTTGTGTTCAGCAGCCCATGAGCTGCTCGATAGGTGGTGGGTACTCTGGTGTGTGTCGCTACGGTCGAGGATGGCATGACTGTGTTTCTTGGCGTTAGGGGACGCCGGGAGATGTGCTGTTATGGACAGTGGGGTCGCATTGTATCTGCCGGGAATGATTCCGCCAATACTGCTATATTAACATTATTTTTGGTTTTGTTACAACGCATTTTTTCATGTGTATATTCAATTCAATATTTCAGGTTTACAGAATACGATTCGAACAAAAATTATACTATAAAAACCGATCCTTGTTTAAAGATTTTAGAGACACGAGTAGATACAAATATTGAAATAAATGTGAAAAAGTATGTGGAATCAGGGAAATAAAGCAGATAATGAAACGGCCAAGTGAACATCATAGTAAGAGAAAAAAGTTTTCCTGCACACCCTTGCCTAGTATTAATTTTGTTTAAACTGTATATAAAAGGACGGAGAGTGCACTAATGAAGTAAATAGAAATTTAGAAGAGAAGCTACAGTGATAAATTTTCTATAGGTGTTGGAAAGAAATATTCTCGTTTTGTATATAAAATTAAGGCAACGTGGTCTAATGTACGGTTACAGATTAATATTTTAAAGGAACGCCTATTAAACGATACCTAAATATAACTGCCAACAGTTGATGGAAAATTAAAGAAAAAATTTCTTTTTTAATTTTTGAAAATCTTTTAATGAAGTTGTTAAAGGTATTAGTGTGTTAAGTATCCTAGATAGAAATATTTGAACAACGACATTTTTTAATCAGAACAAATTGTTACAAAAGAGAAATTATGTAGAACGTATCACGATAATGCGTACACGTGGACATATACAAAGTGCGGACGGCACATTGGATCGCCAGAAAAATATACGACTATACCCGAAGTGTACTTTTCATGTTGTGCGCTTGACTAAGACGATGATAGCGTACTGCACTCCTCACCTTTACTTCTAAGGGTATGTTTATAGTGAAGCTGCGATACTCGATAAGAGCGAGGAGTTTGCAAAACGGGCCAATCGGTGAGCGTTGCACCTTTCCGTAACGCGCACTGAATGGCTGGTTTTGCCAACTCGTCGCTCTTATTGAGTACCGCAGATCCACTACAAATGCACGCTAAGGATGCGATTATAGAGCAGCTGTGATATTCGATAAAAGCGGCCAATCGGTGTGCATTACGGTAAACGTGCAACGCTCACGGTTGGTTTGTTTCCCTCACACGCCGCTCTTAGCGTTTATCGTAGCTCCACTACCATCGTCAATTAACCAGCGAACCAGCGAATTGGTAAAACGAATTGGCAAAATCGGGTGCGCATTAGGGTGCGTTTATAGTCGAGGTGCGATATTCGATAAGAGTGGCGAGTTAGCAGAACAGGCCAATCGCTACGCGTTACGGAAAATGTAACGCTCATCGATTGGCCTGTTTTGCTAACTCGTCGTTTTTATCGAATATGGCAGCTTCACTATAAACCCACCATAAACAACCACGGCAGAAACAAAGACTTGACGGCTTTTGGCCAGTAGAAGCATACAGTAAGAATATATGAACGCAAAAAAGTACGTTATTGTAAAAAACTAGGTTTCTAGGCTTTCTAGATACGCATATACAAACATATTTGTGTTTTGGGAATAAATGGAAGAATTTCTTAATTAAACATTGCACGTCAACTAAAACTGTAGCTAATTCATTTGCATGTTGTGATAAATCGCAGTATATGATAAATTACAATATTTAATCATCTCAATCTGCCTGAAGCCATTAATATTTTATAAAATGCATACGATTACCAGCCCAAATTGAATGTAGCCCTCATTTTATCTCAATTACATTAAATAACAACTTAATTAAGCGGTTCCCTCCGCAAAACTCATTCGAGTGTATACCGCCTGACTCTCAGTTAAACCATACATACATATGTACGTATGTATATACATACGCGGGAATCGGTTGGCGTTATTGAGCACTTTATAATGCGAAAATTGCACGGGCATATTTCAAGCGGATGGCGAATTGTCATAATAGATTAGAGTGGAATAAAGCATATCACTCGAAAAGATAACGAAACGAGTACACCAGTGCGTTTTAAAATATTAATGGGGCTTTCAACGCAAACGTTCGAAAGCGCCGAATGTTTGTCTGGATGTTAACCGCGCTCGTTATGTCGCAATGTTCGAATATCTACGTTTAGGACGTTAACAATGGTATATTAACTATTTGATACGATTTTAGCTTTACTAACGTGATTTTGTGTTATAACTGTTATGAGAATTAATTCAATAATTCATTCGCATATATCTTTTAAAACAGTTTCCGAAATATATAAAAATAGGGTTCTATTTCCAAAGGGATTAGTAAGGATTTTCTTTCCTTTCATATGTTTTTCTATCTAAAAATAACCGTTCTGTCTTTATTCGGAAGGTTTCAATATCTTCCTTTTTTAGTATACAAACGTTTGCGATACCCTGGATGAACGGCATCTTCTCAGTGTTAAAGATTCAATAATATCGTTTGTATTGTAGAATTCCGGAATCGAGGAGGATGCACAAGAAATAAAATGTTCGGCGTTTTATCAAGAATAATAGTAGATATACACTAGTGAAATTCATACTTGTTGCTATATAAGTATAGGAAAGGCATTGCTATTGTATACAGCTGTATTGAAGTGATCACCAACTTAATCTTTTAATATCTGTAAAAATAGAATGGTCTTATTTGTTAACAATTGTAATTTTCGGCAATTAGAACTTGATGGAAGTAGAATTAAAAGATAGCATGTCAGATATAATGAAATAGGGGAAAGTATACATGTTAGCATAATGCGAATTATTTGGAAGTAGCTTTTAATAGCATATTACCTCCACTGCCGCTTCAAAAACTAACACCTAGGATTGTAGCAATATTTGTGCCTTTTTTCAAAGTAATACTGTATATTGCCGCACGTGAATCGTTAGTAGCTCTCTATTTCCACATATTACTTGAACTTTGCTATCGATATGGAATTGAAACGATAAAGTGCTTTCGATAAAGTTCGAAAGTGGAATTCATTACGACAACCGTTACAAGATCTAGTTACGCTTTATTAGAAGCCTCTCTAAAAGGATCCATATGCTTTTGATCGTCTGTCCATTATCAAGCAGTTTATAGCCTTTCTTCTGTGTAGCAAACCTCTCTTCTGTAATACATAAGACCGTTGCTTCCTATACTACATACGTATTTATACTACCTTATGTTGTTTTATGTCTTTTGGTATTTCGGGTTTAATTAAAATAATTTGGTGCGCCTTTTTTCCATTCTTCTCTGTGTGGTATTGCCGTTTTATAATTCTTATCGAAGCTGTATTTGGAACTAATGGCGTCATTGTGCTCGGTCATTATCGACCCCGCCCTAGTTCCTTTAACAGTTTCTGATGGTCTGCACCATGCGATCTAATTATTGGAGGTCGATCATTCATTAGGCTGTAGCATGTTAGCCTGGCTTCTCCTTGAATATGTACATATAGTGGTTCTAGGTTAAGGATGACCTTCAGAGCAGCTGTCGGGGTGGTTCTCATCTCCCCGTGGCACACAGACATGCTAGTCTTTGTATGCTATTTAGCCGCCTTGTTGCCTCCACCTGCAATGTCTTTGTCCACTGTACAAGTGGACATGACAGTACATCTCCTTGAGGGCATCCCCCCTGCCCTTACTTTGATATTAGCCTCCCCAGAGACTCTACTATTATGCGGTCCTTATTCATTGACAGAGTCGTGAAGGGACTCTCTTTTCCTTGATTGCCTTTACTAAGGAATTCGTGATGGCGTTGCCAAACGCCCCCTCAATATCTAGAAAGGCAGTCATTGTTACCTGCTTATCCTCTTACCGAGTTTTTCATATTAGGTAGCTCTTGTGAAGAGGTAAATTGTATCTGAAAGAAACAACGAATTTTTTTCAAAAAATTTAGGCAGAACAAATATTTTTCCTATTACGGCGAACTAGTTGAGTATTACTGGAATTACCTGATTAAATAACTATAGAATGTTGGTTCTAGTACAATTTTGGCAATAAATTGTACGGTTGTTTTAGGGATTAATTAACATTATGTGTGCGAACCACTCAGATGCTATACATTTGAATGTATTTATAAAAGAACTTTAACGACATTATTGCCAATACCTATGGTTTACATACTACAAGGTTTTTTAAGCAACGAGGTTATTAAAGTTCTGTATTATTCGTTCAACTGCGTTTGGTGACCGTTTCTGCTTTTGTGGATACCAAGCAGCAAAGGTGTCGCATGCTCTTATCACTTTATTGCGTTCTCCATAAATAACACAAATTTATACAGTGCGGTCCTAAAGTGCCCCCCCCCCATGCTAACTTTTGAACGACAGAAGCTAGCGTTTTTAGAAAAAAATTGGTCGATTTCTATTTTTTGTGAGCTAACTTTTGCCGTTATCGGCATTTCAATTGTATTTCCGGTTTCACCGGAAGTGACGTAAACTTTCTTATTTTAAATAGAACACTCTGTATATTTTTACGTTTTTGGAAAGGCAATTGAAAGACGAATTCTACGGTATCACATACATCCTGGATTAATGCATGTATAGGTAAGGCAGACAGGAAATTATTGAGTTGAATTTTCATCTTTTTGGAGTTCAGCCATGCTTACACGCTAAGTACTAGTATAATTTATTACTCTGAACATTGTTTTCTAATAACCCCATTATCCTATCTCCTATAGAAAATACGTTTTACTAATGGAAAAATTTCTTTTTTTGTTGATTTCCAAGATATACTTGATTTTTCAGTAATAAAATTATGGCATAAATTACTTACTATTCAAGCATGTCTGAACCCCAAAAGATGAAATTTCAACTCATTAATTTTATGTATGTTATACTTTAACTTAAGGAATGTGACGATATGCAGCAATTAAGGTTTTGGTAATATGTTTTTGTTGTTACAAAAGTTGGCTAGGAAAGAGTGCCAAATTGTTCTTGTGATGCCAAACTGATCTAAAGAGCTCGTTGCTAAGCAAAGTAATCATAACAATTGCCAAACTGTGCAATCCCAATTCCGAAACCGTAAATTATTCTTGTTATTTATTGTTATTATATCCTGCATTTGTCATACTTTCGTTTTTTGTGCTCGTTATTATTTTATGTCGTTCTAGCTTGTTTTGTTAATTGTTATTTCTCCTTTACTTTATCGAACTTTATTGTAATTAATTAATTCTCCATGCTCGATTATTTCCTAATGGTCATGACTAACTTAAATATACCAAATATAATGACAGGATTCATAAAATGGTCTGTTACTCACAAAAAATTCCTTAATGTCGAAACCGGTAGCACTGTAATATGCTACCGGTTTCGAGCGTACGCTGATCCTTAGGCACGCTACAAGGATACCAGGAATAAATACAAACTGTAGTAACTTTATCTAAATTAATTATAAAATTATGATAAGCATGTTTTTGTAAATTTAGTAGAATAAGTATTAATTAATGTATTAATTAAAATTGATATTTTTGTACAAATCTAATTTATAAATGTTAAGAATAGTAACACTGAATGATATACAAATTTATTTTCTCTTATTTTTTATATGCAGAAATTTATTAAGCTAAATATTGGTGATACTTACACCAGACAAACAGCTACCATGAATGGTTACAATCCACACATTATAGATAGACTATTAAATAATGTTCAGAGAAGACAATTGGAGACATACGTTAATTTAGACCAAACTGATCTATCAACAACTGATACAAAAAAACACACATATCTATTGCGTATATAGGTCCAATTTCATATTCTGTGGTTGAGGTACTGAGGAACTACTTTAATATTTCTTACAGGACGGTCCATCCCCTTCGCAATACGCTTCTAAATAATAAAGATATAATTGAAAAGATTAAAAAACGTGGCGTCTACAAACTCACCTGTGGTGACTGCCAGAGTTGTTGGCAGGATGTATCGTAGTTTTGAGACTCGGATCAAAGAACACGTCAAACGTTTATGACCGGATTCATCCGGATTTTCACATTTTGCACAACATTTAGTTTCTAACAACCATAATTTTTCAATAGAGAATAACTTTGCAGTCTTGCATGTCGCTAATAAAGGTTATTACTTAAATAATCTCGAATCGCTCGAGATTATGAGAGAACAATATAACAACCAAGATAATTGCTTGAACATGCAATTACAGTTTGAATCTAGATCAACCATTCAAATACTTTTCGAATAGATGTTTCTGTCATAGACGTTCTTCCTCTTTTACGTTTAGAACGCCACTAGTAGAGGTCACTGCTAATATTAATTTTACTTTTAAATATTTTATTAATAAAAAACTTTTGAGTATTTTACAATTGACAATCAGAATATTTTAACGTGTAGTGATAGTCCTCTCTTTGCAAATATTTTAATTAATTTTATATATTTTGGTTTTAATATGTTGGTCCAGTGTGTTGTACCCTACATATGTTATTTTTAGACAAATTCTTATTGTATTTAAATCAAATTGTAAGTATCACTAATATTTAACTTAATCAATTTCTACATATAAAAAATTTAAAGAAATTTATATATCATCACACAACATGTAAATGCCAGAATTATATTCTGTATTTTGCATTTTTTGCCATCAGGACCTCCACTTTTTCGGATAGATTGAAACGTGCACGAATTGTACCTGTCTTCAAGAAGGGAGATTCTATTCAAATTCGAAATTATAATTATAAAACATCTCCATACTTAATAACTTCGCAAAGGTTTTCGAACATATTATACATACTACGATATACAGGAATACTCGCTCACATATAGCAACTTATCAACACGGCTTTGTAAAGGCATGTTCGACAGTAACAAACCTGGCCTGTTTTACATAATTTATAAGCGAAACTTTAGATGACTGCGAAAAAGTTGACGTTATCTTTACCGACTTCTCATATGCATTTGATACTCTCGGTCATGAATTACTTCTACATAAACTGGACTAGTTTGGTTTAACACCCAACTTCTCCTTGTTAATTAAATCTTACTTAGTAAATAGAACTAACTATGTATTTTATAATGGGTTCAATTCGTGTGAATTTGTATCTAGCAGCGGTAGCTCACAAGGATCCAATCTTGGTCCATTGATGTTCATTTTATACATAAACGACGTCTTAACATCTTTATCTTGCCATGTCCTCGCTTATGCCGATGATGTTAAACTACATATATTGCAATTACTCTCGAAATTGGATTATGCCTCTATTGTTTGGTATCCTTTCTATATGTCCCATCAAGCTCCAATTGAACATGTTTAACGTCGGTTCCTGACATTCTTGTCGTTCAAAGTTAATGGCGAATAACCGCCTTGGCATACTTCTTACAATACCCTTCTTGAGTCGCATCAATTTCGTTCATTGTCATCCTGTCGTGATTACCATAGCGTCCTATTTTTACACAAATTATTAAATGATAGGATCGACTGTATGCAGCTGGTTACCCACATATAGGATTTAACGTACCTCGAATAGCATCCCGTTATACTCCAACCTTTACTATGCAGACTCCAAGGACCAATCTTCTTTTGCGGTCACCAATCTATCACACGCTGAGATGATATTTAGTGATATTTTCACCGGAGAGTTGGCGCCATGATATACGAAACATAATATTTTTTATATAGTTATGCAATATTTGTAAATCAATATGTATTGTGTTCACAATGTGTATGTTTGTCCTGTAATTGGGGTTACCTGTTGGACAATAAACATTATTATTATTATTATTTCCGATCAGAAACATTGTAAATACTGGCAACTCTGATGTTATTTTTTTTTTTCGTTTTAAGAATCCGAGAGGTATATGTTGTTTTACTATTTTAAAGAATTTTATTTTGATTTATAACATGTAAATAAATTTGGCTAATGTTACATACTTTTTTCTTTGGTGAACCTCTGGACACAAGAGCATACCATTTGGTAGAATTCGTCAATGTGCACCGTGCTTGAGTAAGATCACAAAATAACATCCTTTTTCTTAGTCACTCAGCCCGCAAACAACTTTTGTTTCCCTAATTAATGAACGCGTGGTGTTTGTTAACTTCTCGACAGCTGATTCGAGTAAGCATTCATGATGCGCGTGGCGACATCCCGTGGTCGAAGTTGTAACTATATTATAAAGCCAATAATACAGGACTTCTGTCGCCGATAAGCATAAGAATACATCATTTAAAATAAGGAAAGCTTGTAGCAAAGAGTTTGTCTGCATATTATTTACGACTCCAGAATAAGTTGATTAAGAAAGCGTCCAATAAACTTTGTTACTTCATGTTCGACGCGTTGAACTTTTTAAGTTTCGTCCAAAGAGGGCACGTCTAGCATCACAACTGATCCTTTGTGAATAGTTTCAATGGTATTGCAGGTTCGATTGCATGGCTGCCTGCTTCTCTGATGTTCATATAATTCTTTTAATTGAGGATACTTTCTCTGTAAATTATACAAGTCTTTTAATTCCGATCTATATTGAACTACTTCATGGGATATCCAATTACTTCGCTGCCTCTGACTTTGGACCTTCAATGACTTTGCCGGAAATGCCATATTAAAATAGTAGCGTAAGGAATTCATTCAATGCTTATCACCACACGTATAAAAAGAAAACATCAATTACACGTTTATTTTTGCTACGTTTAACAATGGGATATGTATTTCTTTACTTTTCTCAAAATAAATTGTGCCAAATAAAACCACTGTATAAATAAATATTTATTAGATAAATTCGATTTAGTTCCAGTTCCACATATAAAATAGGAGACCTGAAGAAAACTTTTCTTTTATCCCACTTTATACCTACAAGAATAAAAATTGTTGTGGAAGTTATCGTTTCACATACAATTGACGTTCTGAAGTTTTGCTTGTCTTGTCGATCTACATATGTTCGTACAAGATAGCTTTCGGCGAATCTCCTAATGTCGTTGTTTTCAATTCGCTCCGCCATATAAAACAAATTTCGACAGGAATTTATTAAGGAAAGGATGGCATTTTCCTTTTCCGAGCGCGCCGTCATTCGGTACGGAATTCGACAGGAACGTGCAAAATTGCCGGTAATCTATTCAGCATGTATGTTATGTATATATGAAGGTAATTTTCTAGAACCCAAATAGTTTGTTGTTGGTGCCACAGAGAAATATGCGAAAATTATTTTGAATATGTACCTTTCTAAAAAAAGCAAATATATGCGAACATTCACTAACATTGTTGTATGGTAAAGTTGCTCACCATTTTCCGTTCAACATTGGTAATACAAACGCCTGAAGGGAAATTGGTGTTGCTTGTAGACACTCATGTAATTACAAGCAAACAATTGTGCTTTAAATTTAGTAAGGTGGAAATAAAAGTGGTATTTTCTTCACAAAATTATATATAATGAAGTCTTTAAAAAATGCGGCCGGTTTCACATCCTCAGGTCAGAATTGTGTATTATTTTTAAATTTAGTTACTGTTATGTTCAATATTTACATCGTAAAGCCTAGCTATCACTCTAAAACGTATAGGGTATTCAGTATAGCTACCCGGCAGATACGAAATTCTCTCTGGCGGATATTAGTTAATTTTCTGAACTTCGCAGTGGGAGTACTAAATAATTTATTTAACTCCAGCCAATGTCGATCTTGGTGAATCGAAGACGAAACTACTCTTCTTTTTATTCTCCTCATTCCGTAAATCCTCAAATTTAATGTAAAATTCTCCTAAAACAACAGACAGCATAAATTCAAAGGTATTTCTAATATTATTTCGTATATTCAATATGTTTCGTTAAGGTGTCTTCATTTACGTCAGGAAGTTTTAGTATTTTAGGGTTGTCGTTGGAGTCTCTATTACAGGGTCGTCTAGCTTGAGTCATCTAGTAGCGTCACTACATTCATTCTCTCATGCTACAGCTAAAAATAACTTTATTCATCGAAATTCAACAAAATTTGCTGTGGATAGAAACAATCGCAATGGCAATTAAAATAAAGGAGAAAAGGAACGCCAGTAAGTTCATCACTTCTGGTTAAGCTTACATCGAGTTAATTCGTATTTTGGCTGCGATTAAAGTGTCCGATATTGAAATTGGAGAATAAATTTAAGATAGAAGAGAAGGTTGGAGGTTAGAATAGGCAGATTTCCATTGTATGTCATAAGGAATATAGAGTTTATATGACATCTTCGAAAAATAAGGTCAGTTTGCATTTTTCAAATTTTACATTCGTTAATTTCCATTTATTTGATATAAAAATTAATTAAAAATTGCCGAAGGAGTACGAAAGAATACTCCCGAATTCCGAAGTTCATTTAAAATCTTTATTAGTTAACAAAAATTCAAATTTTTGACCAATTTCCCTGAGATAAAAACATTTCAGTACATTGAGCATCTCTTAAAACCAGTAAACCGTTACTTGGGAAGTCTCCTTTTTTCATCTTTATGGAATTTTAACTAAAATAAAATGAAACCGCAATTCAACAATTTTCCAATAAATAATTTTGTGATTTTATGTATATATGAAGGTAATTTTCTAGAACCCAAATAGTTTGGGAATATTGAATATTGAATTAACAAATAGTCTTCATAGTGAAACCCAAAAATAATCAACCTTCGAAAGAGACCTGTAATGAAATAAAGATTCATATAGATACCGCTTTATCAAATTAACTGTAGGCTTTATTAGCACAGCAAGATTATTGCCAAAAATAAATTTTGCTCCATAATGCATTTCTCTTCTGGAATATAAAATGTGAAGTTGCAACTTATTTTATTGTTATTAGATTGTTGTATCAACATGAGTGGGAACTTAAATATTAATCAAATCGTTAAACTGCTTTGAATGAAATTCAGTCGTATGTATCACTTCTTCGTTTTGTGTTACCACCACCATGATGTAATAATAGTTTCCAACCATTCACGAGTATGCTGTCATTATCTCATGAAAATCGTCATAGAGTAGAAAACATCGGCATTTGCTGCAAAAGTAGGCATCTGAGGGAAAACGTTCGTGTTCATAGTTGGTGCACTGGATCATATCGTTGCATTTTTAAAGAATTTATTATGCAACGTTTCTTATGATCTTTTAGTGCATGTAAAACATTCTCCATGTCAATTTTAATCATACCTTAATAGGTTCGAGTTTTTCGCGATGGCGAATGATTTTTGTAACAATAGTTACATTCATATGAAATGTGTGAATATATTTATTAAAAGTAAAAAGCTTGTGGATAAGAAAAAGTGGATATCTGCAAAGCTTGTATATCAACACATTGCCTGATTCTGATGAATCCCATGAAAGTACGTTAATGTTAGATAAATCACGAATTACATCATTAAACAGGAAATTAAGTTATTAAACAAAATAATTCGAGAACTAGAAAACGTAAACAGTTTATAAAAACAACGCATAGAATACATGAAATATTTAAACCACTAACACGTCAGGCCAAAATATTGACCTAATTGTAATTCGATATGTTTTAACATTATAAAGTTACCCCGGGAATCTCATTTAGTCGCCATTAATTTGTATAGCGTAAATTCTTCATAGTAAAGTAAAGGAAAGTTTGCTAATTCTCTGAGATTATCCTTTCTCTTTCGATGACATCAAAAAATCATCTACGACTAAGTTTCGCAAAGCCGACACCACACCACGTAAGTACATGTAGAGAGGCGAGTAATATTTCGATAAACACCATGTGCAATGCAATTAAAAACATTTATTACACACACCCTAAGAGGGGATAAACAATCGCGTAAAGAATATCAGTCTGCCGATATCATTTTGGTTCGTTCGACGTTACCGTGCTTTAGTAGCAAATCTAGTGAAGAAATAAATTATTGCTTGGTGACCAATGCTCGAACGTTTGTTTCGAAATATTCAAACTTCAAATACAACGAATCTCATGTGAGGTGTTTGCTGTGCAATAGGGATTTACTGATTTTGAAATGATCACGATGCGACAAACATGTCAATAGCGCAAACCACAAGTGGAAAAAGCAATGTCAAAAACCTGTGACGAACCGTTAATCGTCCGCACTAATTTAAAGGCCTCTAGGTTAAGGAAAAGAGCGTTAAAATTAATATAACCAACTTTTCTGTAGAGTCTTTAAATGATTTAACTATTTTATTCAATTCTAGTGTGAATTAATTTAATTTAATTATTAATTTCTAATTAGTAATTTTAATTTTTATCTTGTAAATTCATTTTTGAGAAAATTCTGTACACTATTTTTAAAAAACCTTCGTATACTTTTCATTAGAGTCGATTGGAATTGTGAGATGATGTATGGTAACGAGTGCTTTGCTTGTACGCGTCACGTACAAGGTCACCGCACGTCATAAACAAAAAGTGGTAGGTCATGGTCAAAAATGATATATAAACCCTCGAGGTTTGCATTTAGAGAGACTCGCTGGGCAAGTCGGTTATCGCTGACTACAACAAGCTAAGTGGAGCTCAGGGAAGTATCTTCTGTGGAAGTCGGACCCCCACACTGACAACCAGAGAATATTTTCTATCTCCCAGGAGATGGTATATTTTGAAATGGTCTCACATCGATTGAAATGGATTCTTCAGGGCAGCTAAAAAATGTTTACTACACTAGTACTTCTTATAGGTAACGTCTCGATTGTGATGTAAGTCAATTCGACATTCTCTCTATCATTGAATCGTAACTTCAGCATTGTTAAATCATTCACATTGTTACTATGTTACATTACACTGTAATAAGCAATTTAACTTATTACTTACATTTCACTGTGTATTCATTAACTTACTTTGTAAATATTAATTACCTGAAGCTATCAGTTTTCTATTTTCCGAATACAGTAATTCACTTTACAGTTCCGTAAATCACGTTCTTTGTACTTTATCGAAGTTCATTTGTTTAACTTGTAACGATATCATGTTAGATTATTCCGGACAATATCTTTTATTTATGTGAAGTTTCTCGCGAATTAGTTATGTATTGCGTATATTTTCTGTCAGGAATATAATATCCGAATTCCTCAAAAGGTAGTATGAAAATACTCCCGAATTAGCTTCCAAAACTGAAGTGTAGTGCGAGTTGTGTCCAGTTTGGCTCATCATTGTTAGTCGTTTGGAATATCTTTCCTAGTCGACTGGGATTTTCCGGATTGAATTTGTTTTCCAATCCCGAAGTAGTCGGCGTCAGCAGACAATTCCGGAATGTTTTACCTCTAGCACCCCTGTAAATACAGCCATCAGCTGTTACCGCCGCGTTTTATTTTTCTAAGCCCGTGAATTATGACATACCGTGATAACTTAGATTACTTTAATTGAGAGAACTTGAATACCGCGATTCCGATATAGTCACTTAGCTGTTCAAACAAGTAAAAGTCACGTAAATTTACACCATCTCGCAACCCGCTAATACCCGTGAACTTTGTATCGATGATGTAAATATTTCCTCCTGACTCGAAACAGTTTATAATTCACATTGAATGTTATGTTATGCTATTCTTGGAACTTATTTCGTTTTAATTATGTAGTTAACAGAAATCAATTTTGTTTTGAATGTGTCGTTCAGAAACTTCGGATGATAAAGAAACTGTACATATTATCTACTTATTTCAGTCAGTAGAACGTACCTTGGTCTCCGTAGAAAGCTATCCTGGTCGATGCACAAATAAAGTAACGTTTGCAGATGCCTAAATTCTTCATTTAGATCTTTAAAACTGACAATGTTTTTCCGAACTTCAAAATCTTCAAGCACATGTCAGGTGTTTCGACATTGATACGGTAAGGCGACATCTATAGGCGGACGCGTCTATTAACTTACTAAGCCCGCAAGCTTATTTTCCCGTAAGTAATCGACGACGTATAAGACAATTTAAAGGAGCATTTTATCCTTTTCTCTCCTGAGAGGGAACACTTGTGTTACATTCGACCGGTTCTTCCAATTAGAGGTTGGTGCGAATAATTTTCCCGGTGCTTGCTAAAGGTGAGTGAGCGTCGGCGCAAGTTATCACATTGGCATCCGAAACCAAAGTATGACAAGCTGAGTACGTTACAAGATGTGCAACGGCGAAAAGGTTGAAGTAAGTAGGATAAGTACGGGCGAAATTAATTTATTAATTCCACGAGGCTCTTGACATCTTATAATAATTAAGAAATGATGATATTCACCAAATGTTTTGTTACATCTTAATTAGCAGTTCCGTTAATTTCATATTGGAAATATTTCAAGCAACGTTATTTCATTTCGCGCCAATTTTTCTACTTAAACGTATTACGAAATTGAACACCCGCGAGGATGACCTCATCGAGTCGACAGTGCGTAGTGTTTGTGTACACGCTTCAACTAAGTTCATTTGCTCGGTTTGTTCTATGATCTGATCCTTACTTACTCAATAAAACCATTAATATTCGTTATTTCAGAATTTTACACCGCCAATATCTTTGTTAAAAACCTTTCCCGGTAACATTAGATTTGAATTGCATTCTTAAGCTAATGAGATATTTAGTAATTAACCGTTTGTGAACAAATCATTCCCATCTCTTCCTATTCTTTACGCCGCGTAGCTTCGTTGTTTATTAAAGAACATGAATGAAATTTTGTTTAAATATAGTACTAATCCCGATCTACATTATGGTATTAGTTAAATTAAATTTCATCCGCAGCTAATTGTCGTAATTAGTAATTATTCAGTTCGGTACACGCACACGACATCATCCCGTATGCTGCATTTTTATTGGTTGCCAGGCGTGTCTATGTAACTAGGAAAGGCATAAATAGATACAATTTCCCACCAAAGTCATGAGTCGTCCGGTAGTAGTCAACGAATCAACTAGTTTGAGTGTGGCCGTACGTGGCCTAGTGTGAAAGAAACCTAGTTATACCGGAATACTAAGAAGTTGTCGTCTGACATAACCCTTTTTGGGGATCATTGGTATCCAAGGTCCATGTTCCGACGATTATATGGTTTGCGTGTAGTCGCTTTTTGAGTTAATCGTCTGGAATAACGCTCTAAGTAGCGGATTTGAAGATTTTGTTTCTCCCATGGAGGTGCGGTTATTGGAAATTGGTTTCTTCCGTTGAGTTGCGGATTTTGCAAATTGATTTCTTCCGTCGCGTTGCGTTCGTCCGTTGTCTACTGTCCGATGCTCATCACCCATTTCCCCGGTCTATCAGCGCGGCGTTCTTTTCGAATCACCGCCGTCGAGAAAGCTTTACCACCCGTAATTAGCTGTCCAATCATCCCTTTCAGTGTGTCCACCTGAACCTTTCTTTATGTAAGCTAACTTAAGATATTTATGTAACCCGACGAATCATAATGAATCTTTTGCTATCTTGGTTGAGCTATTTGGCGTATTCAATTGTCATTCTTATTTTGTGATTAATTATAATTCGTATTTAAGATTTAAGAATTGCGCTTCACGCAATTACTACTGCATATTTTAGGAACTTATAGATCACATTAATAACTTGTTTGTTTTACTTAATATTAACATTTGAATATTCCTTTGTAGTGAATATTTTGCCCTCGATAGAGTGCCAAGGAGACAGACATGGAATACCTCGATACCCATGATGTGGATACGAACTTCAGTGAGGCAGTTAGATCTCTGTCCATAGCTAGTACTACCATAGTGAGAACAGATGGACAGGAATCGGAGAAGTTCCCAACATCACAAGGATTGAGGCAGGGGGGGGGTTCTTAGCCCACTGCTGTTCGTGTTGTATATGGATGATATAATTAAGGACTGTGGTGAACAAACTAAGAAGATCGAAGTAGGATACAGTTGGATGAAGAACATAATGATGAGTGAGTGTGTGTTTGCAGATGATGTTGTATTGATAGCAAGCAATGAGAAGAACCTACAAAATAACGTAAACGCATGGGTACAAGCTTTAGAACGGAAAGGAATAAAAGTAAATGCAAACAAAACTACTGTGCTGGTGGCATCTGAAGGAAAGAAGGCAAAGATAACAATACATGGGGAAGATATAAAACAAGAAGATAGTGTTAAATACCTGCGGGCAGTGATGCAAAGAACTGGGAAAATAGAGGAAGAAATAGACAACACGAGTTTTCCCAAGCAATCAAAAACGGATTCCCGAATAGAAAAGAGATAAGTACTTAAACTAAACTATCGATATATAAAACAGTATACTTACCAACATTGCTGTATGGATGCAAAACATGAGTATTAACAAAAAAGTTGAAACAAAGATTGCAAGTAAAAGAAATGAAATATCTACGGAGAGTGGTAGGAATAACTTTGATGGATAAAATACGGAATGACATCATTAGAGAACGTCTAAATGTTGAAAGTGCTAATGTAATTATAAAAAGCTCAATTGAGATGGTGGGGACATCTGAACAGACTGGACGAGGACAGACAGATGAATATGGGTTGGAAAGCGCTGAAGATAGGAAACAGGTGAAGAGAGAGGCCTAGAACAACTCGGGACAGTGAAATGGCGGACATACTGAAGAAAAAGGGATTGACATGGAGACAAGCAGAATTGGAGGAGGGCAGTGAATGAGACGTAGGACAGAATAACCCCTACACCTACGGGTAGAAAGAGGAACCGATAATGTGTATATACTTTGCCCTGAGATAGTAATAGCTTTTCTTGTAATAATCTGCCAATATTTTTAATAGTGCTCTCTCTCTCAATATACAGTCTGATTCAAATGTTTGTTGACTTATCATCTTGCGGAATAGTTTTGAATATTTGTAGTGGCGTCCTGAGAACATCGTAATCTTACTCTAGAGTTCGAATACCGGGTCGTTGTCTCTGTGAGAAAACGTACCGAAATAGTTCTCGACTTCAGCAACGAAATAAATAAAATCTTAACGGCGTAGATTTATTTGCATCCTTGAATCTTTTACAGTCGTTAAGTAAAATTTCGAGCACTATATTTAATTAATTAATTAATTTTGTGAAACACTTAAAAACTTGTAAAACTTGTTTGTAATATTTAATAGCTTCCTTTTTTTTTTGAAATAAATATATTTTCACTGTAACAAATAATCGTAATAGTTTCCCTGCAGATAAACATATTTCGAACTCACATCTTCCTAGTTCGTTTTCTCTTGTTTTGTCTGTATAATGCGCAATAAATCAAAATAAAGTCAGTATCTGTTTCTGAAGACATGTTCACATCAGCTTTATTTTTTATATTATAGGTTGTTACAGGTTAGGATTCCTAAGTTTGACATTTTTCACATGTTTACATTTGACAGCACTTGATGCAGTGAGACCACCTTTAAAAGTTTCACATGCTTGTGCGTGATTCTGCTCGATTGCACTCAAACGTAATTGTTACAGTGAGATTGCGGCCGGACTAGTATTATATAAACATGAGGTTCCGAAATTTTCTGTAATTTGATTGTACTACAGTGATCCTTTGTTATATCGCTGCCCAATATATCTAATTTGCCACAAACGAAGTAATTCACATACAAAAAGACCCTAGTGGTTATGTCTAGATACAAAATGGATAACATATTTCACTCAATTGCGTTTCAAACAATCTATTCAAATAGTTACTTCTTAAAATCCGACTAGAAGAATTGTGAGCAGTGAAATTATTTTTATAGTTGCTCACTGCAGCTCAGGTCACATTCAGCACCCGAAGTCTGCGTTATAACGAGAAGACACTGTACTACCCACTTAGTAGGTATATTAAACGTAACGCGCATAATACAATTGAAAATACTCTGTATGCATCGGTCTTAAAAAAACAGCGGCACAGCAATATACACGTGTATTGTGACCGTATAAATCACTGACTAAAAAAAAAGACGACAGAAATCGAAAAAATACGAATTCGAACGTAATAGTCGTAGTCAGGCGGACAGCAAAGGAAAGGAAGTGTCAAACGTTAGAACGGTAAATTCCCTCTGTCATCGCAGGAAATAAAGGTTTCGGTATCGAACTCAAAAAAAAAAAAGGAAACGGAAGACTGATCCTAGATGGACTAACGGTCTTTATTGAATTTTGTGATTCGTATCTTTGGCTTGTCATTCTATTTAAATCGAAATACGGGTATGCGACCCTCATATACACCCTTTATTACAAGATGAGCAATACCTTTTTGCGTAATCTTTATAATTGTAAGTTTTTAACGCTAGTACCTTTAAATATTGTATTGCAGGACACATATGATTAAGCTTAATGTTTACGAAATCACTGAATTGAGATTAAGAAACAGTCTATCTAGAATCTTAACGTAGTTAATAGCTTACAATTTCAAATTACTTGTTGCTGACGGACACAGATGCTATTAAACTAGGTAATTTCGTACTGAAAAGCGTCACTACAGCCAGTTTACTAATACAATATTATAATAAAAAAACGTAATCGAGAGGGCCATGGTTTTCTTTAATTATTTTTTATGTTGGTTACAACTACATCTGACAGTTCAATCCAATATTAAAACTTTACGTTTGACATTTATTGACAAGTGTGACAATTCAAATTACATTTTATGTTTATTGAAGTATCTTATAAATTTTAAAGCATGTTTACCACAGATTACCGAACATTTATCATTGAAAGCTATTTTCGTAGTGGACAAAAGCAACAGAATGGAGAATGGTTTTATTCTATGCAACTATATATTATATCTTCATTTATATCAACAAATTGTTCGCTGCGTTGCTAAGTTTCGTGAAACTGGTACAGTAAGTCGCAAATCCGGTAGTGGTAGACTCAAGAAAAGAACTGCTGAAATTATTGTGGATATGAGGAGGCGTATAGATTATTGCACACAACTCAGAGTATCGGCATACTCCTCACCACACAAAATATTAATTAATTCGGAACAGCTGTTTCAAAGGCTCGCTGGGCCCTCATTTTCAACCGAGTTACTGAATAAATCTGAACGAAAAACTAAAAATTTTTTCTTAATTCTACTATGCTTGTCTATCCCTCCTCTCGAGGAAAAAGGTATATATGTAAATATATCTCTAAATGTGTGTATCTGCGTATATCTATTTACGAATACTTACTTTTCTATCGTTTAACTCTAACATGCTGAGTATATGTGGAATGGAAAAGGGTTTCTTGTGTCGTCCCGTCTTCGTAAAGTGGAGCGAGACAAATTGTAAGGTTCCTTCCCGCTAATTCTCTATCTACACATTCTAAGAAAACTAAACAAACCAATACATATGTTGCAAACAAACACGACGACTCGATCTTTGTCAAGTGTGGACTGGAAAGTTCTTTTATCTTAATAAATCAAACAGGCAAGAAAAATGAAGTGGAGCATTATCTTTGTTTAACAGATTTGGATGTGTCTTTATATAAATAGTCTCAAATGCGTTTAATTCCCGAGGCGAGGTTACGCTTTTAATTGATTTCAGGTTTTCTAATTTGATGACGTGTCCCGTATCATTCATGTGCTCAGCTACACTTGACGCTCCTGTTCGACTGAATCTGTAGCATCTCATGTCTTCATTAAATCTAGTACCTATCGCCCATTTTGTTTGTACAATAAAGGCTTCATCACAGTCGTTGCATGCAATTTTATAAAATCCCGACCTTTCTTTCATGTCTGATTTGTCTTTTAGATTACCAAGAAGGTTTTTAAGTGTATTCCGTGAACTGAAACATACGTTGATGTCTTGTCTCCTAAAAACTTTACTGATACCTTTCGATATTCTGTGGAAAGGGAGTTTCACAAATTTCTTGTCGCGAGTTTCTACTGGGATCAAGGTCGTGGAATTTCTTACATAATGCTTATGTTGGACTCTTAAGGATGCGGTCGACATCTATAGAAGAGTAACCATTGCAAATAGCCACATTTTTTATGAATTTAAGTTCTTTGTTGTACCTATTTTGGTTCAAGGGAAATTTCACTAGTCTATTAATTAAGAAACTAATCGCGGCCATTTTATGTTGTTCGCAGTGGTTCGAATCGGTCATAATGAATCTACTAATGCTTGTTTCTTTTCTAGTTTTTTATTGTTTCTAATTACTAGTTGATTGTTCACTTCTTCTTCTACTGTAAATTTAATGGATCCGAATTTTGAGTTGGGTGTCGCGAGGAAATCCGGGATGTTACTTTTCTTAGTGTCAAAAACGGCGAAAATATCATCTACATATCTAAGCCAAATTCTAGGGAAATACGCGGTGTCCATTTTCAAACACGTTTCAAATTTACTCATAAACAAGTTGACTATGAACGGGGACAGTGGATTGCCCATCGCCGTACACTCCAATTGTTCATAATATTTGCCCCCTATTTGAAAACGATTTTGGTTCATGCAAAGAGAAGTTAGTCTTTCGTATTCCGCGATTTTTGACATCGTCAATGTTGTTAAGTTTTAAGAGTTCAACTAAATATTTTATGGTTTCTGGGATTGGTACACTGAACAAAGATCAAACGATACTAAAATTTAATGTATATTGAATATATATATATATATCGAAAGGTATCACTAAAGTTTTTAGGGGACAAGACATGAACGTATGTTTCAGTTCACGGAATACACTTAAAAACCTTCTTGGTAATCCAAAAGACAAACCGGACATGGAGGAATGGTCGGGAATTTATAAAATTGCATGCAACGACTGTGATAAAGCCTAGATTGGACAAACAAAACGGGCGATAGGTACTAGATTTAATGAACACATGAGATGCTACAGATCCGGTCGAAACAGGAGCGCCAAGTGTAGCTGAGTACATGAATGATACGGGACACATCATCAAATTAGAAAACCTGAAATTAATTAAAAGCGTAGCCCCGCCTCGGGAATTAGACGCATTTGAGACCATGTATATAAAGAATCTGTTAAACAAAGATAATGTGCCATTTCATTTTTCTTGCTTGTTTGATTTATTAAGATAAAAGAACTTTTCAGTCATGTTAGAGTTAAACGATAGAAAAGTAAGTATTCGTAAATAGATATACACAGATACATACACATTTAGAGATATATGTACATATATACTTTTTTTCCTCGAGAGGAGGGATAAACAAGCATGGTAGAATTAAGAAGAAATTTTTAGTTTTTCGTTCAAATTTATTCGGTATCGAATTAATTAATATTTTGTGTAGTGAGGAGTGTGCCGATACTCTGTGTTGTTTGCCATATTACCCCACAGTCCTTGCTATCACTGTTGTATGGATTATTCATTGAAAAAGTCAATTAGAAAGTTTTCACAGGAAATTAGTTTGTCAGATGGTACTTGTCAGCATATTCTTAGAAAAGATCTCGTAAAATATCCATATAAAATTCGTATTGTGCAAGAACTTAAGCCTATTGATCATGTAGCGTAATGAGAGGAATTACTGCAATTGGTTTAAAAATCACGTGAATGGTGATAATATCCTTGACAAAACCTTCTTCCGCAGAGGAAGTTTGGTTCCACCTTATTGGTTTTATTAGAGAGTACACCGGTTTTGTCATAAACTTTTGGGGATAGGAATTAACTGTGGCAACGGCGATAATCCCCACTTCAATATATACTAGCATTGTTATTGTCACAAGATTCAAAAGAAGTCAAAATGATATGAGTTGTGCGGTTGATCGATTTGTGTTAATCAATCTGTGCATGACGCGCTCCATAATGGGAATATTTACAAGACGAAAATATCGTTTAAAAATACTGTAGCAGCGAATGTGAGAGCTATATTAAGCCGTGTACAGGCCGTGTAAGGCGAAAACAAGTCCAGTCCTAATAAAACCAAAAAATACACTCTAACAAATTAAATAAATAGTTTATTCTTTAAAAAAATAAATAAATAGAATTCTCTGCAAAAGGCTCAAAGATCCCTCCTTCCACAACATGACATTGTCCGAGTCTGTTCCAAAAACTTTCTCGCACATTTCGAAGTATATGTCGATTGTCACGGAATTAACAACCTCTGCTAGCTTCTGCAATGTATACTTTCTGTTTGATGTATCCCCACAAAAAGAAATCATTTCGAGATAAATCGGGAGATCGTGTAGGCCAACGAATGCTGCCTGTTCCACTAATAAGAATCAGTAATTTAATTGAAGTGGATACAAGTAGTTTTTTTTTTATAAATAACGGCACAGTTTCACAGGCACTTTCTATATTTTACACCAACATACAATGCATATCTAACAAGCTCCTGAAAATAAATTATCTGTTATCCGTTGGAAAGTACGACATACTCTGTTTCAGCGAAACTTAGGCTAAGGATAACTATATCAATTTACTTAAGTTAAACGGTTATACTTTGACTGCAACCCTCTGTAGAAACACCCACCTACACGTGGGTGTGGTAATTTTTGTAAAAAATTCATTAAAATTTAGAAAGTAATGTTTCCCAAATGAGCATTTAAATGAAATAGACTTGGAAATGTGTGCTGTGAAATTAATAGATATTAATTATATTATATGTTGTTTGTACAGATCTCCTTCTGGAGACTTCACTAGATTTTGTAATGGGTTGGCTTGCTTTCTTAATCAGTTACCGGTGGAGAAGAATGTTGATTTTGCTATTGAGACCAATAATTCAAAATACGTAAAGAATTTGTTTACTAGTGCGGGTCTCAGTGAATGCGTTGATGGATTTACAAGAACCACTGCGACTTCTAAGTCAAGAATCGATAACATTTTTCAGCCATGTCCCTCAGATCATTTGGGCTTATCAATAAACTTTTACCTAAACAATGGAAAACAGACTGGTAAAAGCAGTAATGTTGTTAGAATTATCAATGAACAAACAAATTTAAATTATAGACAATCGATTCTTGAATTAGACTGGGCTGAATTTTATATGTACACTAATACTGATAGGGTAATCGAACTTCTACTGAATAATATCATTATGTGCTGGAACGCCTCATTTCTCCCTAAAAATCTTAAATATAATAAATCCAAACACATTAATTATCCTATTATAATAAAGAAAATGAAGGATAAATTGTTAATGCTGCATGATTTTAGTAAAATTTATTCGGAATGTATATACAAAAACTTTAAAAATGAATACAAAGCCACGCTCAAGTCTGAAACTATTAAATATAATACGTCTCTAATTAACACATCTTGTAACAAACAGCGAACGGCGTGGACCATTATTGAGTCGGGTAGTAGACGCAACAACTGTGAACTTTCGGTTGAAGAGTTGAACGACTACTTCGGCAGCATTGGCAATGAGCTTGTAAATAGTATTACGTCCGATAATACTCTTTGTTTGAACAATGTTAGCAACAATAATACATCATCTTTCATCTTTCTTTTTGGATCCTGTCAGTGTTGTTGAGGTCTGCCGACTCATAGATGGACTGAGTAACTCAAGGTCTTTAGATTTTTATGGTTTGTATAGTTCTGCGCTGAAACTTGTTAGAAATGAATTATCTGAGCATATTACATATTTCATAAATCTTTGTTTTGTAAACGGTACTTTCCAGGTTGCCTTAAGAAGTCCAAAATAACGCCCATATTCAAAAAAGGAGATACCCAAATACCTGCTAATTATCGACCAATTTCTATTGTGCTAATACTCTCTAAATTGTTGGAAACTGCTTTTAAATGTAGATTGGAGAAATATCGTGAAAAGAGAAACATCTTTAACTCCGGCCAGTACTGATTTAGAGGTGTTAGAAGCACAACAAATTTCTGGACTTAACTAAAGCCTTTGATTGTGTCTCGCACGGCATATTGCTCAACAAACTTGGGTCATATGGAGTCAGGGGTCCTGCTTTCTCATTTGAAACCGTGCTATTATGTTTTGCTTATTTTATTTTACAAGTCCGAAAACCATTTTATTGATGACCGTAAAGCCTGTTCCCGTTATACATTTATGATAGATGATTTAAGAGACATACCATTACACTTCCCGATATTGAGATGTTTATTTTATTTCTCGAGAAATTATCTTTTATTTCGAATTGATGCAACCAAAATATGATTGAAACGGAACTTTGTATTATTTAATTCAGTTTATAATTTTCCGAAATTATTTTATCGAAAGAACGTTTAGTTATCATGTGTAAATAAAACCTTGTAAATAGTACCCACCTATCTTTTTATTTCGATATTGTGCCTTGGACACCACAAGAGCACTCCGGTAGACAATATATTGACATTGTGCTTAATTCCATCGAACAAATACATCCAAGTCATTAAACTGTAAATATTGAAGCTGAATATCGTTCACTTATGCAAAGTTTTAAAATATTCTAAATATTTTTGACAGCACATAAGAATTATTTCAACGCTGTTAGTAACATCCATGGGCGGATGTACCAACTAATTTGCCGAACTCATAAGTACAGTGACCTGTAAGTACATGCTACTTTACAGAATTCTTAAGCAATATTCTATTTCCATCACCGTTATAAGTACGAGTTAAGTTAAATAGAGCATTTACAATTAGTGACATTTTGAGTTCGCTGAAACATCCCCGAGACAAGAAAAAACGCTGCATTCACCGCGGTCTACATCCAGACATACACGTCGTGTATGTTTGATACCTGTAAACCGAGACCAACATTGGTTATGATTTAGCTGGTGTCAACACACTCGAACCGTCTTAGATAAAGCCGGTACCTAGAGAAGGACTTGTCGCATACATTTGACACCCCGATAAGAACGAATGTTACATATATTTCCCGAGCAGGGGCCTCTAACTGTTTATCCATGCTGGACATGGTAGACGAATATCTAACACACGTTACGCGAATCGTCACATACGTCCACTCACTGCACCGGCCGACTTGAAACTGATCGTTATAGATGGCCAAGAGAATGGGCTACACGGTGGTATTCAGTGTTGCCAACCTTCGCAACACATTTTCCCTCACGGTCCTTATTACCATTAGTTTTTGAACAGCCTTCGTACTTCAATATCTCTCTCTATACAAAATTCTGAAACATCAATCGGAGTGGCATTTATAGTGTTCAAACACCAGATGCCACAGCCTCTACCTTTAGTTGTGGTTCTACAGTAGCTGCTTGCTAGTCTATACTTATTGATTGCATCGCAATGTACCTCGAAATTCCTAAACCAAGTTTCAGTGAGATATATTATGTGTTTACACATACTTAATGAAATTTCCAAATCACTTAACTTATTTCTAATACTTTGACAGTTCAATAAAAGCATTAAACAATTTTTGCCATTGCAATCTGGATTGACTAAACTTAAATTTTGATATCTTTCTTCAACAGCCGGAAGAAAAACCGGTTGATGCATGTATCCTTTGGCCATAGGTTCGAATTTTTAACATCTTCCATGGTATCCATATGTACAGATACTCTAAAAGATGAATATTTATCTGGACGCTTCGACTGCAGTTTTTCCAATTTTACAATTTTACGTATTAGATAGTAATAGTATCAAAGCCACTAATCACATTATAACCTCCAGTTATACAATAAAGGCTCTTCTGATTATAACAATCTCATATACCCCGAGCTAATTATTTAAATTGTTTCAGTGACACTAATACATGTGTTTATAAGAATAGTTTTCTTTTCGGAGTTACACATAATATGGACGAAATCATTTGCGCTACTACTAGTTCAGCTTTACTGCTGAAGATGACAGCTTAGCTATCGAAACGTACGTTCAATGTTGGTGAAGTGGTAAAAATCTTAGTGAAGTGTTTTAGTGTTCTAGTGGCACAGTGTTCGAGTACGTGATTTAAATATCGTCAGCATAAGAAAGCAATTTTACATGGCTTGGACAATTGCTAGAATATAATGGCGTTTAGGGTTGTATATTTTGCCGCAAACCAACTCTTGCATTTTATACAAAACTATTTTCACTTAGTATTTTACATGTATGTACTACTTTGAAAGCTTTCTAAGGCTTTTGATAAGGAATGTTAAATTAATTGAAAACAACATGAACTAATGTTTTTTATGTCAGGGTGTAAGATGGTACATACCAATAATACAAAAATGCCTAGACACTTTGATAATAGAAATATGAAGGAAGGTGGACATAAAAACTCACTAGATGAATTTAAGCATGATTGTAATATTTGCAGTTGTCTCCTAAATTTTGGAATGTTATGGAACTATTGAACATGATGTCTGCCTCGAGCTCCAGCAATGTGACTTTGCGGACAGAGTGGACTCTCATTTCACATAAGAACTACGTAATTACGTTTCATTTTCGAATTTGCATGTACCGCTTGATACAAGAAATTGGACTGTGACGAATGTTATAACAAAATCATAAATTTATTACACGTTAGGTTTAAATAATTTACAGGTTATTGTAGTTCCAGTTTCATAATTCAAACGAATTATGAACCTACAGATTGAAAGATATAATGAAATACCTCACTATTATCCTTAAAAGAATACAAGATTTAAAACTATAGATGGAATTTCATAATTACATCGTTGTGAGGATTACTTTTTGTTTCGTTTAAATTTAGTTTTTAGCAATAGTTAATTAAAGCTAAATTATTTGTGAAATCACTTGGTTCGTAAGTTTGTTACACCGTAATTTGTCATTCCGCGAATTCATATTTAAAATACTTCAAACATTATTTCATCTCGCGCCAATTCCTTTATTTCAACATATTACGAAATTGAACACCTGCGAGGATGGCTTCATCGCGTTGATAGCGCGTAATATTCGTATACGAGCTTTAACTAAATTCATTCCTCTAATTTGTTCTAAGATCTGATCTTTGTTATTTAATAAAACCATTCATTATTTCAGAATTCTACATCGCTAATATTTTTGTTATAAATTCTTCCCGCCTATGATAGCAATCAATTTAAATTACATTCTTAATTTAATGAGGTATTTAGAAATTAAGCGTTTATGAACAAATCATTCCCATCTCTTACCATTCTTTAAGCCCCATAGCGTATTTGTTTATCAAAGAACATAAATGAAACTTTGTCAACGTATTAATGCCGCTTTACATTTTGGTATTAGTTAAATTAAATTTCATCCGTAGCTAACTGTTGTAATTAGCAACTACTCAGTTCGGTACACGCACAAATCATAACATCATTCGTTCCTGCATTTCCTATTGGTTACCACGCATAGTATGTTACAATTTTGATTGGTGGATGTTGAGGCAAGCGCGAAATTTGGCGCGTATCTAGGAAAGACATAAATAGCGGCGTTTTCCTACCAAAGTCATGAGTTGTTAGGCAGTAGTGAATTAACTAATTGAGTGAGACCGTAAGTGGCCCAGTGTGAGCGAACCATGTTATCCTGGATTACTGAGAAGTTGTCGTTGGACATAACCACTGCTGGGTGATCTTTCTAGTTATCCAAGGTCTACGTTCTCGCGATTATATGGTTTTCGCGATTCAGTCGTCTTTGAGTCAAATCGCTCGGGATAACGCCTTAAGAAACGGATCTGGACATGGGCTTCTTCTATCGAGTTCCGGTATTGGAAACTGGTTTCTTCCATCAAGTTGTGGTTTTGGGAAACTGATTTCTTCCGTCGAGTTGCGTTCGTTCGTCGTCTATTGCTCATCACCCATCACCGCAGTTTATCAGCGCGGCGTCCTTTCCGAATCAGCGCCATCAAGAAAGTCATTACCACCAGAACTAGCTGATTAACTACTCCCTCAGCGTGTCTCTCTGAAACCCGTTTTTTTATGTAAGTTAATTTATCAATGTAAGTTACGAACCATAACTAACTTTTTGGCTATTTGTGTTGAGTTATCGAGTCTAATCATTTTCTCTAGTTAATTACCGTTCGTCTTGAGATTTAAGAACTGCGCTTCACGCAAATGTTACTGTCTACATATTTTGAAATTTTGTGAATCATTTTAACAATTTACTTGTTTGAATTAATATTAACATTTGACTATTTCCTTGGCGCACTTATTCATTTCATTGTAAAATTCAATATTATAGTTAACACTTTGCCTTGAGATTTTAATATGTTCTTTTTGTAATATTTCGTCAATAATATTTTTAATAGTGCTCTCTTTCAATATACCGTCTAATCTAGATATTTGCTAACTTATTTTGCTAAATGTTTTGAATTGTTGTACAATCCTTTCTTCCTATCCCCTGAAAACTCTGGATGGTTTCCGACGGGATTTTCGACAGCTTGTGAGACGACCAAAGCAAAAGATAGATATATTTATCATCCAGTGGCGTCCTAGGAACATCATAACATTACTCAAGAGTTCAAATACCGGGTCGTCGTCTCTGCGAAGAAACGTACAACAGCAGTTCACGACTTCAGCAACTAAAATGAATAAACTCTCAACGCCGTTGTTTTACTGAATCCTTGCATCCCTTCCTTAATGCATTCACGTTGATGTAGCAAAACTTCGAGTACTGTATTTCTTTAACTTTTTAATCATTTGTTTTCTATGTAAAACTTGTTTGTAACATTTATTCATTTTCTTTGTGTATCACAATAAATTTTATTGTAAAAGTTACAGTTTGTTCTTTTTCATACTCTCATGCTCTATTTATAAATTCGTTCATTCTATTTTTTTTTAACTGTAATAGGTTATTTACATATTTGCAAGGATATTGTATACGTTCTTTGGAAACATTAAGAACAACTTGTTCCCTTAATTTATTAGAACAATTGGGGTCTTTCGTTCTTTTTTCTTTTAAGAGACTTTGATGTATTTACGTACATATACGTACCTTATTCACTATTACGGTAACCAACCAATTCAACAAAATTGGAAACATACATACTTCAATTTTTCCTATTCCTAGATTGGCATCTGTTTTATCAGTTCTTATTTTAGTTTTTTCAGTAACAATTAGCTATCCATTCCTGTCTACGTTCAATAAGAAACGTAGAAAGTGAACGCCGAAAATGCGTTAGAAGCTTTGGCCATGAGTGAGCGAGAGACTGAGAGAAGGAGAAAGAAAGTAAAAGCCATGACGTAACGAATGTCTGACATACTTCGATAATTAATTTTGTCAATCAACTTTAATGACATAGACGCTTCAAGATCTTTTCAAGCGGCTGTAACAGCAGCGTTACGATGAGGAATAGCAGCTATGTTGTTGAGGTAAGTGGAGAGAGGGAAGCTGAAGGTTTAACCGATATCCATCAGGTTTTTTCTTTACTCATTTTCACTTCGAATGAAATCCAGTGGTGTAATTAAATGGAAATTATACTATAAGTAGCACACACGTAAGAAGATGTGGTACTGTATTTTAATTAGATACGTTGTGATTTAGGTGTAGTACATAGTCTACTTCAAGGTTGTATTGTTATCAATCTTAAATAGAAAAGAAAAAGCAAAACCTATACAATTACAATATTCAATGAGAGAAAGGAAACAATCGAAAAAACAAATGAAGAAACAGTGGTGGTAGCAAAAAACTACAACTACAAATATTGTTATTTGGGAATAGTAAACAACAGAATAACCCTAATTATAAATGACCTGATGAAGCCTGGGGTTACTAGCAAAAAGATCGCAAAACAAATGACAGTGTAAAATAGAGTATATGTAATCGTTGTTATTCATAGAGAAATTCGAAAAGAGAATACAAGTAAACGCGTACTCTAAAACTGTGACACTGGAACACTGAAATAGTTCACTAAAACCCTTACCACAACACTTAATTCGTACTGGACGCACGTTTCGATAGCCAAGCTATCATCATCAGCAGCAAGACTGAACTAACAAGTTAAGCGAAAAACTAACCTTATAAGGAAAATAAATTATGCAATATGTAAATTTAAAATCGCTGTTTCAGTGTTCCAGTGCCACAGTTTTAGAGTACGCGTTTAGTGTGATGGCTCCCCGGTCAAGTTTATTCAACCGTTTCTTTAAGATAAGAAGTAAGATTAGTCTAGTTAATGCTGATATTAAATTTTTGAAAGATTGTAGAAAATTTAATGTTTTTCCGAATTTCATTCAAATTAACTGCAAGAATAAATCAAGTTCGGCTAATAGAGCTATTTCTTCGGCCAAAAGTTGTTGGTTAAATTCAGAAATTAAGTATCAGTATTTTAAAATTAGTCAACTAGAGCTAGAAGCATATAGTTTACATTTACAACTTTGTAACAACCTATGTATTTTAGAATATTTTGAATGGATTAATTATCTCAACAGGATTGAAGACGTTATTGCTAAGAAAGTTTCAGATAAAGAAAAGGTTCTCAAGAAAAAGTTTTCGAAATTAGTCACCACTAACAAACTGAAACCTGCCGAGATAATTAACCCAACTGCATTAGTTAAAAACGAGTCACATGAGTCTTTTAGCAAAGAAGAGATCGACTTATTAAACAAAGGTTTGAAATACAACCTGAAATTTAATAAGCTCCGGTTGAAGAAATTATAGTTGGCATAGAAAACGCGATCAGTATTTTGATGATAACACAAAAAATTTATTCGTACCGCCTGTAAAAGTCAAATTTTGGAAATATGCAAAGGAATGCACCTGACATTGCACGAAAAGATCAAATCATTGCTAGAAGACTAAAAAAAAACAAATATTGTTTTTATTTAAAATCCGACAAGGGTAACACTGTAGTCATCTTAGACAAAGAAGATTATTTTAGTCGAGTCAACACCACTTTGTCACAAAGTTCTTATTCAAAATTATCAAAAAATCCTTTGTCTAAAATGATTACAGAAACCAAAAAGACCATGTTAGAATGTAAGGCTGTCATTAGCGACAATTTAAGATTTAGACCAACGATATCAAACCCAGTACTACCTAGGATGTATTGTTTACCTAAAATACACAAGCCCGGAAAAAGCATGAGATCCATTGTTTCGAACATCAACAGTCCAACTTACTTACTTTCCAGGTGGTTATCTGACAAATTGAACCAGTTACCTGTACAATTTCAGATTTGGCTATTAAAATTCTTACGAGTTAATAAAAAAAAAGTAAGGACATGAGCTTACTGACAAAGAAATTTTAGTATCGTTTGACGTAAGTTCATTGTTCCCTAGTGTTCGGTTGATTTAACTTTGGAATATTTAGAAACACTTTTGTTAGATAACCAGATGGATAGAGAGGAGTTACTAGCTTCATTTCTTTGACCAAACTTTGCATGAAACAAAACTTTTTCCAATAACAACACTTTTATCAACAAACGGAAGGAACAGCAATGGGTAACAGCTTATCTCCGTTTATGGCTAACCTCTTTATGGAAAATTTGAAACTGACCTGAAGAATCATTGGCTTATTTCCCTCGGCTTTGGATCAGATACGTCGATGACATTTTTGCATCTTTGACATCAGCAAAGTTCAATAACGGATTTCATAGAACAACTTAACTCAAAATTTCCCTCGATCAAATTTACCCACGAGAGAAAAAGACAACAGGATTCCTTTCCTCGACATGTTTAGTAATAAGAAAATAAAAATAAGTTAGAATAGACGTACATAGGAAACCTACTAGTAATAATAGATTCATCTACATGATTCTAATCACTCATATGAACACAAACTTTCGGCTATTAACTTTTTGGTGCACCGATTACTCAATTTCCTTTAACTAAAGATAGATATCAAAATGAACTAAAAGAAATCATCAATATTCTAACTTTAACGATTCTCTGAGATGTCGTCTATAATACTATTAGGAAACATAAGAATAGATTAAGAATTAGAAATGTAAGCACATTAGAACGCATTGACGGCCGTAATAATAAGAAATATGTTAAATTACCCTTTTATCCATGTTACACCAAGGGTCTTCAAAAAACTTTTCTAGGATTGACCGTAAGATTGTTTTCTCTTCGAGCAATAACCTTGAAAACCTTTTAGGAAATTCCAAAGACCCAGTGGATAAACATGGATAAATCAGGAATTTACAAAATTTCATGTAAAGATTGTGATCAAGTGTTATATTGGGCAGAAAAAAATCAAAATTAGGTACAAAGAACATTTGGCTCATCTCAAATTCAGAAGGTTTGATAAATCTAGCGTTGCCCTACATATGCTTGAAAATAACCATAATGTTGATAATAAAAGTTAATTAAAAACGTAAAGAGTACTGCTCCAATTAAATTGTTATGAAGGCATGGAAATTTACAAAAACAAAACTCACTTAATGAATTCAGATTTAGGACCACTAAATTCCAGCCTTTATCCTTTGTTACATCATGTTTAATCAGTTATAGTTTTGTAATTTTAACCATGTGCAATGAACCGCTTCATTGTAATACTAGGATTTAATAACTCACGTCATTCTGCTCATTTACCTTTAGGCTATTTATAGTTCTGTGCAATGAAGCGGCTCATTAAATTTTATGATTTTAAATTTACATATTGCATAATTTATTTTCCTTATAAGGTCCAGTACGAATTAAGTGTTGTGGTAAGGGTTTTAGTGAACTGTTTCAGAATACAAGTGGTTAAGATTAAATTATCAAGCAAACTTGCGCTGACAACAGTTACTGAATATGCAGAGAAAAAATTGCTAGAGTTACGGGGACACCTGAATGGATGTACTATGTATATCTGTCCAGGCAATGTGCTTATGCTTATCAAAAACTAACAAATTTAAACAAACCTACCATAAGTAATTAATTAAATGAGAAACAACAATGAACAAAATAAGTTAAAATGCACAAAGAACGAAAGTATGACAAATGCAGGTTATAGTAACAATAAATAACAAGAATAATTGGATGGGACTATTGGCTGTCGCCGTTTTGCCGTAGGGCCAGTTCGCCGTAGAGCAGTTCGCCGTAGGGTCAGTTCGCCGTAGGGATAGTTCGCCGTAAGGCCAGTTTATTAGTCAAACAAAATTTATTACAATTTAAATGTTAATAATAATAAACACTGCAATTTATGTTGAGGAGACTCAAAGTAGTCATCTAAGACACACCTATGACACTTTCCTTAAATATGTCATTAGATATTTCGCTTAATAATTCATTTTCTATGGACGATGTTGCTAAATTCGATAATCATTTGTCAGAGAATTCTCCATATAACTTTTAATACGCCTAAGTGTGGTCATTCTTCCTTTACTACTTGCAGTTATCGCTGGTAAAGTGAGCACTAATTCTAGAAGTATTGTGGCTTCTTAATAGACAATATCTAAGTCGTTGTTTGCAAGATATCTTAAAAGGCGGTGAGGTATGAAGTGTTTTTTTCTGCATAGGAGAACCATAACTTTTTTAACGATAACCACAACAACCCTACAGTTATATATATACCTACATGTATGCAAAAGAGAGACAATTTTATTCCATGGGAAAAAATAACGATACTTACAACATACATATAAAAAATATGAAATAATTAAAGCGATGCACTGGAAACTAAAATAATGCTATTTAATTCCCGTGTGTGGAAATAAATTATAAAGACGATACTCAGCAAACTATACCACAGATTTGGCAAATTTTTATATAATTTGAAACCAAATTGGAACCTATCTGCGCAACGTATGTTTCATATGAAACAATATAATAAAACCAATATAATTTGGATAAACTAATTCAAAACGCGATAATCGATCCTAACGTATGAAAACAACCGACACCATCTTAGGTTAGGTTACCTCGTTTTTATAGCTTCAGAAAAGGTTTTATCGCTTATACAACACAAAAACATTGCAGGTACCACCAGCAAAGTACGGAAATATCACTACACAGTATTTTTTAAAGTAAAACCAATACAATTTGGACAAACCAATTTAAAACGTGGAGATGGTCCCAGTGTGTAAACGCGTTTATTAGCCTAAATCAAAATACGTCACAGCCTGCTGACGTCAAAGCTGTTTAGCCTTGTATCCTCGGAAGTAACGTGACGGTACCGACAATATCCAAGAATTAGGCTATAGTATATATCTATTAATTGTATATAGTGCAAGATGTGTCCAGGCACAATCCACGAGTATTTAGTCAACTCTAATATTATGTTAATCTATAATTAGGGTTTTATGTATTTATTATTACAGTTTATCACTTGCCATGGAACTACGTAGAAAGTGTATCTGCAAGATAATTATAATTACTGTGTAGTTCGTTAATAATAATTATCAACATCCATCAAAGTATAAAATGGAGATAGCGTTTGACAGGAATGAAAACATGTACAATAAGTTCGTTATTTCCAGATAAGTTGACAAAGTATAGAATTTAAAGTATCATACTTACTTTGGAAAGTATCTATACTAACCCTGAGAAGTGTCAACTTTTCAAAATATTTTACATTTCTTTTCTTAAAACACAATTACCTATTCGACAAATTCATATACCTTACCACAATACATACCTACGACACCATGGCGCTAATGTATCTGATTAAGTATAAGATCAAGGTGGATGGGCCAAAATGTGCGCATTTATGGTATTAAACACTTCTCTGATTGATGAAAAAGTCATGTGACGAATAACTTTTCTACAATACTCAGCGATCGTCTTTTAAAATAAAATTATAATAACATTGAAAATACTTGTACTGCTACTTTAGCAATAAATTTAATTATATTTAAGATAATTTCCTAAATATAAAATTATGGCGAAACTGTTTTTTCTGTCTCCATAGAAAATGAATTATTAAGCGAAACATCTAATGATTATGCTATGTCTCCCCAACATAAATTACACGCTTTGCCACTGCTAACAGGGATTAATGAGTTTATTTGGATGTAAGTGTATATGTCCGCGTATTATGAGTGTATCTTTTTATTTAAATCTTTTTTTTTGTATTGTAAATAGTATGTATGTGAGGGAAATTGAGAAATATACGTTAAAACCACAATACCTATTTTTATCTATTTCATTTCACGAAACTAGTTCATATTTAATATTAGGGCTGATTGCTAACTACTTCAGACGTGCAAAATAAATATATATTTATTTTTAAGTTGTTATCTATATTATTATTAGCATTCAAGTTGTTATAAATTTTGTTGTAATATCTGTTAAACCACAATTTTATATCACGACAGCGGATCAGTGGTGAATCGGGTGGACCGCGAACTGGCACTACGGCGAACTCGGCCTGCGGCGAACTGGGCCTACGGCGAACTCGGCCTACGGCAAACTGGGCCTACGGCGAAACGCCCTAGACCCAGAATAATTTACGCTTTTGGAATAGAGATTTGACAGTTTGGCATATTATGTTGTTGCTGCATATCGTCATATTTCTTAAGTTAAAGTATAACATATGTGATATCATTGGATTCGACTTTCGATTACCTTTACAAAAACGTAAAAATGTACAGGGTATTCTATTTAAAATATGAATGTTGACGTCACTGCCGGTAACACCCGAAATACAATTGAACTGCCGATAAGGGCAAAAGTTAGTTGACAAAAAATAGAAATCGACCAATTTTTTTTAGAAACGTTAGCTTCTGTCGTTCCAAAGGTAGCATGGGTGGGGGACACTTTAGGACCGCACAGTATATGTATTTGGTTTCAAAGGGATACGCATGTGCACGTTTATGCATCTGGATTTTAAATTTTATATGTTTAAAGGAGAGAATTAACGGTTGCTTTATGATGAAACTTAGTGTCTAAAAATTGCGACTCTCTTTGCGCAATTTCAATGATCACCCCTCCGTCCATCATGGTTTCTTTTCCCTACAGAATGCATCAAGTGTCGAGGTTATAGGCGATCAATGACAATATGCACGTTTCAGCAACGGTTCCCTTCTTTCGCCAAAGGAAGAATGAACCAGGGAAACATAATGGATTGAGGCGAAGGGAGAGTGATGAGAAGCAATTTTGCCTGCGTATACGTGCGCAATGTGTGTTAAAAGCGCTTCCCTTCCTTCATAAAAATGTTACATGGCGCGTAGATACAGCCTAAATTTTTGAGGAAAGCACATATTTCTCCTTCTAGCAACTGGCATGCTACGAGAACATACAATTTTCCGTTATTAGAGATTTCCATTAACGAGCGCATGGAGGAGGAATTATATGTAGAATCCTTTCTATGTACTGTAGAATGGTTTTACTTCCGCCTTTTACACTTGCAGCTTTAGGGAGCAGAACGGCATCTAGGGTTGTAAGATTCAATCGTTATGATGGTACAATTTCAAAGCGAAGCAATTTAAATAGCCCTATCACAAGGCTAATTAGAAAAATAAGTGGGTCTGAAACGTTAACAATTGTGAAGGTATGGGGTCGTGCCAACAGGAAATTAGCATCCTTCCACGTAAAATTTCTTGCTCTTTTGAAAATGTAAATGTAAACGACAACCACCTGTGTATTATTTATCTAATTCCCGTATTTGTTTTCATAGATATCGCATATCTACACCATTTACATCTCTATTTGCAAATTCGTAAGGTAAACATATGCAAGCTGTTTAGAAAAAATTGAAATATTCTTACCGACACGAAGGTATTTTCTACCCCGTGAAGTGGCCACCATAGGATTCGTTGTTTAACATAATATGAGTTATGTAATATTCTTTCTTTTGCAAGATTGGCAATCCGTCTACTTCTATACTGCTTGCCGCCATATTACAATACTGCAATTTAAACCAGAATGAAACAAAGCGTAGTAAGTAGGCCATTCTAGTTGCCGCTTACGTTGTTATTGTCTCCAAATTCCATAAACGGTTGAAGATGGCTTGTTAGCTAAAGCGTCTAGGTAAATGGCCCAAGTTTCACATTGATATGTCAGTCTTCTGGTAAACAGTATTCTTGGAATTTTAGCAGAGTTCCTTTGGGAATTATCGTCAAGCCACTGGTTTGCTTGCTTTTCCGAATTAATAGAACTGTCGTATGATTCTTAGAAGCGTTCAGGTATATTTCCGTTTGTGTAATCCTAAATAGCATATCGTTCATGTTCAAGATAAGCTTTTGGATAATTATATTTTATATTAATGTTGTACATGTCAGGCTCACCTGGTGTGTTATATAGGTAGGTAATAACTTTATCATTGCAGCAGGATCCTAAGGAAGTTTTGAATAATAGTGATTGGTCGCCATACCTCTAACGACTACAAGGCTTACTAGCTTAAAGTATTTGCTTTGTGGATGACATGAAAAGAAGCGAAGTTCTGAGGGATAGATTCATCTGTTTTAATACGTTACACCCTGAGATGATTGATAAAATTTTTTAACGTCGGATAAAAGTTCAACTTAAATTACTCGTCTATTGTATTTTAAAGTTTAATTAAGTGTAGTGCATAGTTTTCCAAGCGCTGCAGGTTCGGCGAGACAACAAAATCATAATTGAGTTCCATTTTTGCCTGAACTTGGTTAAGCGGAAATTTCACCGCCGCAAACTACGAAGATTAAATCTTAGGCGTTAAAACCTCCTATATGGAAGTAATAAGGTGGTATATGCTTCGGCGTATATATATACATACAAGGTATGCATTTTATGAAATTGTGATTTAACAAGCTGCAGCTACACATTTTCATTTCGCAATATAGTTTCTCCCTGTGTCATGCTATTGTTTGCGATTTACGCAATTTTCGGAACGAAACGCTCACGGTTAAGTGAGGCAGTTGAACGTTTGCGTTAAGTCAACGGATAAATGTTATCAAAAGCCATTGCGTTATCTTGTTAAATTTATGGTACATAATTAGAGTTTGTAGGCTTTATGCGAAAGTACTGTTTCGCATATTTGGCAAGACGTAACGTGATCTTCTTTCTAAATGGCTTACTTAACTCTGATATCCATGCAGGGTGCTGTTTATGAAAAAAATTGAAAATAAAAAATATGCATACGTTAGTAAATCTAAAATATACATAATATAAAACCACGAATCTTCGTTTATTTGAAATTTGTTTGAATGGACATTTTACGAATCTTTTGTTGGTTAGATAGAAATATATTCGTTGAAACAAAATTCATATTTGCGGTAATTTAAGAATTTATACATGTTAAAAGATTCAGAAGATATATAATCGAACTTTATTATTTAGCAATCAGACCTAGATCGTTTATAAATAGCACAGTGAAAAATAATCCTATAAGGATCGGTATGGTAAGCGTTGTTCAGCTATGTGCGGTAAGGCACATTCAGGTATGATAACTTTTACGATGAAGCTTTCTCAACGCCTAATGCGACGTTTCAATGACTTATATAACACCGCTGACAACCGTAGTACAAAATACACAGCAGGAAATCTACAAATAAAATCGTTTATATTGAATACGTTGCGCGCTTAAACAGAAAAGGCGCGATAAACTTCAAATTTGAAGGTTAGTTTTTCTTTAAGGCATCGCTTTGCTGCACACTGGCTGGGGATTTATTCGTTCCGGAGGGATTTATATAGGGCTTATTTAGGGTCAACGGAGCGGAAATGCTACGCGTCAATGAAGTGGAAATGTTGTGCGTTGATGAAGCGGAAATGTTATGCGTCGATGAAGCGCTAATGTTATGCGTGAATGAAGCGAAAATGTTATGTGTCGATGAAGCGGAAATCTTATGCGTCGATGAAGCGGAAATGTTATGCATCAAAAAAGCGGAAATGTTATGCATCGATGACGCGTGGCGGTTGCTGGGAGGTTTAGTCAGCTGGGATTTCTATGTGTGATGTAAGGGGTAACCAACTTCGCGGTTTAAATTGTTGGGATGTTTGAATCTCTATAGATTCGCGGATTTTTTACCATAATAGTGAGGATTGCGAGATAAGATGCGGGTAGAGTTAAATTGGATTTGGTGGCCAGTTCCAAGTCTATGCTCAGCTAGTGCGGCCCCGGCTACACGCAACAACCGCGTACAACGCTCGTGCTCAGTAACACGCTGACTGATCGCTTTGCTTCACTGATGTACACACTACTGCACGAACATGGAACCTAGCAGACACCAGGGGCTTCCAGATGATTGCGGTCTTTGGTGGGAAAGTAGTCTGAGAGCTTGAAATTGGGCTTGAAGACGGTTTTTATGTTGTTCCTGAAGAGAATCTTGCTAATGCGATCGGTGACACCATGAATGTAGGGTAGATACGGTTGCTTATGGAAATTAGGGTTAGATGCGGGGAGTTGCTGTGGAGGAGGGTTGGTGTAGCGGTTAATGGTAGTTTGAATATATTTCCTGGAATAGTTATTGTGGATCAAAGTTTCAGTGATGTGGTTCAGTTTTTGAGGAAGCGAATTGGGTTCAGATAGGGAAATGGCAATTTGAATAAGAGAATTGATAACATCGCGTTTTTGGGCTGGATGATGGTGCGAGAGGCCATTGAGATATCTATCCGTATGTGCGGGTTTTAAGTAAACGGAATGTTCCAGCGCAACGTCAGGGCGCCAGTATACGAGAACATCATGCTGGGATTCAAAAACGATAGGAAGTTGTTAATATATACATATGATATTTCCTTGATTTTACCGATGTCATTAATTTAATTCATGAAAATAAAATTTCTCATTAACGCCGGTAGGATTCGAACTTACGAGTCCTGCTTGTCGGACGGGCGCGCTGACCACCACACTACAGCGCCTGTTACGATAGGAAATTGTTTAAAGATTCGTGTTGTACCATCACTTTGGCTTAAGGTTGCAAGATAATAGGGCTTGTTGTACGAACGCTTCCATAAAGATGTTGGCGACGACAGGAGACAGAGGAGATCCCATAGCTGCGCCTGAGACTTGCTTGTAGTATTTACCCCGAAACTGGAAATAGGTAGAAGAAAGACAAGTTTTAACCAAGTTAGCCAGATCGTCCGGTTGGTCATTGGAGATGAGGAACTCTCTAACAATGGATACTGTATTCGGTATGGGGACCTTGGTGAAGAAGGGTTTGACATCAAAGCTGATAAGTAGAGCGCCAGAATTTACCGTCAATTCTTTCAGTCGTTGAACGAAATGTTAGGAATTTTGGATGAAAGAGTCGCTGTGTCTAGCGTAAGGTTTTAAAAGGTTAGAAAGGTACTTCGATAATTTGTAGATAGGGCCATTGATAGTGCTGACAGTAGGACGTAAGGGGATATTGGGTTTGTGAATTTTAGGGAGACCGTATAACTCAGGGGCTGAAGAATCACTAGGTAGAAGTGATCTCTGAATATCGGTAGGGATAGATGACCTTTTGATGGAGTTAATGATGGAACGTTCAATTCGGGAAGTAGGATCACGTTTAAGAAGTTGATAGGTGCCGTCTTGGAGTAAGGAAATAACTTTTTGCTCGTACTCTTCGCTGTCCAGGATCACCGTAGCATTTCCCTTATCAGCTCTTTGTACAGCAATTTTAGGGTCAGATTTCAGGTTTCTTAAGGGTTGGGGTTTTTGACTTAGGAAGGTTTAATTGAAAAGTAATGCCATCACCCATCCACCATCCATGGACGCGCGTTTCGATGTTATACATCTCGTCGGCATAGCTTTGTGGAAGGTAATGGCATTTCAATATTTTAAATCGTATATATACGAAGTAGATGTTTACATGTACGCATGAGGAAATCTAATTAGATATCCTCATTTGTACGTTTTTGTCGAGTAAATCACTGCAAACGCCTCTACAGAACTGAACAAATCGTATTGCTACAAATTTTGACGCGGCAGTAGTCCCAACTACTGGCTTAAACCGGGTTTAATTTTGGAGGTTTGACACCCGCGGGGATTTTGGATGTTTCAAAGCGAATGGGATCAGCAGTTTCAGATGGAAGACATTTCCACTTCATCGACGCATAACATTTCCGTTTCGTCGACGCATAACATTTCCGCTTCATTGACGTATAACATTACCGCTTCATCGACGCATAACATTTCCGCTTCATCGACGCATAACATTTCCGCTTCATCGACGCATAACATTTCCGCTTCATTGACGCCTAACATTTCCGCTCCATTGACCCGAAATAAGCCCTATATAAACCCCTCCGGAACGAATAAATCCCCAGTCATTATGCAGTTACAGCCCTGAAGATGTCTCATATGAGTGTGGACGAAACGTCGGCCAAAGCTACGACAATGACGCGGTTCTAACCCGGAAACCAAGAGTATAGTATTATTGACGACCGCGGAAGCCTACGGACCAAGTAACAGATGTATGTTTGATTTTTCCATTTTCGAAATATGAATTTGACAATGTTGAAAATAACGTAAATTTACGAATTTTAGTCAGAACGATATGATCATTTGTATGTGCATGTGATAGTTTCCTATCGCATTCTCGTAAGTGTTAGTTGGCTTAAAGGTATTGAAAGTTAGTAGTAATGCCTTTTCTTGACTTAAACCATTTTACAATTTGTTGTCTTGCATTTGAAGTAAATATTGGCCGTATGTTTATTAGTTTTTGTTTAAAACTATTTCAGGAGTGCGTTATTATAGAATAAGAAACTTCGATCTGTTTTCTATTAGCTTCCATGGTAAATTTTAGAAAACAATAAAGAATATAGAATTTTTTGTTTTTATAAAACCATTTACTTATCAGATATATCATTTAGGAGATACACTGTCCCATGTGATATACAGAAATAAATAATCACACCCAGGATTGTCTGTGTATTACACAGAATATTTCCTATTTAGACTAATTGTAAGTTTGCACTTGCAATTCTTACAAACATTCTTCCCTAATCACGGTATTGGTTTCCACGTGAACTGCCGTTAGTTTCAAGAGAACTGCTTCATTAAAAGTGCGATTACATTCCGTGAACTTTATAATGCTTTTAAAGGACCATTATATCCATTGTATTCGATTTTGCAGACACTCATCTTGTAAAATGGAGCTCTTCCTCGAAGTGGTTCTTGGAACTAGCGTAGGTAGGCGACTTCACTCTTTATTTTATCTAGTACTGACCGCATTTTCTTTTATATTTGCCATTATATTCCCACGTACAAAGGCAATAATTCTTCGATGAAAGCGTCGCTAAAGAAACCGAAAATATTGCAATAAATGTCGGAAAATTGTCCCGGACAGAGGAATACAGACGTTCTAGCGTAAATAACGACGACTCGTTATTACTGGTATTAAAATAATTTCGGAGTGTTGAACGACCGTGGTCGAGTTCCGCGGCTGCAAACCAGGTGAAATATGACCGCAGTTTTCTATTAGAATTCCGTAACGTCTTCTGCTGCGTCGCTCTAGGCATTGCCGTCGTCTCGTGTAATAATACCGCAGGCGAGCCACAAAGGCGCAACATGGGGCATTCTACGTAATTCTCTACCGGTATCCACGTTAGCGTCCTCGTTCTCAAGCTGCATAGATCATCTGTAGTTAGAACTGATGATATCACGGTTTTAACATTTCGGATTATGAAATATATGGTGTTGGTAGGTTATTTGTTTCTTTATATGAGGGTAATTTTTATGTTACCCATGCCTAGCCGTGAAACCAAAAGAGGATGCGATGCCAAAATGATTACTATAAGGCTATTACATTTAGAAATACACAGATGTGCTAAGTTGTATTTAATTTGGGATCTTGGAAGGCCTCTCGCCGGGAAATGTAGAACATTTGGTACTGCAGGTTCTAAGGTGCAACAATATCAAAGTATATAAGGCAGTAAGAGAATGTAAGATTTCAATCTAATTATTTATTTTTATTCACGTATCAGAAATGTGGCCGATGGGCGATAGTCCCGTAATGCAAAAAAATTAAAAATAAGTGTAATGTTCTTTTACTTATAAAACGCAGGTATCTTTTACATTACTTTAATTGCTTCAATAATACAATAACATTACTTCGCAGTCGCAGCTCTACTCCTCCCTACTACACCTAAGTAGGCGTATGTTCTTTAATATAAAAATATTGCCAACTTAAAATGATAGTAGATGATAGTAGGAACAGGAGAGGGCCGAGTATCGAGCCTTGGGCTATGCCTCGCTCGGTCTTCTGCCAGTTGGAATAAATAGGTTTTCCCGTATTATCTTCCGAAGAAACCCTCTGTTGGCGATCAGACAGATAAGACTGAATTAGTTTCAGGCCACTCCCGCGTATACCCATTGAATCAAGCTTCTGGTAGAGCTTCCGATGGTTAACGCTATCAAAAGGCTTAGTTAGGTCCATGAATACTCCAACAGTATATTCATTTTTGTATATTCCCTCCAAAATATCCTTTATTGCCTGATAAATTGCTCTCGTGGTGGACCTACCCTTAACAAAACCATTTTGCATTATATTTAGGACTTTATTTTTTTCAATGAAGGCATATAGTCTGTTGTAAATGACTTTCTCAAAAATTTTAGAAATGTTAGACAATAAGGATATTGGTCTATAGTTTCCCATATCATTTTTGCTACCTTTCTTGTGTATTAGCGTGACAGTTGATCGCTTCAATATATCAGGGAATACGCTTGTCTCTATAGTTTTATTAATAAGTATTGCTAGGAGTATGGCAAGATCAGCAGCGCAATACTTTAACAGTTTAGTTGGTATGTTGTCATGTCCTACCGGATCTGTGTTTTTCAGATTCAGAATTATATTGTATATTTCGTAAGGTGACGTTGGATGTAAAAACACAGTCTGATCAATGTATTTGATCATTTTCATATTGACTTCAGTATCATTGTGTGAGTTTTCGCACATTTTTATTAGCCAGTTGTTAACATGTGAGAGACAATCGGTGTTATTCGCCATTGACAAACTCTTTCTAATCTCATCTACGCAAAATTTATTCCTACTACCCTTATTGGTAACCTTTTTAACTACTTTCCAAGTGACTGCCGTTTTGTTACTAGCCGTTTCTATAAAGTTTGAAATGTAGTTCTTTTTTGTTCTCTGTATTTCATTTTTTAGATTTCTTGAGTAGTTTTTATATGTTTCGTAGTCTATTTTAGTGTTTAGTGCATCTTCATACAGAATACGCTTTTGTTTGCATTTATGTATTCAGGCGTCATCCAGTGTTTTGAAGTTTTAGAAGTCTTTGAGGTTTGCGCCTTCACAGGAAAAGTTGCGTCTATTAGACCTTGCATGGTTTCATTGAACAGGCTATAGTCGAGATCAATGTTTTGCCAGTCGACACTCAACAGCATTTCCTTGAACTCAGACATACGTTCTTCTGAAAATATCCTCCTCTCTGACTGCCCACAACTCTGGTTCGTACGAGCACCCCGATAAGAGAACACAAGCCTCTGCGCGAGGTGGTCTGAAAGTGCAGAATATATTATATCACTTCTATAATTTGCGATGCTTGTGAATATGTTGTCAATGCAAGTGGATGAGTTTTGTGCGACTCTAGTTGCCACAAATATGGTTTGTTGCAAATTAAAGCTCTGTAGAATGTCTAGCATTCGTTTTGTGTTTGCACTGTTGGTCTCGGTGAAGTTTATATTAAAATCTCCTGTTAAAATCACATCAAATAAATGCATGGTTTTTATTATACATTCAAGTATATCCTCCAGGATTTTAAAAAACCCTTCTATGTCACTAGAAGGAGGTCTATATATATTTATTATTATAATGTTTATTTCAGTCAATTTAATACTACTGCATTCCAATATCATTTCTCTACTTTTTTCTTTCAGATCATCCAATTCCGCGAACGGTATGTTCTCCCTCACCAGAATACACGATCCACCGTGCGTTTTTAGGAGACCTGCAGTAGCAAGAAGCCATCTTATAGCCATCCACTTTTAACGAAAGTAATTGGTTTGAATTAAGCCAGTGTTCAGTCAGATTTAAAATGTCTATCGTGTCACACTCTAAGAATAGTAATAGCTCATCAATTTTATTATACATACTTTGTATATTTTGATGCAAAACAGTAATTTTTTGATTTTCTGGGTATTTATTTTCGAAATATCTATTACTTATTTCCTTTGTAATGAGGCTCGATTCCGAAAATTTTTGTGGAATTTTATTATAGCATTTGCTGGCCATATATTCTCATTGAATATTTTTTCTACTAAATTGTCACTTATTGCAATTTTAAACGCCGCAATATTTACATTTTTAATTTCTAATTTATGGCATTCTTGTACAGTTATACCATTAGATTCGAGATGTTTTTTAATGTCGTTTTCATTAGTTGAATTTATAAAGTTAGATACGAAAATCCATTTCCGATTTTCGACTGCTGTAAGTGTAGTATTTACGCTTTTTCCTCTAACAGTTCTTTTTCGTGTTATAGTAACCGAGTTGTTGACCTCGGTGTTTTTCATAACTTTTTTCGTATTTGGTTTCTCTTTTGGGTCGTGTTCTTCGTTATACACTTCTTCCGAATATTTAGAAGCATTTATCACGGCTGTGTCCTCTATTGCCTGAGATCGCAATGTCATTTTCGCTGTATCAATAGTGTTTGTAGATTTCTTTTGAGTTGCTTTGGGTGTGTATCCATTAGGATTTGCAGGCTTTTTATTTTGAATGGTGCGTGAAGCTCCATTTGCACTTTTTATAGTTGTTTTTAAATCAACAATTTGTTTAGATAAGTTATCAATTATGAATTGAAAACTATTTAACTTGTTCAGTATGTGACTAACCTCAGCAATGTTCCCAGGTTCATCTCTTCCATCTTGTTTGTTATTGTTTTTTGCAACACATTTGGTGCAGAACCATTTAACGTTTGATTTAGATGTTTCCAGGCATTTTATTTCCGTAGGTTTGTAGGGCGTGCAAGTGTAATATATAAACCTGGTACACCTCACACTTCCACACGATAAAACTTTAGAATCTGATTTTATGTCTACTTTTAATGTGCACGTATCACAGACACTATCCACATTGTCCGCCATCTTGATACTAATAAAATTATAACAGTGTTGTTTTATTACATCCTTGCTTTTACCTTTCCTATACATCGTACCACCAATAAGCAAAATATATACACTTTGGTCCACATTTCACCGGGATGCGAGAGATATTATACGTAGCGCGATCTGGTATACTTGCATTTATCCCCGCCGGCCAGTCTCGCCGCGAGCAACTGCTGTAGCCTATCTGACGCACTCTTTGTCCTTCTGTGCGCTCGTATGGTTCTAACAAGAGATCGTGGGTTTCGAATACATTATGTTAGTTTATACAACCGCAGAGATGGTACAGATCAGTAAATGGTATTTTGCGAATTCCCGTAAATGCCAACAAATAGACGAACAGCCTCAAGTCCCTCTAACGCATCCCAAGCGGGAGGAGAGAGAAGTGAGGGTTTGTTCGTTAGTTGAAATGGGCGAACCTTGCTTTAGCCGGCAAATTTCAGACGAAATCGGTATTAGTAGAAGTACTGTGAAACGCATTTTGAAACGCAACAAACACAAAAGTTACAAAGTTCAATATTGCCAGGGGATTTTTCCCCTTAATAAAGTAACATTGTTAGAATTTCAATTTATTATTATATAACATAAGAAACTGTAATTTCTAACATAATCTGAGAATACAGAAAAATTATGTAGTAATTCTGTATTAACACATTTTGTTAGAACGCGTTAAATTAATTGTAATATTACGTGATTGAGCGGACAAGCGTGCGTACCGCTGCTCGCTTTATGATATACTGTGATTGGATGCGATCTATTAGCGACTGTATATTGGTAATAACCTTGAACTACCCAGCTAACACACTGACGTCAAAATAACGTCTGTTTTTCGACAGTCGTTACGTCAAATGTCTAAAGAAACTGTCGTCGAAAAGACGTCAATTATACGTTCAATTCAGACCATAGAGTGCGCGACCATTAGTAACTTGTGACATTTATAGCGGAGAATTACTCAGGACTTCTATGTAGGTACACCTTTGAGATTGCTATCCGCAAGTTGAATTCGTTTGCATAGCTATTTCAAATGAGTATATACATGGATTAGTCCAGAGAGTTACTCTTCGCAATAATGTTGCAAGTTACTTACTAACCAGCAGACATCTAGAGAGTATAAGAAATGGCATACATGTGTGTATGAATACATAAACCTATCGTTACTTAAAATAAGGGGTAGTTTAGTGGCCAAGACACGTAATAATACAAAAATATGCGTATATTTTTCTTAAGTACATTTATATGTTTTTAACAATTATTATTATAAACCACTTTTAACATTTCTATAATATAAGTTTGACTTCCTTAAAATGTATGTTGCAATACATCCGCTGAGTGGATTATAGGAAGAAAAATCCAGTCATCGGTATGAGGTAACAGCAAACCCTTACAAATTATATCATCAATAGACCAAGACATTAGCTATTTTGATAAATTTTTAACAATATGTATATCTAAAGTATTAGATGAATATGGATAAGTGTAAAGAGGACAGTAGGTTAAAAACTCTATCACAAATCACAAATGTGCGCTTCTTAATGTGATAAACACAAAAGTAAATTAAAACAAATTGAAAAAAGGTGTAGGGATAGCACCTGTATGATCTTTACTGTCAATCTCTGTTTTAGTTTGTGTACTTACTGAAGCTGTATGCTGCTGAGATGATCTACCTGATTTATCTACAATATAGTTTATATTAAAAAGAATAGTAACAAATTGAAATATAATTACCAAAAGAAATTCTTTTCTTTAAGATTTTTGGCCGACGTGGTAAATATGAATCTTCGCTATCACTTTCACTGCTATATATTTTTGATGGTATACGTTTCCTTTTTACTACACGATCATCAATATCACTCTGAATATCAGATGTTAATTTGTATTCCCTCAATTTTTCATGAATTTTTTCAAAATCATCTACAATCACAATCACTGAAACCTTAATTTCTGTTAACGAAAAGGTATGCTTACCGCATGCATAGAAACTACGTGCCACTTTCTATAACGTCGATTCATCGGCATTTACAGCTTCGGCTTTCTTTAGAGCGTGGTTGTAGTAACTTTGTTGCTTGTAAGGTGGCCAAAATACCTGTGTCTTACGAGGAGTCATCCAGTTATTATGTACAACGGCTAACTCACCGCCATCGCATTCAGCAAATGCTATAAGTACATACGTCATTTTGAGTTAACCTCTGCAAGAACATATCATACGAAAATATTACATTCGATGAAACATATTAGGTTTTACAAATAAATACACAATATGAATTGAATAAACAACGACAATATGAATTGAATAAACACTAAAGGTAGAATGTTAGCTAGAATGCCACAAAACACAAGATATAACTGGATACAACCACAGAACAGAACACGGATACAACACACAACAGTATAGCTAGAGATCAGCGCGTGCGCTGAGTTACCAAGATAACTCAGCGCACTCGCACGTACGGGTATCGAATTCGGACACACGTAAAACAGCGCAAAATTTAAAAAGGTAAACATATATTTGCTTGCAGGTCTTTATATGTTTTGCATTTAAACAAATTTACAAGTGATTCTAATATTGATTCAGTTAAATCAGTAAATTATTTAACTTTGTTTGCTTCAACATATGAACTGATTCTGAAAACTGACCTTAAACCCCAGTTGCATTCAATATTACTTGGAATAAGATTAGAAAAAATCGCACCCTTACTCGGTTAATCTGCAATCGTACTTAGTAATAAAAATGCTTAAGTTAGGTCACCAATGTCATCATAAAGGACGTACAATTGACGTTTTGGTAGTACGTCTTTAGTACGTTCGATAATCTAACGTTATTTGGACGTCAGTTATTAGTACGATGACATCGTAGACCTTAAATGACTGAAAACTGACATCATTTTGACGTCAGTGTGCTATTTGGGTATAGATTATATTCTAAATTGTTTGTATTATCTATCTTTGTTAATTTTTCTTTTTCATGCTTCAACAATAAATGTATCTTATTGTAATTATAGTTTTCAGTATTTTATTTATTTAATGTCTCATGCTCTCCACTCGAGATTTAAGAACTGAGTTAGCTATTTGCTAATTTCTTAGTAACTATACCTGAGATGAACTTTGAATCACTACAAAAGATATAAAACCCTGTATTATTTTTATTCCTGAACTTAATTAATCTGCGTAAATCTACAAAGTGATAAAGATGCAAATATCACGTGTTTAACTGTAATCTTTATTAAACTGATTAAATGTAAATCTAAATGTTAATAGTAATAAATCTGGTAAATTGCTTGAGTTGATTATAAACATTTTTTAAATAATGACAAACCCGACGTAGGGTTTGGCTAATTAATCAGCACTCAATTGTCGATTTCCACAATAACTCATTAAAACATAAATTTACACTTTATTTAGGTTGCTATTTAATATCCCTACAAAATAGCATTGTCAAACGTTGAATAATTTATGACATTAGAATCTTCATGCAATTTAAATGAAGCGTATATATTCAGTTCCAATTATATTAAAATATACCGCATAATAAATCCGCAATTGTTGTCTGTTTTTGAATACAGAATTAAATAGCCTATGATTTAGATAATCAAATGCATAATGATTTTTTTATGAAATTTAACTAGCCGTGAACACGATCATTTCAAATACACCTTTGCTATGAGATTAGTATACCTTTGTTTTCGTTTCCCATGCAATTCCAAACATAAAAAAAAACTGGTGTGAAGTTTAATAAAGAAACACAAGTCTTGAAATGGATACAAATCATAATGTATATCTAAAACTATTTAATTGTTAGTGTTATAGCAAACAATTGCTTGTTTTTTATTATCATTTTTATTACATGCTATGTTCATTTAAAAACGATTCACTTTGGATACTTCAATAACATAAAAAAAATAATCCGCTCAGACAAGTCGATTTTTAATTGTAAATGGTGCGTCACCTATCAAATTGCAGATTTTTTAATTCTGTTTATAGTCATGTATCTCTTATGCAGGATGTTTATTAAACACACGGCAAAATTTCAAGGGGTTATTCCATGAACTGTTCTAAGAATATTTTGTACTTTTATGATTTTTGAAAGGCCCCTTTGTTTCGAAGATACGCGTTACCCCTACATGGCAGTGCAGATATGGAAAAGTAATCAGTTAACGTGGATTCATTGAATACGTTCGTAGATCTTTTGTATTTCAATTTGTTGAGATGATTGAGTGTATTCCGTCTTAATACTAAACTTTTGTGTACACACTGGACTTACCAAGTATAAAAAAATTGTAAAAACGCGTTGTTATTTTTCAACAACATTCTGATTACAAAGAACGGCTGTTTTACCCACTAACAATAGGCAAGTGCAGACATGGAAAAGTAAATCAGTTAAAACGTGGATTTCATTTGAATACGTTTCGTGATTGATCATTTTGTATGTGTCAAATTTGTTGAGACTAATTGACATGTATTTTCTGTCTTTTAATACTTAAACTTTTGTTAGTGAAGTCCTCTGTCATGAATCGCTATACGAACGCCGAGATGACTGACATGCATTTCATTTATGGACTTGTTGATGGCAATTCATTAGAAGCTAGACGGTTGAACATTGAACGATTTCCTCACTGTAATTTTCCTGATAGAAAAACCTTCCAAAGTATTCAACAACGTCTTCATGCAACAGGCATATTGAAACGAAGTGGAGGATCAGGAAGGCCAATGACAGTAAGAACGATAGAATTAGAAGAGAATGTGGTGGACATGATAGAGGAAGATCCAGGTACTTCTACTCGAAAAATTGCAAATACTTTGAATGTAAGTAATGGGATTGTTTAGAAAATTCTTAGGGAGTATTTGTTGTTCAGGCACTTCTTCCTGCTGATTTTCCTCCATAGATTGCATTCTGTCAGTGGCTTTTGCACACATTGGTTCAAATCTCTCAAGTACTGACACTGATTCTTTTTACCGATGAAGCGAATTTCTCAAGAAATGCAATAGGAATTTTCACAATAACCATGTGTGGGCTGAAGAAAATCCACACGAGGTACTTGAAGATCGTTTTCAACATCAGTTCTAGTTGAACGTTTGGTTAGGAATTGTGGGTGACCGGCTAATTAGACCGGTATTTCTACCAGGAAGACTTATCGGCGAGGTGTATCGAAACTTTTTGGAACAAACGCTACCTCTGTTTCTGGAGGATGTACCATTGGCAACAAGAAATGCAATGTGGTTTATGCACGATGGTGCACCAGCGCATTTTAGTGTGGTTGCCCGTGAGTTTTTAACAGCAACATACGGAGATCGTTGGGTTGGTCGAGGTGGACCTCACTTATGGCCTGCTCGATCCCCGGACTTAAACCCCCTGGATTATTTCCTATGGGGCCATCTAAAATCATTAGTTTATTCTACTCCAGTGGAAAATGTGGAAGATTTAAGAAATCGGATAATTGGTGGGTGTAACTCAATAAGAAACGACCCTAGTGTTTTTGAAAGAGTTCGACAGTCAATGAGGAGAAGATTGGATTCTTGCATCCTAGCTGGAGGTAGTCATTTTCAACAGTTCTTGTAGATTAAGAAACTTTAAATGTAATTTTTGGTAATAAAATGTTGGTTTTGTCGAAAATTTTTCTCACCCTGTATCTTCGAAACAAAAGGGCTTTCCACAAAGCATCAAAGGACAAAATATTCTTAGAATAGTTCATGGAATAACCGTAAACACTGTGATATTTATTTATATATTTTATTATATTATACTATTTTATTACTATTATTATTATTATTACTATTATTATTATTATATTTATAAAAACAACAAACTAACATTTAATTATCTTAAGTAGAGCTATTTGAGAATTAAAATTGTGGCGAAAGTCATATAAAATATCTGAATTATTCATACCGAAAATACAGTGGTCAATATTGTGAAATGAATTATATCTTATGCCTTATACCTTAGCACAACGTAGTTCAATAGGTTGGAATGAAATATTTGGGATGCTATGAAATCGCGGTCCTGGTTGACTGAGTATAGATTTTTTCCGTGTTTTTTTTTTTAAGTGCAAAAGTAAACGAGTTCTTATAAACACAGTTATTATTAACCTTAAAAACTAACAGTATTAGTGTAATTTTAAAAAGTGACTTTAATAGACTCCCTCTGGAAAAAAAATTAAAATAGGAGTTAGGTAAGTCATTACCTTTCCACCTTACATTGGATTACAATAGCATGATAGCCAAATTTGTAGAGAGATTTTGGCGTAACACAGGCAAGATTTGATCATTTTCGCCGATGGACCTAAAAGTAGTGATGGCTGCGGATGCACTTTCTTCTCGGCCAATGACGGATATCAAAAGTTGATTAGATTGGACACTGATGCATCTATCTTTACTGCTGTGGCAATTGCAATTCTAGAGACACTACGCTACGGTGCTAAAACGAAATCCAAATGCATTGCTATATTTTCTGATGCAGCTAGTGTTCTGCGATCTCTCCCTTGTTATACAGTCACTCCTACTACTAACCCTATAATCTCAGATATTTTCTCATTGACGGTTGCGTTAGATAAGGAAAGTGTGGATACGAAGTTTTATTGGGTTAAAGGTCATGCAGGCGTTGTATTTAACGAAAAGGTAGACAGTCTTGCCAAAAGAAGCTGTAATGATGGTATTCTGTATAAGTCTATCTTGAGTAGTAGGGAGTTTCTAAATCTAATAGACGAGGAAATACGACATCGTGCTTGGGAATACTCTTGGCATAAAGCGTATACCACCAAAATGACTCAGTACACCTACATTCATCCAACAGTCGATAGCATGCCGTGGTATTATTCATATGGCATCTCTAGATTTTATCGTACTACAATTGCTCGTATTAAATTCGGACACGGCCAATACCCAACACATCTATATAGATTGGGCATGAAAGAGTCGCCAGCTTGTCAGTGTGGTAGTGAAGTGGCTGACCTTAATCACATATTATATAATTGTGGTCTACACAAAAGAATCCTAGACGAGTTCGTATACCAGTTAGTTTCCAATGGAGTTCATTTACCAACAAGTTTATTTACCTTAATGTATGTTAATTCAAAAACTATATTCGACCTTATAGTTACTTGTATTTAGTAGAATGAGAGTAAACGTTTGAGATCGGTTTTGTAAGACTCTCCATCTCTCCACTACCTGTGTGGATAAACCTATAGTCCGTTGGCCGTTTTCTTGTGATGTTTAAGTTGTTAGTCATCCCGATAGGTCCCGGGATGTGAAATGTGTATCCCTGTTAACACCTCAAGTTTTGCAAAGTCGATCCCTACATAGTAGTCACAACATCGAGGTAGATGGGCTATGATCCCGAGATGCCAAATAAAAAAAAGTCACTACCTTAACTAAAATTAGAGCAAAGAACGGAAAAACGGCCGAAAATAGAACGTTCTGTGTTACTGTATCTGGACTAAAAGTTATCATAAAGTTCCCATAACGGATAGCAAATACTGATGAGCGGTAAATTGAAATTTGAAGATTATGGATAGTTTATTGTACTTACTATTGCATTTTCTTAATTTTGTATTCAACATAGGTAAATAGAAAAATTGAGAGTTTCAGGCCTCATCTAAGGTGCCTGAAAACAAATAGGCAATTTGTGAATATGAATATATATAAATGTATGAACAGTTCAGTAACAGAAAAGACTTTTGTAATTATTGATTCATATAATACTGTGTCTTTTAGCTCTACTACTTATTTCTGAGTTAGTTATTGGAAAAGCGGGTACCAAATACGTATACCGGGTGCGCCATTAGTCTGTCAATGGAGTTTATCATGAAAACAACCAAAGATGGGGAAATGAGATTTTCTGTACGTATATAAGATCAAAGCGGAATTAAAAGATAAACAGCTGTGGCTATATCTTGATGAGGCGATAGATTGTAAAAAAAAATCTATTTTGAATATTATAGTACGAATGCTAGATTCCGTTAAACCGAAATTTGCAATCTTATTAACTAGCAAAAGACTAAAAATGTGTACTGGCGAAGCAATTACGGGCGTAGTGCTCGATACGTTACAACAATTACAAGTGTCAACTAGTCAAATGTTGATGGTTATGAGCGATGGAGCAGCGACAATGTGTAGTGTACGCCGTTCCCTTAAAGGAAAGTGTGAGGGATTTCTACATGTTACGCGTAATGTTCATGCTTCATATCTTGTGGCACAAACTATTCGAGAATATTGTCCGGAGGTGGATACATTAATAGCAAATACGAAAAGAGTGTTTCTTAAATCTCTCAAACGAATTCGAGCATTTCACAGACTCTGTCCCAGTATTCGTGAATCATCTCAGCCGATTCTTACGCATTGGGGAACATGGTTGCAAGCGGCTTTTTACTATTCTGAACATTACCAAGAAGTAAAATCCGTGATTTTACAATTAGACCCTGACGAAGCTACAGCTATTAGGGCGAGCCAGAAAGAATTTCTAGGCACTTCTGTTGAAACAGATTTAAAAAGTATTGGCAATAATTACAATCGATTACTAGTCGCAACAGAAAAATTGCAAAGCGCTAGCTTGTCGTTAGTAGAATCAGTGCAAATCGTGGACGAAGTCAATACATTGCTACGACCAACAGTGCCGGCGGTCTGTTCTACCTACTAAAGCTAGCAGCGGCTAATACACCATACACCTGTCCGTTTCACATACGGATTTGTGTGGGGGACCTTGGCTTAACCGGCCGGGTCAAGAGGAGACAACCTCAATAAAAACCCAAAAGCCATAAATGGTGGAACAGCTTATGCCGAAGACTTTTTGCCCCTCGGGGCATGGCCTAGTGGGTTAAAAGTGGTCGCGAATAAGCGAACTCCGGATACCTGCCGCCCTCCGGCTTCAAGTAGTCTTGCCGCCCGAAAGGGGTAATAGGATAAGGGAGTGCTGTCTCGGTATACTTTTAGATTTTCCCTGCTCATGGGACTAATATGATGGAACCAAACAGAGGCTTTAAGAAGTCAGATGCCACTCTAAGTGCATCAGAGGGAGAATTTTCTCTTTTACCAAGTCCTGCAACAAGTGCAGATGACATTTTAATTGCCTTCACTTCTTGCGAAAGCGCTACATCTGACGTCTACCTGCGTACAGTTAGAGGAGTCTATCGCAGAGCTGAAACCCTATAAATCGTCTGGAGGAGATGGCGTCTTCCCTATGTCATTGCAGAATGGTATAGACGCTCTTCTTCCAATACTAGCGAGCTTATATAAAGCCAGCTATATCTCCGGCTATATACCATCATTGTGGAGAGACGTAAATGTGGCATTTATAACTAAAGGAGGAAGGCGATCATCCGCAGGCCTTAAAGCGTATAGACCAATCATTCCTGCTCAAAGGAATGGGAAAGGCATTAGACTAATACCTAAGGAACGAAGTACTTGTAACAAACCCATTTCATCCTAACCAGCATTCCTATCAGAAGGCAAAATCAACAATAACGGCCCACCAATTTATCACAAATAAATTGGAAGCGTCACTTGCGGCAAAAGAAATAGCTCTCTGTGCATTCTTGTACGTAGAGGGTGCTTTTGATAACACCTTCTTTGAAAGCATTGGGAGAGCGACTTCTGCCAAAGTTTTCATCCGTCGTCTACAAAGCCATGCTCCAAAGTCGACGAATAAGCGCCACGTTGGGATCCGAAACAACAATTAGAGCTAATAGAGGTTGCCCCAAGGAGGGGTCCTGTCACCTCTGCTGTGGATGTCTTGTTGTAGATGATCTCCTACAGAAGTTAACTTCTAACGGATATGAAGTGCAAGGGTACGCTGACAACTTGGTAATCATGATCCGTGGAAAGTATGAGAATATTATGCCGTAAGTTATGCAAAGACCGCAATGACATATATGCAATACAGTATATTATCCAATATACGCAGTGAGAATAAAACTACGATTTGATGCCTGAACCAAGAATGTGTTATTTTGGATATTTCAGGTTGGGTTGGAGTGTAGGATTTAGAATCTTTTTCTTATTAAATTTAAATATGTACAAAATAAAGTGCACATTGCGTTTGAGACATGTATTTGCACATATTTCAGATGTCATGGCCTGGACAAAAGAAAGCGTTACATATTATGTTAACCTATTCAACCAAAATTAAGAATGTCGTGAAAGCTGTAAAGAAGAAGGCGAAGCATTCAGTCGCACAAGAAGCTATTTTGTAGGTCCCCAAATTCCCAATTAATAACAGATTATGAATTGCAAAATAAAGTGAAGTTGAAGGTTGAAAGTAAGTTGTCAAAACTTCATTAGGAATTTAATAGGGGTTTATAAATACTTAGTATGTCAAATCTAATTACTCTTTCTCCATTCGAACTTTTTTATTTCCCCTCCCAAGTTTTCTAACTTGGGAGGGGAGAATGATGAAAGCAAATGCTTGTATTTATGTTAACGTCTGTTTTTGTTCATATCTATTATTGATACTTGTTTTATATCTATACTTTTATAACTTATTTATTAAGGTATACGAGGTGGGGCAATTAAATAACTAGACTGGTGCTACTATCGGCAAACAGCGAGCTCGATGGGCACGGTTGTACTTAGCTCAGCCTCGCTGTAGCAATCGTCCTAACGCTAGCGTCGCGTCGGAAAAATGCATAGTGTTCAGATCGAGCAACGAGTTAACCTCAAGTTTCTTGTGAAACTGGGAAAAACTGGGGTTCTAACTACCCTTCGTCAACGAGTGAGAAGACGAAGACCCGATTTGTGGAAGAGCAAATCTTGGATGCTCCACCAAGACAATGCGCCAGCCCATTCCGCTTTGTCTGTGAAGGCGTTCTTTGCGAAATCCGGCATCACCATGTTGGACCACCCATCGTACTCGCCCGACCTGGCCCCCTGTGACTTTTTATTTCCTAAGGTAAAATCGGAGCTTAAGGGGACCAGATTTGACAGTGTGGAAGCGGTGAAAGCGAAAGCGACGGAGGTTCTCAACAAGCTGACAGAAATGGTCTTCCAGCACTGCTTTCGACAGTGGAAAATTCGTATGGAGCGCTGTAGGGATCGGCAAGGAGAGTACATTGAAGGGGATAAACTTTGTAATGTAATCGGTGATCAATAAAGTGTTTTGTAGCACCAGTCCGGTTATTTAATTGCCACACATCGTACGTATAGGCTTTAATGAAAATCTTTTTTACATTTTTCTAGAAAATTGGAGTGTAATGGAGAAAAACTGTTTATATATTTTAATTTTCTTGCACACTTTAGTTAATCATAATTACCTACTTTTATGATCTGGTGATGCAAAAAGTTTCTTGTTTTCTAGTATAATGTAAAGGGATTCGAGTTTTGTAGGCATTTATATAATCAACGCCGTTTGTTATAGCTAGTTAGTGGCAATAAAGCAGATGTACATGTTGTCATCTATTGGTACTAAAATATACATTTTCGGAGGCGTAAATTAAATACGCAGTTGTACATATATACACAATCATACTACCAAACTCTTCTGACGTTAATATTACGCTCATTATTAATGGTGAGGATTCGCAATATTTGAGCTTTTGCTTTTCATTAACTTTTACAAAACATCATTTTTATTCGAACAAAGGAATTTAAAACAATAAGCGTGATACGGCGCAATAATTAATTTCTTACTATGCACATTTAAATGTGAATGGGAAGACATCATTAATTTGAAGCTAATGCCTCCGTAATGCACGATGTTTTGTCCGCGATATTAAAGAACAATCGTGCAAAATCCAACCGGACTACCGCTTCCAGCAAGCATTCGTACACAGAAATCTTTTTTCTGCCCTATCCTGTACTCATTCTGAAAAAAGCCACACTTCACATTCAAATGGAATAATTCACGACGTCAGAGCGAAATTAAATGGAGAGAAAACCTTGAATCCACTGAAATTGGCACCGATCTTTTTGTTTGGTTGGCCCGCTAGATTGTTTCCTTTTCTGAGGGTTCGCACCTCTTCGGACTTTTTACTTGGTACACGATCCATATCACCTTCAATGCAGATATAATATCCATATTCAAGCCTCGGACTTCTGTGGGTGGGTACAACCGTTGTGGCGCTTTCAAACCGATCGGATACCATCTATTATGGCCAAATTCCTTCTGCAAATAGCGCTAGAGATCTCACCTTGTATTATCAATAGAAACACTAATCAATGGCGCTTGTTTGATTGTGGGTATCGTTATGTATGGTTATATGAACGTATTATGTCACGGTTTGTAAGCAAATTCGAGAACAAAGGATGAATTAGTCTTATGAATTGGTTGCAGATTATTTATGAAAGTTGTAATTAATAGTTAAACGTATTTCGTATTATAGGTGTTAACAAGGGATTATCAGTGCAGATATTCACTTTAAACATTGAAAACTATCAAATTTGAAAAATGTATATAGAAACACAGTTCTCTAGCGTCGTTGATTTTATGTTAGATCCTGTAAAAAGGCCTCGAAGGAGTACTTACTACTATCTATTTATATGTTTATTTACATTGAAGTATGCAACTTAGAATAAAAAACGGTGTCTTAAATAATTTCTTTAAGATGATGTCAGAACTACAATACCATAATAAAACAAGCATGCTAATTGAGGATATGTACTTTGTAAGTACAGGGTGAGGCAGAGCAACTTGCTTATTTAGAAATTCAATTAAAAAAAAGTAATGCAGGTATATGTTTAATTCTTTGAACAGTGTCAAGTACAACATTAAAATTTTATGTTTTCCTAGTTTTAAAGATATCAGGCAGATGGCGTCCATTATTCTCAATACACTGCGTTAATCGAACTCGGAAGTTTCGTTCAACTCTTTCCAGCATATTGACGGGTATGTTGACGACAGCTTGACGAATGTTGTTCTTCAGGTGAGCCAGAGTCCTAGGACGATCGCTGTAAACAAGTGATTTTAGACAGCCCCATAAAAAAATAGTAGCAGGGGGCTAAATCAGGCGACCGTGCTGGCCAGTGCAGATTGCCCCTCAAGGAGATGAGGCGTCCTGAGAAGTGTTGCCGCAAAACAGTCATTGACACACGCGCTGTGTGTGCCGTGGGGCCGCCCTGCCGGAACCATACATCTCCCACATCTATCTCGTTGAGTGTTGGCAGGAAAAATTCCTGAATCATATGGACATAACGGTCAGGAGTCACCGATGATTGACCGACTATTAGAAAAGTATGCCTCGACAGCGAACGCGCGCTCCACCTTCGTCATCAAAGAACTTCATTTCTCTGTACGAGGCTGGGCTAATGCCCTTTGCTTTCTCATCTTCCGTTAGCAGCTCGTTCTAACTGCGGATGTTTGTCGGATTATCTCTCCTTTGTTCTCCGTTCTAAATGTCTTCACGGTGGTACTTCATTCTGCGTTACCGATTCTCCCAGTTGTAAAACATTCTGCAGTCTGCGAATTCTAACTTCAGGTGGAGGACGGTCCTGTGGCTCCACTATCTTCGCGACCAGCGGGTGGCTGGACTCCGCGGCTCTTTCCCAAGTCTTTGTAGCAAGGTCTAGCAGCACTTACTTTAGTTTGGGTATTTGCAAATCTTCCCTTAGTTGTTGATTGCGGACATACCAAGTTGCGACCGTAATCGTCCTCAATAAACGGTTTTGTATAGCCTCTAGTGCTTGAAAATGTGAGTCCGCCGCCGAAATTCATGCCAATGCCCCATAGGTAAGGATGGGTCTGAGAGTAGTAGTATAGATGAATAGTTTGAGCTCAGACTACTTGCATAATTGATATTTTTGTTGCGTTTTCTACAAGTTGCAGCATTACGTGTTTTTGACTTACAGAAATAGCAAAACATTTTAGTTTGTTTATCTTGTTGCCCCTGGAAACATTTCGTATCTGTGTGACCTCTTCTTCCGCAAAACGAACACTTATTCCCACTGCCGAATCTTCTTGTTCCTGCGCCGGACGAACTTGGAATTGCTGCATGCGAAATGGATGGACAATGCTTCAACCGTCGACAACTCTGGATGCGTTGTATTTCTTGCGCTTCCACCTTTACCGGGCCATGTGATTGTAAATCGCCATTTTTATTTGCTTCCACTGTTCCAGCTAATTTTGCAGTTTCTACCGCATCATTTAAAGAAATGGATCCATTTTCTGCTAGTAATTTGTTAAATTAACAATTAAAGCAAATTTTGCTAGAATTGAAACCACATATAAATTTATCATGGAAAATGCTCTTCAGCCGTGTGCCAAATTCACAATAAATGCACATACCTCTCAACTGTATTACCCAATCCTGTATTTTCTCGTTTGCGGATTTTACTGCCGTATAGAATTTGTACCGCTCAGCGAATACTATTCTTTTCCCGCGATAGTAATCATTTAGTAGGCTCACGATTTTCTTATATTCAGTTGCTTGTGGTTTATTGGGTACATGTAAATTTTGGAGAAGTATGTAGGCTTCTTGGGACAATCCATTTAATAAAATAGCTCGTTTCTCTTCAAATCCACGAAAAATCGTTCCAATATATTAAGGTACGCTATCCAATCACCTTGGGATCAAATTTGAGCTGCAATCCAACTGTAGCCGCCATATTGACACCCCAAAAGGAATAACACCAAACTGTGCACTTACGTATAGTTTGCTTGACTTTTTATTTCTTATTTTTAAATCCTCGTCGCCAATTGTAATATTTGTGACTAGTAGGAACAAGAAGATGCAATAACATGCTGAATACTTTAATAATATAACCAATGCCTTAATAATATAACCAATATTAGTACAACCATTCAGTATCAACACTTGACCTATACAGACTAACATTAATGCATCACACAAAAAAATCTTAGCATAAAATATGTATATGTATAGAAAAACGATACATTACAGTAAGAATAAGAGAAATCTGACAATTTGGTGATTTACCAATGTTCAAGCAGCACTAGCTTGCTTGACTTAATTTTTCATACTTCTAGTTTTAAAGATAAAGAGTCATTTAAACATATGTTGTGTACAAGTATTTGAAACAACTTTTAGGTAAATTTTCCATAAATGTTTGTTTCTAATTCGTCTAATATCCTGCTTGATGAGTACCTAACTTCATCTGAGTATTGCACTCTGCCTACAAAGGTTTAATCAGAATTTATCCAATTCTGTAATCTTCTAAATTCATTTCCCGTTTATTCACTTCAATGCACTTTCTAGTTTTCCTCCGTTAAAACAGCTTGCTTTAAAAGAAAGAGCAACAAAGTTTCAGATAAGAAACGTGATTTAGATGTATTAAAGGGTACAAGTGAACCGAAGTTTATTTTCCATTACAAAAAACCTCGCTTCTCTCTTTTCCTCTAAACGAAACGAAACAATCTATTTAGAACCAATTGCAGTAAAAATCTCATCTGTACCGCGTTGGAGACGTAACGAATAAAATGTAATCCAGAACGAAGATAGCGGGTATCTGCATTTACATATGCTTAAAAAGCTTATGTCTGTATGAGTACAAAGTGAAATGCCGATTAATGGGCCGTTTTAGTATAGAGGGCAGATATAATATTCTCTCCATTTTGGACAGCCAACGTAATTATTATTCAATTCGTTGCGTTCTAATTAAGTTGGAAGTTTGAGTAGAGTTGGACAAATCAATTAGCAGCCTTCAGCATATAATATTGTAAAGATTAATTGAATAAACACAACACTTAATTACACAAGTTATTTTATTTCCTTTGACATTTTGCTTAGACTTTCCGGTAAATAACAGAATATTCGTAATCCTGGATAATAATTGCTGTATTTATTTTAACAATTTGATCTGAGATTAAATAAGACTTACATACTACGTATAAACAACTTACTTCAAATGATTCTCCATCGACGAATACTGAAATTCGGGTTTTCCTTGATTTTACCGACGTAATTAACTTTAATTAATGAAATAGAATTTTCAAGACGTTGGTAAGATTGGAATCTACGACTCCTGTTTGCCGGACTGGCACACTACGAATTACACCACAAAGTCTCTGAGGAAAGAATCCTTTTAGTATTGAGATATTCGATGCCTGTAATATCTCGACAAACATATCCTTATGTACCAAGTATAAGACTTCCATCGGCGAATACTGAAGACTCCGTTTTTCCTTAATTTTACAGACGAAATTAAACTTAATTGATCTAATAAAATTTTCAAGACACCGATAGGATTCGATCCTACGACTCCCGTTTGCCGTTCGTTCTTACAGAGACTCTGTGGTGTAGCTGGTAGCGCGCCCGTCCGGCAAACGGGAGTTTATTGCATTAATTAAATTTAATTACATGTGTAAAGTCAATATGCTCATAGCAATTTTTATCTGCCGAAACTCACTTTGAAGGGGAGATTTTCGGCCCTGTCAATATAACTAATAAGTGTAGAGCAACGCAAACTGCGCTGAAAGCTAGTGGCTGACGCATAAAAGTTTACACAAAATAAACACGGCCGGGACAATTCGGTATAAGCGTCAGTATAATCGACTCGAAACCCGATCTGTTGTGTATGCATCTACGCTGTTGTATACTACATCGTAGTTCTACGTTTGTTTTGAAAATGTTTCCTACATCGCGAAAACGACCAAAGTTGGACACAATAAGAGAATTTATTGCAGAAATGCCTGATTTAAAGTGTGATGGCGCTAAAATTCAATGTGTAGTGTGTAAAATAGATTTAATGTGTTGGTCGAAAAGTGATTGTCTACGGCACGTAAATAGTGCAGGGCATGTTTCAAAAAAAAATTTCACACGAGATTATAACAAATTTAAATTTAATTTATGTGTTTATTGCATGTAATTTACCATTTCATTTACTAAGGAAGAAAGCATACGCCTCGTTTTGGAATGAATATTCGGACTTTAAGTTACCAAGTGAGAGAACACTACAGAGAGTTGTGCCGTCTGCTCGTAAGCATGTCGAGAAAAGAATTAAATCGGAGTTGCAAGATAAAAAACTGTGGTTATGTGTGGACGAAACAACAGATCGTAAAAAACATCCTGTGGTTAATGTAATGGTACGCACAATGGAACCACATCGATCGTCACCCTCAATTTTACTAGCTTCCAAACGAATACAACAATGCACTGCCGAAGTAATTTCAATGTTGGTGTTAAATACATTGGAAAAGTTTGAACTTTCAACAAATCAACTGTTGATGTTTATGAGTGATGGTGCCGCAAACATGCTTGCTGTAGGTCGATCTCTTAAAAAACATTGTGCTAACTTGTTGCATATTACATGTAAAATTCATACTCTCAGTCTCGTAGCAGATAGTATCAGAAAATGTTATCCCGAGGTAGACGCTCTAGTAGTACATACAAAAGCTGTGTTTGTAAAATCCCCAAAACGTATTCGGGAATTTCAAGACTATGCCCCGGTATTCCTGAACCACCACAACCTATTCTTACTCGTTGGGGAACATGGTTAGAGGCTGCATTTTATTATCTTAAATATTTTGAGAATATAAAGAACGTGATTTTAGAATTCGATCCAAAGGAAGCTGCGGCTGTTCTGGTAAGCCGCTTGAAATTTCAGGATAGTCAAGTTAAAACACATTTGGAAACTATTCAGAACAATTAGGTGGGACTAGCGGATGCGATAGAAAAACTACAAAATTCTTCGGTGTCGTTAGTGGAATCATTGCAAATAGTGCAACATGTTCACACACAGCTATGCGCGATAGAAGACGCACGAAATGTTTGCGTTTTAGAAAGGTTTGAAAGTGTTTTAGATAAAGACTCTGATTTTGGCACATTAAGACAAATTTGTGAAGGTGCGTCAACAGAACCGTTAAGTTATTTGAAAGATTATTTTACTTACGCAAATATAACGTCACCAGATGTAGAACGTTCGTTTTCGGCATACAAAAACACTTTTTCTTCACGCCGTACTCACTTTGCCGAAACAACTTTGGAAACATATCTAATGTTACAAATATTAGATAGACACTATCCACTTTGTGATTTCACGAATGACTCTTAAAACGGTAAGTGTTTGAGCACGTATCACATTTAATTTATTTTGTGTAAACTTTTATGCGTCCGCCACTGGCTTTCAGCGTAGTTGCGTTGCTCTACTAATAACTACGAGTATATCTCTAAATGCAGTACGTATTTAGAGGTAAGTAAATGTTGTTTACCATTTTATTCCGTTGATAAATATTGTTGTGATATTTGGTTTTCCTTGGTTGGAAGGTGCTTTATTTGACAGATTGAACTATTTTAGTTCTATATTTTTACGAGGCGAAGCAGTATTAGTGACCTCATCCCTCTATATTCCCCTAGTTTGTTTTCTTTTCTCTGTCTTACACATGAAGGCATAAAGTAATTTCGTTAAAAAAGAGTCCAGTAAACAACAGATAAAATTCAAATTTAATTTTACTAACGGAAATTCAAATTATATTTCTTTAAAACAAATTATGTAAATGTATCGTATTTGGATAGGCAAATGCAATTTATGAATTTAAATCAACTTTCACATGTTAACCATATTTAACACACCGTACCTGGCACTACCGTACAGACAAAATTGAACTTCGTACTCAAGGGAGCGGATGGAATTTTGAATGATTAGAAAAGTCAAGATTTATTTATTCAAAATAATTAACTGGGGCTCTGGATAACAAAAACAATCAGAGACAGAATAAACAAGTTTTCGACAAACAGCAAATTTTAAAATTCTTCGATATTTTTATTCATATCTCGAATAAACATGAAACTGTTTAAATAAAAATTGTAGTGCATCATCCACCATACCCTCTTCGACATGTAGTTCGAAAATTACGATCCAAAGAGCAAGACCCAAGGACCAAGCTACCTGGTTTTCAACCGAAGGCTGTTACGATTTCGAAAAAAGACACCGAAGAGCTGTTTCGCTGAGATTCTGCTACAGGGTGCAGGTACCGAAAATTAAATATTTGGCCAGATAAATTTAAAAAGAAAAATTCAATTATTTTTAATTTAATATCCACATTTCAAAAAGCCTCAATTAAATAATTCAAAACTAGAAAGCTGTCGGATAGGGATTGATTTCGGTTTTTGTCCATTCTTTGTTTGTAAGAAATATTCTTTTAAAATGCAAATAAAGTTACTGTTTTTTTTTTAAAGATGAAATCGTTACGTTTTTCATTTTTTGATTTGCAAAAAGTTAAGTTAGATCCCACGATTAACGAAAACATTTTTAAAACGTTAGCCCTGAGATTTATTTAATTCAAATCTTTATTTACACACATATGATTACCATATATAAGGTGTTGCTAAATATTGTCAAACTCTTAGTTATATCCTTAAATAATATTAAATAACCGCTTCATCATAATTCTTTAGGCCAAGACCGCAATCAATTTATAATTAGCCTGCACAATTGAATTGATTGTTTGAAAAAGTCGAAAAATTAGCAAAAGCGAAATACTCTCGGTATATACTGTAATGTTTTAAAACGAGAGAAATTGATTTTTCTAAACTGGTTAATTACATTTTACGGTCGTAGAGAAATTGTTTGGCGTCCCTCCGCTTCTTTGTTCGCGATTATTTGATCACGGCCAATTAAGATATACCTTTGGAATTACAATAATTCAATTAAATTTTCTTATTCTAAAAATAAACTATTTGCAGAAGACAATCTGTCATGCAAGGACGCAACTTAGAGACTGACTCTATGATCTTAGACTTTGACATTACAGGCAATCCTTGAATGTTGATTTAATTTTAAATGTCAATCAATATAAAAGAAGTTCTACACAAGTATTAACATTTTTTCAAGAGTTGCAAATAAATGTGTTTTTATGTACCTAGGAATCTGAGAGCAACATAACAGTGCTATAATAGTTTTATAATGCTTGTTGCCATACCTTTGCGAAGATAAATACATATATAGGTATAGTAAACATTAATGGTATCAATATGCAGAGTACAAATGTAATTAATTCAAAAAAGGTGGTCGTTGAAGTTCTTGTAGTGTACACGTTTATTAATGGTAACGGTACTCTTCAAAAAAGTGCTTAAAACATAAAAAGTTATTATACCAGGAGCAACGAATGAATGAGAAGACATGATATTGAAGACGGCGATTCCGATATGGGAAGTCTTGGTTTTAGAAAGCAAAGTTAGTTGGATGTTCAAACAGTCCTGGTCATAATCACAGTATTTAATTAGAACTTCAGCTCAATTTTCTTTTCTTTTTTGCATTTCATTTTGACTGATTCTATTTTTATTATTTTTTTTTTTGATAGGAGGAAATGCATCATGCACACTATGAGCTTAGGCTCTATCGCAGCATGGTGTGTGGGGCTTTAACCCACTAAAACCTCCCTTGTCGCCTCATCACCCTGGAACTGCTCTTATGAGTATATCATCAGGGATGATTGCTGTCTCTTACATATCGGTCTTACTTATGTCCTTCTACTATCCAGCTCCTTGCGGCGCATTATTTTTTGCATCAGGTTTCTAACTACATTCCATGTTTCTGGATCCTCCGTCATTACGGATATCAGATTTTCCACAGACAGTTCCCTGTCTAGTCGTGCATAAGTGTCCTGCCTCGGCGTTATCCATCTCTCGCAGTAAAAAAGGGTGTGTTCCGGTGTATCAACTTGATTACAGTACCTGCAGGTGTCGCTCTCTGTTTTATGGATCTTTTTTGCGAAGGTTTGGAAATTACCGTGCCCCGTCAGCAATTGTGTTATGTAGTAATCCAGGTTTCTGTGTTTGCAGTCCAGCCATTTTGCGAGATCTGGTATAAGCCTTTTCGTCCATTGGGCCACCTTGATGTTATCGTCCCACTCTCTTTGCCACCTTCTAATTGACTCTTCTCTGACGCGACGTCTGACCTCTGCAAAAATCTCTGTGCCCAAATCCTGAAGGTCCCTCCTTTCTAGCACCAACAGGTCCATTGGCACCGTCCCTGTGATTACCTGAAGCGCCCTTGTCGAAGTGGTTCTATATGCGCAGGCCATTTGCAGCAGCATTTTCCGTTGAACTTTTAATATCATATACCAAATGGGGGCTCCGTAAAGTATTATAGACTGAACCACTCCACACAGAACTTCGCGCTTGCTAGTTTGTGGACCACCTATATTAGGTATCAGTCTACACAGGGCAGCCGCCTTCTCCTCAGCTTTCGCTGTGGCTCTTTAACATGCTCGCCAAATCTGCAGCCCTCTCCAACAATAATACCCAGATAGCGCAACGACTTCGTCGGTCTGATCGTGGTTCCCATTAATGAGAATCGCACGTGTCTTTTCTTTTTCCTGGGTCCCCTCAAAATGACTGCTTCTGTTTTTTCCGGAGCAAGCTGCAACCGGTTTTCCTCCATCCATCTCCCAATACGATTCAGAGATTCCTCAACTCTGTAAACTATGGCTCTCTCGTTTGTGGCTGTCACAACTATCGCCAGGTCGTCGGCGAAACCAATTGACATCACGTCCCGCGCCAGCCGCAATCACAGCACATCATCATATAAAATGTTCCACAGAGTTGGCCCCAAAACCGAGCCCTGGGGCACAGCCACGGTTATGTCTAAAACCTTACCCTTCTCTAACATTATCTTTCTGTTATTGAAATACTGGATTATTATATTGATGAGGTACCGGGAAATATCTCTTCTCCGAAGCGCCTGTATTACTTTGCTCCACGTTGACTGATTCTATTGTCATTTGACACCTTGAATCAATAAACGTTATTATTATTATTATTATAACTAGGTCAGGAAATCGTCTAAAAAATCCTTTCCATATAAGAAATCGGTAAACGTCAAGGAGTTACTGTAATTATAACAAAGTTTCTTGCATTCTGCAGTAAAATATCAACGTACTAGAACTTTTAGTAATTATTTCAAAATGTTTGCATCTAAATGTTTTTGTTGAAATTATGAGCATTAGTAAAGAGGGCATTAGGTGAAGTTACGGTTGGTAGAAGTCGGGACAATGGAGTAGCGATAAGTAGAGGTGGCACTCTGGGCGGTGCGATAGGGTCGAATCTGTTGTTGCGTGTAGATAAATATACGTGGTATATATGTGTAGTGTAGTTAGGTTAAATATATATTAGCACAGATGTTACATTGGTACAAATGTAGAAAGCCGCACGAGGCAAGAGAGATATACACAACATGACGTTGTACCTGTATGCATTTTGTTAAGTTCCTTAATAAATAATATTTAAGAAAAATAAGGTGTCTAATTTATCCAGTAGTAAAAAGGTTACTACATTACAATATGCATCTCCGATCGGCGGTCGATGTTAATATTCGCTTAGCACAGTCGGCTCGCTGTTTGTGGGTACGTATATATTTACTATGACGCTGTCGCGCCGCCCGAAGGTGCCAGCTCTAGTGATCAGTGAGCAAGTACCTAGTGTAAATGGAAAGAGGTTGTACTTAATTATCCAGTAAAGTCAGTAATAAAGAATAGTACTATCGTTCACACAAGTAAGTGGTATTATTAGCTACCTAAATATTTTGTGAATAATAGTAACTTATGTATATACACGATTTCCAAGAAACTACGTGTCACCAAACCAGAGAAACCGCGTTGTGAGAGAGATACATGATTGACCGGAAGCTGGACATTTAGGATTTAGGGACTATATTACATTGAAAGCCGCAAATAGCTGCGAGGTTCGAAATTGTGCCAAGAAATGCGACTCTTGTAATAAGTGTAAGTTTAGTCAGCAGAAACCGTGTGGAGAAATGTTATACTGACTAGTTGATTTACTGTACCACAGATTTGATGAGACATTTTCCCTGTTCAAAAAAATTTTCATACGATTGCTTGAAACGCAGGACAAGTTTACCAAGAGTGTCAACCTCCCTGGCAGACTTCTGCCAAAACTGTTTGTCATTTGGAGATCCAAAGACACTAACCTGTCACAATGACTCGCAATTCGCTAGCCACTTATTCCGAAATGCCGTAGAGGGTTCAATAGTTTCCGTTCGCCTCACTGCTTCGTAATTGTCGTAGCAAAAACCCGCGGGACATGTTGCCGCAATTTTTGCTGATGAATAATGGAATCTCTTTCTACCGCTGATCATGTTTGCTATCAATAGCGTCAAACATGAGATGACCGGTTCTCTCCTGGCTTTCCTTAACACTGACAGGGAATTGATACCACCAAACTCCTTATGGAGGGAAGCAATAAATTTTGCCGGTGAAGATGAATTTCAGGTCCAGGAGTTAATACCCACATTGAACAAGTTGGGGGATTTTTATCGAGTAGTATGAATACGCTTAGTAGAAAATTACCAACGTCAAAGTCGACCAAGATAACCGCATCTACGATATCAAGAGGGCTTTCTTTCCACCTGCTTTCCCTTATTTATGAATTGAGTGTAGGAATGATCCACAAGGCTATAATATGGCGAGCCTATCAACCATCCATTGTACTTCGAAGTGAGAAGCTCAAAGATGGAAATATTCTATGCGCCTTCCCAAGTCAAGGGGAAACAATTATCCTAAATGTTGTCGTCCTATCAGTCTCAGATTCTTTTTATTGAAGGCGCCTGAAAATTGCGCGTGCGATAGCTTAAGAAACGAATACTGCCCGCTCATACTCCACAGAAATCAACACGTTTACACTACGGGAAGGTCCACAGGGTCACTTTTGGACATCCTTTCGGGCAGAATCAAACGATAAAGGCATTTTATAAATAGCGATCCTATCAACATGAATACCTTTTTGTTTATTTCCTTTTATATTTTTATTAATTTTCTCGATTATTGTTTGAAAGTTTAAAGTTAACCCCGAACTTACCCTCTGTTTGTTATCCATGAATATGAATTATTCCCCATTAGATTGTCCTTATCTTCAAATGAGATTTGTAGACAAACACATCTAGTAAACGCAAGTGCTGAATTTAACATCAAAATACAACGTAATATGAGAATATAGTAGCACCAAATAAAGATAGATATATTACTTACTTATTTCTTCTTGCTTACCTACCCTTATCTCGTGTAAGGCATTGTGGAGTTTGGCTGTTAGATTATGCTCTTCTGACTTATTTCCCGCCATCTCTTTCTGTGCTGTGTAGTCTGCTGTGTATTCTCGCATTTTTCTCCCTCTTTACTACTGCTAATCTTACATCCTGCAACCATGTTCTTGTAGGTCTTCCCCTTGTTTTCTTATTTACTCTGGCTTCTGGAACTTGTCTTACTATTCCGCTAGCTTGCATTCTCCTCACGTGTCTGTACCATCTCATTTGGGCTTCCTCGATGACATCCACTATGGGTTTCACTTCCAGATTACTCCTAATAGTTGTATTCCTAATTATATCTCTTCTCGTATTGTTCTCAATACTTCTAAAGAATCTCATCTCTGTTGCCATTATTCTTGTTCGGTTTCTTTACCTCATTGCCCACGATTTTCAGAATGTTAATAAAGGTGTGTGATGTTTGATTAATAAAAGTCCGGTTAAACTTAACAAATTACTTTATTATTTAACACCCGCTGAATAGTACATAATGCAACTGCACTAAGGCAATGCCAAAATCATACTGGAAAAGTACTGATACGTATATGCATAGCTAGGAGAGCACAAAAAACGAATACAAGAAATAAGCTAAATATAATATTTCTATTACTGCATACTGTTATAACAAGGTGTTATAACTTTTTTGAATATTTGAACCTTAATGTCTTTTGGAATTTTCTTGTTTCATATCTTTTATGCTATTGTAATATTTTTCTCCTGCTGTCATACTTTCTGATATTTCCTCATTCAACCTTCCATCCTCTGATATTGTTGATCCCAGGTATTTAAATATTTGCACTTGTTCTAGTCCCCCTTCATCTGCTTACTACATTTTGTTGTCGTGCCTTTCCTGTTGTCATGGTTTTTGTCTTTTGTTTGCTGATTTTCATGTTGATTTCTTCCAAAACCCTTTTATAGATCTGTATGTTATTATCGAAGATTCTTTCATCTTACGCATAGCAGAGTTCACTCGTGTCTATTCTTATCATCTTCTAGTAACCAATTTAATATATTTTGACCTCCTTTTTCCTTTCTTTTATTGCTTCATCCAGGATCAAGGAGAACAGTAACGGGCTCAGGATACACCTTTACCTAAGACTAGGGTTATTTCAAAAATTTTTGATTTTTCTTGCCTTGTTCTTACATAATTTGTTGTTTTTGTATAAAATTTATACTCTTGCTTCTAATCCTGTCGAAGGCTTTCTCTTAGTCTATAAAGCCGAGATGTATCTCTTTGTCTTCTCCTATTGCCTTTTCTCCTTTTCCCCTAGTTGTCTCATGATAAAGTGTTTATTATTTACTCCCCTATTTGGTCGAAAACCAAATTGGGTATCTTCTGGAGTTTTTTCTAGATTTTCATTTAACCGTTTTTTAAATATTTTAGCATAAGTTTTCGCTACTGTGTTAATTAGCAGTGGCACATTTTACTATCTCTTTTTTTACATATGTAATATTTTTATTTTTTATTAGTTTTCTGGTAGTGCTCTCATCATATCGGTTGTTATTCTATCATTGCCTGGCGCCAAAACATTCCTAATTTTAACTTCTGTATAGCTTTAGTATTGGGACGTTGTAAGCTTTATTAATTTAAACGATTTCAATTCAAAATTACAATTAGTTGATTACAATCATATAAAGGTGTTTACGCCAAAAGATTAAGAGATCTACAATTATAAAATTATGCAAAACTTCACTACTAACAGTTTTAGATTCAATTATTCCCAAAATCAAATCAAAATATACATCCATTTGACACACGACTGTCGTATCGAGAAAGAAACGTGGTGTAGTTAACGGAATGGGTTCAGCTCTTAAAACATTATTTGGCACGTTAGATAATGCTGATGCCAAACGATATGATAACGTTATAAATTCGGTAATGCATGAAGAACAAAATCTTAATCACGTATTGGAGGATCAATTCAAGTAGTAAAAACGACACTTGCTAATTTTAATAATACTATTACCAATGTTGAAAGAAACGACATGATATTTTCAGCAAATTTTAATCGTATTCAGAAAATTTGGAATAATTCAACAAAAATGTTACTCTTATTATTATTTACTTCGCATCATTTTGATCCTGTTTTACTCTTCTGTTTTTTGTCTGTTAAATGTCTGCCCTTCTTGAAATATTCTTTCAATCTTTCCATTATGTTTTCTTCATCTCTTAACATGTTTCCGCCTTTGTCTTTAACATTTTTAATTGCTTCTACCTTCTTTGTCCCATTTTTTCTCCAAACTTCTGCCATGACTTCTCTTTCTATTCTTTAATTATTCTCTTAACCTGTCTCCTTTGTTTGTATTCCACGTTTTTCTTTTGTGTGCAGATATTTCGTTAATTTGTTCTTATTTGTTGTTATGCTGTCTTTACTTTGTCAGGTCACCAGTTGTTTTCTTAATATTTCTATTTACTATTTTTGTTATCCTACATACGTTTTCAGCTGCTGTTAGTATGGCATATTGTAGTTTCTCCCATTTCTTTTCTATGCTGTTCCCTTTGTTTTTTCCCAATATTTCTTCACATTTTTTTTTTAATTTTTCCCTTATCTCTTTTTGTCTCAGTTTGTGGCATATTATTTTTGTGTTTATTATTTTTCTCTTATTTTTCCCTTCAACTCCTTTTTTTCCTAGTTTTAAAAGTGTTTACTTTGTAATTCTGTTCCTCTTTCTACTTCTATATCTCTAACTTGTTTACGAGAAAGTAATCTGTAATGGAACTTTCATTTCTAGATCGTACGTGTTTTGTTATTTTGTATATTTCTTTTTTCTTAAAATGCATGTTTCTATTTTTAGTTGGTTTTTTAAGCATCATTTTATGGTCCGTTCGCCATTACTATTTTCGGTTTTTTCGATATGTGTGTTTTAGTTCAATTTCCCTTCCTTTTGTTTTCAGTTATTAGTATTACTTCTATCGAATAATGTCTCACTTAACAAAATTACATTGGAAATTATTTGTTGAAGTACAAATGTTGTTTGATGAATTAAGTAAAGTTTAAATTCTTTATGCAAGGAAAACAGATTTTTTCTGATGTATTTATGTCTCGATCTTTGTTTGAAGTAGGTAAGGTAACGAGATTGTACAAACAGTGCCCTCGGCGCTGTACTGGTTTTATAATATCTAACTTAATAGCTTCCAATCGGAAAAGATCAAAATGTCAGAAAAAAGTCCATGGACGCGTAACGGCAAAATAATTGTAAGTCTTTTGTTTATTTCGTTTAATCTCGTGTCAGTTGCAGCTGACGCGGCTATAGATTGTATGTTCGAAGCCGCGTTAACAGCAAATAGCCCAAAAGGGGACAATAATTCCAAACCGAGGGAAAACTGACTGTGATTCATGTTTGTACTAGCGTCGTGTGCGTGTGTACAGTATGCTTCCCTGCTCATGTTTGTGTGAATTTGCAGAGTGAGTTCCACGTGCTGGTGCGTCACACCCATACTATGTCCATTCGCCGCAGAACACTTTGATGCGTCACTGACGGCGGTGGTAGCATTGCAGTGATATTAGCAACCCTTACATGTACACGCGTGCAAGCAATGACGGTAAATAATGTTTAGATAAACTACTACATAGAGGTTGAACGTCGATGGGTTTAAGTGATGCTCGATCAACGATTTAAGATTTATCGATAAAGTACAAGACGTTTGAAATTAAAACTAATTAGAAATGAAAATATTGGTCTATTCTTAGTTTTTAGTTCCTAAAGAGACACAGGAAAGAACAGTAATTTAATACTAATAATAATATTTATTGTCTCTCTAATACATATGCATTATATATTTTATAAATCTGAATTTTAAATGTTACCGTACTTACATTATGTTAGTCAGCAGATGCCGACGCCAGAGTACAGATCAGGCCCAATCGTTCAGTTCGAATGCTCTTAGTTTAAATGCTTCCCTAAGGAAAGTATACAATGTTCTGGTTTGTGGTACCGATACCTCATGCCGTAAAATATCTGTACTGTCTGTTATATTTCGCAGTAGGATACCCTTTCTTAGGCTTTTGTATATAGGGCAAGCAAACAAAACGCGTTGGAAACTTTCTGGAACTTGCAAATTACATACGGTGCATATTCCCTCCCTTGCAATAGTATAGCTGTTCTTCTGAATATAGAGTTTCGGTGTTGTGTCGTTAGCTCAACTGTGGCGGTTAGAGCGGTTAGAGAGCCAACTGGCCTTGGGGCCAGGACATTATATTAATAATATAAGTCCAGATAACGACGATCGTAGGGGAATGAAAATTAAACTCAATCTTCTGGTCGATTTCTCCAATTGTAATTCGTCAAAATTAATGGAATATTAATCTAAAACAAGCAACAGCGTAAATTGAGAGGTATTACAAACATTATTTTATCAATTAAATCTTTATCTCAACGGTTTAAGTAAATTGTTGGTAAAATTTCACGTTTAAACCTTGGCAGACCGTATTAGCTCATAGATTTGCCTTTCTGTCAGCTGGTAGCGTTCCTCCATGCGTTCTTCTATGCTATTTTTTTCTTACAAATAACATCAATTCATCGAAATGATGTTATAAAAGTTTATATTTGGATTTCATTTATCAAAATTTGCTGCGGAATGAAACAATCGCCGATCTTTCGCGATTAAAAATAAAAGAAAGATAAGCGACGCCAAAAATTTCATCAATTCTGATTCAGCCCTCGTTGAATTAATGTGCAAAAATTACCCAAAACAAGCTCTGTATAAACCCCTCCGCAATGAATAAGTCTCCAGTCAGTGTGTAGTTACAGCCATGAAGATGTCACATTTAAGTGTGGACGAAACGTCGGCTAAAGCTACGACAACGACGCGGTTCCAACCCGGAAACCAAGAGAACAGTGTTAAAGATTTAATTTTGTTTCGCGTTCCAATAACGTCGAAAATCTGTATTTTTCGTTCAAAGGCTACATAACGCCTACTAGTGGCGGCCGATGGAATCGTAAATGAGAGTTCAATTACAACGCTTCATTTTCCGTTGCATAATACAATGTACACGATATGCAACGGAAATACACCAGAAAATCGAAGAGTTATATTGCAGCTCCGCAGCTACAGTGCACCAGCTGCTGCTGACGCCTGCAATAACAACCGCCTTCAAATTGCATTGACGCTAATATATGCATGCTGCAAGTTAGATTTTGAAATTTGATTTATCATTTGGTATAAGGTCGTATACGTAGGTACATTTACTTTTGTATGCATTTTAATCCGATTTTTGTTAGTTTTCTTTGGTGATTCATGGCTTAGCTTAATGAAGGAAAGATTGTTTCATAATTTTGAATGTGATGCATCTTCTGAATTAGGTGTCGCCCTTCTGTTTTAATGCACTGTATTTCAGTTAACAAAAATGTAGTTTTCGTGTAGTGTGCATACTTTTTCGGGCTATAAACAACATTTATAACCATTTCTGGCTCTTGCCAAATTTGAACTTTGCAAACATTTCCTTCTAAGAGCAAATTTAATTGAGTAAATTAAATTGGACTTGCGCTTCGGCAGATATGTTGGTTTTATTGTGCCTGTTAACAAATTGAGAAAGAACTTTGTTTTTCGAATTTATTAGCCTTTACGTTTCATTGCTTACTGTTGGAAGTTTTATAAGGTGAACAAGATTGGTGGCTCTTCTTCTTATAATTTTTGTAATGATAAATCAATTAAATTATCTCCCTCCCTCAAAGAAAAAAAATCTAAAAACAGATAAATGCTAGTGGGATCTTAGAATTCAGCAAAAAAAAAACAACCAAAATTAAAAGAAACAAAAATTTAGTGCCAAACAGAATACAAATTTATTAAAAAGTAATTATATCGCCCTTACAACTTCAATTGATGTTAATTATTAACATTCGTCTAAAATAATCCTCACCGATAGCAAAAAGTTTTTTACATTATAAATGATTTTCAAATATTAAAGAATTAGCTAAAACAAACAATGTCGTCGGTAGTGTCTTAAAAAAAAAGAAACTTGCTTCAAACTCATGGTTCCCAAATTCTTTGTAACAGATACAAATTCCAATTTGGTAGTTCGAATTTACTTACTTGTACGTTCAAACATACTACAATTCTTCTGTATGTATGAAAATATTAATAATAACTAGAGCAACGCAAACTGCGCTGAAAGCCAGTGGCTGACGCATAAAAGTTTACACAAAATAAACACGGCCGGGACAATTCGGTATAAGCGTCGACTCGAAAGCCGATCTGTTATGTATGCATCTACGCTGTTGTATACTATATCGTAGTTCTACGTTTGTTTTGAAAATGTTTCCTACGTCGCGAAAACGACCAAAGTTCGACACAATAAGAGAATTTATTGCAGAAATGCCTGATTTAAAGTGTGATGGCGCTAAAATTCAATGTGTAGTGTGTAAAATAGATTTAATGTGTTGGTCGAAAAGTGATTGTCTACGGCACGTAAATAGTGCAGGGCATGTTTCAAAAAAAATTCCACACGAGATTATGACAAATTTAAATTTAATTTATGTGTTTATTGCATGTAATTTACCATTTCATTTACTAAAGAAGAAAGCATACGTCTCGTTTTGGAATGAATATTCGGACTTCAAGTTACCAAGTGAGAGAACATTACACAGAGTTGTGCCGTCTGCTCGTGAGCATGTCGAGAAAAGAATTAAATCGGAGTTGCAAGATAAAAATCTGTGGTTATGTGTGGACGAAACAACAGATCGTAAAAAACATTCTGTGGTTAATGTAATGGTGCGCACAATGGAATCACATCGACCGTCACCTTCAATTTTACTAGCTTCCAGACGAATACAACAATGCACTGCCGAAGTAATTTCAATGTTGGTGTTAAATATATTGGAAAAGTTTTAACTTTCAACAAATCAACTGTTGATGTTTATGAGTGATGGTGCCGCAAACATGCTTGCTGTAGGTCGAATCTTTTTAGTATTGAGATATTCGATGCCTGTAATATCTCGACAAACATATCCTTATGTACCAAGTATAAGACTTCCATCGGCGAATACTGAAGACTCCGTTTTTCCTTAATTTTACAGACGAAATTAAACTTAATTAATCTAATAAAATTTTCAAGACACCGATAGGATTCGATCCTACGACTCCCGTTTGCCGTTCGTTCTTACAGAGACTCTGTGGTGTAGCTGGTAGCGCGCCCGTCCAGCAAACGGGAGTTTATTGCATTAATTAAATTTAATTACGTGTGTAAAGTCAATATACTCATAGCAATTTTTATCTGCCGAAACTCACTTTGAAGGGGAGATTTTCGGCCCTGTCAATATAACTAATAAGTCTAGAGCAACGCAAACTGCGCTGAAAGCTAGTGGCTGACGCATAAAAGTTTACACAAAATAAACACGGCCGGGACAATTCGGTATAAGCGTCAGTATAATCGACTCGAAAGCCGATCTGTTGTGTATGCATCTACGCTGTCGCATACTACGTCGTAGTTCTACGTTTGGTTTGAAAATGTTTCCTACATCGCGAAAACGACCAAAGTTGGACATAATAAGAGAATTTATTGCAGAAATGCCTGATTTAAAGTGTGATGGCGCTAAAATTCAATGTGTAGTGTGTAAAAAAGATTTAATGTGTTGGTCCAAAAGTGATTGTCTACGGCACGTAAATAGTGCAGGGCATGTTTCAAAAAAAAATTCCACACGAGATTATAACAAATTTAAATTTAATTTATGTGTTTATTGCATGTAATTTACCATTTCATTTACTAAGGAAGAAAGTATACGTCTCGCTTTGGAATGAATATTCGGACTTTAAGTTACCAAGTGAGAGAACACTACAGAGAGTTGTGCCGTCTGCTCGTAAGCATGTCGAGAAAAGAATTAAATCGGAGTTGCAAGATAAAAAACTGTGGTTATGTGTGGACGAAACAACAGATCGTAAAAAACATTCTGTGGTTAATGTAATGGTGCGCACAATGGAATCACATCGACCGTCACCTTCAATTTTACTAGCTTCCAAACGAATACAACAATGCACTGCCGAAGTAATTTCAATGTTGGTGTTAAATATATTGGAAAAGTTTTAACTTTCAACAAATCAACTGTTGATGTTTATGAGTGATGGTGCCGCAAACATGCTTGCTGTAGGTCGATCTCTTAAAAAACATTGTGCTAACTTGTTGCATATTACATGTAAAATTCATACTCTCAGTCTCGTAGCAGATAGTATCTGAAAATGTTATCCCGAGGTGGACGCTCTAATAGCACATACAAAAGCTGTGTTTGTAAAATCTCCAAAACGTATTCGGGAATTTCATAGACTATGCCCCGGTATTCCTGAACCACCACAATCTATTCTTACTCGTTGGGGAACATGGTTAGAGGCTGCATTTTATTATCTTAAATATTTTGAGAATATAATGAACGTGATTTTAGAATTCGACCCAAAGGAAGCTGCGGCTGTCAAGGTAAGTCGCTTGAAATTTCAGGATAGTCAAGTTAAAACAGATTTGGAAATTAATCAGAACAATTACGTGGGACTTTCGGATGCGATAGAAAAACTACAAAATTCTTCGGTGTCGTTAGTGGAATCTTTGCAAATAGTGCAACATGTTCACGCACACTTATGCGCGATGGAAGACGCAAGAAATGTTTGTGTTTTAGAAAGGTTTGAAAGTGTTTTAGATAAAGACTCTGATTTTGGCACATTAAGACAAATTTGTGAAGGTGCGTCAACAGAACCGTTAAGTTATTTGAAAGATTATTTTACTTACGCAAATATAACGTCACTAGATGTAGAACATTCGTTTTCGGCATACAAAAACACTTTTTCTTCACGCCGCACTCACTTTGCCGAAACAACTTTGGAAACATATCTAACGTTACAAATATTAAATAGACATTATCCACTTTCTGATTTCACGGAGGACTCTTGAAACGGTAAGTGTTTGAGCACGTATCACATTTAATTTATTTTGTGTAAACTTTTGTGCGTCCGCCACTGGCTTTCAGCGCAGTTGCATTGCTCTAATAATAACTCACAATAATGATTTTGAAGGAACTCTTTCAGTCAAAAAGTTTTTCCGATCCGCTTCTACCTAGTTTTTCTTAATATCCAACGTACACTTTTATTTAGATAGGATGGCTATAAAAAAGTTTTCCAGTTTGCGTTCGAAAATTCTTGCATATCCACAGCGACACAGGTTAATTTTGACATACGAGAAAAATTCACAGTTTCATTATAGTTTTGTAATTGAAATAATGCATGTTAGTATTATTTATAGATACAATCACAAAATTCCTATAATATTTTATTTAGTAATGAGCAGTATAATTAGAAAACTATAGCGAAATTTCGATTTCGGCGACTGTTACAAGAAAGCAGACAAGGTGGATAGTGTCTGTGATACGCGCACATGAAAAGTAGACACAAAAACAGATGCCAAAGTTTTGTTATGTAGGAGTGTGAGGTGTAGCAGATTTATAGATTACATTTGCATGCCGTACAAACTTACGGAAACAATATTCCTGAAAACATTAAATCAAACGTGAAATGGTTCTGCACCAGTAAACAATAACAAGCAAGATGAAAAAGATGAACTTAGGAACATTACCGAACTTACGCACATCCTATAAATATTGTTCAACTAATAATCGATGACTTATCTAAAGAACTGTTTATTTTAAAGCAACTATAGAAAGTGGAAATGGAACTCCACGCCCCATTCAAAATAAAGAGCATGTAAATCCTACTGGAAACACATCTAAAGTAACTCAAAAGAAATCTACGAATAATATTGATACAGCGAAAATGAAATTGCGATCTCAGGCAATAAAGGGCGCAGCAGTGATGAATACCTTCAAAAATTCGGATGAAGTGTGTAACGAAGAACGCGATCGAAAAGAGAAACCAAACGCGAAAAAAGATATGAAAAGCACAGTGGTCAATCATCCGGTTACTATAACACGAAAAAAAAAACTATTAGACGAAAAAGTGTATATACTACACTTACAGCAATCAAAATGGATCCTCATATCTAATTTTATAAATGCTATTAATGAAAATTATATTAAAAAACATCGAATTCAATGGCACTGCTATATATAAGAATGCTATAAATTAGATATTAAGAATGTAAATATTGTGGCATGAAAAATTGCTATAAATGACAATTTAGTGGAAAAAATACTCAATGGCCCGCAAACGCTGAAATTTGAAAACGAAAGTAATAGACACAACGAGAATAAAAACCCAGAAAACCAAAAAATTACTGTTTTGCATCAAAATATATAAAGTATGTGCAATAAAATCAATGAGCTGTTACTATTCTTAAACTGTGACACGATAGACTTCTAAATCTGGCAGAACACTGGCTAATTCCAACCAATTATTTTCTTTAAAAATGGATGCCTATAAGAGGCTTCTTGTTACTGCAGGTCCCTAAAATCGCAGGGTGTATCGTGTATTCCGGTGAAGGAGAATATACCGTTCGTGTAATTGGATGAGCTTAAAGAGAGAAGCAGAGAAACAGGACTATTAAACTGCTTGAAATAAACATTATAATAATAAACACGTCCTAGTGTTATGCAAACGGCTTTTAAGGTCCTGGAGGATATTCTTGAATGTATCTACTTGACGTGATTTTAACAGGAGATTTTAATACAAACCTCACCTAAACCAAGAGTTCAAACACAAAATAAATGTTGGTCAGAGATTTAATTTGCAAGAAATTGTATTTGTAGCAACTAGAGTTGCACAAAGGTCGTCCACTTGCATTCACAACATATTCACAAATACAGCAGATTACAGAAATATGCAATATATTCTGCATTTTCAGACCATCTCACGCAGATACTTATCGGGGTGTTCGTACGAACCAGTTATGGGCAATCAGAAAGGAGAGTATTTTCAGAAGGTGGTAATCTCAGATCAGGTAAATACTGCGGAGTAGCAAAACATTGATCTTGACTGCAATTTGTTCAATGAAACTATATAAAGTCTTATACATGCAACGTGTCCCCTGAAGACACAAACCACAAAGAGCTCTAAAACTCCAAACCTTTGAATGACGCTTCGGATAATACATAAATGCAGACAAAAATGTATTCTGTATGAAGATGCACTAAATAGTAAAATAAACTGCGAAGCACATACAAACTGCTGTGAGAATCTAAAGAATGAAATACAGAGAATAAAAATGACCTTTATTTCAAACTTTATAAAAACCGCTGGCAACAAAATGGCAGCCACTTGGAAAGTTGTTAAAAACGTTATCAATAAGGATAGTAGAAATAAATTTTGCCCATATGTGATTAGGAAGAGCTTGTTAACAGATTTTAACAATTGGCTAATAAAAATGTGCGAAAACTCTGACAGTGACATTGAAGTCGATATGAGAATGATCACACATTGATAAAACTGTGTCTTAACATTTAACATCATCCTATGAAGTATACAGTGTAACTCTCTCTGTGTAACACAAATTCGGTAGGACATGACAATATGCCAACTAATTTGCTAAAGTATTGTGCTGCTAATCTTGCCATACATAGCAACATTTGTTAATAATACTATCAAGACAGGTATATTCCCCGATATATTAATATGATGACTGTCACGTTGACATGCAAAAATCACATAGGAAACTGTAGAGCAATATCTTCATTGCCTAATATTTCGCAAATTGTTGAAAAGTCATCATAAAGTACTGAATGTAACGCAAACCAGTTTTGTTAAGGGTAGGTCCACCACAAGCACAACTTATCAGGCAATAAAGGATATTTTGGATGGAATTAACAAAAATGAATGTACTGTTAGAATATTCATGGACCTAACTAAACCCTCTGACTGCGTTAATCATCGAAAGTTCCATCAAAAGCTTGGTTCAATGAGTTTCGTTGGGAATGGAGTCTTATCTGTCTGACCGCGGAGGTAGATAACACAGGAAAAATCATTTATTATAACTGGCAGAAGACTGAGCGAGGCATAGCTTAAGGCTCGATGCTCGGTTTGCTTATATTAATGAGCTGCCGCACCCAGTTCAGCACAATACAGTATTACATATGTATGAGATGTATCGGATGATACATACTAAAAGACAACAATAGTGTGGAGCTGGAGGATGAGTTATGTAGGACACTGGCCACTTTTGACAGTTGGTTTAGTCAAAATGGCTGAACATGCAAAAGACATCCATTATCCATTCCAACTATTTCAAGCATCCTCTGCAATTTATATATAACAACACTGACGAGGAGGTTCCTTTTCTGGGGCCACCTGATATGCTCATTGAATCTAGTACCTATCGCTCGTTTCGTTTGATTAATATAGGCTTTATCATAGTCATTACATGCAACTTTATAAATTCCCGACCTTTATTTCATGTCCGGTTTATCTTTCGGATTGCCAAGAAGGTTTTCTCGAGAATAGGGATAAACAAGCATGGTAGAATTAGAATCTTTTCTTACATCATTCGGTGACGCGACTGAAAATGGGGACCCGCGAGTCCTTGAAATGGCTGTTCCGAATTAATTAATAATTTGTGTGGTGCGGAGTGTGCCGATACTTAGTGCTGTTTGTTATTCAGATAACCTCGTACAACAGCGTAGTGTGGAGCTGCTCCGTCATGCTGCAGCCACATTTCTTCCCGGATTTCAGGAGCAACATTTGTCAATAATCGTGGTAGTTCATTTTGTAAAAAGTCCAAGTCAATTTAAGTTACGCCCAGTTACAAAAGTGAAAACGTTCTTTGAAATCCTAATTAGTAAGCTCCTAATGCAATTGAATATGGTAAGGATGTAAACGATTTTTCTTTAATTGTGTGTAAGTTGTGTGAATAAGGCGCAATACACATGCGACATATCTTTGCTTATAACTGAGGGTAACAAATCCTTGTTTTCTGATCACCTACTTGGAAATTCAATTGCTTACAACCAATAAACCCTTAACTAATTTTGCATACGTTGCGGGGATCAAATTCGCCATTATTCAATCAACCCTATGCAATGAGGTATTCTACAAAACGTAGAAAATAACAAACAACATTCAGTCATCTAAAATACATGTGGTAATATGTCTATGACGTTGTTCCAAAGAAAATTCAATTTATCGCATGTATGCAAATCCAATTTCGATGATTTACGATTCGCGGTCATTGAGGTAGAAGTTATAGGTAATCCGGCCAATTGAACTGTGTAGGTGCTTGGTTAATATTGATCTGTGAAAGGCAACCGCGGAGAACATTTGAGAAATATCTTCCCTACTACCACCGTTTGAACAAGGATATGTAATTTTGCTTCTTAGATTTATCAAGTGCTTTCAAGTATTTTTTACAGTGAACATGAGAACAAAATCGAGAGAAATTACCACTGTATTAATAGTAGCTACGCGACATTTCCCGAATGAAGTTTTTGTAGGGACGCCGTTATAACTTCCTCTTTGGTGGTACGTCATTTCAATTATTATAAAACTAGCGTTTGCTATACAAATTTGGTTCCCGTACTATTTACTTTCGTACTATTGCAGCCTAAATGTTTATTTTCCTTCAGTGCCCTTTTTGGAATGAACCGACTATCGTAGTTTTATCAGTTGTTCAGTATCGTAGCTTTATCAGTGTTACTAAGATTATGGCTTATTAGTGCATAGTTACATAGGAGCCTTAACTAATTTCAGGAATGTTAATGGAAATCAGCTTCTTGTGCCAAAAATTTTGATGCATGTTGATTTGAAAGTAGTTGGTTATTTCTTACTTGTATATTAAAATAAAACGCTGTTTCGTGATAAGCATCATTGAAAACAATTAAAGTGTGAAAATTACAAGAGTGCACTGGTTACCGTTCCTTTTTACTATCAGCTATTGCAGCTAGGTATAGACTGTTTGAGAAGCCACTGAATGTAAAACAATTTACCTTCGTTCACTCTTTTTTCAAAACGATCCCTGATGACCGCATTCCAGCAGAATGGTTACAATGGACCGAAGAAAATAAAATTACTGTGCTTTTGTACACCTCAAGAAATCTAGCGGTTAATTCCATTGAAATTATTTGGATGCCCGTAGGAACAAAATGCAAACGAGCTGTTTCAATGAACATGGTGCTGTAATGTATCGTGTATGGTAATTGATTACGAATTAAAATGTTAATACCAACGTATGTATTAGCGAAAAGTTTTTTTTTTACTATTACTAAATACTTTGACTGAAAAAATATACACGTACAATGTAATTTTCACAGTGCAATTAATTATAGCTTCGTAGCACATTTGTTTCTGGATGCAATGCAATAAAGTAATAACTACCCGCTTTATGTGATTACTAATTAATTTAACAGCTGTTTTGAAATGTTTTGCGCTAAATACATAATCCTGTTACCTCGGACCAGGAAATATTTCGATTGCGCGATTTTTAAATAATATATTTCGTTGAGGTTCTCTAGCTTGTAATTTTAATAGAACGAATTCACTAATTTTTGCGTTTGCGATTTTTTCAAGTTAATATGAATGTTCACAAGCTTTTTTATTATACGGGCAATTTGTAAGTGTCACTTGGTAGCACAATGTGTATCCGTCAGTGAGGGTGGAAGATCAGGTAATTGATGAATCCAGGCTAAAAAGGGAAAAAGGAGATCTAAGAGTCGTAGTACGTGAAACAATATCAGCGTCTGGAATAAATATATCCACCCCATCACCTTGTCCGGCATAATGTATAACAAATTCAGCATACATAACGAATAAATCTCGGAAACCCCTTCAATCTCTGTGCGCACAAGATCCGTGCCCGGATTTAGGGCTATCTGACAAGGGTACTCTGATCTACGGTTACTTAAAATGGAAAATGATGGTCTTCGTTTGAAATATGGCGTTTTTATTGCACTTTGATGTGAGGTATACATCAGAACCGGGGACATAATCTTCTTGATATGTTTCCGACTAAAGCTCGCATTAGGAAACCTACACCGTGAAATATCCCTTTATAAATCTATTTATAAAAACTTTTCGACACGATGACGGGCCGCAGCCTGTTATGACGTCGTGAAAATCGAATTCGACTACCCGCGTTTCATACCTTTCTCTCTTTGATTGTATGTGCGTTTGAGATGCTTTGATCTGGTGTCGGTGTTTCGGTTTTCGTTTGCGGAGTCGATGTATTACGGAAGTACGCGTATTTTGGTCTATACTTTAACATATAAGATTTACAATTCGAAAAATTATAAATCCGAATTGAAAACAAAAAATTTTTAATGAAAAGTTGCTCCAAAAAAGCAGAGCAGAGTATTTTGCCATTTATTTATGCATTTATGCAAAGGAAGTCATCTACCTTGAGGCGGCTCCATATCTTAGAGTAATGAGTATGATGGAAATAAAGTAGTTCCCTTCAGTTGTCCATATTGCACTGAATCTTAATCTGCTGAGAAGTAATTTTCATTTGAAACATTTTTGTACGAAGGATGATCGTAAAATAAGGTTCCCATATTTTTTAAAAATAGACAGCATTCTTTATTTTCTTAACATTACACATCGTTTTAAAGGTAAAAACATAAGCTATTTTTCAATATAATCGCCATTTCTATCCAAGCATTTTTGCAAACGGTGCTCCAACTTCTGTATCCCCATGTCGTAAAATTCTGCCGCCAGTCAAAATCTTTTCAATTGTGGTGTTGGAAATCTCAGGAATCCGAAGAGCGAGTTGACGAATGGTGACCCTCCGATATTCAAGCAGTATGCTCTCGACCTTTTCAACGATTTCCTCTGAAACTGATGGTCTTCCGCTCCGCTCTTCATCGTGAATTTCCGTCCGACCTCCAGTGAATTCCCCACACCATTTGCGGACGTGTTGAACAGCTATACACTTTTCTCCATAAACTTCGGTTAATTGACAATGAATGTCTATAGGTGAAGCGTTTAAAAATCGTATCACAGCGCGAATTTCGCACCTGGCGGTAGCGGCGATCGGGAGCTCCATCTCGGACGGCTGCTTAGCCAACACTGAGCGGCGTAGCGAGACGGGAGTGGTAGGCATATAGAGTAGGAGAGGTGCTGCACACGCTAATGTTGTCGGATTTCGCCTAAGCTTCGCTGTAGGGCTTTGGGAACCTTATTTTACGGTCATCCCTCGTATTACTGTAATATTACAAGATAGAAATAAACTGAGAATCTCTAGCAACAATACTTTATCTTTCAACCATTGATTTACAATCAGGTTGACGAAAACCTAACATTCCCGTACTTACAAAACATCAAAGTCTTAATTATTTTCGGTACTAAAAAATAAAATCAATAATAGTATACATTTATTTTGCAAGAGGCAGCATGCAATTTACAAAAGAAGGTGTACACATATGAGTCCAGGTTAATAATAGTTCGGCCGGCACACATTTTAGGATAAATGCTTTAACATAATGCGAAATCTATACTAATGGTGACAAATTTCAACAAAACTACTACAACTACAATAAAATATAGACTTTCAACTTATATAATTGAAAAATGATATTTAATTTACATAACAGATAATCTTTGTGTAACAAAGAATGTGACTCAACTGATGGGTCATAATAGTTCGGCTGCTGATCGTAATTGCCATGAAATCGAGTCCGTTAGCAAAAACAAAACACTAGTAGTAGGAGTTAGCCGATTCTGGACCACACACTCCACACAAATTTTGAGCGCTGGTAGAAGCGGCAATTTACCCCCTCCACTTTAGTAGTTGGTGCCGCGCTCACCGAGCGGAGCTAGGTGGCGCTGCAAGTGGCGCGCGTAAACGGTGGGAAATAGAAATGAATTTCGCTATACAGGCTGTTGATTTTGTAAGTGAACGTTCTAAAACTAATATTCGTTAGCCGATTCTGGACCACATACTCTACCAAAATTTGAGCTCTGGTGGAAGCGGCAATTTGCCCCCTCCACTTTGTAGTTCGTTCCGCGTTCACCGAGGCAGGTAGATGGGGCTGGAAGTGGCGCGCGCGTCGGAAATAAAATGGTAAATTTCGCTATACAGGCTGTTTGTGTATGTATGTGAAATTAAGATGGTTGCAATACAATACAGTGTTATGAATCTTGATTTTCTCTTCGCACTTTAAAAATTCCCTCCACTCGTAGTGCGTGAAACTTATATTCGGACTTCTTCTGCTCTGTGTCCTTGATACTTTTACCACTGGTAAATACCACCTAGCCGGACTTAAACCAGTTGATATAAAATAAGTACGACTCAGCGGGTACTGCACTTCATTAATCAACCTCACTTCGTTTTTAATATCTACTTCATAGCTATTCAACATTTCGTCTAGCAGACTACCTAACGACGACGCCGTCTCACACATTTGTACTCGGAACAAAACTGCAGACTAAAAACACTGTATAGCGAAATTTACCATTTTATTTCCGACGCGCGCGCCACTTCCAGCCCCATCTACCTGCCTCGGTGAACGCGGAACGAACTACAAAAGTGGAGGGGGCAAATTGCCCCTTCCACCGGAGCTCAAATTTTGGTATAGTGTGTGGTCCAGAATCGGCTAACGAATATTAGTTTTAGAACGTTCACTTACAAAATCACCACCCTGTATAGCGAAATTCATTTCTATTTCCCACCGTTTACGCGCGCCACTTGCAGCGCCACCTAGCTCCGCTCGGTGAGCGCGGCACCAACTACTAAAGTGGAGGGGGTAAATTGCCGCTTCTACCAGCGCTCAAAATTTGTGTGGAGTGTGTGGTCCAGAATCGGCTAACTCCTACTACTAACACTCATTAAACAAATCAATAAGGCAGCTGTCAGTATTAGTTATTATTCATTTTTAAAGCGTAATGCCTCGTAGTAAGCCGTTAAGTAACGATTTGCGCTTGTCAATCGTTAATGCCTACAAAAATAGCATTTCAGTACGTCGCTTTTCGGTTTCGCATCCAGTGCCACGTTTTACTGTTTAAGATATCATCAATTTGTATAAATCAATCGGTATAGTTAACCTAAAAACCAAAACTGGCCGACCAGCTGCAATTACGGAAGAAAATAGGATAACTTTACGGAGAATTGTAAAAACAAAACGACGGTCCAATACGAAAGAAATAACTGTTTTGTGGAGGGAAAGTATAGGCAAGGATATTTCGTTGTTTACAACAAAGAGAGCTATCAGAGAAATAGGATACAAATTCTATAAGGCAACAATTTTCCTTTTTTTGGGTGAAATTTGTTAGTAACTTATGCCATTTTTCTGATAGAGAAAAGAAAAACCATTACTCACGACATTACAAAAACGTAATAGACTGAAATGGGCTAAAGAACACCAAAATTGGACTCAAAGACAATGACGAAGTATAATTTGGAGTGATGACTCAAAATTTGATGTTTGCATAGGCGATTCTCGCAAAAGAGTGTTGCGGATATCCGATGAGGCATATCATAATGATTGCCTAGTAAGAAAAGTAAAGTTCCTAGCATCAGTCATGAGTAGTATAGCTATCAGAGTTCTGAGCCAAAACCCCATAAGATTTAACACTTCTACCTCGGCCATGTCATATGACCCGTGACGTCATAGGCCCCGTCCCTTTGGTGGGAAATTTCAAACGTGGGTCAAGCGTTCCAAGGTGGGCAGGGCGATTCGATTTTAACGTCAAAACGGCCGTAGCTCGTACGGGGGTTGAGATACCGCTCGGGGTTGAGGATGACTCAGTGTGCGTGAACTCACGGCTCCTGAACGGCTGTTGAACGGCTTTCGAACGGCTTCTGAACGGCTTCTGAACAGCTCCTGAACGGCTTTTGAACGGCTTCTGAGCAGGTCTCTGTTCACAACGGCCTTTGTAAACGAGTAGGCCCTTGTGAACGGATAGGCCGTTCAGAAGCCGTTTACAACAGCCTTTTGCGACAGATACCTGTTCACAACGGCCGTTGTGAACAGAGACCTGTTCAGAAGCCGTTCAGGAGCCGTTCAAAGGCCGTTCAGGAGCTGTTAAGAAACCGCTCAGAAGCCGTTCCTTTACAACTGATACCCGATCAGAAACTATTAAAGTAAGATGTCTGTATACTTTTATAACGACAGCTCTGTGGCATGCTATACGATAGGTATTAAAAGTATTCACAGCAAATTACATACCTATTGTATCGGATGCCACAGAGCTATCGTTACAAAAGTATACAGACATCTTGTTTTAATAGTTTCTGATCGGGTATCAGTTGTAAAGGAACGGCTTCTGAACGGTTTTTGAACAGCTACTGAACAGTTTTTGAACGGCTCCTGAACGGCTTCTGAACAGGTCTCTGTTCACAGCGGCCGTTGTTAACAGGTATCTGTTGCAAAGGGCTGTTGTGAACGGCTTTTGAACAGCTTTTGAACGACTTCTGAACGGCTTTTGAACGGCTCCTGAACGGCCTATCCGTTCACAACGGCCTACTTGTTCACAAAGGCTGTTGTGAACAGAAGCCGTTTACACCTCAAATAACTTTTCGTTTGACATACCTATGTTTTTCTATGTAAAACAGTTACAGTTGTTTCAACTTATGTATAAATATGAAATGCTATAAAACGCTTAATAAAAACGTATAGTATTTGGCAACCCGTATAGTTATTTATGATAATATTAAATGCAAATTCTGGAATCCGTTCATATCGCACCAGTTCACTTAGATAGATAAAAGGAAAATATATCTAATATCATCTTGCACATTTCCGCAGTCTATTGCAAGAAGGCGAACAAAAGAATTACGTTGACCGAAATATATCTACAACGTCGTTGAGAGGCGAGTGCCACAGTAGCGACACCGAAGAACGATGACGAAATTTCAAATGAATAATGAAATTTTTAGAGGGTTTGCGTTACTTTATGCAGCTGGAAATGCTTGAATAAGTCGACGAGTAGTTAAAATCTAATGCAAACGTGAGCAATAACCTGAATTGCACTTGAGTGGAAATATGCGCGCTGTTTTGATTTCGTTTCAGAGATGTATAAAGGATAGCAACTGCGGTTCTTATTTTCGTCTGCTGCCGACGCACCCATATGTTTTTATCGTTTTATTAAGAAACTGTACAATTTTTTAATGAAAAGTGTTTTGGAAAAATATGACTGTTGTTATGTATTGTATAATGTAGTACTCGTCTCAAATCTCTTTAAGTTACCGACAAACTTTAGGCAGTTATAATTATAAATTAGAACGTCATAAATCGCTAGAATTGAACATCTATGTTTCTTCCTGTCTCCATTTTTGGCAACTTGTTAGTAATGTGTTTTTTGTGTAGCCTAACTTACGGTATTTCATTACCGTTTTAGTACGTTACCTCCGATATATAACAAGGTCTAAGCACTCTGACGTCAGCAGGCTCTGTCTTAGGTGAACGATCAGCCATACGTGTTTACACGTTCAAATCGTCTCTGCGAATTGGTTTATCCAAATTATATTGGTTTTATTTTAAAAAATACTGTGTAGTGATATTTCCGTACTTTGTTGGTGACACCTGTAATGTTTTTCTAGTGTTGCATAAGCGATAAAACCTTTTTTGAAACGATAAAAACGGGGTAACCTAAAAGCGTAACTCGGGCGCTCTATTTATATTGGCGTCGGCTGTTTTGTATGTTTTGTTTGTGAGTTACACTTTGTAAAAGAAGATATTATTTATTTCTCAACAGCTGCAGGTTCAAGGGCCGGTGAAACTATAACTGTAAGTTCAAAAAATCCTAGGCTTAAAAAAGATGCTATTCCAATTCAATTCCCTAACATTTGATAAAAAACGTAAGATTTTATTGTTCAAATAGTTTTATATTCTTACGTTATATTTAACAAAATTATTTTTGGACACGAAGAGATATTTTTAAATGTGTATCATAAACGTTCTGTTTGAATACAATATATTTTAAATTATATCACCGAACATAGCCATTTGGATACTGATATAAGTAAACGTCATATTCACAGCAGTGAACGTATTGCAACAATTATAATAACTTGTTCTGCAAATACCCTCCTTAAAAATTATTGTGGGACAAGTAATGGTAGATTAGGTAAAATACCACATAATAGCAAATTAAAGACCCTGGTTAAATAGCATGTCTGTAAGCTTTCTGGTGAAATTGAACACAATTTCGAATAAAATTGCAATTACTGTATCATTTCAACCTTGGTTTCGTCTAAATACATGTACAATTACAAATAATAAAAATTAGACGATTAAATATCAATCATAAATACATCCTTCACGAAAACGGTGCTCGGTTACGTGTTTGGTTTTTGCTTTCAAACTTCGTTTTTCCAAAATAAAATCGAATAGGATGTGAAGGGCCCAGTTGACGACTGGCATCCTTTTTAAACCGGAAGTCCTTCAAAACGTAAACAAGAAATGCAAAAAAACGATTCCTTTACCGCTTAGGCTAATATCGTGCATGGTGATACATCACCGAAAGAGCGTGCCGCCATCGAAGAGCGCTGAGGCTTTGTCGTCTAGGTGGTAACGTTTAGTACCATATATTATTAATTTAAGACATCTCAGGAAACAAATACAAGTCTTGATTAAATAACATTTCACTACCCTACAAAGTGTGTTAATGATTTTTAAACGGACACCATTTTTGAGGCTGTCGCTAGTGTTCCGATTCGAGATCCAAATTCGGTCCCGATTGATATACGACAACGTCATTTCTTGCGCGACCCAAATTGGCTTCCGACCTAAGAATGACTAGAATGTTGGTGAAGTATATGAGACATTTTCTTGTCAATAAATATAGGTAAATTGTAGTTTTGTATTGATTTTTGTTTAAAAAATTATACCAAATATCACACTAACAATGAAATGACTTTTTAACTGCAAGATCTGACATTTTTGTTTCGAAAATTTCCAAACCATAGTTTGGAATTTTCCGCCGTAGCATTTTTAAAACGTTGTGAGAAGTAACTAAGAAATGTATACCCAGGACAATATTTGATAACAAGAATAAATTTGAATGGTGATTTTTCTATAAGAAATAATTTTATACACAGGCTTGTTTTGGTTAAGAATAACTCAAAAATGAGTAGAGAAAGGGGAAAAAGTTAAAGTTGCACTAGAGGCAGTGGTTCTAAAAGTATGGGTCGCGAACCCCAGGGGAGTCACGTTAAAGAATTGAGGGGGTCGCGAGAGGATTTCCAAAATAAAAGAATACGCCTTATTAAGGCATTTATTTCCATCTTTCGAAACGTAAATGAAAACATAAAAAAATAATGCTTTAACACTTAACTAACCTAAGTTTTATCGTATATTCAGGAACATAAACTTGTCACTACTCGTGCACCTTGTGGAACATAAACGAAAATATTAACACTTTTATATATAAAAAAATTACGAAGTAAAAGAATCTTAATGTGACGAATATGTTTGTTTTTCAAAAACTAGCATCTCAATTCTGGGCTCTATATTTGATACACAGATATTATTTTCAAGTTCGAGACGATTTCCCACTTTTGTTTTGATGACAGTTATAGACGAGAAACTCAACTCGCATAAATATGATGTTGCAAATGGAACCAAACACTTTACAGCTTCGTTTGTGAGCTGGGGGTGTTCCTGCATTCTTTTGGTCCAAAACTGATCTGGGTTCTGAGAAAAAAATTTTAGTTTTAACATTCCATCACTTGATATTTGTTGTTCCTTCATGTTTGTTGCAATCTCAGCGTGCTGAAAAGAATTGTTTAAAAACGGATTCAATATTCATCTGTAATTATCATTGTTTTGAATTTCTTTGGGGAAATAGTCGCAGAGCTGTTGCTTCAAGTTGTGCAAACTGATATCTGCAAAAACATGCTCAGAATTTATCGCACTATACTTAGTTAAATCTTCCATGAGTTCTTGAATGCACTGGAATTAATTAAACTTCTTTTTCCCAATTGAAGCCGACCATAAATCAAGTTTTTTTATAAATCCGTTAATTTTATCCGTGGTTGTTATTATATTAACATCGCAGCACTGCAAACTATTATTCAAAATATTTAAGTGTTCGAAAATATCAGCAAGGAAAGCCAGTCTAAGAAGCCAAAGGGGACTGGACAATAAGTTCTCATATTCCGATGTTTCATCATGCAAGTACATCAAAAGTTCTGATTTTAAAGACGTTACCCCTCGAAAGCCATCTTACTTCTGTGTGATAAAGAAGATTTACATATGAGGAACGCATGCCTTCACAAATTTCTCTAAAAATACGGGTCTGTAACGCTTTTCCTTTGATGGAATTCACAATTTAAGTAACACTTTTCATAACACAATCCATTTCAAGAGGTAAAGATTTTGACGCAAGAACTTCTCGATGTAAAAAGCAGTGTACCCATGTAGCGTTTGGCTTTACTTCTTGTAATTTGACAATAATACCAGATCGATGTCCTGTCATAGCCTTGGCGCCATTGGTGCGTATAGCAACGCATTTCGACCAGTCAATATTGTACTTATCAGTACTTTGCAAAAAACTGTCAAACAAACATTTTCCGGTCGTATTGGTCTCTAATGGCGTACAAAATAAAGTATCTTCTGTAATACCGTTTTTCATATTGTATCTTACGAATGCTACAAATTGGGCACAGTTAGAAATATCTGTAGATTCGTCCATCTGTAGGGAGAAATACGTGCACTTCTTAATATTTTCAACAATTTGTGTTCGAATATCTTCTGCCATGTCACTTATTCTTCTTTGGATAGTACTGTTGGACAGCGGTATTGTTTTTAATTTTACAGCCTCTTTTTCACCAACCATTATTTGTACCATTTCAACAGCTACTGGTAAGATAAGATCTTCAGCAATCGTATGTGGCTTACTGGATTTTGCAATGCGAAATGCTACTCGATAACTTGCTAGTAATGCTTTTTCGTTATGAGTGGTTGTTGATGTAAAGGTGGCTTGCTCCTTGTGCAGGGAGTTTAGCTTTCTTTCAAAAAATTTGTTTGCTATTTAAATGTCGAAGTAGCTTTGATGGCTTCATACTTTCTTTTGATAAGACTTCTCCACATATAACACACTGTGGTTTATTGAAAATAACCATATTGAAGATATTCATCGTTGTACAATACATTTTTCCTTTTTATATTTGTCACTTCCAGACGTAGATGGTTGTAACCATCTTTCTAAAAATTTATCCATGTTTAACAAACCAATAAATTTTAAAATAACCGATATTGCACCCAGTAGCTAACAACACAGCACACAAGTTGGAAATGATGCTTCGTCGCGCTTCGATGCTTATATAAAGCCAATCTGAAACTTCCAGAAAGCTCCAGTGTCATCTAGCATTCTCTCGAATATGATGGAAACTTCCGTAAAACGCGAAGAACAAAGAAGGAATTGTGCTACTTGGTGATAGATGGCGCAGGTAGCAGACAGTCGCTAGAAAAATTGGTAAACATAAAGTTTAAATCTTTCTTTTTTTACATTGGTTGATCTTTTTAACATTGATTTTCAAATATAATTATATATTCAAATATATATCAAAACATAAAAACAGAAAGATTTTTATATTTTTAAACTTGGTGCTTTACGACTAGGAGAAAAATGCCAGTAAGAGTGGCATATCTCCTAACAGTCGCCGTTTTATTATGAGGGGGTCTCAAACAAAATTCTTGCCTTAACGGGGCCTTTGAAAAAGAAGTTTGAGAACCACTGCACTAGTGTTGAAAATTGGTAAAAAATAAACCTTGACATCCTTCAAACATTTTGAAAATAGAGCCACATGTAATTTTCTAAAAAAATATATATCGAATTTGACAGTTAACAAAAGTAACGTGAGCAGACCTTATGTGTGACATTGTATGTACTATACAATAATAGTAATGCAGTTATAACTATGCATATTAAAATACTTCTTTTTTTTTCTTAACCAGATATTTAAACTATTCTTAGCAATTATACTTCTGAAGACATTTTTAGCAACATCAGCTCTGAATATTCCTTTCGAATGTGCATTGTGGAAAAGACGTGACCACACAGCATCGAAAGTGTCCTTTCCAATCAAATATATAGGCGTGGTTTATGATACATCCATCTAGCCAGAAAATACGCAGGTAAGATTTAATTTTAAAAACAAAAATTTCCATGGAAGTTCTTCCTATCCTACGAAGACGTAGCTAAAGACATTATTATAGACCATAATCTGGAGAATATCCTCCCTACAAACAGAAAATGTTACTAGCGTAAGGGTTTTTTGTATGAATATTCAATGTTTAAGAAATAAAGTTAATCAAATTGATGTTTTAGCCTACAAATACGAACCAAATATTTTGTGTTTTTGTGAGCATTGGATAACTTGTAAAGACGAAATTGATACTATCCATATCAATAATTTTGTATTGTCAAGTTGTTTTTTAAGACAAAATCAAATATATGGTAGTGTAGCCATTTATATTAAACGAGCCTCATTGTACAAGTCTTTGAATGTTATTGATGGGATTGCTGTCGACGGTCTCATTGAGTGCACGGGGATATTGTTTGACGGGAGGCTTTGCGTTGTGAATATTTGTAGGCTGCCCTTAGGTGACTTATCGTTGTTTTATGATAGACTCTCATCAATATTATCTTTGACGCGAAACACCTACGAACATATTCTGCTTTGTGGGGATTTAAATATAGACGGATTGGTAAGCGGTTTGCAAAACAAAATTTTGGCTGACATTTTTACAGCGTACAAAGTAGAATTAAGATCATAACATAAAAAAGAATTAGCAAAAATACTTAAAAATACCATAAACTGCATTTGCAACACTACACCTGATCGGATGAGGTGTTTTGAGCAAGAAAAATATAGATTTTCAGGATTGCGTTTCCACGTGCATGTTAGCCATTTTCATAATTCCAGTAAAGGTAAAGCAAGATACAGATTCCAAAGTATCCAACAATCTCGCTTCTAGTTCAAGTTGTGAATTTAAATCCGCTCGAACTATAAGCAATTCCAATATATAACAATCAACTTCCAAATTTTGGGTTTAGTTACACAATAGGCACACACCACTAGGAAAACGTCTTAACTTGACAAAATTTGACAACTAAGTGCTCAAATATATTCTCAAAATTTCCGTATGAAGAAAAAGAACGAAGTAAGAGTGGGAATGAAGAGAAACTAATTGACAAGCGAACAAACCTAGTAGGTTTGTTCGTTTGTCATTCAGTGCAATACGGAGTAGCTCGAATTTCTAAATTGCGCGTTCGGTTGTAAAAAAAACTGGCAATCCATCCAATGTTCGCTTGTATATGTAAGTTTTTGCAGTTCAGTGCAGCTGTCATTACATTGTTTGCCTAACCCAACTTTACTTCATATTTATACAAAATGACATCCGCTGTAATCATTGAAAGTGAAATATAACAATGAATAAATAATAAGGATTTCTTAATGCTATCGTGATTGCCAATTGCCACCATTCTCAATCTTTTAGGTTATGTATACTATACAAATACCAATTTGTACTGTTCGTTTGTACCCATTTAGAGTAGTTCTGAGCAATCAAAACGATCACGTGATCGTAATCCTATCACACTCTAGAACTAACGCGAGCAAGACAAACGAACAAACCTAATTACACAAAATAACCTATTTGATGGCGCCTAATGACAAAGGACAAGGAAGCTGCTGGACCATTACGTTTTAAAGGACGCGCCACAATATGAATCACGCTGTGTTTCTGAGCATCAGTAGTTTCGTCCACAGTGAGCCAGATTTTTTGATTTCTCAACTCGTTTTTTATACAGTCTTTTACTGTACTTTGCACATGTGATAGAGAGCTGAATTGATTATTGATTTATTGGTGTACTTTCCGTTTTATAAATAAAGAGTGTGAAGTAGAGTTGCTTGTTGTTTGGAGTTTACGCATTTCATCAGCATCCCTTTCTAACCGGTAGGTGATTTTCTGTGCATAGAATTTGAGCGAGTATCTACCCTGAGCTACCACTATCACGGTGGTCCGTGACAATATAAATTCTTGTTTCATTTATATATGGTAATATTTTTGTTTTGTTGATTGTTTGTGTGCATGATGGTGTCTACTTACCCCTATCCCTCCTACTTGTCAACTTTTTCCCGGTTTATAACTATTTGGCCGTATCTAAATAAAACCGTGTTGGCTCCTTTTTTATTTACAAATTACTTTATACTACAGCTACTTGGTCTTTTATATTTTAACGTTGCATATTGTTTCTCTTATTCTTTCTACTAAAAGCATTCTACTTCTTTTTTTTATTTCTACATCAGTAGAATGAATGTATCCAGTAGCATCAAATCCTAACTTTAATTTGATAAATGTCTTCGGTCAGGTTATACATCCTTCTAGCTAAAGTACAGCATTTCTATTATCTTCTTCTTGTACATAAATTTTACCTACCACTTGTTTATTTAGGCTCTAAATTTTGAATCAACAGTCTAAGATCCTTAACATCAGTATGTTTTCTTTACTGTTGTCACGGCAACCAAATTATGTTAATACCAGGAACCATTTGGATGTAATTTTCAAATGAAAAACTTGCCTTGGACTGAAAGTAGCTGCTTGGGCTCAAAATTTTGAATCAATAGTTTGAAAACGTCAATGTCCGTATCTTCTGTTTACTATTGATAAACAAACAATACAAACACCAGAAACCACTTAGATGTAAAGCTCAAATACAAAGACACACGCATCATTACACACGTTACAGATATAAATTTCTTTTATGGTTGGTACTGATAAAATATGTGGTGCCATTAATTTTGCGTTTCTGGTGTTTGAATTTGGCAAAGTTTGGTGTTCAATATTGAACACTTCGAAAGCGTTCCAATTCCACTTCTTAATAGAGGCAAGTTTGCAATTTAATCTTGTAAAAATTTACTGTAGAACATATTTGCACGGGTTTTTTGAAGGAAATAAATAAATAAATTTAAGCAATTTCGAATAAAATTATAAATATTTCGAAATCTATTATTTCTAGATGAAGAAACCAGAAACGTAATAATATACAGCCTTGGACAAAATTATTAGGCACTCTCGCATTTGGTTTATATCTCAACTTTTACCAGTAAATAAATGAAATGGATGGTATAAATGTAATATTTTATTTAAGAAAAAATAAAATTCAATATCGAGTTGATCCTCCTTGAGAGTTTATAACAGCAGTTATCCTTTTTGATTAACTAGCAACAAGTTTCTCGCAAGTAGAAGTTGGTATTTTATTCCACCGTTCTTTCTAACTTTTATTTGTATGTACATTTTCGAGTACGTACCTTCTGCTTTAAAATGGCCCAAAAATGTTCTACACCCTCATATTACTGTCGTAACTAACAGCGCGAGACACAATAAGCTCTATTAACTGCCAAACATGCGATATAACTCGGTAATTCCCCGAGAAATATTTACATATACTGTTTATAATTCCCCGAATGATGAAATAACTGCATGGTCTAAGGTCTAAGGCTGTATGTAGAATGTTCTATTTAAAGTAACACAGTAGGTGCACCGGTTCACTTATCGATCATCCTGTGTATACGGAAATATTTTTAAAGGGTGTTCTATCAGGTGTATTATATCACCAAGAAATGTTTGCCTTTCTCCTATTTACAATTGTACAATTCCAGAAGATTGGGACAGCTTGTACATTATTTACAATATCCTATATCGTAAGTTTTCCACGGCGGGCGGTATCACTGAAGGGTCAGTTACATACAGAGATTCTAAACATATTTGAATGAATTGGAGAACATCTGCACTTATATTAGAAGTGGACCTTATGGCGGATCCTTAAATTTTATTTAATGCAAATACGCCAAATTCAATCTCAGCGACGGTACTTCTGGACAATCTAAGAGAGCGGATGAAATTCGGCCAAGTAATCATTCAAAATAAAATTATTATTAATGGGCTATTATGACAGGTAATCCATAATAAGCTTTGAACGGTTTAGCTACAGAGATTATAAATTAATAAATTGTTTTTGGACGAATATTTACTTAAATGTTTGGAACAGCAAAATTTAATTTTGAAATACGGTTAATTTAAATTATAATTAATTGATTGTTATAAAATATTATTCTTGGATTAATAATAAGAAATACTATTTGGACTCTGCGGCCAGCTGCAAATCGCTTTTATACTTTCCAAAAGGTTTCTTGTTTTTTTATGTTTTCATCCAGCAAAATTGATATCTTAAGGTAGAGCGACAGTCAGCTTTAACAGACCTATTGCAAGTTACTACCGTTTATATTCATTGATATTGCACGCTCTATAAAACACCATGTAACAATGGGACACTGAACCGAAAAATTACATGCCATATGAACAACATATTTATTTGTTAACGTAATCGAGATACAAATAACAATTTTTAATGATGTTGATAAAACAGTTGCTCCCTTTTACTGGCGTACTAATCCACTCTGGTACGTAAACAAATTCGATACGTTTTTACAGTTAATAAAACATTTTATTACTGGCGAAACTTTTTAAATTTTCATGCGTTTTGTTTGAACAACGGCAAACGCAGTGGTCGGTGTTCTGAAACATAAATATGTATGCATTCGTATTATTTCATCGGTGCATGAAAATGACCAGTTTCCAGGATATCTAGTTATGACTACGTAAACAGTATAAAAATTCGTATAATATACATACAATGATTTTATCCGTTCTAAACTGATCCTGGCAAAATATGATTATCCTGGCAAAATATGATAATAGTACTGTGTATTGTATAAATAACTAACATAGAGCTATGAATACATCATACTCTCTTGTACCATACCAATTGGTTACAAATTTACCAAACTATACCGACTGTCTTACTGGGAACTGCATCGATCGATATATGAAAGAGTATACATTGAAAAATTCTGAAACCTTGGCAGCACACCAAATCCGACATCTATCATTGAACTAAAATATTTTTAATAATTGGATACTACCGGAAATAGCTATCAACTTTATTTTAAATGGAACACCCTATATATTGTTACATTTTCGAAATTCCTAGTTCAATTTTAAGGTTTCCTTGATAAAACAGTATTTGCATTTTTTAAAAATGTGTGACAGACGAACGAGATGCATGTAAACTATTATAACTGTGAACGTATTTAACTTGGAAAATTAAAGTTTTGTAGAACTGTTGACCGTATAGGGTAGGATTCGAAACTGAATAAATTTTTCGAAAATATTATACAGCTTGTTCGACATTTATGATTAAACCTTCAAATGGAAAAAATATAAAAACTTAATTTTTTTTAAATACGACTACCATTGTCTCTTTCCTATCAAATTGCTCTTATAAAAATACAAAAAAATGCCATATTCATTACATATCTACGAGGGACGTTCAGTAATTAACGAGACAGACTGCCTTAGCGGGAAAACTACTGAATATTATTAGATGAAACTTTCTGTGGGTCAAGTTGGCAACCTTGGGGACAAACTAGATCGGCTGTTTGAAAGAAATAAAAGCAAACATGACCTCTTTTGTTCATTTCAAAATGTCGGCTCCTCTCGGAACGTGTACGGTGGAAGAGCAACGTTCATTGATAAGATTTTTGTTATCCGAAGGTGTGAAGCCGCGGAAACGTGTATAAGTGGATCGAACAGTTTAAATCGGGCAGAAAAAATGTCACCGATATTCATCGCTCCGGACGACTGTTTGAAGTGTCAACCGACGCGCTACAAAATCGCATAAATGACCTTATTCTCGATGACAGGCGTATAAAAATCGTGACAATAGCTAATTTGTGTAATGTTATTTGTGTTGCAACTGTGTATTCAATCATTCATGACAAGCTGAATTATCGCAAAACGTGTTGGAGATGGGTTCCAAGACAAGTCTATAAAGACACCCGTGTTCGCGTTGGATTGGGAGGTGTTGCCACATCCTCCTTACAGGACCAACCTCGCACCGTCCGATTTTCATTTGTTCGGCCCGCTCAAAGAGCTTTTATGCGGCACCAAGTTCGAAGACAACGAAGCGGTCAAACAAGCTGCACACAAGTCACTCACAAAGCGATGGGAAAAGTGCCTAAATGTTAGTGGAGACTGCATTGAAAAGTAGTGTAAATTTCATTGTCATTGAATGAATTGTTTTTTTTTCACAGCTATTTGTCTCATTAATTACTGACTGTCCCTCGTAAAATACTATTTTCTATCAATCATTGAATTTATCCACCTCGTGATCATTCTTGTTTTGCATTGAGACTAGTTATGCCACTTACCTTCTTATCTAGAAATGAAACTTGACGTGTAAAATTCTATATACTCTTCCAAACTAAGTCAAACGCTAATTAAATGGGATTCTATGAGAATATTAATCATGGGTGATGTTTAACTATAAACTATGTTCTCATTAAAGTTGAACGGGGCCGGTATGTATACCCGTAACGAATAAATTCTGTCGTCACATTGATCACCATTAAACGAAAATTAAAAGTGCTTTGGTTAATTCTGAAAATTTCTGACGAACCTTCTAATAAGGTTAGCAGGATACCACGATATGACAAAATTTAATATGTCTCATATTTTTAATAATCGGACATTTCCGGTTATACGGGAAATACCTGTCAAGCTCGTTATTTTAAATGGAATATTTTTGAATTCTCAATTCAATTTTAAAGTTTGTTTTAATAAAACAGCTATGTTGGGATTTCTAACCATATTTGAAGTATTTGCATTTGTTGAAGATTTTTGACAGATGGATTAGTGCATGTGAACTTTTATAATTGTGAAGGTGTTTAACTTGGAAAATTGAAATTTTGCAGAACACTATGATCGTATAGGGTAGTATTAGAATCCGAATAGATATTTTGAATACATTATACAGCGTGTCCGACAATTACGATTAAACTTTCAAATGGAAAGAGTGTCAAAGCTTCATTTATCTTCTTCTTATCAAATTACTTTTACAAAAATGCAAACAAATGTCATATTCATTACGCATCTAAAATTAGTACTTAGATATTAAGAAAAATGCGTATTGTAGCACTATTTCCTCTCTAAGTTAGTCATCATCATTAGGAAACAATCCAGCATTGATGAAATGTCACTTAGTTTTTAATTATAAACAATGCCGGCACGTTTAAGTTATAGGAACGAAGATTATTTCTATTTGTTTATTATTTATAGAAAACGCAATAAAGTGATATCAAGCACATGCGATATCTTTGCTGCTCGATATCCACAAAAACAGAAATCGTCACCAAACAATTAAATGAATAATACAAAATTTTGAAAATTTCGTATCCTCCAAACAAGAGTTCAAGTGTATAAACCTATTGTTGATGATGCAAACATGGAAATTAATTTAGCATATTTCATAGTAAAAACAAAATACATCATGTTTAAATTACAATAAAATATAACAAACGTTAAAAAACCTAATATTTATTTCACGAGTAGCCTTTTTAATTGATTCTTTGCTTTCAAATGCATGCCTTACTCGGAGCATGCAATTTTCCTTAGTAGTTGATGGAGTATAATGTACCCGTTTCTTTATTGCGTCCCATATAAAAAACTCCAAGACTGACAAATCTGAGGACCGAGGTAGCTATAAAAAGGTCCATCTAGTTAATGATCATAAAATACTTCTTGCAAAAAATTTCTAACCAAGTAACCGTTGGGCGGAGGGGCGCCGTCATGGTTTTCTAGGCTCGGCCAGTGGCAAGTTTCCTAAGTAGGTACTTTCAAAGTCCTTGCGCATAGAAATAGTTGCAAAAATTATAAACTTTTTATTTAAATATACTTAGGCAAACGCGTGCGACAAATCTATTATTTATTAAAAAATATGACCATCATGTAGCTTCGAAAAATGGCCATCAATGATAAAAACTGGGACTTGATCAATTTCCAATAACGGATTTAATGTGGTTTCAGAATCTTGGCATATTCCGGCAGCTCCGAATTTTTTAATAACCGGAACAATCGGTGTTGTCCAAGGTAAACAATCTGCGGGTTTAATAATAATTTGCTAAATTTTCCTACGGATTTCTAATAGTTGCCCTTATGTCTAAGAGATCAGTTAACTATATACTACAATTCTGTCTGCAATACGAGGATCGTTCGGAAACTACGTGGCCTAATAAAGAAAACGCAATTTTTTTTCAACAAAAAACATTTTATTTTTCAATATAGTCTCCTGTTCGCTCAACACACTTATTCCAACGATATTCCAAATTAGCAATACCTTCCTTGAAGGTCGATGAATCCAAGTCCTCGAAATAGCAATTCACAGCAGCGATTACATCGGAATTAGACAAAAGTCTCTTACCCCCGTGCCATTTTTTCAGGTTTAGGAACAGATGATAATCGCTGGGAGCCAAATCTGGGGAATAGGCGGAATGAGGTACTAATTCAAATCCCAATTCACGAATTTTGGCCATTGCAATCGCAGATTTATGGGCAGGTGCATTATCGTGATGGAAAAGCACTTTCTTCTTTACCAAATGAGGCCGTTTCTCTTTGATTTTGTCGCTAAGTTGTTGCAACAAAGTGGCATAATACTCGCCATTTATTGTTTTCCCCTTTTCTAAGTAATCGACCAAGATAATTCCATGAGAATCCTAAAAAAACAGTTGCCATAACCTTTCCTGCTGACAAAACCGTTTTCGCCTTCTTTGGTGGCGGAGAACCTTTGTGTGTCTATTGTTTGGACTGTTCTTTGGTTTCGGGAGTATAATGGTGGACCCAGGTTTCATCGACGGTTATGAAACGGCGTAAAAAGTCCTTCGGGTTGTGGCGAAAACGTGCCAAAAGGTCACGAGAAACACTCAAACGATTCAGTTTTTGCTCTGGGGTGAGTAACCGCGGCACCCAACGCGCCGAGTATTTTTTCATTACCAATTCTTCAGTTAAAATTCTGTGCACACTGTCATTTGAGATACCCGCTATGTTTGCTATCTTGCACACTTTTACTTGACGGTTATTCAATACGATACGGTGGACTTTTTCAATCATATCCGAGGCAGTTGAAATTTTAGGACGTCCACTATGGGGTTCATCATTTGTGCTCGTGCGACGACGCTTAAATTCGGCAACCCAGTTTTTAACATTGAAGATGAAGGAGCGGATTCCAATGGTGTTGAATCCAGCTCTGCTTTAATTTCGGTTGGTGTTAAGCCTTTCAAATGAAAGTACTTTATCACTGCTCTCAACTCATTTTTTTCATTGTTTACAAAATCACACGAGACGTTCACTTTGGCGTACTGTCAAAAACATACTAATTAACAGATCGCTCTGTGCTGTGATATTTAATCTATTAAAAGATGATTCTACAGAATGGTAATGAAAATTCCTCCGAATTTGCGCCATATCTGTGTTAGGCCACGTAGTTTCCGAACAATCCTCGTAGTTTAACAGATATTTTAATTTGGTGGGAACTAATAAAATTACGGGTAAAGGACTCCGAACACAGTTAAAGAAAAAAAAGTAACAGTTTTAGCGGCAATTTTAGGAACTTTTAGCAAAGATAATGAGACACAGTTTTGCAGCTGGAAATCTCAGCCCGTGTTGTATAAATCAAAGCTGCAGCTAATGTTATTCAAGTAATTCACTACAAGCAGACATGTAATTCATAATGGCTTTTATTTATTTAAACAAAAAGTACACTCTTAACACATAAAATTTTATCAAAAATTAATTATCTACCTGAACTGAAAGAACAAAAAATACACTCTTAGTACAAAAAGGTAACAAACAGTGAATTATGAAAAATATTGTACCATGAAGTAAGTTAACTAAGCAAGTATTCAAGCAGTTGAACAGACGCTGCTAAACAGTGCCCTAATCTTTCTTGAAAGTAACGTTTCACATTCTGAAAATTTCTTACTGCTATTACTTTAAATGCTTCCACTATTCTCTGCCTTAATCAGTTGATGACGAATATTGTCAAAAATCCTCCTTTCAATGTAATCTCAAACAAAAAAGTGCAACGGGCTTAAATCAGTGCTTCTTGCCGGTCATTCCAGCGGCCCATGGCGACCTATCCACCCATCTAGAAATTCATTGGTGGTGCCCCATCGTGCTGGTAAATGATCCTTCTGTTTACACGAATATTGCCAATAGCTGGAAGAGTTGCCTCTCTCAGCAATTCCAAATACTTTTGAGCATTTAGTCAACCGTCGATGAAAAATGGACCAACAATGTGATTACTTAGAATGCCGCCCCACACGTTGACCTCCTAAGGAGTTTGAGTATGGGTTTCTAGAGAAAAATTTGGGTTTTCTTTTTGTTTTTCTTTATTTTCAACATTATTTTTTTTTTGTTTCAAGGCATAAAATGTCTCAAAAGCTCATAAAAATCGTTTTAGCTAGGTATGGACGAAAAATAAATCAAACACTCCACGTAGGAAAACCATGAATGCACTGTATATTAATTTGGTATACTATAACGACAATCAATTTTTAAACTACCGTATTACTGTTGTTTTATCTATTGATATACTTTGTTATATTTCTTTCAAATACATTAATTGAAAGTTACTCCCATGTAATACACTCCAATAGCATAACTGAAAGCTACCGGGTGTTCAAAAAAACTTCAAAAACATTCTTGCAATTAGAATTAGAAAACATCTGGATGTGATAAAAAGTTATCCCGACACTACATTTGTTGTTCCTTCTAGATTACACAAATAAAAATCATAGCAATGTGCAAATATTTCCAAAACTAACAATTAATTGCACCACTTTTTTATATAAGTTATGCAATGATAATTACTATATGCGCCAAATTTTATATGTTTTCGGTATATGGAGAACAAATGGGCTTTGCCAAACTGTTGATTCACCCTGTGCACATGTATTATAGAGGGAATAAAGAAATTCTGGCTGTACCGCTTGTTTTGCGTCAAACAATGCTATCACGTCACAGTTACTAAATGTTTAGTTAACTGTAGACCATGTTTATTTAAGCTGGGCTATTGGAAATCTGTCAATACTATTTCGTCGTAAATTTAACGCATGTATTTTGTGCTGGCGTACAACCACCTAAAACGTATAATTGGGAGAGCGATGTTAAAACAAGCGATCAGACAGACAGTTTGACAAGTTGGTCCTGTTTACATTGAGCTGTCTTAAATATTTTAGGTTTGAAGGATAAGCCTACAATTAATGAACACTGTAAAAGTGCAGGAACATTATAGATTAGAAAGGCGTGGAGAATAATGGAGGATAGGAGGAAGTGGTTAACTTCAAATTCAAAATTAATTTTAAGGTCAATTGAGATTCTCACGTCTAAAGTGTGTTTTACAGCTGACCTTGGAAAGTACTGCGTCTTTGTGTATTTTCATAATCACATTTGTTTTCTTTCTAGAATGTTAGATTTCACATCGAGGATTTGCGCTCTTTTCAAGTCCCCTGGGGCTAATAAAATATTACTTATGTATCTTTCAAATATAATCGACGGTGTTTACTATATCGTAAATCAGATTTACCTGTATAAATGAGTCTGCAATGATTGCCAAATACCGAGCATTCTTTGGTAAGATTGAAGATTTGTTGCGGCGCCTAGCAGGAATTCGACTTAATTTCCTCCCACTTAATCGCAAATTTAACTTGGAAACGTTGTAGCCGACCTTCTCGAAGGTTAAACGAAATTTGTTTGCCATCGGCTGACCTAAATATCTCCGACTTGTGGATGCGTGAAATTACATTTGACAATTGCTGTCGAGTGTCAGACGGCGAAGCACAACGTCGAGGTGTGTTCGATCTCGAGATCTTCAGATCTAGATCTGCAGCTTTCGATAGATACACGTTCTCTCTTCTCCTTAACATCGTCTACGTGGAACGGTCGTGAATACGATTAAAAGGATATGACCCGCCAGAGACGGATTCGCCTGGTATAGCTTAGTAGGAAGATGCGTGCCTTGCGGGAATTAGAAGGAATGACTTTATATGTTGTATCGATCTACTTTTCGGCGAGTTTTGTTTGTCTAAAAGTTCGCGGCAGCATTACCTTTGCTAACACTCTCATCTTAGACATACAAGTAATTTTAATGTATGCTGTATAGAAATTTTGAGATATTAACGATGTAAGAGATGCTATCCGAGCAATTCAAATTCTACCTCCTGTTTAGACATTAGTCAATTTTTGGTTTTAGATTCCTAACCTATATCTAGAGGATTTATTTAGCATATCAATATTGTTACGACGTTTAATCTGTCCATACACGCAGAGAAATGGTTCCTTGCACCAAGAAAATAGATTTCCTTGCAAAAATCTGTCTCTATTCAAGAAAATATTTTTATTTCACGACTAAAAATGTATAATATAAGAAAATAATTTTCTTGAAATTTTAATGGATATACTTTCAGGGCAGGTAATGATGTATTAAAAAGAATGTTTTTTCATTTTATTTTTATTTGTTCTTGTTTTCTAAGTATGTATGTACATGTGTAGTCTTCCATCTACTTATTATATCTAACTGTATACTAATCGAATTAAACTTTCCTTCACTACGTTTTACCTTTTCCTTAGGTAAGCGTCTTCGATTGTTGATGCTAAAGTTCAATATGCGGACATTACTCTCTAATGCATTGACATCGTAGAGCAGTGTCAGCATTTGTTAAATCATTCACCTTGTTTACTACGATTACATTACACCTTCCGGGCAATGAAGAAAAATTTAAAGGTTATTACGTTTAAATTTTTATTAACTAGTAGATACTAATTTTCTATTATCTAAATATCTTTAACATACTCTTACAAAGAATTTTCTAATCTAAGGCGATGTAACAACTTATTGCTTAGTTTACATTTTGTTTTTTCTTATTCTATATATCTTTTAACTCTATTCTTGTGCACTTCAACTAGTTTATTGTTTATTTTTAACGTTACATTTGGTGTGTCTTCGCGAATCACTTTATATGGTCCTTTAAATAATGCTTCAAGTTTATTATTCACATCACTTCTTAATAATACCTTATCATTATATTTGTAACTAACACTAGAGCAATTTGTGTTTAGTTTGTCTTTTCGTTTTAACTTTGATTCTATCAAATTGTTTTTTGCATCGTTCCATGCAGATTGCAGTCTAAACTTTAATTCGTTAGGATAATTTTCAAAGTTATATATTGGGTCAGTATTAGATAATATGTTATTTGGCAAATTACAAATCTTTCCAAAGACTAATTCGTAAGGGGTGTACCGTGTTTCCGTATGTACAGTGTTATTAAAACAAAAACACCAATATGGTACCCACGTGTTCCATGTATATGGAAATTTGGCTGTTTGCGTTCGTAAATACGCTCCTAAATTTTTGTGTGTGTTTTCTAGTGCCCCTAAAGTTTGGTGATGATAAGCCGTACTAGATAGTTGATTAATGCCTAAAAGTTTAGATGTTTCCTTAAATACTTTTGCTAGAAACTCCGTACCCTGGTCCGTAACTATTTGTTTTGGGATCCCGAATTTCAAAATGAAGTTGTTAACAAACAATTTAGCTACGGTCATGGCTTCTTTGTCCATAGCAGGATATGCTTCGACGAATTTGCTAAGCTCGCATTGAATAGTTAAGATATATCTGTTATCATCATCATCTTGGTTTAGAGGTCCAACTAAATCCAAATAAATCTTTTCAAATGCTGTAGACGCTGTCGTTGTGACTGATAATGGTTCTTTGTTTAATTTTGAGTGTTTATACCGTTGACAATCATCGCATTTGTTTACAAATTTAGAAATGTCGTCTTTTAAATTTTCCCAGAAATAGTATCGTTTAATAGTCGCGTACATGCGATTAATGCCAGCATGACCTCCCGTTGGAAGTATATGGAAATCGTTTAGGATCAATTGACGAGTTTGTGCGCACTCAATTTGTTTTCTCTTATGTACAATACAAATCTTTATGTTATAGTCTCGAAGCATGCAAAGCTCTTTAGACAAATGGGTAATTAAACTGTTACTGTCATTACATTTAAATATGCAAAATTGCGGAATTCCGTATTCGTAACTAATATCGCGTAAGTGCCTCAGCATTGCGTCTAGGGCAAATGCCGATCGACCACTTCGCTTAATAAACATTATTTGACGTCTTTTATCATATGCTATATTACCCTTTTTAATTACATTTCGATTGAGATTTGCTTTTATGTAACTATTACTGACTTCTCGCAGTTCCACAGAACCAACAGGCCGTTTCAGCAATTCAACAATTCCGGGGTGGCCAGTCCTTTCCTTGTCTTTATTGCTAAAACTTTCTTTCGATTCGGAACTTTTATGTAATCTTTGTTTAGTAATCGATCTAGTAATTGCAAAAACACTGTTAGACATATTCTTGAGTTCGTTTGAATCTATACTAATTCTAGATAATGCATCCGCTACCACGTTCTCCTTCCCTTTTATAAAATTGATAGTAAAATCATATTCCTCAAGAACCAATCTAAATTTTATTAATCTGGAGGAAGGGTTGGTCATACCAAACAAATATACCAGTGGTCTATGGTCTGTTAAAATATGAAACTTGCGACCAAAAAGATACGGTCTGAAATGTTTGACTGCCCATACAATTGCCAACATTTCTTTCTCGATTGTAGGATAATTTGTTTCTGCCTTATTTAGTGCCCTACTAGCGTATGCTATTGGTTTTCCGTCAGCATTCGAAAGTACTGCGCCAATCGCATAACCCGAAGCATCTGTTGTGAGAGTAAAATAATTGTTTGGCGAAAAATCTGGATATTGTAGAATAGGAGGGTTAATTATAGCTTGCTTAAGTTTTTCAAAAGATTTCTGGACATTTCTGTCCAATTAAATTCTACCGCTTTTCGAGATAATTTATTTAAAGGGTTCGCGATAGTTGCAAAGTTTGGGATGAATTTACGATAATAATTAACGACGGCAACAAATCGCTTGCATTCGTCTGCGTTTTTCGGAACAGGGTAATTTTGAATAGCAGTGATTTTACTTTCATCAGGAGAAATGCCATGTTCTGAAATTTTATGCCCTAAGTAGACTATGTCCTTTTTTAGGAATGTGCATTTAAACGGATTGAATTTTAAGTTAACTTCTCGAAGCCTATTAAACACTTTTATCAAGTTTTGGTTATGATTTTGTAGGCTATTTCCGAAAACAATAAGGTCATCAAGATATACAAAACAAGATTCATAATTTAAGCCAGACATTGCTATAGTCATTACTCGTGAAAAAGAACTGGGGCTTGTTTTTAGTCCCATAGGTAGTCTAGTCATTTGGTATTGACCAGTATTGGTAGTAAATGCAGTATATTTCCTACATGACGGTTCTAATTCAACTTGATAATATCCTTGAGATAAATCTAAATGAGAAAAATAAATTGCGCCCCCGAGAGAATCTAAAATATCTGTTATGTTTGGCAAGGGAAAGCGATCATCTTCAATTTTATTGTTCAGTTGTCTATAATCCAGTACAATTCTTGACTGTTTACGACCAGTGGAATCAGATTTTTTTGGTACTATTAGCAAAGGTGAGGACCAATTCGATTTGGTTTTTTCAATAATGCCGTGTTTTAACATTTTAGAGATATGTTCGTCTATTTCTGCTCTTTGGCTATGAGGTAGCCGATATGGTTTTACATATACCGGTTGTACGTTATCTTTTAAGGTAATAGATTCTTTAATAATATTTGTTATAGTTACAGGATCGTCTTCCAAAAGAAATATATCCGCGTATTTTGCACAAAGTTTATGAATGGAATTTCTTTCTTCCTTATTTAAGTGGGTTACGTTAATCAAATCTAGTAATTTATTAACTCTCTCTAACGAATTTTGGTTGCTATCGAAGTAATATAATTCAAAATTTGATAATTTAGTAGTATGAGGTTTGTAATTTCGAATTGAATTTCTTTCTCGTTGGTATTGAGCATGCGAACAGGTACAATATGTGCTTTTGGAGTGACAATAGTACTCGCTATGAAAACGCCTTCTGCAATTTCAGTTGGCATAATAACACAGTCTTCTAAATCATCTACCCAAAAATATCTAATAACCTCACATCGTGGCGGTACGATCATAACATTATTATATTTGGACTCTAAAGGAGCTGTAATTTTGCATTCGTTATTCCAAAAAGTGAACAAGAATTTTTCAAAATCTATAACCGCATTATGACTGATAAAGAAATCTGTTCCTAATATACCATTCATTCCACCTCCAAAATCATTTACAACAAAAATTCATGTTTAATAGTATTGGCACCTAAACATAACGATAAATTAACTGAACCTATAGAAGCTGTCGAGCCTCCTATGCCATTTATAGTTAAGCGCTTTGTTTTATTTACTATCTCATGTGATTTAAATATTCTGAAAAAATTACGCTAATGCTTGCGCCAGTGTCTAAAAGAAACAACAAGTCTATATTATTGTAGTTCATGCGTATGTAATTTGTATTATTCATACGGAAAATAACGGTTTCTACTGCGTTAGTCTCGAAAAAACTTACCGTCGTCTACAGAATTTTCAGAAGGTTCTGCAACATACCCGTTTTCACGACGCGGTGAGCGAACCTGATTACTTTGTCGAAACATTCGTCCTCTTTTCTGTGATCGAGTTCGTATTTGATTATGAGTACTTGAACGTGAGCGGTATACATTGAAATTTTCGTGGGCATTACTAGAATTAGGAAAAGTTTTAGCTTGAGCGTTTGGTGTGTATGACATCCTAGCTCGAATTGAACGATTGCGTGACGCTCTATTAAAACAACCATATGATCGACTTCGATAAATGTTATAATTTCCACGTTGGCAGTAAAAAACGTTTGCCGAAGAAGGTTTATTCCTCTCTTCGTCGATTGCTACATTAACTGCAGTTTTTAAAGACGTACAATTTCTAGATTTTAATATAGTTCGTAGTTCATGGTTTTTTATTCCATTACAAAATGCATTTATGGCTAATTTTTCGTTAACTGGACGTAGCGAATTTAAGAGATTATTGTCATCACCAGCCTGAGCTAATGTTAACTTACTCAGCAGTTGCTCATATCGCGACCGAATTCACCTACTGATTTATCAAATTGTTTCGCATTGTGTAATTGATTAGAAAGATTTGCAGCTGACTTTTTTGTAACAAAATTCTCCCGAATGTCGCTTATTAATACGTCAATTGAATCGTAATTTTTGTTAAGTCTTATTTTTGCATCCTCCGTTAAACGGGTTTTGAGTACAAAATTGATCAAATGTTTGATATCATCTGGTTTTATCAAGTCTGCATACAATTTAATGGAATCAATCATTTTTTTCGTGGTATTCTCATTTCCGTCCATAGATGGTAATAAATTAACAGCCGTCTTTAAATCAAAGGCCGCCATTTCTGTACACTTTTCTAAACGTTTTTCGAGAATATTACGAATTTCGTTTAAACTAGTTTCAATTGCTGTACTGTATGATTTTATTTCGCGAACTACATTTATGTTCTCTAAATTCTTACTAGCTTTTAATTTTAACTCGTTTAACTTAACTGAAAATATATTTAATTTTTGGAAATATTTATTAGTTAATTCTAATTACTACGTCTATCCTGGTTATCCTTAACTCTATTATTTTTAAATACCTTAATAGCCTCGTACAGTGCCTTAAAGTTCTCTATCGTTTCCATGAATAAACTTAACACTTTCCAGCATGGTATCTTCTCTTTTCTTTAGATATCTGATTTGGAACTTGTACCGATTGCCATTAGTTCCTGACTCCTGGCTAGTTCTCGGCGAATTAACTTCCTGGTGGTCTTCTTGCTGCAGCGCCAAACAAAGTATCCAATAAATCCAATTCCTAGGAGGGTGAATATTACTCCAATTACTTCCCAGAAATTGAGTTTTAATTCTTGTAGTCCGGTTGTACCACCACTGTTGCCAGCTTGTGCGATTATCACCTCTTTTCTTCTTTAGACTGGTTTGTTCCCATTGCAAAATTGGTTCCTTACCCTTCTTCAGATTCAGTAGCACAAGTAAAAATTGTTGTCACTATCCATTCTTAACTCACATTTATAAGTCACTCTTCCTTCAGTTAGTCTTCGTATCTTGGCATCTTTGATGCCATCCTGGCAGGATCGCCATGAAATGGATATACTTTCAGGGCAGGTAATGATGTATTAAAAAGAATGTTTTTTCATTTTATTTTTATTTGTTCTTGTTTTCTAAGTATGTATGTACATGTGTAGTCTTCCATCTACTTATTATATCTAACTGTATACTAATCGAATTAAACTTTCCTTCACTACGTTTTACCTTTTCCTTAGGTAAGCGTCTTCGATTGTTGATGCTAAAGTTCAATATGCGGACATTACTCTCTAATGCATTGACATCGTAGAGCAGTGTCAGCATTTGTTAAATCATTCACCTTGTTTACTACGATTACATTACATTGTACTAAATACATATTTTCTTAGGGTTAGAAAATAAAAAAAAAATCAAGACAGACAAATGTTTCTTCCAAGTAAATCAAGTTAGGAAAATATTAATTTTAAAAGTAGGAATGAAAAAATGGTGCAGATCTCACAAAGTTCTATTGAGAAATTGGGCTACCGGTTTCGTGTTCAATATTATTATTACTTATTATTTATTGTATATTAAAAAAACTAAATTAGTACACGTGGTAAATAGTAATAAAAAGAAAAAAATATTACATTAACCGGTATCTTGAAAATGTTTATGAAACGTTGTGCGTTAAAGGTCATTGTATCGGTAAGTATGGCATCTGTACTGTTTTGAAGGTTAGTGACGTAAACTGAGAGATGTAAGGGCAATGTGGCCAACAGCTTCTTCTTCTTTTTCTCTTCTCCTTGTGCCTTTTCAGGTGTCGGAGTGGTATTCCGGTTCTTCTTTTGCCAAGAGCGAGAGCAAGAAGCAAGAGCAAGAGCAAGAAGCTTTAATGCTTTTGTCTTCACATATTGTTTTTGCCGGTAGTGATTCAATCGATACCAGGAGCATTGTTTCTAGGCACTTTTTTCATGTGTACTTCTACATTAAGCTCACTTTTGTTTCAACATTATTTTGTAGATAGCCTTAAAAACACATGCAATGTGAATAATTTATTGCATTATGTTACAGACATGTCGTTTTAAACAAGGTAAGTGCAATTAATAATGTGGATATAAATAATATGCATTTCAAGAATTCTAATGCCTTATTTTAAAAAAATGAAACTATTGATTTATGAGCAATGCATAAACGCTTTCTTGAATTAAGAAAATTATTTACTATCCTTAAGAAAATATTGTTTTGTGTTATAACGGCCATTTACTTATTACTAAGAATCGCTTTCTTCAAATTTTCTGCAAGATTTTCTTGAATCAAGTTAACAAATGTCTTAAACAAAGAAATACAATTATTTCATTACAAGTATATACTTTTCTTAAGTGGAGAAAAAAACTCTAAGAGAGCTAATTGTATTGCGGACAATTGAAACAGTAATTGTCTTGAACTGAGGCGGATAGTCTTGATACAAGGAAACGTTTCTCTGGGTATTGGTTCAGATTTTACGTAACCGAATTATCTTGCGCAGTGATTCACGGCCTGCACCGTCAAAACTGAAGGTATACAATCATGTTTTCTTAAAAGTAATTGAAAAACTACAGTAAATTCTCTATGCTAAATCGGTTAATGTAGTCCCAAATAATCGAAAATATGTGCCAATTTTCATTGTAAAATTGGCTCATATTTTGTAAGATGATACACTTATTTAAACTTTATATCAATAAGCCTTTATAAAGAAAAATGATACAAAAAAGAAAAATTGTAAATTAGTTGCTGCCCAAAATTTTAAATGTAAAATGTAAAATGGTATTGCGAAAGGATGTATATTATGTTACATAAAAACCGTTAATTTAAAAAATTGTTAAGTGTCTGTTCAATTCAAATATACATCAGCGAAACACGTTGAAACTGCTACAGCTCCCATTCTGCTGCAAAATTAATTCTACAATTTGTATGGTCGTCATCATGGAAGTTTTCATTAGCTATTTTTTAGAAGAGAGAATTTTATTTTCTATTGCTCAATGCCCAAATGTATAGTGTTCCGTTTCAAAAATATAAATAATTTAAATTAGCTTAGAAATACGATGCGCATTTGTTTTTGCTTTCAGCATTCTAATCAATGGAATATACTAAGCACCAATAACAACAAAATTAGCCATTTCTGAGCCAATAACTATGAACATATATGTTCTTCGTACTCAGTAGGCACTGTATTCCAATAAAACAGAATTATGGCAATATCTTTCCTTTTTTCCTTTTTTGCAGTATATAATAATAATAATAATAATAATAATAATAATAATATACCGATAACTGTATAACGATAAACAAATAACAAAATAACATAAGATAACTGCGAACGACAACGATAACGTTTCAACGATAACATAACGATAACATAACTTATTACATCCTTGAAACGTACGTAACGATAACGATAACGATAACGATAACGATAACGATAACGATAACGATAACGACAACGACAACGACAACGACAACGACAACGATAACGATAACGATAACGATAACGATAACGATAACGATAACGATAACGATAACGATAACGATAACGATAACGATAACGATAACGATAACGATAACGATAACGATAACGATAACGATAACGATAACGATAACGATAACGATAACGATAACGATAACGATAACGATAACGATAACGATAACGATAACGATAACGATAACGATAACGATAACGATAACGATAACGATAACGATAACGATAACGATAACGATAACGATAACGATAACGATAACGATAACGATAACGATAACGATAACGATAGGGATAGTGATAACGATAACGATAACGATAACGATAACGATAACGATAACGATAACGATAACGATAACGATAACGATAACGATAATGATAATGATAATGAGGGAAATAAGTCAACAAACTATAACAAATATTAGTACTTGCGAAGTAACTGAAGTAATCATTCAACGAATAACAATTGATATTTAACAATAAGTTTCTCACATTTCCTTGAAAAGTCTTAAAATTGGAAATATTCTGTAGTTTATAGGGAATGAATTAAATAGTCTACATCCCATGAAACTTAAATATTTTTGGAAGCTTGCGGTACGATAACAGGCTGGTAGCAAGTAAAGTTCATTTCTTGTAAAATAAGAATGTGAGACATTAGATTGAAATAGATGTCGATACCTATACACAAAGCAAAGAACCTCATATATGTATATGTCATAAAATGTCAGTATTCTACAAGATTTGAACGTGCTCTTACAAGAACTGCGCCAACTCAAAATTAGTCATCAATCTCACTCGCGCGCTTTTGCAACAAGAACACCCGCTCTGATGAAGAACTCACACCCCAGTGCACCACACCATACGCCATCCTGGAGTAAAAGTTGGAATAGTAAAAGTTTTTTAAAATTGCATAGCTGCAAGACTTTCTGATATTAGAGATAGCATAGCAAACCCGAGCCAATTCCCCGCAAAGTTCCCCAACATAATCCGACCATCCCAAATTTTCATCAACATGAACTCCCAGGATATTGGCTGATTTCATAAAGGTAGTGAAAGTAGTATCAAGGAGAAATCCTTTGTGACGTAATTCGACTTAGTTTAAAAAACATTTTATTCTGTAATTGATAATTACTATTACCTATCTAATTTATACATTATAATTTGAATGAAAAGGCAGTAAGAAAACTTTGAAGAGTTAATCAGCATAGCGAGATGGAGACGCGTCGAGGTTTAGGATTGGAACTACTAGTTAAAAAAGTTGTGTAGGATCCTGTAGGACACACATCCGTGTTGATGCGGTAGATCAACAACTTCAAAAACCTTTTTTGCTCGACAGGTAAGATTTAATACATTTTATGTCATGATTATTCAATAATCTTAATTATAAAGTAGATGAATGTAACTGGTTGATAATTTGAAATCACACTACTGCATACCTTTTTTACAGACGACGTAGTTATAAAGCATTGGAATTGTTTGAGGATCGTGTGGGAAATAGATGCCTTTTTGAAAGGTACATTATAATATTATGTTCAGAGTTTGTATCAAAGAGCTAGAAGCAATTCGTAATAACGCTAGAAGACACCTTCAGCATCATGCAGCATTTGGATGAGTTTGAAAAATTTGTAAAGATCATAACAATAGTCGATTTCCATCAACGCGGGACATCCGAAGAAAGAGTGTAAAATTAATGCACGGTAACATTATTAGGCAATAGAAAAGCAAAAATCAATTATAGTATTACCATAGTTTGAGACGACGAGGTTTTGTGCCAAATTAGTAAAGTTATCGTTAAAAGCATTACATAATGCTAAAGTATTGGGATATTTATCTGGTAATTTATGATCTGCGGAGTAATTCAATCTATTTTTATTAATTATTGACCAAATAGCCTTTGTTTTATTTTTTGCTTGTAGAATGTAATTATCGTTATTCTGAATTTGTTTTAAAGCAATAATTTCTTTGTAATATTTTTCATACCTTATATAAGCGCTTCTTAATGTTGGATATTTATCACTGATGTTCTTCAATGTTAATTATTTTTCAATTCAATAACATCAGTAATCCAAGAGCAGTTATTGTTACTACTGCTACATTTTACTATGGGAAAGCATATATTCAGATAGTATTTAAATATTTGAATGAATTTATTAAAGGCAATATCAGGACAAGAGGATTCATATACTGTAAGCCAGGTTTCATTATCAATGTAGTTGTTAAATCGATGCAGACTATTTAAGTCATATTTCCTTTTATAACAATAGTTACGAGTTTTGGACTTAAGACTAGAAGTGAATATAATACTCCTTTCTGCCGATGACGTCAAAATCATCTATCAAATTTACATGTGGCATATGCTTCTGTGTTCTTATTAAATTTAGTCTGAAACTAAATAACGTTTGTCGCATATTCAATGCTGCAAGAAGAGTATTTTGGGAAAATTGTCTTCAGTGAGAAGGCCAACACATCTGAATAGTAGCCGAAAGCCTTTCTGGTCGATTCAGGTATGATTAATTCTTTGATAGGTACTAATTGGAATTGAGACGTCAAATTTGGTTTCGTTATATTTGAAATCCCTGGGAAAAATAGGAATACTTCACTAAAATCTCCAAATTAATAGCAATTTTTAACCGAGCATTGTCTCTATGTAACAGTGCTAATTTCCAAAGCACAGTCTTTAATCCGATTTTTCGCTTTGAAGTTGTTCATACAAAAGTATTGTAAATTTACGCTTTCAACGTCTCAATTCTTTATATTGTTGCAGCCAAAATATCAACTTTTACTTGCATCTAAAGAACGAAAATAAAAGCTGCAGGATATTGCATTTGAATTCCATTAATGTTATTTTGCGAAAACATATTATCCATAGCTGTGCGATTCTAATCGGTTATTGGAGTAGTACACTGGTACGCTAGCCGGTGGGTGATGCGAAATGGAAACGGCGATGGGAATATCCCATTCCCATCGCCTTTGATCTTTCGATGTGCACAGTTTGAATTTCAATTTTGTTTTCTCTCTTTTCGCCGGTGCGCGAATGATGTTCATAATAAAGTTAGTCTGCCGGGTAGTTAATTAAATACGATATCATAATCAACAGATTGTAAAGCAAAATGGCGTTTTTGTCTTCGATATTGTCGCTCTCATTGCACCATGACCTATTTGTGTAGTACGGAAGATTAGATCTTCGCCCACGTTATTCTACGTTTCGACAAACGCAGACGATTTCACGAGGACTTTTATCTCAAAATAAATTTTGTATCAAAAAAACTGTGAAATAACAGACAAGAGATGTTTTGTTTTTGTTCTTTACAACTCTATTAAAATTTATCGAGCAGCAAATAGTGTAAATTTGGAATCGCTGTGAAATGCAATCGTTTCCAGTTTTTGCCATAATTGTTGATTTTCGCTATTGTCATCATGATATAAAATATGTGTCAAGATTAATTAAAAAGGTGTGCTGTTAAAATAATATAATAGTTTTCGAGTTCGTGATGGAAATTGTTTATGCAAAATTCTCACGCAGTGGAATATTATTGGAAATCTGAATATAGTACATATTAATCGTATTCCAGAAGTATAGCACAGCATACCATTAAAAATTTGACTAGTGTATCCTTTCTCTGTCAGGGATACTCTGGTCTCACTTCAATGCGAATAAGTTTTTCGCCTTTTACTAAAGATTTCCGTGGAGAGGGACAACATAAATGAGTCTTTACCGTGGCCTACCTGTCTTTGTGTTTGACATGTTAGTCACCTGGTCGGCCCCAGGTGTGAAGTATGTGTTCTGTTTGTCCTGGTGTCCGTTCGGGTGGCCAGGAAAGTATGTATGTGGCTAATGATTTCTAGTCGAGGCCAATAATAATAATAATAATCTGTCAGGGATTGATCTGCACGTGTACAAGTTAAGCATACCTGGTAATGTTTGCATCGAGAAATTCCATACGTATTTATACTGAATAAGGTAAATGGTTCCCAGATGAATATGCAATTTTCGAAAGTCAACGATGGAAACAAAAGAAAACGAAAAGAGAGAGTATTAATAGTTATTGGCTATATTTATTTTATTGCATGATATCTAACAAAGAATATTTTAGTCATAGATCACGCAGATTCCTTTATATTGGCGCGGGGTATTAAATCAGAAAAAGTTAAATCACAAATAATATAAATATACTTGTACTATAAACGCTAGCTTCTGTTTTACCAGAGCAGTCTCGGAGAGGGGAGGGGGGGGGGTATACCTACCCTATAATTAACAACAAAAATGAGGTATCGATATTAAAACTGTAATGATGTTATCTGAATAAGGGTGCGGCGTATCCAATTGACTACGTAAATTTTTACTTTTTCTCTTTTAAATACGCGGCACATCTAGAAAATAAGTTCCCTTTGTATTTATTGCTGCGGCAACGCTGCAATCGCAGTTCAGCGCATGCGCGGTGATTGCTCTGAGTTAAGGAAAAGGAGATGTCGTCATTTCGAGATCGCTGTTTGTTGTTTACAGCTTACAGTGCTTGGTTAAAATGGCGAAGTTGATTGAAAATCCCGCCGCTTGTGAGATTAGATCTGTAATTCGTTTTCTGAATGCGGAGAACATTAAAGCAGTTGACATTCATCGAAAAATTAGCGAGTTTTACGAAGAAAATCCGATGAGTAATTCAATGGTAAGGAGATGGGTCCGACAGTTCAATGAAAGGCGTGACCAAGTGCACGATAACGAACGAAGTAGGCGTCCAAGTTTGGTTAATGAAGAATTGGTACCGTAAGATTACAATATCTGACCTTTCTACGAAATTTACGCAAATTTCGAGAGCATTTATTCATGAAATTGTTTCCGCAAAACTGAATTTTCGAAAACTCTGTGCTCATTGGGTTTTACAGAGCAACACAAAAAACAGCGTCGGGGCAATGCACTTGATTTTTTGACAAGCGGCAACAAAGATGGTAATGATTTGCTAAGCAAGATGGTGACCGGGGATGAAACGGGGCTCGCTTATGAAACCCACGAATAAAAACGACAATCAATGGAATGGAGGCAAACTTCGTCACCAGGAAAGGCTAAAGTCAAGCAAATTTTGACACCTCGAAAAATCACGTGCACAGTTTTTTGGGATAGACACGGCATCCTACTGGTGCATTTTTTACCGCGAGATGAAACAATCAATGCAAGTGTTTACTGTGAGACGCTTAGGAAACTGCGTCGCGCAATACAGAACAAGCGCCGAGGAATGCTAACAAACGGTATTATTTTGATTCACCTCACATTGCGAACAAGACACAACAACTCTTACACGACTTTGGCTGCACCCAATTTGACCACCCTCCGTACAGCCCTGACCTTCCTCTTAGCGACTTCCATCTGTTTTTGCACCTGAAAACGTTCCTTGGTGGTCAAAAATTCAACAACCATGAAGAGCTCAAAGAACATGTTACCACATGGTTGACAACACAGGCGGCAATGTTTTATGAGGAAGGCATACAAAAACTTATGTCACGCTATGAGAAGTGCCTATAAATTGCTGGGAGCTACTTAGAAAAATAGTTTAAGGTTTGTACTTTTTTTTGCAATAAATAGTTCTTCTGTATCTGTACTCGTTTTGTTTTTATTATCAAACGGAACTTAATTTCTGGACGTGGCTCGTACAATTAGTAAGTATTTTTCACTCTACAACACAATTGATCAATTCTATCAACCTCTTTACTGCATTACTCGCGAAAAACCATTATGTCGACGAACTGTATCTACCTCGAATTACAGCACAAAACGAAAGTTCGCCGCTAATCTTATCAACGTTACGAGAAACTTTTGCGGAAACCATATAATATTAATTTTACACTAAGCGTAATATATCACTGTTATACACTGTTAAGTATACGAATGAACTAATGGATCACTTAAGAGAATTCTCCGTAGACTACTTACGTTATAAATGATTTAATGTTATTCGGAGATCTTTTGTTCGGTAACTACGTGCCAGTTTTAGAACACTTTGGCACTTTACTTTTTCCGGTATCATAAGCTTGCTCTGGTTATTGTTTAGTTTTTTCTTTCGTAACTATGGAGCTTTCTTGTTATACAGTCGTCTGGAAATTTAAATGTTAATTGGAAACGTACACCCTGGTTTTAGGTACAACTGTAAATAAGCACTAAATTTCTTTGTGTAAGTTTCGATAAAACTTCGGTATCGTTTTCGCGCTGTAATCTACAAGCATTAAAATCCCACGAACTTGCTGTATAGCACTCCCCTAATGCTAATACTGGAAAAAAGATATTTCATACTTTTGAGAAAGAAAATATGCTGATTAAATCAAAACTTTTCAAGGAGGTAGATACTTTTACGGTGGCGTCGGCTTTCAATACATTCTCGTGTCTGTGCGTCTGTAAAAATTGAAAATGTGAACGCACTCTCATACACAAGAAAAAATGTATATATTGGAAATGTCTCCCCCATGTTTACAAGAACTTTATTCATATTACAGCTATACAATCAGGCAAGCTGTAGGATCCAACTTGTAGTTGGCTTTCCTCACGAATTGAAGTTTAATCGTGTCTTTGCGTGTATATGTATATGCTATTAGAGCAAAATTATTTTAAGAAGAACATGACGTCATGCGCGGTAAATTTGGCGGTAAACTTCAGTAGCGTCGCAAATTTTCTTAAATGTGGTGTTTTTTAATAATTATTTGTATTTTATAATGAAATTGTGAAGCGAAAATATACATAATAGCAAACTTTAAAGGCGTATATTAAATAAATGTATTAATATTGCATAAAATCTTTATATTTACAAAAATTAAAAGCGAAGTAGGAGTTCTATTAGACAAAGGATCTCGTTTATATTGCTATATGATAATGTCCTTAGTATTTCATGTGTCATGAGTATTTCAAATTGAACAAAAGCTTATTTTTCAAACACTTAATATCTTTAATGACAAAACGAAGGTATCTTTATTGATTATCAAATAATTTTAAGTTGTATCTTGATTTACACATATACAGTAATAAAATATAAACAGGAATTTTTCTGCTTTACAATAAATAACTTTACAGTTGTAATCTAATGAAAAAACTCACGTTATTTATGTGCTTTTATTACAACCAATATTTACAAGGAATTTTATATACATATTCACAACTATGGCACGCTCCGATGGGTTGTACTGCCCTAAATTGAATTTACAATTGCTCGACTTTACAAGTGCAATTCAACGATAATAATTAAAATTACATTAATTTTCACATATCACATATAACAATAACTGTTACATTTAAAGAGCAATTACAGAATTCGTAACAATTAACCTGGGCAAATATGCGGTAACAGCCAGAAGCGTGGCGAGTGCATACAAGTTTACATATAAAATAGAAGGTAAAAAATAAATTATAAAACGTGCTGAAATACTTACCGTTTTAAAAGTCTTCCGTGAAATCACAAACTGGGTAACATCTGTTACATATTTGAATCATTAGATATGTTTCCACAGCTGTTTCAATCAAGTGAGTACGATGTGCGGAATAAATGTTTTTTAATGCCGAAAACGACCGTTCGACATCTAGCGATATTATATTTGCACATTTAAAATAATCTTTGAAACAACGTAATGCATCTTCACAGGCACCTTCGGAGTTTTTCTTTAAAATACTTTCAAATTTTCGTATTACACACCAATTTGTTTCGCCTTCTACAGCGCATTACTGTATGTGAACAGCATTCACAATTTGAACAGAATCCACTAGTGACATTGATACATTTTGTAATTTTTCTATTCCCGCCGCTAGTCCGAAGTAATTGTTGTGAATTGTTTGTAAATCTCTTTCAACCTGACTATCTTGAAATATTTCCTGGCTTTTCTTGATTGCTGCAGCTCCTGTCAGATTGAATTTTAAAACTACCTTCTTTACTTGATCAAAATATTTGTTGTAGTAAAATGCAGCCTGCAACCATGTTCCCCAACGTGTAACAATCGGCTGTGGTGGTTCAGGTAAATCAGGATATAGCTTGTGAAATAGTTGGGTACGTTTCGGGGACTTTAGAAACACTGCCTCTGTACTAGCAATCAATGCATTTACTAATGGAAAACATGTAGGAATCGTTTGTGCCGCAAGATTTAGAGTATCGATTTTACACGTTACATGTAAGAAGTTACCACTGTGTTCTTTAAGAGATCGGCCCAAAGAACGCATGTTTGCGGCACCATCACTCATAAACATTAAAAGTTGCTTAGTTGAAACTTCAAATTTGTTCAATGAGTTCAACACCACCTTTAAAATCTCATCGGCAGTACAATTTATAACTCTTTTCGAAGCAAGTAAGAAGGAGGATGACGGTCGATGTGGTTCCATTGTACGTACCATTACATTAACCACAGAATGTTTTTGACGATCTGTTGTTTTGTCCACACACAACCACAGTTTTTTATCTTTCAATTCCGTTTTCATTCTTTTTTCTATATGTTCAGGAGCAAATGGCACTACATTTCGTATCGATGTCTGACTAGGTAATTTACAGTCCACATATTTATTCCAGAAGGAGATAGATTACATAAAATAAGAGTAACACATAAATCAAATGTAAATTTTTCTTGGTCTCGTATGCCACTTTTTGCAGAAGAATGCTGTTTGCTTTCGATGTGACGTTGTCAATGGCTTCTGGACCAACACATTAAAGGGATTTTACAAACTAGACATTGAATTTTAGCGCCATCAAAAATTAAGTCCGGCATGTCCACTATAAAGTTTTGAACTGTGTCTGCCATTGGTCGTTTTCGCGACGTACTTAACTGCGACATTTTTAAAGCAAACATAAGCGTACAATTACGAAATAAGTTACGACAGCCTACATATACACAGAACTACCCGCATACAGCATCGATTTAGTACTGACGCTGTGAACGCGTGAAATAAATAATCGCCGACTCCGCACTACATATCTACTACACTGACTGTTATCGCTGTTTGCCCAGACTAGTAATAATACATTAGGATACATTAACAAATAAAAGTTTCAGTATAATCTGCTGGGAATTAATCAGATTCAGCTTCACTATTAGAATAGTCCTCGCCTGAAGAACTTGTATTAACAGTAAATTGCAATTCAACTGCTTCATCTAAAAGGCCTTCATTTTCCATGAAAGACCTTTCTATTTTTTTTTTGTATCTTCACACAGCTATCCAAGTTTCTTTGGCGATCAAATTAAATTTCTGTCTCACTAAAGCCTCGACATCTGATAATTTGTAATCAACATTTTTGCTTGCCACCCAATTTTTCATAATTGCCCAAATTTTTTCGATGTTTAATTCAAGATGATATGGCAGTCTTAAAACGTCATGGCAGTACTCATTCATCAAGGCATCCAACGTATAAAGTGGACCTTCTGCTTTATGATTTTTAATTATTTCATATAATTCAGGCTTTATTAAGGCCCTATAAAAGGAATATTTTTACTTGTCAGCCAGTCCATCATTTCTTGTTTTAATGAATTTGTGGTAGGTTCTTTCTCACACTTGATATTGTGATAAGAGATATTATCTAGAATCAGTCCCGATTTCTCTGGGATACTAGGAATAAGTGCATGTTGAACCCACTGAAGAAAATTGATAGAATTCATGTCATCGTGATAATCACCCGACTTTTGTCCTACAATATAAAAGGATATAATGCTTATATATGCATACATCACAAAAAATTTATTTGATCTAGATATCAGGAATGCATCGGTAATAAAACCTATCTCACCACCAGCATGACTAGTTATTAATTGTTGTCCTTTTCCAATTCGTTTTGAAAGACCAGCTGTTGTGTTGTCATACCAACCTTTCGGTGTTATGTGCGAGTTATGAATATAAGATTCATCTATATACACAACGGGTCTTCCCTCCTGTCTATATTTTAAAATACTCCGAAGAAATTGTACTCTTTTCTGGCGAATATCATGGCTTTCCATTAGTAATTTCCTGTTATCAGCTACTTTTTGTCATCTATAACAGTTAAATTATTTATGTAATAATTAACACTACCTTAAGTAACTAACTTGAATCCCAGGATGAAAATAACCTTACGAAGAGTTGACAGGCTTCCATCAAAGGGAAATTCAATATCTTGCAATTTACCTAATATTCCCGAAAGTGAATAAAAATACATTTTGAATATACGGGTATGTATGCATTAACCTTTTAATGTTGATCGTCTTTTCTCAGTTATATATATTTTATAAAAGTTATGAATAATTCGTCCGATTATTTCACCTTCGCTTGGGAGTAAGTTGCTTTTTGGACAAGTCTTTGTTCCATATTTTGAACTAAATGAAGAACGTTCGCCACTTTCAATAACCTTGTGCTCAACCATAATACGTCTATATGTACTCTCTGATACCCCCGTTGTAGCTAAAACTGTCTTTATGATGCTTGAAAGGAATAGAGACCTCTCCGCTATCTGCCTTTTCCTTATAAAAGCGACATAAACATTATAAACAATTTCTTGGCCCTGGGAATGAATAATTTTTCCCTTTTTCCCATAGCTAGACTTTTGTTCAGCCATGTTTACTGTTTAAATAATAATTCATTATTAAATAATGTAAACACAAATTTTAGGTTATGTTTACTTGAGCAAGTGTGAATTGTATTACTTGAAAGAAAAACTCCTTCAATGCTCAAAAGCCTTAAATGGACTGATTGAGAGGTAGGGTAAAGTAAAAAAAGGTAGATAGAAAGAAACATTCAAAATCTCCAACAAACATACACAACATCGACTCCAATGTAATATTACCACCCCTAATTTATGTAAATAGACTCGCCCTGTGTTAAATTGGTTTCTGCGCACTATGACGTCATGTTCTTCTTAAAATAATTTTGCTCTAAATATGTTTATTTTTTTTTATTTTTGAAATATACGTCTACATAGTATACGTATTTTTACATATGTATACTTTTTTACATATAATATTGCTGTGCCCTCTGTCTTCGCCTCGAGAGTGGCTTGTTGTCCGTCTCGAGTTATTGGTATCGAGGGCTGTTCGGTTGATTTTTCTATGTCGCTCTTCTTGGTTGGTTTTTTTCCTTCTTACCATCGCGTTCGTGTTTTATATTTAGATGCTGTTTTTCAAAATCCTTTGTTTTATGGTTTTTTTGAAGTTGGTGTAGTTTTTGTTTTTTATCTCTGGTTCTATTTTGTTGTATTGTCTTATTGTTTCTGTTGTCAGGTTTTGTGTGTACTTCTTCTGTCTTGTTCTTTCTGTTCTTATACATTTGATAATATTGGAAATGCGCGTGAAGGACTGTTAAATTGAAATAACATATAGTAAATGATATTACAATTTACAAATAATTATTTTCATTGTAAAAAAACTCGTTCAGCCTACGCACAGATGTCGTTGTTTTACATCATCTTAATCAAATGGTAAATGTGACTTATTCTGGGAGCTTGGATTTTTTGTGTCTCCCATATTAAAAAAAAATAGTAATAGAATAACATTCAATATAAAAAAAAAACTGTACTCAGAATTCGATATAGTTCACTGTGCAAGTCAATTTACGTATGCGTATGATTGCATTAAGTCAATTGTAAGTGAAGATAAATTTTCAAACATGTGATTATTACATTAGAAATACAAATGCAAATATATATTAAAGTTATTTCAATTCAACCGGTATCAACATTAAAATAGGGCCAAGAATTGTTATTTACAACATCCTTGCTTTAAAACAATGCTATAGTTTTAATGCAAGGATCGATCGTTGATAAATACCTGTATAATTTTAAATGGTGCACAGAAGACGGAATAAGTGGGTTCTGGCGAAACACAGGTTCAGATTGAGATATGATTCAGATCAGGTAAAATTTAGAAAAAAGAAAAAAAAACTTTTGGAGACTAGTTCAATACAATGTAAATCTATATTTAAGTATGCAAGGCGCTCAGTTTTAGCTGACTACGATGCAAGTTTGGTTTTTCAAAGGAACATGTTTGTTATTACGTTTTTGGATCCTCCGTTTTCAAAACATGTCAACTTTCTTCAAAATTTCCTATACATATCGAGCTTAGTTTTTGCGATAATTTTAGATGTTACTTTAACACGTTAACGTTGCCGCGGCAATCTTCAGGATTACGCTCTCAGGAGCCAAATCGATTCAATTGTATAATATAACGAAAATTTGTTTGTGGAAGCCATCTACAAGTTAGTTCGTCTATACATAAATACCATTCCTAGAAGCCATGTTTGCTTATTTGCACTGATATGCTACGAGTGTATACGTAGTTTTGCAAGAAATTCCTGTGTTGCAATTTATATACAGGCATAGCAAAAGATGGAATTTCTTTACATGCACGCCAAACATTTATACATTAGAAACTACAGTGCGAGCATAAACGATTGACTGATTGTAAGCCGGTTTTCCCATTTTTTTCTTCTTCAGAAAGGGTTAGTCCATCGCTGTCCTTGCCAGAATAAATATAGGCATTCAAAAAGTAGTGGGTCTTCGCATCGTTCAATACCATAATTTTTAAACCGTATTTTCGGGATTTATTTGGCATATACATGCGTAATTTGCATCGCCCCCTGAATCCAACAAGCATTTCGTCTACGCAAGCGTATTCTCCAACAGAGTAACATTGTTGATAATTTTTTACCAACGTCTCAAATACTCAAGATATTGCAGCTGTTGCGTAATTTTTTTTCTCTCTGCTGTATCAGAAACATTATCAAAGCGAAGGCATGCTAGAATGACCAGTGTTCGCTTCAAAGAGATGACGCAGCGGAAGATCTGTAGCAAACAATGCTTCAAGATCTTCATGATTTGATTTGAAGACTGAATATATCAAGATCCCTAGGAAAGCTCGAAATTCTATGATATCTACATCTCTGTAATCGTATCTATCTTCTGAAGAAAGCCGCAGTCTAATCTGTGACAACTTTTCGTTTGTCCGTTGAATTATTTCGTTAAATATTTCATCTATGATCAATAGCTCTCAAGCAGAAAGCTGAGTACAATAATTTCCTCTCTGCTTTGCTGTACCAATAATGCCTGGAAGATGTGTAATTATGTTATGCTTTCTTGTTCGGACGTTTTATTTTGGTGGTTCTGCAGACCATTTGGAACTGTTCCTTCCATAATATGCTTTCGGATTTGTCTTCTGCCTTGGTTCTGTAGTTGGCTGATCAACATCATTCGAAGAAAACCGCTCAGGTTTAGATTGGGCGAGCTGCTCTTCGGAATCACTCTCATGGTCACTAACGAAACCGGGGTCAACAATGTCTGCTTCGTCACCACTATAATCACTCGCTAACTCATTACAAATATTTGTTGCACATTCCTCAAAACCGGGGTCATCTGATTTCATTACACGTCTTGAAAACGTGGAAGCCATAACACAAATCGAAGAAAAAACAGTAACGTAGATAGCGAAGTGGGGTTTGTCAAACCCCAAATTGGATTTGTAGGGGTATAGTTCGAAATTAAAGAATTATTTCGCATCGTGGGTATACTACAGCGGTAGAGAGTGAACTGATGGAAAGATATACAGACGGTTAGCGACCCCCCACTACCTATAATCATGTAGCAACACTTCTTAATTTCAGTGACGTTTGACAAACCCCACCTCACCAGTTACGGGTTAACATGTCGAGGTTCTGTTTATTTATATTACATTTCACTATTTATATTTAAAAAGTTATTTGCACGCCACTGAATATGAACTGTACTGAATTTAGCACATTTAGCGACCTACCAACTAACCAGTAGTTGCCAACTCAATCAATCATTTATGCTCGCACTGTATTATAGAAAACAAAATTTAGGATTTCATTTGCCATGTAGAAAAGTAATGGTCACTTCGAGTGTATGTTGGGCTGTACTAAAACAATATTTACTCATTGTTTCTAATGAATATTTTTAGAGAAATAAAAGCTTCGCTTCGGTAATATAATTTCATTGCAGCACTCTATATATTTAAACAAAAAACTTGCTTGCGTAGCTCCACATTTAATTTATGAAGGAAGGATGCATTTTAGGTATAGTGTTATGTTTACAAAAAATTTGCTCGCGGAGTTACTCTATCAGATTCTGGAAAAATATTTAGGGTGTTCAATTTAAAAAAAATTGAAATAACATGAATCAAATATAATAACGATTTTAATAGCCATCTTGTAGAACCTAGTTGATACAAATTGTTTGCAATGTGCCAGTGAAAAGTACAGGAAATACTCAATCGAATAATATTTGAGTCACCATTCTAGCATGTAAGACAAGCATATAAGCAAGGAAAATACTCTCTTAAAATATTTACAATACTCTCTTTCAGTTTATCAATTCTCTAAACTACTAAACTACGGTAATCAAATCCACGCATCTTGCCCGTTTTCTTCTTTTTACAGCAGATAGACGCCACGGAAACGTAATTGGAATAGTTTAAATAGCGAAACGTGACATCAAAGTGACCCTAATATTCTTAGTTCTTTGAAACTTAATTCAAAATTCCACTTCCACGTTTCAAACTGAGTGAAACAATCTCGAAGAACTAGTTTAATATTACCGAAACTTTTAAGAGTACAGACACAGCGATAAAATATGGAGTTTCTGTGCAGTTACAGTAGAGATCAAAACAACAAGAAAAGTCCGTTAGGAATGTAGTTTCTCGACGAATTGGAGAAAATACTTTCCCGTTGATACATTTAAATATACAATGGAAGTTTTCCTTTATTTTCGATGTAAATTGTGTAATTTAAAGTTAGCAGAACTAAAGTTTCATTTATACCGTTGTAATGCAAATTAATTAATGTAAATACAACAAAGAAAGCAAAGGTATATGTATATTTCTTCACTAGATCATAAGATATTAAACAAGTCAAAACAAAATAAATCTGTTAAATTACCAGTAGCCCCACGTTGGACGCCAAGTTTGAAATGTATTTCTCAGGGGAATTTTGAGGAAAATTTGAAATTTTCTAAATTAATCTAAATTTCTCAATTCTTTGTGGGGTCGGGAGTATACCTGGATACTTTTTGGGCAATTTTCTTGTGAATTTTAAATTAAATAAATTGAAATTAACGAATTTTAGAATTAAAATACAAATTAACCTTGAATTCGTATGATGCTGATGTCATATAAACACTATGTTTATAACAACCTCTACAGGAATCTGCCTGCTCTAACCTCTAACCCTTTCTTCGTTGAAATTTTACTTTAATTTCACTATCGAACATTTTGAAGTCGATACCGTAGTCAAACACTAGTTAACTTAATGAAAGTCTAACCAGAATTGATGAATTTTCTGACGTCCCTATCTTCCTTTATTTAATCGTGATTCGATTGTTTCATTCCACAGCAAATTTTGATAAACTAAATTCAAATATAAAATTTTCTACTGCATTTTGGTGAAAGGACGTTATTTATAGAAATAGCATGAAAGAATGCATGCAGTAACGCTACCAGCTGACCGAAATTTACCGACGATTTACTTACAAGGGAACACCGGCAACCCGCACTTCTCGATTTCGATGAAACTGCACAGACTGAAAGAGTACCTTGGTATAAGAACACAATTTTTTTCTTACCTAGCGTATCTCGCTTATTTGGGAGTATAGCTCCCTCCAAAGATTTTTATGTTTTTTTTTATTTGTGTAAATATCTCGGAAATTATAACATATATCTTCTTCTTTTAAGAATATAATTTGAAGTAAATTACATAGTCCCAAGGATAACACGAATTATTTTCGGAAAAAATTTATAACGCGGGACCGGAGACCCCCACCCCCCCCTTTTTTTTTTTTTCTTTATTTTTCACAAATAAAGTATATTACATAGTCTAAAGGATGGAGTGATATGCGTGCAGATATCAGTCTGTGCAGTTTCATCGAAATCGAGAAGTGGGGGTTGCCGGTGTTCCCTTGTTAGTAACATTAGGACAATGACTTAATTTATGAAATGATGTTGAAATACCTTTCAATTTACCCTGATGTTTGTTTTAGGTGACTTTAACATTAATTTTGACGATTTACAAGAATAGGAAAATAAACAGAAGAGTGGATTTGTCCGCGTTACCCTACGATCGTCGTTATCTGGACTTATATATTTAATATAAGGTCCTCACTTCAAGGCCAGTTGGCGTGGAGGAAATGGTGATCTGGAAGATTACATTTTTACCCGCAACAGGGACATTTCATTACAAACGGGTGGCTAACCTGAACACCCTATCCATTCTGGGATTGACAGCCGATGTTCTTGTTGTAAATATTGAACATTACAATAGCTGTAGCAATGAGAGTTTTGGTAACGCTACGTTTCTTGATTTACATGTGTATCGCTGGCTTAGCCTTTCGGTTACCTTTACAAAAATGTAAAAATATATAAGATGCTCTATTTGAAATAAGCAAGTTGATGTCACTTTCGGTGACACCGACAGTGTACCTTGAAGCGCCGATAAAAGCTCACAAAAATTGAAATCTATCTATTAAACGAATAAACGAATTTATTTATTTTTTTTACGTATAGTGACAGCTCAATCTCTATTATTACTATTATTATTAGTTTTTGATATATGTGAATTTCAATATCCAATATTCACAGAGAGATATAATTGGCTGCACAAATAAAGGTTTACCGATATTTAACAATATATACACTACGGTCCTAAAGTACCCCCCTCCTTACTAACTTTTGAGCGACAGAAGCTAGCGTTCCTAGAAAAAATAGGCCGATCTCTATTTTTTGCGAGCTAACTTTTGCCGTTATTGGCAGTTCAATTGTATTTCCGGTATCACCGGAAGTGACGTCAACTTTCTTATTTTAAATATGGATTAACGCATGGATAGGTAAGGCAGACAGGAAATTATTGAGTTGAACTTTAAACTTTTGGGGTTCGGCCATGCTTACACACTAAGTACTAGCATAATTTATTACCTTGAACATTGTTTTTTAATAACCCTTTTATCGTATCTCCTACAGAAAATACATTTTACTAATTAAAAAAATTCATTTTTTGTAAATTTCCAAGATATACTTGATTTATTAACAGCAAAATTATGGCATAGGTTACTTACTATTCAAGCATGGTTAAACCTCAAAAAATTAAATTTCAACTCAATAACTTTCTGTCTGCCTTACCTATGCATGCGTTAATCCGGAGACACGCTGTGTATTTGTATGTTTTTGGAAAGGTAATCGAAAGACGAATTCAACGATCTCACATGTGTTATATTTTTACTTAAGAAATATGACGATATGCAGTAATAAATAGTTATAGTTAGTGGTAATCTGTTTTTGTTGTTACCCAAAGTTGGCTGGGAAAAAGCGTCAAATTGTTTTTTTTTACGCCAGACTGATCTAAAGGGCTCGTTGCTAGGCAAAGTAATCATAACAATTGCCAAACTGTCAAATCTTAATTCCAAAAGCATGAATTATTCCTGTTATTTGTTGTTATTATAATCTGCATTTGTCATACTTTCGTTCTTTGTTCTCGTTATTATTTTATCTCATTTTAACTTGTTTTATTAGATGTTGTTTCTTCTTTACTTTATCGAACTTTGCAATGTGTTTAAGTTTCAGTTTTCTATATTGTTGATTTTACAATGGCCTCCGCATTGACCGCGTAAGATAAACTTCAAGTACCTAATTTTAATATTCGGTGAATTTGGCAACAATTACCACGAAGTGGAACATAATGAACGCTTCCCTTGAATAGCCGAAAATATTTGAACTTTGCACTAACAATAAGTGAGGATAGTACAACATTTACAGAGTGAACTGCTATAACAGAAGATAATATGATTTAAATTATTGCACAATTTGTTGTGCAACCACAGTAAATAAGGTGATAATTGTTGCTAGATTACATAATATTAAAATTGACCTTTACATGCTTCGTGCCGAAGCCATCAAAAAAGTAACAATAAAGAAAATCTAAAAAACAGACATATTGTTCTTCAAAAACTTTCAAATTTAAACAAACCTACCATAATTAATTAATTGCAATAACCTTCGATAAAGTAAAGAAGAAACAACAGTTACCAAAACAAGTTAAAATGAGAGAAAATAATAACGAAAACAAAGAACGAAAGTATGACAAATGCAGGGTATAATAACAATAAATAACAAGAATAGTTTATGCTTTTGGAATTGAGATTTGACAGTTTGGTAATTGTTATGATTACTTTGTTTAGCAACGAGCTCTTTAAATCAGTCTGGTGTCACAAGAAATAGTTCAGGCGCTCTTTCCTAGCCAACTTTGCGTAACAACAAAATCAGATTACCAAAACCTTTATTGCTGTAGATCGTTATATTTTTTTAGTTAAAGTATAACATGTGTGGTATCGTCGGATTCGTCTTTCAATTACCTTTCCAAGAACGTAAAAATATATTGGGTATTCTATTTAAAACAAGAAAATTGACGTCACTTCCGCTGAAATTGGAAATACAATTGAAATGCCGATAACGGCAAAAGTTAGTTCACAAAAAATAGAAGTCGATCTACTTTTTCTAAAAACGTTAGCTTCTGTCGTTCAAAAGTTAGCGTGGGGGAGGGATCCTTTAGGACCGCATTGTGTAGTTTTAGAATGATAAAACAATTCTGCATCAACCTATACAAAAATATTCAGAATGTTCCATTCAAAAGATGTATCACTAGCAAGAAGCAACATTTCCTTCCAATATACAATTGCAATATCACAACTGTAATTTTAACAATATAGGACCCACGTAATCCTTGATGAAGGTAAATCCGCTATCTCTTCCCATCAATACGAAAGTAGAATGGTTAGAAACAGGGTAGAAGAGGTTATATTATACTACACAGGTAGGTATTTGCTTCTATACGCGTTCATGTATGTGTAAAATAACCCGGGTTATATTTCTTTTCCTAACGGAAGGATCCGAGACGCCATAATTTAGAATTACCTTTTCCACCAGACCGCGCCCTTTCCTCGCGTACTTGGTCGCCAAGATCCCGCTGACCACAGTCCAGAAAACGTACATTTAGTGGAGTTTAAGTTTCTTTTAAAAGTAAGTTCGTCCGAAGTAATAGTTCGGTTGGGGGTTGCGGAATGGAGTTCGGAACGCGTCAGTATCAGCGGTTACGAGGGCAGTTTGGAACCTCGGGAATCCATAACAGTAAATATCAACGGCGCTGTAGCTCGTTTAGCTGTAGCGCCCCCTGGTCTTTGCCCGGAAAACTAGGATAGTAAGTGTATGTATGTATGTAGCGATATGTGTGTGTTTGCGTTCGAGGCGAGCTATTATATGCTTTCCCGGCAACTTTGGAACCAACTTTATGTTAGGCTATTCACAGTCCGCGATGTATAAATTAACAGAAGTGAGATCCGTTTGAGAAGCGCGTTTCGCTGAATTTGCGCATTTATTGGTTAAAAACTAATATTTCTCTTGGGATAATTTCTTTGATTGGTCCACCTAGTCCGTAGATGGAAAATAATTCCTTCTCGGTGTAATTTATAGAAAAAATGTTTAAATAAAAAATATTCAGAGATAAGTCTGCACAAGGTAAAATTATGCTCAAGTTTACAAGATGTTCACTTTCTGCAGCGCCCAATACAAGTTTGTTTTTTTTAATGAAACGCCTTGTATATTATTACGATTTCAAATGTCTTCAATTCATGTCAACGTTCGTCAATATTTCTTAAACCCATCTATCTTAGTTCTTCAGATAACTGACATAATTTGAGATTTTTGCGAAATGCCTTACACGCTAAAGTGGTGATTCAAATGTTATTCGATTGAGTATTTCTTGGACTTTTCGCCAATACATCCAAAAGCTTTTTGTATCAACTAGCGTCTACAGGTAGCTATCGAAATCCATGGTATTTTAATTCCTTTAAATTACGAAACGGCTTGTACATTTTGCCAGGATCTGATAGAGAAACTATTATAAAATTTGAATTTGTATTAACATTACCTCATTCCGGGCTTGTAGGCCGGCTTGAAATAGTGTAAGTCGACGTTTCGCCAGACACTGCGGCTGGCATCTTAAGGACGATGTCGAAGGTTCACTAGTTGATATGATATTGGTCCTCATCCCCAATACCGATTAGCACCCTGCAATAGTTTCGAGCTTACCTTAATCGAAATTACTTCCACCCGACTAAACCATCAATGCATCGACCGAACCGCGCAGCGTGTCTACGGCACCTTTATTTATGTGAGTTAGTTTTTAAGTTCTTATTTTTTTGCATAACACCACGAACTATAATTAGGATCATTTGTTGTTAGTGTGAGCTGCTTTGTATGGCCATTTGTTGTCATCTCTAGTTATGTATGGTCTTCAATTATAGTTCGTATCATTTTAGTGCGTGCTCGATCGAATAGTTAGTGCATTTAGCTAAGAGAATTAGTTCCACCTAACGCTACAACAGCAGAATAATTTACATATTTATTCGTCATTTCTATTCATATTAATATTTCACTTTGAGAATTTTACATATATTTTTAAGAATTCCTATTTGCCATTTGATCAATCTTACACTTGTTTAACATTTTGAATTTAAATAAAATATAACACGTGCGATCCCTTCTCATCACTCCCTGAAAACTCTGAATGGTTCTTGAGGAGATTTTTACCATCCAGTGCGGCGACCGATTTGCATTCAGTGGCTGCCCCAATCTACCTTCGCCTTATTACCGAGGAGTTCGAATACTGGGTCGTCGCCCTCGCGAAGAACACGTGCGTGTGCAGACTACGCCTTCAGGGAACATCTACTAAAGTTATAATTACGTTGTTTTATTACATCCTTGCTTCATCCCTCCTGTACTTCGTACTGTTAATAATCGAAACATGTTAGTAACATTAATCTTGAACTATATACAATATTTTAATTTGTTTTGTACTACCAATGAATGCTAATCTTTTCGTTGCTGCAACAATAAATGTTTTTATTTAAATACAGTTCTCAGTACTTTACTTATGAAATTATTTGTACTCATGCTCTAAAGAATTCAAGGCTAAAACTGAACTAGCCCATTTGATAATCACGCTACCTAGACTGAAGTTGTAGCAAGCATTGATCCAAAATCATAGCTAATTGTGATACAAAATTTGAATTTCTCTAAAATGATTATATTAAAACCTGCAATATGCCGTACGAGTTCGCGGTAGAGCATCAAGCAAACTGACATTAGCGACTATCGGCAACCGTTCGATATGGACATTTATTACCGAACTTGATGACTTATTACAACATGATATTTACCTTGCGATATTATTGTAAAGGCAAAATAGGATTTATTCTGTACTTGTTTATAAAAAAATGTTACATTAAAATGAATAATTACGACGTGTAGAAAATGGAGCGAAGACGAGTAACATTGCCGTTCCCCCGGGGTTATCGTTGGTTGGAGATAGGATTTCCTAATAAAACGCCAATGACAGGGAGAGGGAGACCTAGGCTAGTATAAACCGCTGGAGAAACCGTGAAAGATGTCAGAACGGCTTACCCTGCCAAAAATTGATTGGGCGAACGTTGGCTGAACGACACTCCACATGGCACCAATGACAGTTACTTTCGACCGGTCCGGTTCAATTTTAATGGGAACAATCTGAAAACAACCCCTTCCATAGAGATGCAAGGTATCAGTGTCAATTGTTAGATGGCACATGCTATGTTAGGTTCTCAATTTCGTCAAATTTGACAATTGTTATATAACTGCCGATATATTTACAATTAAAAATTATCCATGAGTATTAATATCCTAATAGAATCTCAATTAATTAACGTTTAATTTAGTTTGGAATAGTGTATAGAATTTTACACGTCAATTTCCATTTCTAGATGATGTAGATGCGCGAAGTAAGTAGCATAAGTAGCCTTAATGCAAACCAAGAATGGTCACAGTGTGAGTAAATATTGATTAATCAATAGAAAGTAATATCAGAATATACTTTGTCTCCTAAAATTGATTTTAGAGCGCGAGAGGGTATTTTTGTGCTCGTGCGCAGAGCTATGTCTGGCCTGTACAGTATGTAAAAATTTGTTCAATCTCGTTTATGTTGCAATTCTCCAATAATGATCGCAGCTTTGACATCTAAATGCGTACTTGCATGTTTACTTCCTACGCACAAAATAAATCGGAGAGTCTGTGAAAACGGAAAATAAAAGAGTCGAACGTCTAAACGGTGTTGTAGTGTTTTCATTGTAAAAATTTTGTGTCAATTAATGCGTCTTGGAATATATCCGCTAGCAGTAATATTAACAATATTATTAAAAATATTGATTTGACGTTTTCATGTATATGAACTGACATATACTGTAAGACCTCGTACTAACAATAAGCCGAAAACAAGGTATCTGCGAGAAATATCAAAAATGGAAGTGCGAAATGCTATTTATAACATGTATCAACAAAGTAATAACAGTTACATAATTGGTTTATGATTTTGTTGAATTGTGCAAACAACCCTTGAGTATTTTGTTGAATGAAATTGGCTTTAAATATCTTAAACAATTTGTGGCTAACCTCATGTCGAGTGCTGCAGCATAAACCCATAATAATTATGGGGATAAATTCCAATGAATCCTCAAATTCCCAAGAAGAAACAGACAGCTGATCTCTTCGACTTTCACCTTTTATATTAGAGATTCATAAGTGAATGTTTCTTTAATGTTTACTTCTTTGTTATGAAAATTATCTAAAATTTGTTCTATTTACAATTTAATATATTATTGAATAATGAAGATGATGTGTGTGGTTTTATTAATAAAATACATATGTTATGTGCATATCAGTTGCAATTGAGAACACAGAAGCAATGGTTAGATAACTTGTTAGTTTGAATATGAACATACACACTATATTTTATTTATTAGAAATAGAAATTCTACCAAAATGTGGTTTAACATTACTTCACACATTTGCCATTTAAAATTCCCAACCTATTTCAGGTTGTATGTCAGATATTCAAGTAATATATTTTCATTAAATAGATGCTGTCAGGCATCAACAAATTACAGCAAAAATTATTAACACAAATAAGAGCAAAAATAATTTGTATTACAATACATTTATTGTCAAGTTAACTGTTTATAAGGTTTTTAATTTGTACCAGATGTACCGATTTGTTTCATACGGGCAAAAATTGATGACGTGCGTCAAACGTGAAAATAGATGTGTATGTACATCACCCTATAGCATGTGTATTACATACAATTCAGTTCATTTTGGCAGTGTAAAGGGACTAAAACAAAATTTACAAAGTAAATTTGTCTTGAACTATTAAATGCATTATCGGATATTCGGTGGAGTAATCAATTAATCTACACCTTCCAATAGAATCACGTCGGATGAATTCAACACTGAATCGTAGTAATCAGCGCTCGCAAATGCAATAGCGCAATCTGCTGAGCACATGAACATGTGAGGTAATAATGGATAATATCATATTAGCACTAAGAATATCTCTCTAATATATTAGTTTCAGCGTGTTTCCGGGCGTAATGCACGATTATGCAAGCGTTCAAAAACGTTTCCCTATTACAACCGTTTATAGCATGAATTTAAATGTATTAAGTGTCTTAAAAATGATTGCTGCGAGCAATTTGGCGCAGTTTCTAATCAACGACGACTCCGCTAATGGAAATACTGTGCTGGAAGTATCGAATTTCGAAGGAGTTCTTTTCTGAAAAGGGAGAGCTTTTAAAATTCTGCTTTCAGCGAAAACCACAGTCCATTATCTAGCCCTTAGCAGCAGCGCTCTAACAGACGATTCCGGCCTTGTATTGTTTGTTGCGAGCCTATTGTTGAAGATGGACTATAAATTTCTTTTTTAATCTTTACAAATAGACGTGTATTTATACATTACTTTGTGGCGCGGAAAAATATATTGCCTGACATTAATGAAATTTGGAATGAAGATTACTTCGTTTATGTGCAAAATCCTGTAAATCTAGGAGGAAGGGTTCGCAATTACATTTTTAATTGTAATTGTATAATTTCATTAATTATCATCTCCTTTGTGACACATGTGGCGTAGTTTTGCTGGAATTTTACCGTTTTACGTATTGCTATTAAACAATAATCCCAAATTTAAAACATTTTTTTATAGTGGGTAATGTACGAAAATGGCCGAATAAATTTTTGAATTAGACGGCTTCAAAAACAATATCGCATATGAAAAATCGGTAGTGAAATGAAATAATTAATAGCACGTAGTACACACTTGGAACCTTCTTTTTCTTATACTATCATCGGAAAATATTAATACGGAAAGTATTTTCTTCCAAAAGATTTGTTCGGAAAATTTTATTAATTTAATGAAAGATTGGATTAACAACTACCCTGTGAAGTAAATCATTCAATTTGAACAAGTAGATTGGATAGCTGGTCCTCCTGACTTAAGCAATGGACTTTGCTTAGGGGTATATTTGAAACAAAAAATTCGACCAGTAATCAGCACGATAAACATTGGAAATTGTATGTGTATGTGAATCAAAGTATGAAATTCATTTTCATCAAAGCATGAAAGCATTTAATAAAGAAAATCAAGTTAATGGATCCATTCAAAAATTTAACTTATAGATCTATTTACCAGAAGAAATTGAGATATGTATACCTATTTTATGTAAATCATAAGTATTATTGCACATGTTTGGAATCTGCTAATCCACATGAACAATGGGAACAATATAGTATTGCGTAACTATTAAAAGGTAACGCCGCCAACTGACATGACAAATTTAGAAAGGCAAAGAAAGTTGAAAAGGTCTAAATGATTGGTCCGTAGGTTTCCGTGGTCGTCAATAATACTATTTCTCTTGGTTTCCGGGTTGGAACCGCGTCGTTGTCGTAGCTTTAGCCGACGTTTCGTCCACAGTCATATGTGACATCTTCAGGGCCGTAACTACACACTGACTGGAGACTTATTCATTCCGGAGGGTTTTATATAGGGCTTGTTTTGGGTCAATAAAGCGGAAATGTTTTGCGTCGATGAAGAGGGAAAGTAACTTTCCCTCTTCATCGACGCATAACATTTCCGCTACATTAACGCATAACTTTCCCTCTCCCCAAACAGCCGCAGAAAAGCGGTTAAAGGATTTACTGGCGTTATATATCACTTGCTTAAGATGTGAAAATTTTTAAACCGTCCGAAATTAATTTTTTTTCCTGAAAAATTTACTTCTATTTAGTAGTGATACTGGTTTATGTATTTTACGAAAATTTTATCATGAATTTACGATTATAATAAAAATACTTTAATACTTCCTACCCAACATATTTTAATTTCATTCAGCTTAAAAATATCATCAGCTTTTTAAATATATCAATTGTTATATAAACATTTGAACATATTATTTTAATAATAATCCTTTACTATTATTTCTCAATGAATAGTTGATCGAAAAAGTAATTGAATGCATATTACGTTGTAGCACTGTGAAGTTGGTACTTGTAACAGCGAACGTGTGATTTTAATAAAGCGAGCAAAAACGACCAAACAAAGCTGTGTATTTCCAAATATTGTATTTGTTATTTTGTATCATCTTTCTTGTTTGATCTCATCTCCCATTCTTAATTCCTAGACTAAAATACATTAGAAATTTAATATCATCTATTATAATCTTTTTTTTTAATTAGGGTCGCTCAAGGGTTAAATAATTATTCTGATCAGAAAAAAAAAACGGTTATGTGTAGGTAGAGTTATGCTATTCAACTTGTTGACAGATGATATACTTTACTGTACATATTGCAGGTGTAAAACTTTCACAAGATTTTTCTCAAAATGAGCTGGATAGTGCGTGCTAATACTTCAGTATATTAACATCCTGAGGGTAATTCTACTACCACATAAGGTTTGCCGCCGAGCTGAATGTCCCAGACCATACCCTCTCGTTCCTATTAGGTTCATTTTCGGTTGCGTCTAAAGCATGAAATTTCAGCTTTTTACATTAGTATTAAACTGCAAAAATTATTTATCAATAAAAAATTCAGTTTTCAGAAAATATGACCATAAACAGAAATTCTTGTAAACTGCAAACAGTATAATAAATAGTAATTAAGTGCTTTAATTGTTTTAGATAACAAAAATAATTATATTCTTATTTGATATCGTTACATTTAAATTACATAATGTTAATTATGTAATGGCGTAGGTTTATGCAGTTAAAGGCAGAACGGGATAGCGGTAGCACAGCAAAACATCAGCACAAACCGCAAGACCATCGCTTCTCGTACGTTTAATAACGAGCCTAAACTTTACAGGTCGTTGATTCGATTTCGTGTTAAGAGTAAATTGGTCTAATGGGGCCCATAATTTGCCAATGACCAACCAAATACACCACCAGGGGTTCAATTGAATGAAAAATGTTCTCTAATTTATTGCATCTTCTTTCTTCACTTGAAAGATCTTTTGGATTTATTAACATCTCTAACTTTAAATGAGGTACGTTACAATAGTAATGCATCTAACTATAAGTTAAATAGACAAATAAATGAAGTAAACCGATTCAAAATATTAAAGTAGCGAAATAATATAACTTTTGTTGTGAGGTATGGAGGAGGACATGTATTTGTGCGGTGTTTGAGTGGGCCAAAATATTTAGTAAACTGTAGAGCAACTTATATTCTTATGAAGTATGCATACTATCCCATTATGACGCGCGTTTCGATGTATACTCTCTCGATAGCTTGTGAATTTATGGCGCGTCATAGATGGGATAGGTATACATTATTGCATTAATTACCCATGGCGGTTAAGCCAGCAGTGAGACTACTGTGCGTCAGAATATAGCATACGATTGTCATTCTGTAGAAGCGTTTGCAGAATTTATCGACAAACGTAAATAGGATATCAAACGATTTCCTCTGCTACAGCAAACTATATTCTATTATATTTATTATCCTTTAAGTATTTATATATTAATATTAGCTATCGACAGAAGGAAAATATTATAGCATCTAATGCTTGTAAACATATTGCAAAAGCTGAATGTTCTGCGATGTTAAAAAAGGAAATAGAAAAGTTTTAGATTTGTTCAAGCTTTTCAAATCATACTTGTTTGCAAGCAAGGCGAGAACAAATATTACAAGCTATATATTTTTTGTCTATTACTTGCTCTCCCTCACGGATTGAATATAGTGATGCTGCTTTTCTTTATTGATGACATTAGTTGTTTGCAGTTGAAGCTTTGTTATTTTCGTACGATATAAAAATATCCTGTAGGGTCAATTTCCAATGGTGCCTGCCTTTATATTTTGCCAATTGTAAAGTAAAGAAATACATACCTACACATGAAAACAGAGTGCAGCAGCATAAAAAATTCGAAAATTGTTTTTGACTGTAAGTTTAGCTTTATAGCGCATATCAGTGATGTCCTTGCAAACAATTGTCATACTTACGGATTTATTTTTAAACACTGCAACAGTAAATTATCTTAATTAAAGCTTGCTTAATTTTAATTAATTTACAGATTAATTTAAGTTTATTCCTCTTTTACAGGGGAAGGTTTCCAGGTATCAAATTTAGATTTTAACGTAGTTAGTGTAAATGTAGAGCATACTAAAGTCTGCACATACGAACTTTTTCATTTGCCGAAACCCACTTTGAAGGGGGAAACGCCTCTTCGAAAGTGGATTTTCGGTTTTCTCAATGTAACTGCAGAACGAAGGAAGATAGAAGGGAGGGATAAATACCAAAATAGTACGATGGGATAAAAGTAAACGTGGACGACTGGCAAACGACGTAGTGGTTTCGGCCATATAAATAAGGCTCATTTTCGTATAGGTTTGCTGCATATCGTCCAGCTTTACTTTTGTGCCACTGTACCATATCTAAGGATCTTTCAAAATACATGAATGACGATTATACAGGGTGTTACGTTTAAGCCCGATTTTTATGTCCTCAATACGTACTAGTGACCACTTTAGACCACTTTATTATTTGGTTGCACAAATGGATTGGACTGTTAGATTAAAAATGTCGAGAGAGTAGCGTCGCAAAAGCGAAATAGTCTTCGGTGTATACAGATGTTGATTGAAAACAAATATTTTTCTTTTATGAGAAAATAAATAGTTAATTTGAATAATAAACCATTTTCTCTTCAAATCAGTTACAAGTAAATGTGTAGATATATGGGAACATGAGAACAACATACAATATAACAGTGTTTGGTTTTATAATGTTTAGTTTCGATACCATTACAAAAGTAAATACATATTTGGCAATAGTAAACTTTAATAGGGGTATAGTTCAATTCAAATTATTAGGAAATAACTTATAACGTCTATCATGCTTCTATAACTGGATGCAAAATACAGAATATAATTATAATAATAATAATATAATAATAATATTATATCTTTATTTCAGAACCTAATATGAGTATAACAGCAGTAAACACAATATGTAGGGAAGAAAACGTCAACAAATACATATAAACGTCTACAAGGTATATAGGAAAACCCAATTTATACAATTTATACAATACGCGGACTTTGTTTATAAGATCAGAAAACAAATAATCTATCATCGGTTTACGGGCTTTGTGCATAGTCTAACTAGATTTCTATTTTTCGCTAAATTACGGAAGAGAAAACGCGTCGCCCTTTACGGACTTATATGATTTCAAGACTCCGGCGAATGGGTACACGGACTTGTACGTAAACGGGTATCGCTATCTCACAAAAGCCAGTTAAAACCGGACGACTATGGGATACCGATGTTATCACGCCCAAACTTCGCAAAAGCCTATTGCGTAGTGCGGTCGGGAAGTCCTTCTGCTCAGTTAAAAGGCCGGGCAGTAAGAAGCAAAGCTATGACATTTTGGACGGTTTAAATGGCAGTTTTCGGATGTGATGTGCTACTTTTTGTTAATGTCGTATTTCAACCTTGTACGTGAAGTAGTTTACGAGCACGCCGTTGCACAAACCTCGCAAGTATTGAACTTACATAATAAGTACATTAACGCTCAACATAAACAGTAACATGTAAAAGGTACACTTGCGCTCAAAGTAGTCCGTTTTGGATCTTTGAAAAATTAATTAATAGAATAAAATAAAAGTTCACAAATTTACACAAGATTTAATGACTATAAAAGGTGAAAAATAAAATGTAATTTTACGTCTTTTCCAGATTTAGCAGACTTCATTAACAGATTTAACCAACCTTCAAATAATATTATTTGCAGATAATTCGTCCTATCCATCCTTTCTCTGATTCAACATGAATAATAATTCTCTTTCCTCCTGAAACAGGCACAGATAACTGACACGTGCTGGAGTTGTTCACCCAACCCCTAGAAATAGTATCGTGGCTATCGTACCATGTCTGATTTAGATAGCATACTAGTCGTCTCTCATCTAGAAATTTTTTAACTCCCATCAACTCTCATTATACCATGGAGCCTAGAAAACCCCATGACTTCCCATTTGCGTCACCGCGAGCTGCCACTAATTCAAGAAAGGTAGCCGTTGAAGTTGTTATAGTATCTTCCGCATGTTTATTGACGATAATGAAACTCTTGAAAAAAGTGCTTAAAACATAATAAAGTTGTTGCACCAGGAGCAACAAAAGGTATCACCTTTGACTATATATCGATTGGGAAAATGTGAAATTAGCTATATCGCTATCCTCTCCTCGCTCTCTAGCCATACACGAGCGAGGAGGGGATTGAGTGGAATCCGATCAATTCGATGCGAGACGCGCTGGGCACGTTAGTACGCTTCCAGCAATGCTGGGGTGCAGACCTACTGTTTGCAAGAGCGCACGTAATAATTTGAAGTCATGGTCGCCTGGAAATGAGAGTATCGTATAAGAAATTCCAACGACGAAAATAAAAACGGATTCTGATGAAATGAAGGAAAAGAAAAATAAATACTCTAGAAAAATATGTACAAAATAAATAAAAATTTTAACGTGCAATATCAAGATGTTCATATGAGGGGTTCGAAAATGCCCCTCTCCTTGGCTAAACAATAACTAAGTCGGTCGTAAAACTCCCGTCTCACTCGCTCGAGAATTTCAGGGGTTACTGTCTCGAAAATCCCGACTATTTTCGAACCCTTCATATGAACATCGCATCGAATTGATCGGATTCCACTCAATCCTCTCCTCGCTCATGTACGGCGAGAGAGCGAGGAGGGGATAGCGGTATAGCTAATTTCACATTTTCCCAATCGGTATATTATAGACCAACAGCCTTATGGAAATATTGGTCACACGCTTGGTAAAGCAAGTTGCCTATACGACAGGTTTTCCTTGTATATTTTTATTTCAGAACGGAAATTTGAGGAATGTGGCGGGAAATAAGGGTGTGACCATAAGCTTGTTCTAAGACGTGCATTCATATCTATCTAGCAGATGTTCAATTAAAAATTCTTGTTTACGTAAACGAATATAAATGATGCGTTGTCAAAGCATGAACTTGTCGTATTTTGTATATTAGGATTGTTTTACTTTTATTAATAAAAAATAAAACAATTTGATTAAATTAAACGCAAGGAAAACATTAGAATTAGTGAAAAATAAAATCATTAATTACTAACCATTTATTTAAAACGAAATGTAACCATATTGAATATGTGATATTTTCTGTAGGAACAGCCATTGAAAAACCTTATATGGTTTTAGATAGAATTAAGAAGCAAACAAATGTTTATTTTAAACTAAAAACCCATATTATTTTATTTTATTTTATTTTATTTTATATTTTATTTTATTTTATTTTATTTTATTTTATATTTTATTTTATTTTATTTTATTTTATTTTATTTATACTGTTTTTAATTATTTATATTGATTTTTATTGATTTTGACAAGGTGCACTTTTACACTAAATATATTATATGACAATGTTTGTAATAGCTTGATTGCGAATAAAACGATATTATTATTATTATTATTATTATTATATACAAAATAACGTGGACCTGTGTGTTTCGAGCTATGGAATACAAAGGTTTAGTGGTAAGCTAGTACCACGTTTTGAAGATTTACATTAATTCTAACAGTAATCTCCTCGTGAGCATTTAACTAATTAAATAACACATATCTGAACACATTTTGGCGGAGAAGTTTTTTCATTTATCTGATATAAATAAAAGGAATGATTTAGATTTATTTTTGTTTTTTACTCTAAAATTTTATGAATTTAAAATCAATTATTGTTAACATAAAAGTAAGTAATCTAACAAGGAAATGAGAAACGATATTTCAAGCTTTTATGGAGCAAATACATTTCGTTATCGAATTACTTTCGTTTCTACCGAAATAAAAGAAAAACTGGTCTCTCTCTTCATGTTGCACAAGAAAGTAAAGACAAAAAACGTTGCACGCACAAAAATACATTTCTATCCTGTTGTTTCAGCCTGAAGGAGGGAGCAAATAATGGACCAAAGTAAACACCGGTATCGACGCTGGAAGGTGTCCTACGCAAATTCCCTAGCGTGTAATTCGATCCACACAGGCATTTAGACTTTGTTCTTTTCACTTTAATGTCCTGACCTGGTGCAGATCAATCATCCTGCCCGAGCGCGTTCTTCTTGTGATACATCCATTAATCAAGGCGTTCGTCTTTCCTCATATACGTTATATTTTCAGGATAATGAATGCCGCATCAGCCGGTAAAATGAAATTTCGAGGATATTGTATTACGCTGTGCAGTATTTGATTCTAGGTGGCGGTTCATATAAGAAATAGATAGATGCGTTTGAAATGGAAAAATAATACTAATTGTTTGAAGGACGAAACAAAGCTCTGTTCTTTTCATTAAAGTTCTAATATTATTTAATAATTAGATGTAGTTAAACTGTTGTTATTCACTTTTCTTCATGTTCAAGATTTATAGAAGTAGACCGTAAAAAGAATGTTGTAAATTCACACCACAGATCATGATTAACTCTGGGATCCTCGATCTCTGATGTAACTTTTCTTCTACATGTAATCTTTCATTCTAAATGTTAACTACACGTTTACGTAAATTTATTACCATTTTGTACCTTTCAGAACAGCTGGTAGACATATTTAGGTATGTGGGTGCCAATAAGTTACTGTGCATTGAACGTTGAATATTTTGTTGGTTAGATAATTGCAAATTAGTAGTAGTATAATTTATGCATGATATTTAGCAACAGTCTTAATATTAAGCTATGATATTCGCAATCAGATCAACCTAATCATGTTTTAGCAGGATTATGTACGAGGTGCATTCAACTTATAACACCTCTTTTTTTCTCACTAACTAATCACACGAAAACTATGAAACTTGTGTCACTTCTCGACGTAATCTCCCTGCAGCCGTACACATTTTTCACAACGTCAACGTCATGATTCCATGGCCGCTGCGAACGCTTCTTTAGGAGTCTGTTTTGGCCACTTGAAAATCGCTGATGCAGTAGCGGCAGGGCTGGTAAATGTGCGGCCACAGAGAGTGTCTTTCATCGTTGGAAACAGCCAAAAGTCGCTAAGAGCCAGGTCAGGTGAGTAGGGAGCATGAGAAATCACTTCAAAGTTGTTTGCATGAAGAAACTGCTGCGTCACGTTCGCCCGATGCGCTGGTGCGTTGTCTTGGTGAAAGAGCACACGTGCAGCCGGTCGTTTTTTCATGCAATGCAGGAAGGAGCTTCTTCTTCAAAACATCTTCGTAGGACGCACCTGTCACCGTAGTGCCTTTTGGAACGCAATGAGTAAGGATTACGCCATCGCTGCCCAGAACATTATTTTTTCACCACTGGCATTTACCCGATTTTTTTTTTCGATGGCGGTGAATCTGTGCGTATCACCACATGCCTCACTCAACTGGCGATGAATTTCTGTCGGTGTCACACCACGCAGATGGAAAAAACCAATGATTACACGCTAATCTTGTAATGAAAACGTCGCCATTTGAAGTATTAAACAGTTCTCACTTTCGCCGCTGCCGCTAAAGGTTCTGTATGCCATACAGTGCTGCCATCTATGTCACGCATTGACAAAGAGTGTCCGCTTATTTTAAAACAAACCGCATGTTTCTATCTGTTTCCACTTCTGAAAAAAAAAAATCGGAGGTGTTATAACTTCAATGCACCTCGTATATGTATTATGTCATTTTCAGAGGGTGCAAAACAGTTGCCTTCGTTACATATATGGTATTAGGAAATATCAACACATTTCACATAAGTTAACTGACGTCAAATGGCTCAATATGTGCAATAGAAGAGAAGTTCAAACTCTAACTCTTTATCATAAGATACTAATTAGCAAAACTCTGCCGTATCTTTACAACAGAATTCGCTTTAGGACAGACATTCACTATCTCTCTACCCGATTTCGCGGTTTGGTTTCGCCTCTTCACCACAAGACAGCTTTATTTGAAAGATCGTTTTCCTTTTGCATTTACAGAAAATATAATAATATTCCAGAAAACCTTAAATAAAGCTCTGTACATGCTTTCAAACGTAAGTGCCGCAGTTGGATTGGCTCATAGGATAATTGGTGTGCGCTCACAAGTTTATTATTTAAGTATATCTTTCTTTTGCTATTCAGTTTATTTATTTACTCTGTACTTGAAAAATGTCTGTATTAACTTACAGAGCTGCCCTTTCTTTGTATAATTGTAATGTCTTCTTTGGTGTATTTGATTTGGCATACGCGTAGTTACTTGTTTTTTGTTCTCTTTTCTTTTCTGGATTTAAGTTTAGTATGTAGGCATAAGCTTTGTTTCTCATTTTTATTCTTTAATTCAGGGTTAGGTTAAAGCAGTACACATCAATTTGATGTAACTGGGCCCCACCCTGGGGTTGTGTAACTCATTTTTTTTCCTTTGTTGGCATTTTTTTTCTGTAAATTTACATTTTTACACAATAAAGACATTTATTATTATTATTATTATTATATTTAACATTTATGTACCAATCACCCTGTACATTTAGCATTACGAGCTTTATTTTATTATTAAAAAGATTAAGGATTGTCGAGAAGCTATTTGTATTACATATATGTTTGTATATTGGCTGTTAATCAATTAATTGTTCTTACTTCACATATAAAACACTAACAAATGTATCATTTACCCTTACAATTGCATACATTTATTAGGCATGTTTCAGAAGCGACTATTATACGATTTCAAGCGTTCTCGCGTATTTCGAAATAAAATGACAACTAAGCATTAACACACGATTCTAGCGACAAACACAATTGCAACTGTAGAGCAGTAGATGCAGTACTACCAACAGAAGCAGAAGGAGCGTACTCATCTTTGTCATCCACGAGGCACTTAAAGCGCCCATACTTAGACACAATGCTCGGGACACGGGATGAATTATTAAGTTCCTTCCTCTCAGGCGTGTAATTGTCTTACACTCCATAATAACCGGCGTATACGACACTAACTGCTCATTCATAATTCAACTTGTGCAAGTGTATTAAAGCAATGAACCGCTCTCTAATTTGACTATCAGAATTACCAAAATCATTTCGTCGGGTTCTTCTTATGATCCGTGCACATACACAGGTACACGGATATGACGTACGTGCACAAAGACTTACCAAGCAACGAGGCAGTCAGCGCCAACAGCAACTAATTAACACTGACAACGGCAGAAGCACTTAACTGAAGAAAGTACCCCGCATTACTAACTGCTCCGTAATTGTTCTCTCCACATAATTTTCAAAGTGCATAAAGGCAGGGAAAAAATGCCGTAAAAGAAATACAGTTCAAAAGGGTGGATTGAAATTGTTTTTGTTAACCAATTCCAAAGAACGTTTGAAGTGAATTTAAATAAGGTGAAATACTTCATAGGTACTGTACGATTAATTCGGTTTTCTTAAAAGAAAAAATTCTTTTTTTTTAAATTCTAAAAGAACATTTTCGTTTGTATAACAGCCAACCATAAAAAATTAATTTGGAATTTACAAAAAAAAAAAAAAAAATATATACTCCATTTGTTCTGATTACATACGTATAGTACGTACGTAGTTCTTTAGACACACGGAAACATTCGGAAAAACTTGTCGAAAAATATCCATTTTCAAATCGAATGTTCAAGAGAGCGTGTACAAACATCAATTAAAGAAGGTTCTTCGAGTTAAAAGACTTCCTGGCAAGGTTCCATAGTGCGCGAGAATGGGTTTTGGATTGTTAGTTGGCAACGGATATTTTCATGTCTTCAAGACACCGAGATTTATAAATCAACTGAACTCTCTATTTTGCTGAAAATGCACTTAAAAATTTTATATAGATATCGATTTAGTAAAGTGATGACTAGAGCGGGCCAAATTGCGCCATCCAACAGAATCGGAATCAGGCGCAACGGCCGCTTATTGTAAATAGCGTATATGTGAGTCACAGCAGATATGTGATATTTCGAAATTAATACACAAGAGTAAAAAAAAAAAGCTGACGCAATAAAATGTCTAGTAATTAGAGGCGGATATATTAATAAATTATATATATTAATACAAAGATTCTATTTATTATATTGTACAAAAACGGAGGTGTTTTTATTTCATTATGATTTTGTCATTTGATGAAAACGTTGCGTTCGTAAATGATAGTGAAATAGGAAATCAACGAGATCAACTAAGTTTAATTGACGGTCAATGTAAACTGTAATAAAGAGATTAATAAACTCTAATATAGTACTAATTCAAAATCGGTATTGTTTAAAAGAATTCGCTAGAATAAGTTCACATTTCCTACCGGTTTGCGAGGATTGCTTCCCGAAGCAGAAAAATGTTCCTTTATTTACAGAAAAACAATTCACGTTTCCAGAAGATAAACAAGCGCGTAATGTAAAATAATCCGAGTTAGGATTGTCAAGGAACTGAGTGCCCATCGCACATTTTATTAAATCATCTGTCTGTCGGATTCAGTTTATTTAATTCACTTCGTAACTTGAAAATTCGATTCTACATAGTGCTCCTTTTCTGTTAATGTAATGTACTACTTCGTTCATTTGATTGCACAGTCTAACGAAATACTGATTTTGCATTTTCTTCTGGATAGTTACTAACCTAACTTGTTGCTCATATTCTTTAATTCGGGTAGGGCATAACCATTGTGGTAATGGCCCACCCTTAGGGCTTTGAAAACATTTTTTTCTTGTGCTTTTTTTTCTTAAATGTCACCTACCAATAAAACATTCAATAGTTTTATATTCATATAAATTATGTAAAAGACATGACATTACAGTATACATTAAAAGTCTTTCACAACTATTTTCTTTAATGGAACTGGCTTAATCAATTAATTGTTCTCACTTCATGAAAACACAACATGTATCATTTTGACAATTGACATTTTTAACGTTTCAGAAGCCGGCTATTTGCAGCTCTATTAATAGTACACTGTTTAACCTTCTATGCGCAAAAAATTGCAAATTTGGTACATAGATGCAATACCCAACTAGATATCAAATGAGAATATTTTTTTGCCAAATTAAGCGTCCATCAAGACATAGCCACAGGGATGATTATTATTTTTCTCGGCGTGTAATTGTTTATCCAATACCACGTATTACGTGACATACTCTCATCTAATCACTGTCGAGATGGTAGTAACTAACCGTGTCTAATTGTACACAGAATTTCGAAATATGCTTCTTTTATATCACGTGAATACACAGTGGTAACCACATACGTACGTTAAAAGAACTTTTAAAGACGAGCATGTCGCGCCACACAATTCATTACCTTGAAGGCAGAGCCTATTAAGGTCTCTCCAACAATCACGTTTGTCCAGCACATATTTTACAAACGTGTACAGGGAAAAATGCTACTACATGTAGGTGGATAAATCGAACAATTCACAAGAAACGTTATAATGATGTTAATAGGTAATAGCCAGGTTTACGATTAATACGTTACTTAGAATAATCACAAAGCTAATTCAACGACGTTTTGTTTTAGTATCAGCACGAAAAATTTGGTTCAAAAAAAAACAAAGCTATAACTCGTCATTGTTGATTCGCGTCATCGTAATGTAGGCGTAGTAGTTCGTTTAGCCACGAGAAATGAAAACTTGTTTGATAAATCCATTTGAAAACGCCTATTTCAAGAGACTACAAACTGCATTATATTTTCGGTTAGCTTCCGCAAGTACATAGTGCGCAGTGGGTTTTGGTCTGTCACATATTTCATGTCTAAAACCTAGTTTACATACATCATGCCGAACTCTCTATTGCTGAAACTGGTACTTCAACTTTGATCCCGCTTTAGTGTATGATTCATATCTGTACGTATAAACATTTTCTACATCGCCCCTTAATAAAGAAAGGACTCTTAGCAAGTATGCGTGTTTTACGAACTTTTCGTTAATTAAACATTTGAGAACTAACAATAAGGTACAGCTAATTCTTGAGCAGTCTTTTATTGTTCTAAATATCTTCGCGATACTTCGGTATGCTCTTATCTGTTTTAAGCTAAGGTAAAATTCTCTCTGAGAAAAAATAATAAAAAGAGTACAAATTTATTAAAAGCCAAAAATAATTATATCGCATTTACAATTTAAAAATGTTTAGCCAAGAATAAACTCTACCGGTTGCTACATTTTTTATTGATATTATTAACAATTCTGAAATAAAGCATAACATTACGTTTTATAAAAGTCAGTGACATAATGAACAGCAATTAAACAAGAAGTTGATGTGTATTGTATTATCAACGTGCTGCTATAGCTATCTAGATACGTACCGTTCTAGAGTAAGATTTAGACTGGTAAGTTGATGTATATAAATCTAGTATGGATATGATAGTCTGAAAAGCACATAATAATACACCACGGTGTAATATTAAAAATTGATGTTACATTTATGACAATTTTTTGAAGTACACAAAATTATTTTTACCGATTGCTGTGTGAATTCGCATTGAAATCATTCCTTCTAATGTAATTTTGGAGATAAAGATAAAGAAATGCTAATGCCAGGCACTTCTCCATTCAACGGTTTTACCACTTACTGGTACCAATGTCGTGTAGACACTATATTGTAATATCATAAATTTACAAAATCGAATGTAGCCGTCTTTAACACCATAGATAAAACGCGTTCAGGCAATTACGTTCCGCGTACCTATGTCCATTTCGGTCTTTCTGACATCTTTCTCGGTGTCTCCGGGTGCTCTTATAGCATCGGGTTTCCCTTTCCTTATCCCTGGTGTTTTATTGATGATGTATATCTTCCTTCAACGAAAATTTTGGTGAAACGGGTAAATAACTTGCCTTCTCTCCATTTTCTTCGCATCTAAAATGTGTTTTTTTAATGGAATGTTTTCCTACAAACAGGCACAGAATAAAGTCATCTTTGTATCTTTGCCATAATTTTGTAAATTAAATATTACTCGTTAAGAAGTTTTCAAGCCCGGTAGTAAAAGTTAACATTCAAAGGTTGCCTGTAATGTTAATGGTCTAAGATCATAGACTTGGTCTTTAAGTTGCGTCGTCGCATGGCAGATTGTCCATTGCAAATAATTTATTTTTAGAATAAGAACATTTAATTGAAATGTTGTAATTCGAAAGGTATATCCTAATTGGCCGTGACTTAACAATCGCTATCGCGAACAAAGGAGTGAAGGGACGCTAAACAATTTCTCAGTTTAGTTCGAATTACCGCTGTGTAACACATATTTGTTTAAGTGTCAAGTCTTTAGTGCATAAGTTCTACTTTAACTACGAAGTGAAAGTAAAGTTTGGTAATTTAAAAGTAAGCGGGGTTTTGAGTACGTAACGTGTAACCATAATGCATATGCTAAACGTCGCAATTTGAGGTTAGTTTTGTTCTTTCAATTTAATACTCGTAAAACGTCATTATTTGGTATTTATTTTTAACTTGAACTGCCGAAAGAATGTCTAGGGGATACTTCCTGCCCTTACGACCGTAAAATTTAATTAACTAATTTAAGAAAATCAATTTCGCTCCCGTTGTAACAATACAATGTATACTAAACGGTGTTGGAGATGCCCACCCTTCATTTTTGTACAAGCTTTACAACTTGAAGAGAGAATGCTATCCTTTTTCATACACTTAGTTTCTGACGAATGGTTTAGCAATTAGTTACTAATGTTTTTCCTAATAATGCACAGGGCGAGTCAACGATAGAGTCGGTAAAATTTGCGATAAAACTGTATATATCGTATGATATGGTTACTAAGTCCGCACAGTTTAAAAATACATGTACATATATAAGTATACAGCGTGCGATAAAAAAGTAGAGCACCCAAAAATTGTATTTTTTTAAACCCAAGCCTAATTCTAAAACTTTTTTGTTATGTATTTGTTATGTTGAAACCTTGCAGTTTTCGAAATATTTTTGTGGAAATTGTAAGATTCATTCAAAAATTTTGACCTTTCTGAAGAAGTGGTAAATGGGAAAACATCGTGTTAAATTATAGGTCCTCTATTACATTAAGTTCGGCTACAAGTAATGGAGTAATTGTCAACGGAAAAAAGTTTAGAAACAAACCCGTTTTAAAGGCCTAATTTAAAACATAAAGTGGACCCAATTTTTTGTGAGTAGACTAACCTACCAATCTTTAAAACATCTCATGTTTTTTTGTATTGTTAGCCATGACCTTGAAACTCAAAAATGGCGTTTTCTGCAGCGTAATAATATATTGGTACGATATAGCGACATATCTAGATGAACTTTAGATGTTATAAGGTTAATAATTATACTTTACTTTTTGTCTTCCGTTATTGTGTGACTTTAACATTATACGTCGCAGCATCTCTTTTCACTATTGTGTTTTCTTTGTAGATAGATATTCATATAAAATAGAATTGAAGTTTCCTGATTTTTCAAAATTAGTAGCTTCTTTTGATGTTGTTAAAAATCTAACACTCACGGTGGATGCAAATATTCCTTTGAAGAAAACTGTGTCGAAATGATTCATTACGCGTTTCAGAGGAAACTTCACTTAAAATTTAATAAAATGGCCTGTAGCAATAATACACAGTTTGTTTGGTACAGACACCAAATATAACAACAAATTGATTATTAATTTTTGTGCGTAATAAAATTCTGGCGATTCATCTGAGAATTAGGATACGGGCATATTAATTCTGGCAAGAGTGTGAGAATAATAAAATAATTTACACTCACTTGGTCTCAGGGCACTTTGAAGCTTCTTATCATTAGACTTTCATTGGATTTGTTAATACCTAGAGATTATTGTTTTTTTCCATGTTCCCGCAATCGATTGAAGCAATAATAAACTAGAAGGCAATACAAGAAAATGAAGAAAATATATCAAAAAGAATTGAACATAGATATAGGGCATATTCAACAAAAATTAGAGGGTTCTTAGTCCTTTATAAAATAAATAAAAATATTCAGATGTGCCACTTGAAAAAAGTTATTTTTTAAAATTTCATGTTTGGACAATTTTATTCAACATCCTGTAGCCAATACCTCAAATGTTTTATATGGTACCTATTAACATAACATTTGTCTTTCCACTTACCAAATAACGTTTTCCTTACAGCAACGACGGTAAAATTTTCAATTAGATAAATGCTTGAAAAGTTTTTGCCTTTGAAGTTGAATATCTTGAAAACTGCAAGGTTTCAACATAACAAAAAAGTTTTAGAATTAGGCGTAGAATTAAAAAATTAATTAATATATAGGATGTCCCGTTAAAAAAAAAACCTAATTTTTGGTTGCTCTACTTTTTTGTCGCACTCTGTATACTTTTATATATTTTTAAAATGTGCGGACTTACTAACCATATCATACGGTATATACAGTTTTACTGCAGATTTTACCAATAAATCTTAAACTTACTTTACTCTATCGTTGACTCACCCTGTACTGTGACTTCAAATATTTCCGAACGCAGCTCTCAAGTGGATGTAAATCAAAGGTGTGATCTCTTGTGCTCTCTCTGGACGAAACTTAGAAACTTGAACGCGTCGAACGTGAAGCAACAAAATTTATCGGACGCTTAGCCAACTTATTCTGGATTCGTCAACAATATGCAGATAAACTGTTTGCTACAAGCTTTCTTTACTTAATATATAATATAGCCTCACCTTCGACCACGGAATGTTACCGCGCGTATCGTAAATGCTTACACGTTAGAATAAAATTAACTGTCGAGAAAAAGTACGTAATTTCTGATTTTAATCAAGCACGGCGTATATTGACAAATCCTACCGAATGGTATGTTATTGTGTCCAGAGGTTCATCAAAGAAAAAAGTAAGTAGCATTAATCAAATTTATTTACATCTCATAAAACAAAATTCTTTGAAATAGCAAAATAACATATCTCTCGGTGTTTTTAAGCAAGAAGAAAAATATAACATCAGAATTGCCAAAATTTACAACGTTTCTGGTCGGAATAGAAAATACAGAATATGACTCCGGCGTTTACATAGAAAGCATTACAAACTGATATAAATTCGTAAATATTTATACGGACTTTATTTATAAAATAAAGAAAAGGAATGATCTATCATCGGTTACGGGCTTTGTGCAATGTCTAATTAAGTTTTCTGTTTTTCACGAAGAGAAGACGCGTCGTGCATTACGGACTTGTATGATTTCGGTCTCGTCGACAAACAGGGATACGGACTTGTATGCGGTTCGGATATCGTTGTCTCACAAAAGCCAGCATAAAACCGTGCAATTTGGGGACACCGACACTTTCTCGTCCAAACTTCGCAAAAGCCAGCAAATGCCGACAATTGCGTAGTGCGGACGGAGGGATTCCTTCTGCTCAGAGAAAAGGCCGGACAGTAAAGACAAAGCTATGGCATTTTGGACGGTTTATATAGCCGATTTTGGGTGTGACGCGGTACTTTTTGTTAATGACGTATTTCGAGCTTGTACGTGAAGTAGTTTACGAGCGCGCCGTTGCACAAACCCCGCAATTATTGAACTTACATAATAAGCACAGTAACGCTTAACATAAACAGTAACACAAACAAGGCCCACTTTCGCCCAAAATAATCGGTTCTGGTTCTTTGAAAAATTAGTAGAATGAAATAAAAATTTACACCAGATTTAATGACTGATATATATGTAAAAGGTGAAAAAAATAAAATATAATTTTACGTCTTTTCCAGGTTTAACAGTCTTTAAATCTTCGATGATTCGTCACAAAGGTTCAAGCTGACTATTTACGAAGAATGTTGTCTGTAGACTCAAATACAAAATCATTTTTCGTTGAAACGTTGCATGCACCGATCTACGCAGGTTCGTTAAGACTTTAAAGATAAAGTCTATCTGTAGAATGTGCTTTTGGAATATTGACAGTGATTTCAAGTTCACTCTTCCAATTGTATTTATTCCGTGGTTGGATTTAAGAATGTTTCTATCACATATTTTACAGTAAAATATGCGACAGCAACATTTTATATTAAATCAAATTATAGTTTTTGTTAGGGCAACTGCATATTTTGTTAGATTAAATAAATGTGTTAGTGTAAATTGCTGCAGAATAATTGATAAAAGAATTACTTGTATCGATGGCAAAACAATGTATAAATTGTGTAAGGAAATTAAAGGAACGGAAACACTATTTCTCTTCCAATTTGTGGGATTTTCAATGCTTATTTAATGAATTGTGTGACTAACGTTTTCAGTACATAAAGCGTTTTCTGGTCTTGTATCGGACACAATGAATGAAATTATTGCGGGAAAAATAAAAGAGAAAAATGGTGTTCTAAAACTAAAGATTATAATTGGTTACAATATTACGTTCATTTGTAGGAATTTATGATAGTATCCAGTTATTTTTAAACCACCATTGTTTGCAGAAACACTTCAGTTTACGTCAAATATATTATCGCTTCATTCGCATGAATATGTAATATAGAACTATTTCGCATATCGCTCGCAAAATGCAAAACTATTCGCGTAATGAAAACAAGTTTCTCGGGCGGTATCATACGCCTTTGATGTTGATATCTCCATTTATTCTGACCTGAATATAGAACATCATTCAATTTTCTCCCGCAATCTGATAAATACAGTTTATGGAGGGCGTATGTATGACGAAGCTGTCTCTTCCTGATGGATAGTTTCGCTAAAGTAACCACGCTGACGGACCTGTCCGCCCCTGAACATCCTAAACTAAATTAAACTTCCCTTCAACCGATAAACTTAATAATGATATCTTATACTGGAAACATAACACTACAGGTTTAGGCCAAACAATTTGTATACTGTATTTGCCAACGTAGTCAAATGTTTGGTTATTACTGTTTGTAACGAGACCTACGAAAAGAAGTATGGGAAAATCTAAAATACCGAAAAGTTAACCCGAAGCTAAACAGAGGTATTCAAGGTCTTTACGAAAGCAATAAATACTATTAGAGGAGACAATACACAATCGAGAGTATTAAAAGTTAACGATGGATTGAGACAGAGTGGAGTTATGAACCTGGCATTATTATGCTTACTAAAATGTGATCGACAACTTCACAAAAGCACTTCTTTATCCTTGCTTATATAATATATGATATATAATAAGAGGTGATTGTGAAAAACACGTAACCTCTCTTGCGTCCTCGGTTATAGGTCGGTCGTCCGTAGGCGAGAGAGAGAGAGACGGGAAAGAGCATCAAAAGGAAACAAATCGTACGGAACTTGCGAAAAAGAGCCAACCAGCTGAAAGGTTGCGATCGGGCTATATTTAAAGCGGGCTATTTTTCCTATAAAATAGGCATAATTTTGTTTGAAACGGCCCCCGCAAGTATATTAACCGGGCCTCTGTATTTTCAAAATTTATCAACGTAGGAAAAAAAAATCCGTTACGCACCACCGTTGTCGAGGCGAGACGTTTGACTTATTGATACCTTATCGGAAAATAGACGTAGACAAATAAATAACTTTTGATTATCATAAGCGTAGGTATCGATTTGTAAGAGAGTGGGATAGCACCGCATAGGGAGAGTGAGATGGCATGCACACGAAAAACAGCTTGCAATCCAATGGCAGTTGACAGTACTGTTTAGAACTTCTTAGAGAGCGCATGGTTTTAGTTATTATTAATTGGTGAAATATATCGTGTTCACTTTTGTTCATTGATATTTATAGGTTTAAGAAGGAATTCAAGTCGTTGCAGTATTTTTTTCATCAACTTTAGATATAAAGATAATGCAGTAGACATCAAGCAATGTAAAGAATTAATTGTCAGAGAAGATTTAACCGATAAAATTTATTACCAGACATTTTGTAGAAATACCAAAAACTATTACGAATTTACAAACTCGAAATTTAAAATTAAGTGAATCAATTCAATACTTTAAAAATGATTGTTGCTCCTACAGGCCAGAAAATACGCAACAATTTATTATAGTAATAGATATTATAAAGCCCAAGCTTGGGATATCACAAATTATAACCAATAAACCTCTCAGAATGCGCTTTCGCCGCCGATGTGCTCACAAAGCGAAGAAGGGCTCCAAGAAAATTTGAATTTATAAGTGAAAGAACTAACAAAAAGGAAAATGAGAATATGAGGATGGTATAATAAATATCTGTGTTAAGGAAGATAACGCAATTGTTTTGCGTTTAGTAAATTCATTTCTCGACAATCTCCTTCTACATTAATACAGTACCTTAGTCCAGCGACGTTTCAATTTTCTTAAGCATTCCAAACAATGGGATTTGTGGAGCACTGCAGACTAGACCTCTATTTCGACAATGACCTCTTCATTTGACGTAAACCGCCTTCCGCTAAGCCATTTTTTTTAAGTTCGGGTAAAGAAAGAAGTCACAGGGGGCCAAATCTAGCGGATATGGTGGAGTAGTTTTGCTGTCGCAATTGCCGATGAGGGTCGAGGCATTATCATGATGGTAGAGAATTTCTTGCTTCGCTAGGTGGGGACTTTTCTTCTTTAGTTCAGCGCCGGATTGGTCCAATGAAGCGGCATAGTACTGTCCCGTGATTTCCCTTCCCTTCTCTAAATAATCAATTAGGATTGTGCCTTGCGAATCCCGAAAAATCGTCGCCATAACCTTTCCGGCTGGTGGAATCGTTTTCGCCTTGTTTGGTGCACGTTCGCTGGGAAGAACCCACTTTGCCGACTGACCTTTGGTTTTTGACATGTAATGATGTATCCATGTATCACCTACAGTCACATAACGCCACACCCTGGTCGAAATGATTTCAAAAGTACACTTTATTCCCAAAATCAAGTTTTTTGCATGGGAATTTCCATGAAAGGGTTTTGAGGGAAGTTTAAGAGCTCTCATTCTCACAGTATTTTTAGTGTAAGCCGAGTTTTAGTTACTTTTTAGAGTCAGACAAGGTGAGAAAAGACACTCTTCACAAATTTGACTTGAATTTTGTTTTGTGGAAGGAGTTGATAGACTTATTTGTATATTATGTGTAAAAACGAAAATACGTGTTTGTACAACTTTTTTCAGGATTAAAAAAAATGTACGCGGAAATATTTACAATATTTCATAGGGTGGTATGTAGATTATTTTGTACAAATACCATGAACCACTGTTAAGCGCTCTGGAAAATATGAGGAATTATGTAAGTGGTCTTCCGTTTAGTCTAGATCTACTTTATTACTTTAAAGTGTATAACCTTAACCTATTCAAGTGAATAATACTGTCGAATGTGAGATGATGGTCATGGCAAGCGCTCCAGCCATAAATTGACTAGGTTATTTGATTTTATATCTTATTCATAAATATATATTTAGGATGTTTTTGTTCCGTTCCATAAAGTTCCCTGTTCGACTGTGTCGCACTTTTACCAGTTTTTATGGTTCTAGTGTTCAACAGCCGGAAATAATATGTATTGCTAAATATTTTTACAATTTGAACATCATATCGATTCTTCAATGTTATTCATGGCTTGCTTCTTTTTAGTTCACTTCTGGCAATTTTTGAAACATTTGTTCTTCTTTTTGGAAGGTATCATTTCTTAAGCTTTATAAAGGTTTTGCTTCACCAGGAATTTATTAGCATATTAAAAACTTTCCTATAGAGCTTTAGATTATTTTCTTAAAGTTGAAAAACTTCTATATCTTATTATACACAAAATAAAATTTAAATATTAGTTATAATGTGCTGTGATTATATTTATCTATCTTTTAATAATTACTATTAAATAAGATGTAATAAAACAAAAAACACAAACTTTCAATTCTTTCATGTCGTTACATACTCAAAGATTGAAAAATGTTTCAAAGCTGCTTGATCAGAGTGGTACTACCGATGTGGATAGTTGATGTACCAAATATGAAGACTACATCAGTAAAATTGAATAAAGTGCACTTTCGAAGTCGTTTCAACCACAATATGCCACAGAAACTAACTGGTATTGCGCTTAAACATGCCTAAAAATTGCTTTGAAGTTATTATGCGATTCCATTTTTGATTAATCGTCAGCAGACGCGGCACGCATCCCGCCGATAGCTTTCTCACACTGAATTGTTTCTGAAGGATGTTTTGCACACGTTCAATCGAGATATTTATCATATTAGCAATCTCTCTAATTTTGACCCGGCGGTCTGCGAACGCGATATCATGAACGTTCTTGATCATATCGTCCGTAGTCACCTCAATGGAACGATCTGGTCGCTCCTGATGATTTTAGAAAATTCGCCTAAAACAATTCACCTAAAACAGTTCACCTACGTAACAATTCACCGCAGATGTAATTCACCGAAAATTTATTAATTACATAATAATGCCTGTTAGCGTTACCCAGAAGACACCACGAGGAGGTCGGCCTTGTAGTCTTCCAAAGGCGTACTTCTTTTTGAAGTAGTTGTTTTTTTTTTAATTTTTCGATTTGTTATAATTTTTTTTTATTTTAATAGTACATCTGGTTAATTTTTTAGTACCTTCAATTGTGAGCAATCCCTCTTAAGTATGATACCGTGTTTTGTGGATCGTATGAATGCACTACTGTTTTCATTCTCTGTGTGGAGTCTTTATATTTTCTCTTCTTGGCAGGCGGGTCTTGACCATTTAAGTATTGCGATATGCTAAACTCATTCATTGACTGCTCTCTCTTTAATGCATCCACAAATTTCCAAATGCTTGGATGGTCAGCACATAGTTGTTGTTCAAAGGCGCGATGCCATCCTTCTACGGAATTATTGGCAAGTTATCATCAACTCTGGTCTAACAGTTCCATACACTTAAGAAATATCGTGGTTCTCTTCTTCTATTTCGCCGTTGTGGACGCCCAATCCATGTGTCCTCAAAGTAGTCGACAATTTCCTGAGCTTCTTGTGGTAATTCTTGGCTGTCACACAACGTTTCAAATGCTTCTTGTACAGCCTCAGGAACAAACGCTGGAGCAGCTAACATTCTAAGTCGCAGTGAAAAATCGGTATCACTGTCATATCGCTGCTTTAATCCGTGTTGCTGAATATGGCGATATATAGCTTGGCAAAAATGGAAGAAGCACCTTTTTCTTGAGCAAAAGTTCTTTATTCTACCCTCATGTGTAGGAACAAACAACTTTTGTTTAAGAACTTTGTATTTTTATTTCACGTTTGAACTTCAGAGCATCTACATCGTTAATTGAACGGTATTTTGAATAAATTAAGACCACGTCTGTACATTTAAAAACTTTTGTTATGCGTACAATTTTCTGTGCCATGATGCTATAAATGAAAAAGAAAAGTACATGATTATTTTTTGGGCAAAATTATATCAATGCTAGCCTATAATTAATCTCGGTGTTTATTTGAATATCGAAATTGCACTTTCAGTAAACGTGTAAACGCAATGACAAATGTTTTGGAATAAATTCTGCTAGATAAGAAAATTCCAGGTGGTGATTTACAGTTTTATTAACAAAATAAACAACGCCTTGTTTCCACGCTGAAATGAAATATGCATTCCGTAAAACTATTTTCGGTAGAATATGCGCACATTTTCTTTGTCTTTTATTAAATTTTATAAAAGTTGGCTATTTGTGCTAGCAAGATGTAGGTGGATTTCATTGCGCTACCTCAGCGTACATGGCATTAACGGGGAGTTTATAAAAAAGGCATATGCTTTACTACTGCCGACTAAAATGATGCAACAATATACAGGATGTCACAGGATGAGCTTACGTCAGCCGTATATCAGAAACTAACAAGTGGTAAGTAGGTTCAAATTTGTAAACCTGCAGACGTATTTTGTTCGAGGGGAGAACTTTTAGAAAACAGCGGCATATCTTTTCAACATTCGTCACCGATTTAGCGTATATGTCTACATTTCCAGGGACAGTTCGATAGTGTACTGTCAAAATTCCTAAATATATCACCCATTTCGTAATATAGTTTTTCTGTATGCATGTTTTTTCGAAAAATCCTTTAAGTATTAAAGGTTAAATATTCACTACAAACGTCAAATAATAGCTTAGGCTTGCATCGTGAGTTGGGCTTTCCAATTCTTAAGTAAATGCGGCGGCGTTGCTACTGCATCTGTGCGCCGATCCTAGTACAGAAAAATCTGCGAATTAATAGAAATTAACATTTTACAAATGTACGGGGCAATCGTGAAATTCTTAATATCAAAAGCCAGTTCAACAGTGGCATGAAGATAATTGTCTATGCACATAGGATTTTTAAAAACAACCCTTTTTGTTTTTAATCGGATATGTAGGACTTAATGAGGCAAAGATGAGTAAACCATTGTAATAGTTTATAGTGATTACAAAATATCAATTTCTCTAACTTAAATAATTGCCAATTGAAATAACAACGAGGTAGGCGCCATAAATTCACGGCCTGATATAGAAAAAATAAACTCGGTAAAATATAAGAATTTTTATTTTTCAAATAATCTCCCCTAATAATCAATTAATAATTCTATACCTTTGTAATAATAATAAGTTTTTCCTCAAAATGTTGTATAACTACTGCTTGCAACTCATTAACGTCCTTAAAATGATTCCTTTTTGGATAGAGGATCGTAATACAGAACCATTGTTTCATCTCCTGTGACAATTGATTTGGTTTCGGGTCGTCTCCACACATGTTTCAAAACGAGCGCGCACATTCGACCCGACGTTCACGTTGGAGAGCAGAAAGAAGATGCGGTGCCCATCTTGCACTAATCTTATTCATACCCAAATGGTTGTGGAGAATTTGGCGAATACTTGCTTCAGAAGTGTCAGACACCACTGCTAATTTCTTCACTTTCAAACGGCGATCTGCTAATACAATTTCTTCAATAATTGAAATGTTTTGGGGCGTTATCAGTTCAATTGGCCGACCGGGGCGCTCATCATCATCATCTTGCGATTTTTGTCCCAAACGGAAACGTTTTGCCTACTTTTTTACAATGGAATATGAAGGAGATAAATCACCATAAACGCCGTCTAAATGTTGTTTAGTGTGATTAGGCGTATGCCCTTATTTTGTAAAAAAATTTAATGACCGCGCGGTACTCAATTTTCATTACTTGAGACATTTTCATGCACTAGTCACGTTGTATAGCTGGCTATTAAAACTACCACTCTTGGAGCCGTAATATATATAGTGTAGGCTTCGCACATGTGCAACTATGACGCAACGGAGTTCGAACACGCTAGAACCTGTATAAGCCTGTCAGGCCGAGAATTTATGACGCCCACCTCGTATATCATTATCTAATTATATGCAAACGAACATATTTTATCCACTAAACGATATAGAAGTGCAGCTTGAAATGCAATTTATCCTGTCACTAAAGCTACAAATAAGCTCTAAATCGCATTTACTCAGTACTTATTTTGTCAATGCGTCATGTACATTTGACAGAACAATTCTTTCAATAAGCTACTTGGTAATCATTACGATAAACGGCAGCATTAAATTATGTAACCGTCGGCGTATTGTGTTGATCAAAATCGATGCAAATTTGAAAATTATATTTAGTAATTGATTACAGAGCGCTGGTGTATAATAAGCGGTTCGACTGTGTAGCATAATATGCAAATCTGCATAAACATATGGTGTTCGGCATTTCAGCATCCATTCGAACTATATCATCGTGTTTGTTACAGCTGAATCAATAAATTGCAATTCTCGAATTGGAGCATAATCATAATCATTCGTTCGTGGATTGGAGTTATAGGAATATTTAGTTTAGTAAGCATGAACGTAAATACAGTTGGATGCATATAGAGTTCTTTTTTATCTCAATTAAAATTAAACACTATAACGTGTGCAGAATATACTTATAGGTATTGTATTTCAAACCATTGCGATATTAAAACCAGCGAGATCTAAATAAAGAGCTGAAAAAATGTAGAGTCTGTTCAAGAAAGAAATCATAGTATAAATCAATTAGTATAAAATGGACTTATGTTTCTCTATACTTGACGCGTATGACCTTTTACTAAAATTCTACGTGTGCAACATTTCTTATTATAATTTCGACAGTCAACTAGGTGGACTTAGGAAGATTCACTCACAAAATGCGCCATGGCTATGCAATAAGGACTAACGCTGCTTCAAAGTACACTGAAAGACCGATATGTTCAAACCAACTGATTTATTTTATTAAAGGAATGTCCTTGTAGCAACTAGTTGCTTTCTTATTCCAACTATAAGGAAAAAATAGAGCATTCAATAAAACAAATGACTTAGTTACAATATTTGTTAGATTCAAGTGTAATGTTTTGTTGAAGGAAAATTTGATATAGAATATTTTCTTCTTTCTACTAAATATTATTCAAAACTTTCAAAAATGTTGACGTAATCATATATTTGCTTGAATAATCTAATGCTTATACGAATAAAATATTTAGTTGGGTTGAAAATAGTTTTTAATAAATAAAAATTGCTTCTCACCAAGAACTTGGCGAATAGACACGCAAGCCATACAAGCCAGAAAATCTGTTTATGCTGATCATGTATCGATACACTTTTGTATAATAAATTTCAAGACTTATAAATAAGCAGGCAATTTCAAATTTTTCTTCAAATAATCAATTGTTTGACATGCTGTGTGAGAGCTGGCATTGTCATGATGAAGGATGATGTGATGTTGTCGATTGTTTTACCCGATTTCATTGACGATTTCTGGCAAACACGTTGTTGTATATCATTCAGCATTAAATGTTCTTCGATCCTCCAAAACAATGCCAACGATATGTCCAGTATAACGAAAGAAACAAGCAATAGTTTTATTGGAAGTGTTTCGTTAACGAACAACTTTTGTTGGATTCGGTTCATCTAGGAACACCCAAACAGTTGATTATTGTTTAGTTTCCGACACGAATTCGTCACCTGTTACGATGTTGTATACGAATTTTGGAGTTCCTCTGTTGAATTCATTACGTATTTCCTAATGTATTTCCTTACACATTCCTAAAGAAAATTTGGACTGCTAACAGTTAACATTCAGAAGCAAGTATTTTAAGCCGATTCTCTATCTCGCGTATACGGTATTGGAAAGCACAAACAGTTTGTTCCTCTATTTCATTAGGATTTCAAAACAAATAGATTCGTATGAGGTAATATAGGGGAAACTCGAGTTGGGCCTAGGGCGTTCAGTAGCGTCGACTGCGAAATGGGAAGGTGGAATGGCGGTCTTTCTAGGCAAATAAACGACGGCCGTGTATCCAATTTTACGTGGTCGAGTTTGCAAACTGATAGATTTATGACTCTCTAGGAACTAAATTCAACGTATTCTTTCTTACGCGGCTGACCCGGCTAGTAAATCATGGTGAAAATACAAATACGTCAGGCGAAATAATATTTTGATGTTCTATATACGGGGGTATGCGGAGGTATGTAATGATGGCTAAGGAAAAGAGAAGACAGAAGTTAAAATAGGTATAATTTAACTATTGCGTTTCTCTTTTACTAATGTTAAATATTTAAGTTTACGAAAAATACAAATTTTGCTAAATGTACTGTAGTACAGGAATTTTGATATACCTATATCATGGTTGTTTAGTGGATGTTTATGCAAAGATAAGAATTTGCTATTTTTTTCTTCAATCAAGGCCTAGATGTGGTATTTCAATTAAAGTATCTGGCTTTCAAGAGGAATACATATACACCGCGTTAGTAAGTTTCGTAGTAAAGTGAACCGCTAAAATATATGGACAGTGTTACAGCGTTTGCCCGCTATGAAAGCGCAAAGCGAATTGGGGACGCTCCTAGCACAAGAGACAACATTATTCGCTATATGTATGGGACTCGCGCCTGTAAATGAATCCATTATCTATCCTAGTATTTGTGGATGCATAAGGATATGTTTTGGATAGTACAGCTACCTCCATTAATGATAGTCCTACAAGAAAACAATTAAGTTGGGTATGTGTTTGCTCTTTCCATAAACCTTTTGACTTTGATGTTAAAGTCATTAGAGGATGAATGCACAGTTTGAAAATCTCTCTAACTTTTTAGTGAAACATTCTGTGGATAACTTATTCATTTCATGGGGCAATTATTTATTCCAAATACTAAATAATGGCTGTCATCTTGCAATAATTCTTCAGATACATGGTTCTGTTCGTACTTTGAGACTATACTACTAGTTGTACTTAACATAGGCCATAATAAATTTTGCTTTGTATAGCGAGCCTTCTCAGTACTGGAGATTTAAATGCATATATCTGGAAAACTTCAGAAAATTTGTAATTTACATTAGGTAATCTGAAAACTGCTATATCCGTGATACGTGTCGCCACCACCAAATTGTTTATGCTTCAAGTATACCTAATAATGACTGATAAAACCATATTTGTGGGGAACGTTAGGATAGAGGACGAACGTTTCTATACGGGGAAAAGTAAGAGCGGAAAGGAATTTTTCTGGAGCGCGGTTGGGGTAAGGGGAATACGCGTACCGGAAGTGTCATCCTTTGTATGTGCCTGGTCGACGGGAAATCGCGGTCCGGGAACCAAAGCGAAACTGGAGAGTCTTCGGAGAGACGTCGCCGAAAACGCTATGACAAACACTACGTTAATTTCTGTCGTATAGCAAAAAAAAAAAACGCAAAATCGTAGCATGTTGTAGACGTTTTGGGTTACTCTCGAGCGACGAAGGGTAACAAGAATTGTATTTCGAATAGAAAAATATATTTTTCCGGAAGAAATGGACCGACATCCAATGATTAAAGAAGGTATTTGCTCCCAATTTTCAGTAATATAGAACGACCAAAAAAGTTAAAAAAAACGATACTTGGTGTGGCATTTCGATAAAAGAAATTACAAATTCGACGAAAAAATCGTCCCACGAGAGAACTAGGCACCTATTCTATTTCGAATCTTTCAAACGGGAAAGGTACATTGACAGCGGCAATTGGATCGGTGATTTTAGTTAGTTTTACCTTTTCGTTGCGTTTCAAACAAGGACGTTTGGCATTGGGATTTTCAGAGAGATGTGAAATATAAATTAAGCAAGAATTGGAATTGTAGTGACGATTATGGTGTCTTCGAGTTGTTTAGCGTAGATTTTTGCCTAGCAGGTTACCTTTTTATATAAAAAATTCATGCATTGGAAACAGATGACATTTGACCTGCTACCATGTACATAGGTTGACAATGTCATTGGGATCGGCGAAAATTTAGTTAATTTAATCTTTCCAGGCTTATTTTTTGCTGAAAATGTGTAACTGAAGGACAAGGAGCTATTATTAAATGTTAGAGGCGATAGGGTAAGGATTTTGGATGAACCTTTTTCTTCCGTTCAAGAACACTTGGTATTTGAAGGCACAGATAGGTTCGAAGTGTAAGTTAAGCAAAAATTTGAATTGTAGTGATAATTATAGTGTCTACGAGGTGTTTCGAGATGATTTTCGAGCGATCTATTTAATAAAAAATGTACCTTACAAAATGATGACGTTTGATATGACATATTGACAAGTATGTGCAAAATTCATTAAAAGTCATAAATTAAATGTCATTTTATGGAAAGTGCAGCTCACAAATTTGGAACCGAAATGGAGATTGCGTTATCGAGACTATATGGCATAACAATGGCATTCGTCTACATCTTATTTTGCTTATTTAAAAAGTAAGTTTGTGAACACGTCTACTAAAATTTATTACTTTCATTTTATGTCATGTGCAATGTGCTGGAGGGCTTACAAAGTGTATCACTCATGTATCACTGCATGAGCGCTCTGGAGATTCTACAGTCACATAAAATAAAAAACACAATCTAACTTGCAATCAAATAAAGCAAGAAGAAAGTATCCTTAAATGTCGTGTCAAGAATGCAGCTTACACATGTACCCTTTGTTTGTTGCTGTAGCAGAAGAACTATAGCGGTTTATCGGCTCGGTAAGGGAAGGATGCTCGCCTGAAATCCCAATGAAATCGAGGAAAATAATAGTGAAATAAGAAAACGGAGATAAAATTAGATACTGTGTTACCGAAAGTGTTGCAAGTTCTAATAATTACAGAAACAGCAATGTACTCCTGCGTAAGTTATAATGACTTTGAGCCTGTTCGGAAGAGAATATATTTAATCTTACCTAATTTAAATCAAAATATGCGTTTTTGAATCGAGAGGTGAAGATCGAATAAACAACAGAGATGAAATCATTAAACCTGATGAAACCATTTCCGAACTAGACCTGAACAACTTTTGTATTGCTAACGTTGGAACGTCGAGACAGATTCCCAGTGAAACTGCAGCTACGCGTACAGTAATCTATAAATATAATTGTAGTGCAGTATTTAGGTTTCTCATTGCAGACCTTTTAATTCGCTTTGACGATGCGGAAAAAAAAATAAGGTACCGTTAAGTATATGAAGCTGTTGAAATGGGTAGGAAACGAGGCTTTGAGTAAAAGCTTTTTCGAAAATCTACTTTAAGCATGTCGGGGAGAGAATATCTAACCTAATTGAAATCACATAGGATGCGCTTTTGGATCAAAAGATGAATATATAATGAATAATATATATGAGATCATAAGTAGACGTCGTGAAGAATAATTTCTCTGCATTCTTAAAAAAAATTGCTGGGGTGGGTAAACTGCAGCACTGGTATCCCTATGAATATAGACCTAGAAAATTTACTGAGGTGGGTAAACTGCAGCTGGTATTCCTATGAGTATGGGCCTAGAAAATTTGCTGGGGTTGGGTAAACTGCAGCTCGTATTCCTATGAGTACAGATCTAGAAAATTTGCTGGAGTGGGTAAATTGCAGCTGGTATCTCTATGAGTATAGACCTAGAAAATTTGTTGGGGTGGGTAAACTGCAGCTGGTATCTCTATGAGTATAGACCTAGAAAATTTGCTGGGGTGGGTAAACTGCAGTTGGTATGTCTATGTGTGTACTCCATAACTGTTCTTTACCCTAACTCTTAAGGTTTGGGTTTTTCAGCTAGTTAGGTTTATAATAGCTAATTTTCCGTAGAATTCATATGATTTGGTACAATTTATTCTTACCCACTTCTATCAAAACTCTTCCTTAAAATACTTTCTTCACATACCTTCAACTTTTCATACATACTTTTACTTCATACACAAGTTTCGCACATGTATACAACGCCATTAGTCTCGATACTGCCTTGTATTCCTAATTTTGCTTTATGTGATACCTTTCTTTTAATTATATTTGGTCTAATTAATTTCCAAGTAATTAAGTTGGTATACATAAGTTAACCAACGGAGCTTGTTCTTCCTTAAAAACATTATTTGTTTGACCAATACAGGAGTTTACAAGTATACTGAGAACTACTAATGCTTCACCGTTTACACTAGTTGATGATAACTTTCTGCAATACGCTTCTGTTGGAGTAGTTAATTGTTGCAAAATAAGTGTAAGGCGTCACTTGCATGTTATAACTAGTGACGCCGGCTTTCTTCTTCTCACCAGAGGTGCCGAACATGTGCGAATACACGCGGACGGCGGGTGCTAAACGAGAGTCTCCGCTCACAGTAGTTGTTAAACATGTGTTACTGGTGTGCTGTGCTGTTGGATACCAATGTTACAGCGTTGCTAATGAATTATGTTGAGCGTATGCAGGATTAAAACGACCATTTTTTGAATTTACAGACTTAAAATACAACGGTGTAAAAGTAATATGTTTAGTTTGCGATAAACTATTGTTGTGCTGGGGCATAACGGATTGCAGAAGACATGTAAAGATTATTTAAACTATGCCAACATTACGTTATTAGTTGTCTAATGGTAATTTTCTGCATATAAGAACATTTCAACTTCGTGGATACAATTATAGAAACATATTTAATGCTGCAGATATTTAACCGAGCAAATACAGCTAATAACATTATTTAGGTGGATAAGTTTTTTTATAAATAGTGCATTGTCGCATTAAGGCGGCGTGTATAAATTCCTACGTGTATACACAACTCATGTCTATTGTCTAGTTTCATCATGCCACAATGAACGTGTTTAGAAGGTTTAAGTGACAATGCGCTAGTCTATTTATAAATTATTGATTAACTTTTATGCAGGTGCTTATTATTAGCTTATTGATTAGCGTTATTTTTATTGTTTTATTACAATTATTACGAAACAGGGAAAGCGACATCTATGGTGTGAAGGAGAAACCGGCGTCTCTAGTTATAACTCACGCATAATTTCGCCATTCCAGGAATACATATACTTCAAGATGAATTTCTATTTTAAATAATATGTTTAACAGGTTTTTAAAATCATTTTAAAAATGTAAATTCGTCTTGATAATGCAGCTTCTCCAGCTTCCTAGAACAGTTTCTATTTTATGAGTTATATACGATTACTTCTTGTCAACGCACGGTAAGTTTATGACAGTTTGTTCACTAGTGGGCGATGTAACAAGAAATGGTTTAAGTTATTTCTAACGGGGAGAAGCCACGTAGGACTAGAAATAAGGGGTGTAATAAGTAAACAGACTTTACGAATAAATTATACACGATAACTAATAAATAATCAGATTAGTTTGCCGGTTGTAACGACGTGCATATATTTTACATCAAAGTTGTTCAATTAACTTGAAATACCACATTGACACAAGGTGCCCACAGGTAAATTATATAACAGTTCGAATTATTACGAGTGACAGCTTAATTAAAAACCCATTTCAGAAACTCCTGAAACTTAGTTGCTACGTCGAATAACGTAACGCAGTGGAACGATTACTGGAACGAGAACAGCGGCCAGAGTCTAGTTGGTAGACTGCGTAAAGGAATGTTTTGTTATTCACAAAGAGAGGAGACTGGTGGCAGTTCTGCCTATAGTCCGATAGTGGCGTAATACCTTCTCGAAGTAGAGGAATTTAGTGTAGATTTGCCGTTCCTTTTAAGTTTACTTCACCAAAGGCATAACACTCGCACATAATGCCAATACAAACAACACGCCTCAGTACCAAGCTTCATTTATACGTTGGGTGATAGACTTCAAAGAACATTGATTTTAGTATATTTTCATATGTTCTTAGCAGAATTTATTACGTTTCATAAATACCAAGGTTAAATGTGTTGTATATGATAGGTACGCATAAATATATTGCACTAAAGATCGCACAGAAAGCAAAAAAAGCCTTTTATCATAGCCGATAATCAAAATGGTAGCTACCTGTCACTAATTAAGCAAGTAAATGTACGGGTTTCAGCTTGTCTTATTGTTCAGATACTTCTGCTGTTAATTGATATAAAAAAACATAAAAACAGGTTTGATGGAGATTACATGCAGCAGTGCAAGAATTATATTCTTTGCCATGCATGTCTTAATATTGTTCCAATGTCTTTCAGTTGAGAAACTTGTAGGGATAATAAAAATCAATATCATTACGCATTTCGAAGGGCGAGAAGAATTTAAAAATTAAGTATCGCAATGGTATTCCAACTATTATCAATTTTAACTCGGAAAACTAATTACATCCAACAGGTTTTCTGCCCCTTATAAGATGTACTACCAAAATGTTAGAGGACTAAATTCGAAAACACATACTTTTATAACAACTTAATGAACCACTCCGTTGATATACTGCTACTTACTGAAACCTGGCTAAATGAATCAGTATATGATAATGAACTATTTAGTAGTAGTTATAATGTCGTACGTAAAGACAGAGACTTTGCTGAAGTTAATCGCTCTAGAGGTGGTGGAGTCCTAATTGCATTTAAGGAACATATATCCTTCACTGTTATTGATACCAAACACATTGCTAGTTCGGTGCCCCTCATTGATTTATTACTTTGCAGATGTTTTTCTGAAAGTATTTTCTTTTCTTCTTGTCCTAGTTTATGTACCCCCTCACATCTCGTCAGAGGAGTTGGAAATATTTACATCCACTCTTGAAGTTGTCTTGATTAATGAAATTTTTATCCTTATTGGAGATTTCAACGTCCCCAATTTGTATTACTCTACTCATCAAAAATGTAATAAAACTTCAGTCTTTCAAAACTTTTTAGATTTACTTAATGTCAAGCAATACAATAATATAAAAAACTGCGATGGCAAATTACTGGATTTAGTCATATTTAATTTTAACCATGATATTGATGTACAACATTCAGAAAGTCCGATTGTATCTGAAGATCCTTATCACCCTAGTTTGGAAGTTGAATTCTTCTTTCTACGTCTCTCTTCATCGCAACGATTCCCTTCTGCGAACAATTTCCGATACAACTTTTACAAAGCTAATTACTTGTAACTATACAATCAGTTTTTGAGTTGCGATTGGTCCTTCCTTCTTGACTATACTGATGTTAATAAAGCTCTGGATGCTTTTTATAACTCTTTGTATGCTATCTTGGATCTTTACGTTCCTTCTAAATCCCGTACAAATATTTCTTATCCACCCTGGTTTACATCAGATATTATTCGTAATCTAAAATACAAAAATTTTTATCACAGCAAATGGATTAAGACTAGAAATATATGCATTACAATGAATTTAAACGAATTAGAAAGTTAATCAAAACGCAAATTAAGAATAGTTACGTTCACTATCTTGGAAATATTGAAGATTCTATAAAAACCTTACCTTCTCATCTATGGCAGTTTCTTCATGCTAAAAGGCGTTCCACAAGGATACCGGGCAGACTATGTGACGACCACGGAAATTATTTTACTGATCCCGATGATATTGTTAATGCTTTCTCTGATATGTTTTCTTCAGTGTATAGCTCAGAGGATAGCATGTCTTGGTCTCATTCTGATTACAATCCCCTACCTTACTCCTTTCCATTAGCTAGCGAATATGAACTTGTTGCACTAATGGCTACTTTTCCCAACAAATGTACCGCAGGTGATGATATGTTACCCAGTTTTTTGATACGTGACTGTAGTTTTGTTTTTGCATTTCCTCTAAAAATCATTATCAATCTTTCAATTTCATCTTGTACCTTCCCTGAACGTTGGAAAATAGCCAAAATTGTCCCAGTGCACAAAAAGGGCAATCGTGAACTTCTATCTAATTACAGGCCCATTTCCATAATACCCAATTTTGCTAAACTTTATGAGAAGGTATTATATGTTAGCATTTATAATAGCACTCGCTCTTTTATTGCTTTAAATCAACATGGCTTTATCCCCGGGAGATCTACAGTTACGAATTTGGCGAGCATGTCCCAATTTATTAGTGAAGTCTTGGATAGACGTGGTCAAGTTGATGTGATTTATACAGACCTGTCCAAGGCTTTTGACATGATCAATCATGAAATTTTGTTAGTGAAGCTGAGCTCCTTCGGTTTTGTTCCTTCGGCGATAAGTCTCCTCGAATCCTACCTGAAACAGAGAAAAGTGTTATGTAACTTATAACGGATATTGCTCTCGTAACTTTGTTCTTTCCTCTGGCGTCCCCCAGGGATCAAATCTGGGACCGTTACTGTTTGTGCTTTATATTAACGACCTGCTTTTGAAAATTGACCTTCCCACCCTTGCTTATGCAGACGATATTAAAATCTTCTCGGAAATATCTTCCGTTGATGACATGAGGAAATTGCAAAATGGTCTTGTTATGTTGGTAGAATGGTGTGAGCTTTTTGGGCTCAAGTTAAATGTTGATAAATGCTGTGTACTTACCTACTCGCGTTCTTGTTCACCGTACTTATTGTCCTACCAAATCAGAGGTACCAATTTGTCACGTAACCTTGAGTTTAAGGATTTGGGTGTACACTTCGATACCACTCTCACATTTAAAGCTCACATTAACAGTATCTGTTTTAAAGCCATGAAATCTCTGGGGTTTGTGATGCGTGTCTCTAGATACTTCAATGATCCTTCTTTATTAAAGTCGTTATACTTTGTCTTTGTACTCAGTAAACTGGAGTATGCCGCTCTAATTTGGTATCCCTTATATGCTTGTGACCTTCTAAATCTAGATCGTATCCATCGGAAATTTTTAAAATTCCTGTCATTTAAGATTGATGGAAGTTACCCTGAGAGAGGTACTCCACAGGATGGACTTCTGTTAAGGCACGACATGTGGCTTTGAGTACGAGGAGGGATGGCATCTGCGAGAAATTTCTACAGAAATTCCTTAGAAATGACATAGATTGTCCATACATACTGGAACGAATGAATTTTCTTGTGCCACGTTTGAATTCAAGATCTGATAGTGGCTTCATTCTTCCATTCGCAAGGACTAACACAATGAGACGAGCGCCGACGTATACTTTGTCCAGGGCGGCTAATAAACGTGACTTATTTAAGTAAAACATGTAAAAATTTACTCTTTATTTTTTTTTCATGTATTGCATTGTGTTCTTTATTTGTGTATATACTTACCTACATTTCTCCTGTTATTGGGCAATATGCCTGTTGGGAAAAATAAATGTTTATTATTATTATTATTATTATTATTATTATTACTTGTCATATGACAAGAATAAGTATATGGTCAAGATGCCCATTGCCTTTCAATTAATTAGCGTTGTTTGTAAGGAGTAATTGATGTAATTCAATTTGAAACGGCGTAAAAGTTTTTGTGGTACATCAGATGAACCTCAATATACTTTATCTTCGTATGCAATCCAGAGTAATAAATGGCTTTAAAATTTTGCTTAAAAATCTTTAAATGCATAGCAGAGAACATATAGGTCGTAGTTTAGTAAAACGAAGATCAATTAAGAAAATCGGCGTTGGTTAAAGTTTCAGTTCGCTTCTCTTCTCGCCGTTAGGCAGTAGCAGAAACCATTTTGTTAGTATTTGTTGTAAATAAAGAATTTTGACAAAATGCCTTAGCATTATAGTTAAGCCATGTTTCCACATCCCAAAAATAAAAGTTTATAACTTGTATTCTCCTCAACTATTTCCCTTAATATTATCTTTTAGTGTCAGTGTACTTTATATATGTATCTAAATATAAGTTAGAAATACCTATTCGAAAATCTACTCACGCCCCAACTTTATGTCACTAGCTTCCGGTTAATTTTAATTAATTTTGACATTCCTACAATATGGAATGCAAGCGTCCACTACTATTGACCTGGGTACTATTTAATTAAATAAATTGTTGATAAAACATGGAAAATAAATGGGAACGAGGAGCGTTCTCAAAACAAAACAACCGTAACCGGGCCCGGCTGTATATCTGGGTTTCCATTTCATCCGTCCGGGATTTCTGTGCCGCCAATACAAGGCCCACTCAATCGGAACGAGTTTCGAGTACGCAATACTTTTATGACAGCATTATTAATCAAAGTGAGCGTTGTTTTCGTCATATTGGACATGAAGTTGTGCGTTGATTCCATTGACGTTTATTGACAGACGATCTCTAGATTTCTATACAACATTGACACTCTTCGGGTAGCGTGCATACGGGTGTCCTTTTCTAAACGAAAAATCTACGCCAGGACACATGCGACCAACATTTTCGACCCTTCTTTATAATATATAAAGGCGAGGCCTATCGAAACGAAAATGTGGCATACTATTAGAACCATGTTTAGGAAGTTTCTTGAAGCTGACATATCTTCTACACAATAATATAAATATATATATATAGCATAGGAGAGACAAAAACCATCACGTAAGCTTCGAGGATTGTGAAGTGATGATCCGTTGTATTATTTCAATTTTCAATCTTTTTATGTTTAAAAAAGTAAAAAATTATAGGAATTATATAATATGAACTTCCTGTAGGTGGATGGGGTGTGTGCATAAGTAAGAGTTCCGCTTTACTGATTGCTGTAGTTGCACTGGAAGGATTTGTACTTACAAGTCGACGCGATTATTCTTAAACCACGTATCTAGATTATAAGCATTTTTCAGAATAGGCAAAGAATTGCAGTATTTTAATGAATATTACTACAAAGGTATATACTTTTTATATAACATTTAAGCAAGGATCATTGATGACATAGTTGCGTCATACGAGTTTGAGTTGCATATAATAAAAGAACAAATTCCTTTAAGATAGTTGGTTTAAAAAATTGCAGATGGTCGTATTTTATTTTGGATATGAGAAGAGGAGCATTGTATAATCTTTTTGGCCTAAGAGATAATATTCTAACATTCAGTCGCTGAGGCAAAAGGACCGCTTTATTTTTTGCATACCTGAGGGCACGAAGATCAGTAACACAAGGTTCACCGGATTTTTTACCTGGACGAATTGAATTATAATAATTTATTTCGCTGTAGTCATCAAAAAATGTGATTTCAATATATTTAACCTCATATGGACCCAAAGGCCCGAATCTGGCTTCTTTTATTGTTTGCACAAAGTTTGCTGGTGGATGAAGCTCTCCATTTCTCTTTCGTCCTCTATGCTGGCATGCATACTACCACACTCCATTTGAGCGTGCCCTCTAACCAGATATTTCTCTGTGATAGTAGATATAGACGTATTGTCACTGGTGTTAACGAAGTATTGAAGTGCATTTGCCAAAAGAGTGTTTCTGTTTTGCGCATTACAACCGTCCGTATATATTCTCTCTCTTTCGTGCCATACGTAACACATCACTTTTTTTTGTGGCTAGGTTGTAAACAGTGTAGTTCTTGCACGCCAACCTTGTCTAATATTTTTTCTAAACGAGCCTTGTCTTTTTGAGCTAGGTGGGTCTGGTACTCTTAATTAGAAATCTTATTCTGAAGTCTATGTGCAAAACATACATCGCACTGGTCTTTTCTTAGCTGAAAAATACCTATATTTAATTCATGGACTAGTAGGGTAAATTTTACTTTTCCAACTTTCTCTTTTATTTGGTTATTTTCGCAGTAGCTTTTATAAACTCTGTAGACATTTGCATAAGATTGGTATATTGGCTCTAGGTAAAATTTGCTCGAAGTTGACCTCGCATAATAAGAGGGTAGTTTGTGAAGAGCGTAATGGCGGACGAAGCCTTTTGTGAAGCGTTGTTTGCTTTTGTTTCTTTATTTCTAGCCTCAACAGCACTGTCTTTGGCCGCGGCTATTTTCCTTATAGCCCAAGATCTAACACACCACTCTTTTAAACCAAATGTTGTTAGAAACAGTTTCTTACACACAAGTAAGTAGTTGTTTTTTGACTCGCGTCGACTACCAAAACCAAATGTGTTACATAGAGTTTGCGGCTTTTCCAGTTAAGTTCTTCCTAGAAACAATTAAGGAGCTCTTGGAGATTTTCTTCTGAAATATGCGTACATTTTCTTTTTTCCGTCTTGCACTTTTTTGATTCACACCGTAAACCTATTCCACGGGCGCCCATTTTCTTCTTTTTTTGATATATATATTCTTTTCCCTTTTCTCTAAGATTCTGGTTTTTGTTTCTAAACCATTATTTCCTTGACGTTTCAAGGCCTTTTTTCTCTTTTCTGTTTTTTTATTTTCGAGTACTTAATTTCTTTCTCTTTGTGCATTATTATTTACTTTTTTTTTCAATTTCCTGGTCGTTTTCATAAGATTCAATGCTTGGCTGGTAATTAGGAGATGGTGGGGCCTTGCAAATTTCTATTGTTTGCAATACTTTAGCTGTATTAACTAATGCGGAGTCATTAGATGCATTTTGATCTTCAGAATGGCTTCATTCCTACTAACCACCTCTTTTAAATAAATTTGGTTTAGATGAGTATTGTTTGCATTGTCACACATAGCAAAGGATTTTGGCACTTCTACTTTAATAAATAAATAAAAATAATAATAATAATAAAAATAAAAAGACATGACTGTGAAAAAACAATGGCAAATTGATCTATAACTCGTACCTCAATATAATACAAAATATTATCAAAATATTATTTTATAATTACATATATATAACGACAATTCACGTGTGTACATGATAACGATACTATTTTTGGTTTTAAAATCACTAAAACACCTCTAATGAGGTTTAATAATACTCGATAAAAACTCTAGCTTATTTTATCCTAAACATAACATTAAACAAATAATGTTTTTATTGGTCTAAAATTAGTTACTTACCTTAAGAAAAACTTTTTTAAATACACGGGAGTTAGCAAGAATTCGGTCTAGCCATGCTTAAGATAGGAGTATTAGCAGCACTTTAGATACGTGTTTTAACATGTTCAAAATGGCAAAGGGTATGTACGTGTTTTAGAAATAATTGCCTTTAGTGGGAAATTTGAATTTAGATTGAGTTACACACTTTAGCATTCAAAGCGGAACCATTAATAGTTTGAGTATACCAAGTATTTCAAAAATGAAAAAAATGAGGTACGTGGTTTAGTTATAATCACGACGAAGTGCTCTATAGAATAATATTAAATAGTAGACAATACACTAGAGCAGCGGTTCTCAAACTTTTTTGGCGACAGAACCCTTTTGAAATACTAAATATTTTACGGAGCCCTAAGATAAGCAAAAACTGGTTTTATGTTCATTCTTTAATTATAATCATGTAATTTACTAAAAATCATACACAAATAGGTACATTATACGCTACTGACTTCTACAACAATATACAAAACAATACACAATAATACAATATACAAAATAACACTGTATCGATTCCACACCTTAAATTATTAAAATTGTTTCCATTTAATGGGAGGTATGAAGTTGTTTTTTATTTTCGACCAACAGTTTAATGTCAGGCTTGATAGATGAGAGTTGAAGACGCATGTCAGGTTCAGCATCTAGTCTATTGCGCTATTTTGTCTTTTGTAGCTGCATATGCTGAGAATCCCGTTTCACACAAGTACGTTGTTGGGAACAGGAGAAGAACGGTCAGAGCTTGTGTGGCAAGTTGTGGATATTCATCACGAACTCTGCACCAAAAATCATCAAGTGACATTGTTTTGAACAATGATTCCATACTTGAATCTGATGTCATTTCTAAAAAGGATTCATAGGTTTCGTGTGACATATTTTCTCGCTTCTGCACATTCGGTACAAAAAGATTCTGAACCCATGAATTCATTTTCAGTTTTGTATTTTGCTCTTCAGGAAAATACATCTCAAAAGATGCGTGTATATCATGGAGATATTGGACCAATTCTTCTAATATTTCATTTGGTAATTCTACTCACCAACGAACTCATTCAGTGTTAAAAAGCTTTCTAGTTCTCTCTTGCCAACGCAAACAATCCAAAAATCTATTTTTTTTTTGAAGGCGGTTATTTTAGTATTAGTATTGAACACTGTTGTTTGTTTTCCTTGTAAAGATGGATTTATGATACCACGATGCCTCCGTGGCTTTTTCATTCACAGTTTGGGTCGCATAAGTCATAGTTTTTTGACTTCTTAATAATTGTTCTTTCTTCTTGTCTTTGCAATCGGGGTGTATAGTTTGTAAATGTCGGCGCATTTTAGTAGGTACCATGGAACTATTCGGAAGTAGCTTGCTACATAACATGCAGAGTGGTGAGCCGTTAGAATCAACAAATCCGAGTTTGATGTAAGATTCGTCATACTTCCTTTTTTTCACCTTTCGTGAGTCGTCAGATATTTGACTGCTTGAAACCATGGAGCTTGAAGTCGTCATATCACCTCCTTGATTCTCGTTGTCTTGATCGGAAATATTTGAGGTTGATGCCGCATCTTCCGGGCGAACCACCTTTCTATCTTTTAAAATCAACGGTGGACTGGGTGTTGCAATCACGTCATAGAGTGAAACTGAACTCTGTGCTGCGCGGCACTGGCTTATATAGCCCCGGGCGGTGAAACATAGATAGCGAAGCGACGAGACCCTTCGAGGCGGTTCGAGGTTTTTGTGGATGAGAGAGAGATGAAGAGAGCACTGGAATGTTCGCGACGTGTGTAGATGAGACAGCGCGCAGCGTGAGAGAGAGAGGGAGAGAAAGCGCCAGCACGCCGCAGCGTGGGTGTGTAGTGACGAGAACGAGATCGTACCATTATTGTTGATTTATTATGCTGCTTGTTCCCTCATTTTCGACCATTATGCACTGAGAGAAAAATAACTTTTATAAAAGCAAAATTGATATGATATTTATAAGAGTTGTTTTCCTCAATGTCAGAATTGATGTGCTTTGTTCTTTAGGTTGATATTATTTTGGTGGAGCTCTCGCAGAGGCCTTGCGGAACCTCAGGGCTCCGCGGAGCACACTTTAAGTAACATTGCACTAGAGCAAGAGCTGGTAAAGTGTATTAAACCAGCGCACACGTTTCTAGCCGACATAGCTGTTTCCATTATTTCTATTATCGGTTTTTTTGGCTTATTAGGTATCTTTATCATTTTAAACATAACAGTACTATAACTGGCTATTTTGCATTTTTGCTGTGTCAATAGTAGAATAGGAATATGTTAAATTAGCTACCCCCCATTTCCTTTATAAAATACAAATATTACTTGAAAGAAGAAAGAATGGTCAAAAGGAGAGGTATGGCTGCTATATTGCTCCACAATTAAACTAATGGATGTAGTACCTTTCGATGGTAATCCTTTCTTGTTAAAAAGCAACAACAATAGTAAAGCAAGTTCAATTATCTTCGTAATATTAAATTAAAGCAGTTTTGTGAATAACGTCGATAACTTTGGCAATTGATTCAAACTTGAATCTACCGTTATGATGTTATTCTCTAGTTTGGTTAGATTTCGCACATCTACTAATTCTTCTACATTAACTTTGTTGTAACCAACACTTCGTCAATAGCTTCTTAAGGTTCGTATATGCGATTATCCTTAAATGGTTCAGTTCAGCTGCTGTTACTATGTTTTCCTTGTTTGTTGTAATGGGCCATGTTTCACTTTCATATATTAGGCTAGGAACCACCACCGCGTTATATACTCTGGCTTTTGTTTTTGTGGATATTTCTTTCTTTGCGAGTAGTGTTCCATTTATTTGGTAGTAGATTCATCTTGATTTGTTGTTCTATTCAATATTTCTATATCTGTTTTTTCATTGTTGCCAATTTTTGTTCCCTATGTACTATATTTCTCTATCTTCCTCCAGTGTATCATCTTCGCATTTGATATTTTCTTCGCCTTCTTTTTCATTAATTTTGATCGCTTTGTCATTCTAGTATTTATTTTCATGCTCACGTTGCGTATTGTTTCCACTCATTTGCTTATCGTTTTCTGTATATTTTCTCTTCCTTCTGCCACGAGTACTATGTCGTTTGCGTAGATTAGACTTTGAAGTTGTTTCGGTCTTAGGTTCTTGTATACTATTGTTATATTAGGTTTTTCACTTTAATATATCTTTAATATTCGATACACTGTTACCTACTTCAGGTGCTTCCTCTGTGCACTACAGGAAAATTTTAGTATTTGTAAAATATAAAGAAATAATTTTGATAAATATGTTCTCGACTAATTTAATTTGTAATTGTAAATGTAAGTTAATAAAATATTTTTTTCTAGGAATTTTCCGACGTAATTAATTACTGAAAAAAGCCGTTCACGGCGAGGAATCGAACCCCACATCTCCTGCTTGCCGGGTGGGCGTGATATCCACTACACCACGCGGACTGTGAAAGATTTGTTCAGTCTTTAAGCCTAGATGTTACTTATCAGCAAATACATCGTAGTATTTCGACAATTTAATTTTTAGATGCCAAATACATCAATTTTATTAATTTTAATTAATATATTTGGTAACATCTAGGCTTAAAGAAGAAAGAGTAAATGAATCTTCCACAGTTACTCATGAATTGTTTTCTTTTCCTTTTATAAAATAACTTAATCTCCGATGTTAATAGGTACTCTATATTAGCGGCCTTATCTATATAGAGGTTTTAGTCACGCCTCTTACTAACAGATGTCGCTGCGAGCGACAAACACGAGCTTATTTACTTACATGAGATTAAAACGGGAACATGTCGCGAAGCTTATTTCGTTTAAATAAACGGCTTCTTCGTGAGTTTAGTTCCCCAAATTTGTGAACTGGATTAAAAAACAGGCAAGTTTTTATACTTTCATTTATCCACATATTTATAAAAGATATTAACAATGAAACAAACGGCATTCAGGTCAATGAAAAAGTAAAACGAAATGATTTTCTTTCTTAAATTAAAATTTAAAATCCAAAATTTAAGACCATGTATAAGGAGCTGTCAGCAAAGTTAAGTGTATTCGTCGCGGAAGACTAAAACTTATTTACGAAACAAACAGTGACACAGGAATAAGTTCTAGAATCGGCAAAATTAAACAATAAAATTACTACCGGTGAAGAACTTCGACAGGTCTGTCCTTTGGTCGTCAAAACTCAGTCGAAAGTAACTTGATACGGCAAGATATTATAATTCGGGAAGATAAACGGTGTTTGCGGTAACGAGTTTTTAAATCGGAAACATTAACCAATAAAATTATCACCAGTGAATTAAGAGAACGTCGTCAGAACAAGTCCGATTTTCGATTGACAAAATTCCGTTGATAACAGCTCTATACGGTGAGATAATTTAACTCAAGAAAAATAAACGATATTCACGGAAATGAGTGCTTAAATCGACAACATCAACCAATAAAACTATCACCAGTGATTTAAGAGAAAATTGACAGAAAAAGTCCGTCCTTTAGTTGACGACACTCAGTTGGTAACAGCTCTATACGGTAAGATAATTTAATTCGGGAATGAACTCTTAAGTCGAGAGCATCAGCTAATGAATCAATACAACATTGAGAGAACGAGTCTGCCTTTCAGTTATCAAAACTCAGTCGGTAATAATTTCATTCGGCGAGCTAAGTACCTTCCGACAGTAAGGTATTCCGTCAGCGAAGGGTAAGGCAGGAGAGAACTCCTATTGAATGCAATTCTGGTCGGCTTTATATACAAAATATTGGGATGACGTATGTGTTTCTTGTATATGATGTAGGCGAATAAGAACAATCTAAAAATAGAATGCTACACAAGCTTTACAGTGATTGATCGGCGGGTTATACATTATTAGTCCAAAAGTTATATACAGTGACGTTGAAAAAATGAGTGACAAAAATAAAAATTCAACAAACGTGCAAAAATAATTTAAAGAATTGCTATAAAATTATTCAAACAATAATTTTGATATTTTTCTTGGTCTTAAAAGTCTTAAATTTATAGGGGTGGACTGCGGTTCTTCACAACATGTATGTTATGAATAAAAGTGGCTCAGCCTATCTACCTGTTTTAACCTTTTCACTATTTCAAACTTGTTAGATGTTCTTCCGTTTATTCTCACTTCACCCATGATTGTTTTGTAAACGCTCTATATTACCTCTATGATTTTTCTGTTCACTTTCCCGCAAATATTCTCACATCTTTTCTCTGGGCACGTACTATCGAACGAAGCTTTTAAGTCTGTAAATACTGGGCATGTCTCTTTTTTCTATCCTTTAGCTCTAGGTTTCCTTCCTTTTTAAAGCCCGCTTGTTCTTCTTCCAATTTGCTTTCTACGTCTCTTCTTAGCTTTGTTTCTATTATCCTTGTATATGTTTTAATACTGATGCCAGGCTTATTGCTCTATAGTTTTCGCATTTCTTGTACAGCGGAATAATTACATTTGTCTCCGGTTTCTTTGGTATTCTATTTTCTGCACATGCTTTTCTGAATATATATCACAAACACTTGTCATGTTGTTTCCCCATTTTATCGACCCTGGTCCTATTTTGTTACTCCCCTTTACTTTTCCTATCTTGATCCTTCTTTTAGATTCTAAAATTTCTTCGTCTGTTACCTCGAGTTCTGAAATTTCCTCTTCCTTGACTATTTCCAGTATTTGTTGTATTTGTGTCTCTTCTCTCTTGAATTTCGTTTCGTAATAGTTTCTCCATATTTGCAGTATTTGCTCCAGTTCAGTTTTAAGGTTATTGCCTTTTTCTTCTATATTCCATGTCAGTTTTCTTTTATTTCCTTTTGCTCCATGTTTCAAGGTTTCAAGGTTTTACTTCTTTATTGTCTTCTAATTCATTCCATTTTTCTTTATTTCGCTTTTTTCCGTTTTTTCTGTTTCATTCCTTTTTTGTATGTAATTCATTTTATCTTCTAGATTTCCCGTATTTATATATTTTTTCCATGCTGTTTTCTTCTCCTTAATATTTTCCTGTACTCGTCTGTTCCACCACTTGCCGCTTTTTCTATTTTCTTTAATTATTTTTATACCACATACTTCTGTTGCTGTATCTAATACTAGGTTTTTAAAGATTCCCTAGATTTCCTCTATGCTTCCTTCCTTTATTTGTTCCTGTTTTTCTCTTACTTTTCGTCTACTATCTCTGTGCGTTTGAGTTCTATTTCCTCATTTTTAAATTTTTCTATATTATGTTGGTGTATTTCTTGCCTTCTCTTTCTTTTGATGGGAATATATCGATTTCCATTGCTATGAGTTTATGGTTTGTACTTGATTGATGATTGATTGATTTTCTACCAGAGCAGAATTGGTCTTTGCACCCCTATCACTAAAGCGTAATAGATTATTGTATTATTCCTGCTTCGGTTTCGTTTTACTTAAATAGGTTAATTCCCTCGAGCAGGTTTAAGCGCCTATGTAGTAAATCTTTCTCCATTGGTAGTTCAATTGCGTTTTGCATAGTGAATCTGCCTTGAGCTAGCGCTGCACATTCGAAAATTATACGAGGGGCTGTTCCCTCCTCCTCGTTGTAAAGTCTACATAAAGGTTCATCTTTGCAGATCCTCATCTTATGCAAGTAGCCTCTTAAACAGCCATGTCCTGTCAGTAGACATGTTGCTGCCCTAAGCTGTATTTTGCTTAATTCAAGCAAGCCAGCAGTCAGATGTTGCGATGGTCTTCCCATCATCCGTTTGCTGTGCTTTTGCCCAGCTGCATGTTTCCAATGTTGGTATATTTCTTGCCTTCTCTTTCTTTTGGTGGGAATATATCGATTTCCATTGCTATGAGTTTATGGTTTGTACTTAGTTCTGCTTCTTCGTCCACTGGGACATCTATTGCTGATTCTGGGGTTCTGAGATATTAGGCCACTGTTCATGAAATTGCCGAATTCGTTTGGAAGATTTGGCAAATGCTCCATTAGTACCTACTATTAGTTCATTTGCATCTGGATAGTAATGGCGAATAGTTTGGGCTCCGAGATGTCACGCCTGCAGTATACACGTTGCATGTAACAAATTAGGGAAAGTAAGTTTAAGCAAGCGGTCAGCATGAAGCATAACTGATCCGTTATCAGTTACAAACAACGCTTGGGTTGGCGAAACTTCGAACTACTATAAACTGGCTAACATTACGTTTTTGACGGTTATACCAGCCGTACTGGCTATTCAATATGAAGGTGACGATTCACTTGGTTTTAATATTCGAATTATCATATGTATCACTGACTTTTCTATAATTCATGAACAAAATTCGAGTCGTCGGTCGTAATCTACTTCCAAAAGATCCTGATGTAGTTGTATATGATACGGATACAATTTGTGTTTCTGTATGATTCTTCCGATGCTTCGTCTGCTTATTCCTATAGTTTTATTCATTTTTCACCGGCTTGTATGCGGAGTTTCAATGAGATATTCCATAACTAAAAATTAATTTTTTTCCTTTCCGGTAATTGAGTTTTGTCGCTCCATTTTTTTTTATAAGACACACCTGTTCTTCGGAAAACTTACAGCAAATTTTCTAATGAACGCTTGTCAGGATAACGTCTGTTAGGAAATTTTTGGGCATTAACCCTTGATGCTAACAAACAATTTTCTAGACACTTCCAGATTACAAAAATCATATTAATCCCTTATTCTTGGTAGTAAGTTCTCATTTTAAATAAAATGTCTTTTAAGCAACTTCAAGCAACGATGATGGTGTAACTAACAATTATTGTCACTGTTAAATAATTCTTCTTTTATGAGTAATAATAAGGTCAGTTCCGTTAAAGCCTACTTTCATAAAATAAAGGACAAGAAATTAATACCCGAAATTGAAAATGTTAAATTACTAAGAAAATATAAGATATCAGTATAGGAAACTTTAATACGATTTTGATAATGAATACAGCGTGTTTCATTTAATATAAGAAAGTTATTTGACTTTAAGAATAGCCTAAATTAAAAGTATATTTTCGTCCATCCTGTATAATTTTTAGGGATCATTTTTATTTTATCATGAAGTCTAATGCTTCGATTAAAAGTAAATGCAAGTAGAAATATCTAGCTTAAATATGTAAGACAGAGGCGTCTCTTAAATTTAGGTCTACATTTTCAAGAAAAGTAAAATGTCTCAGAAACGGCTTGAGTTAGGTATAGGAAACATAGCAGTAACTTGCCTTTATATAGCCCGCACTATCAAAATATACAATAATATATAGGGTACTCCATTTAAATTTTCACAACTTTGGTGCGTAACTTTTAATTCTGTCAACTGTAATGGTCATGATAAGGATAGGACAGCGTTGAGGCAATACGTTCATGCTCTAGCTACTTTGCATTTCCGAAACTGACATTAAAGTGTCTCGAAGTACGCCACCCCGAGGATGGTTTGTTTAATCACTTGCATTAAAGAATACTGTGGAATGTTTATTTACGTCGGAAGAGCGATGCATATTTAGGGCGAGAATGTAAGCGACCGCTTGGTGAAACCGAGGACAAAATTGTTGGTAATTTGCCGTGCTTGTTTTGAAACTTTTTGAATGCTAAAACGGGTCGTCAACGTTTCCTTTTATTACGTAGTATGGTGAAACTTTCGCTTATGGATACTTTTAGCAAAAGTTTTTAATGATAAAATTTTGACTTAGTATACTTAAATTCTAATTGCGATCTTTATAATGTATCTATTACATATGAGTAAGTGCTTTCAATTAAGACTCAGTAAGTGCCCCTTTTCTTACTTTGTTTGGGGAAAAATCTAGATGAGCATAATGTGACAGGGATAGTAATACATTGCACAAGATAATATCTAAAAAACGACATTGCAATAAAAGTTAATTCAATATACGGCGCAGATAATTTCAGTCGACCGTTGAACAACGTGCTAAATAGGAATTTTTTTTACGAAAAATAAGATTAAAACATAGATGACGTGGATCTCTACTTAAAATATAATAAATAGTGCTCTAAATTACGTGGAGAACGTCCTCTAAAAGATATATTCGTTTACCCGCTTAAATAATTTCTGTTTGAAGCATTTCCTTCTTCCCTTTGTTGGTGAGATATTTTGCATTATCAGGTCAAACGGGCGATTGGTTATATATAGAGCGGGCCAAATTGCGCCATCCAACAGAATCGGAATCAGGCGCAACGGCCGCTTATTGTAAATAGCGTATATGTCAGTCACAGCAGATATGTGATATTTCGAAATTAATACACAGATGAAAAAATAAAGCTGACGCAATAATAATGTTTAGTAATTAGAGCGGATATATACTATATATTTACAACCTGAGTGTTTTATTTCATATATTTTTTATTTGATTGAAACGGTTGCGTTGTAAATGGGATGTAATAAGGAAATAACTGAGAAACTGAACGCTTTTTTTATTCGTTGTACTTAATAATGTAACTGTAAAAAGATATAATAATAAATTCTATCCTCTTATATGCGATAGCTGTTTAAAAAGTTGCACCATCAGATAAGTTTCCACATTTTGCTCGGTGAAGGATGTTCGCCGAGACGAAAAATGTTCTTATATTTCGAAAACGACCGTTCACGTCTACGAAGTTTAGACAGTCGTAATTAAAATAATCTTTAGACTTAGTCAAGAATCTGCAGATGCCCCATCGCACATTTGTCTTAATCTCGTGTAGTCCGGATTCTTTTTTAAAAACACTATCGAAACTTAGCTAAAATCGTCCACTTGTTGCATCGTTTATACTGTGTACAATATACTAACTTCGTCCACGACTTGCACTGATTCTACACGACAATCCAGAATTTTGGCAAATTTTCTATCGCGTCTACTAACCTTTGTAATTTTGCTAATATTCTTTAATGTGTTTCAGCAGAAATATCGGAATCCCTTCTGCCATCCTAATAGCTCTAGCTTCGGAGGACGAATTGCAAAATAAACGGATTTGACTTCTTGAAAATGTTCATTATAATAAAAGCGGCTTTTAACCACGTTCCCACGCGTAAGAATGGGCTGTGGTGGTTCTCGAATACCAGGGCATAACCTGTTTGGAATGCCCTAGTCCTCTTAGGACTTTTGAGAAACTTTTTTGTGTTTGCTATTAATGCATCCACCTCCGGTAACACTCTCGAATAGTTTGTGCACAAAATTAAGCATGGACTTACACGTAAATGTAAAGTCTTCACACTTTTTTAAGAACGGCTACATACACATTGTTGCTGCACCATCGCTCATGACACAACATTGACTGGTTGACACTTGAAATTTTTGTAACGTTCGAGAACTACGGCCCTAATTCTTTACTAGTACACTGTTTTTAATCTTCTGCTGGCTAATAGAATTGCAAATTTGGTTTAATAGGATCTAATTACGCGCAACTATTATATCAAATAAATTTTTTTTGCAACTGTTCGTCTCATCAAGAACATATAGCCACAGCTGTTTATCTTTAATTCGGCTTAATTCGATTTTCAATGTCCTCACGTATTCGTGGAAATATCTCTCGTAACGCTGTCCGAGATGGTAGTATCCACTCGGATTGTATGTACCCCAGAATTTATCGAAATGCTTTTTATCAGTATACGAAGTGGTAGACCACATACCATAACTTAAAAGCATTCTAATTGAAATTGACGTTGTTGTGACACACATTCTTTTATTTCTGTGATGTGCGCTATTTTTTCTTTCCAATCACGTTTTGCTCCGCACAGTAGTTTCTTTTTACAAACTTACAGAAAATTGTACTCCATTGTAGTGTAAATCCACAAATTCACTAAAAATTTATTAACTTTCGTAGGTAATGGCCGTTTATTTAATAGTTCGTTAGACATAATCACTAAGCGAGCACACCGACGTTGTTTCTAGTATGCCACGAAGGGTGCAAACGTAACATCTGCAGACTCGTCATTTGTTGGTGAATAGAGCGCGTCATCCGTAAATGAATAAGCGCGGCTGTTAGTTCGTAGCCGTCGATGATGAACTTTTTTTTTGTAGGCCCACTGTGAACAACGCCCTATTTATCAACGAACACCCAAACTGCAGGTGTATATTTGCGCGTCTTCATGACGTAATAGACAGTGGTTTTTGGTCCTCGTCCTATATTACATATTTTAAATTAACCTATGTTATAATACATTATCGCCCGTGCAGCCTGATTGCAACTGCGCGTGCGCTCTTGCCCGCTAGTTTATAATGAGGTTACAGCAAATACATATAAGGTGCTATTTTGTGGTTGAGATGAACTTACGAAAAAGTTTACTGTCAAGTGAGCTGTCATATTGCGTTCAGTTTTTAACATTTACGATCAGTACACTCTGGCAAGTCATCATGAATACACTCACGCTTGAATAACGCTACCAAATTGTTCAAATTTATTTTGAAAATCAATCATCGATTCGTGCAATTTACAGACAGCTTCGTGATTTTCATGACTCACATAATCGTCATTCTAAGCAAGCCATCCGTCGAACTGTGGATAGATTGCATACTACATTGTTTTTACATGATGAAATAATACCAATATGTCGAAGTAATGTGCGTACTGAATTGAATATCGTTGCTGTAAACGAAAGTGTACAAGAAGATCTCAATTTATCCATTCGTCGCCGGTCACAGTTACTGGGGCTCCACAACCTGGAAAATTTTACGCGAAGATTTTGGCCTACATCCTTATAAGATCCAGCTGGTACGGTGATTAAAGCCACGAGACCATCATCTGCGTCGTTCTTTCGCCGATTGGACTTAATAGCCGGAAACTGAACCGTTGTTTTATCGCAAAATTGTGTTCAGCGATACGACTCATTTTTGGCTTAACGGGTTTGTGAATAAATAAAATTGCCGCACATGGGGTGGGACCAATCCATAAGAGACCCTACAAACTCCATTACAACCAGCAAAACGCACTGTTTCGTGCGGTTTACACGCCGGCGGCATTATTCGTCCTTATTTCTTAAACAAATAGGCCAAAGCTTGCGTTACCGTCAATGTAAATCGCTACCGCATCATGAGTAATGTTTTTTTGTTTGAAGATATGGAGGAGGCTGATCCGGACGAGATGCGGTTTCTACAGGATGGCGCTACGTGCCATACAGCGACGACAACCATAGACTTATTGAAATCAAAGTTTGACGATAATTTCGAGAAATGGACCTATCAATGGGCCTCCATTGCGATTTGACACTTCTCAATTATTTCCTGTGGGGCTACATGAAGTCATTGACTTATGTTAATAAACCAACAACAATTGACGCCTTGGAAGTCAACATTGTTCGTATTATTCGTAAAATACTGCCAGCAGTGCTCGAAAAAGTGACCCAAAATTTATCGTCCAGAATACGCTTCGTCAGGAATAACCCTGGTGGCCATATGCCGAAATCATTTTCAAATGTTAGTGCTACAAATAAATCTTTCGAATCATACTAAGAATTTTATTAGGATTTAATTTTTCGTATTATTTTTTATACTTTTAAGTTTTATCGGGCTTAAAAAGCACCCATTATACCGGAATGCCAAGATTTATTTCTATAAATCAGGGTATTTCTACCACATACAACTTAAGCTGCGTTCACATAGGGTAGTGCGAAATTAGTGCAAGAATTAAGATGTGGTGTCTAAGTTTGCACAATGCAAATTAAATACGATCGTTTATAACGGCGTGGTGCAGAATTAAGAATTATAAATTTCATGTCAATTACTTTCATACCTTGTGTTTGTGACATATTTAATTTAAAACTAGATGTTTCGCAATCAACACAATGTATGGTGAATCTATAAAATTTAGGTCATGTTCTGACAAACCAAGTGACTTCTGTCACTTGTCAATATATCAGCGAAATTAGTGCAATATTTCGCAATACTTTATACATACAAGTCGCAGCAAATTATCTTCACGACAATAAAAACTTTCTAATTAACGCGGGTGTTCATTCTTATATATATGCCAATTTTATAAAATCTGACAGGTTAAACGTATCATAGGTTTTATCGTTTGCCCAATAAACAGATGCTCTCACAAAAATGCTGTTATATGTATAGCATTGAAGAATTCTGTCAGTGTAAAATTATTATATAATTTTCAACAACCCCCATACCGGCAACTGTCTGATTCATAGGAAGTCTAAGTATTTACCAAAACGTTTCTTACTCATTGTATAACCGATTGTTGAAGTAGATTGGTGCAGTAGTGAAAAATGCCAAAGGTGAGTACAAGTTTAATTGTTTTGTGGATCAAAAATGTTCCTGAACTTATTCTAACGGATGAAAGAATTTCCTGCAGAGCATGTGGGAAAATGGTAAGTTTTGTTTTGTGTATAATACACTAGTATTTAGAATTGTACAGGCATATACGATTTTCTTGTAAGTTTTTGGTGATACTTTTTTTCTTTACAGGTGCCATGTGAACGCAAATTTCAAGTCACCCAACATGTTGCAACTGAAATGCATAAAAGAAACTGTCGGAAACTTCAAGTTCCAAAACTTAGCCAAGTGCCTTTGATACAATCTTTAGCCGGAACCTCAAAACAAAGTGAGCAACAAATATTTAACGCAGATTTGTGCAAAACGATGGTTACTCCCAATATACCGCTCAAAAAGCTGCAAAATCCGTGTTTTCGGCAATTTTTAGAAAAGTACTGCCGAAAGAGTATTCCGGATGAAAGTTTGCTCAGAAAATATTACGTAAGCGATATTTATTCTGAAACGATCAATAGCATTAGGGAAATTGTTAAAAACGAGTATATATATTTTACCGTTGATGAAACGACAGATTCCTGTAGCCGCTTATAGCAAATTTATTAATTGGTCATCTAAATAATAAACAGCTTGGTAGATCGTATTTAATTGCTTGTAAACAATTAGAGAAAACAAACCATCTCACAATATTAAGATTTGTTAATGAAAGTTTCATGAATTTTTTTCTTCCCGATGTTGTTCCCATAGGAAACATTTTAGTAATTTTGTCCGATGCAGCGGCATATATGATTAAAGCGAGTCAACAGTTTGGCTCATGGATTAAATAGGGTGGCTGAGGAAGTTCGGCAGCAATTTCCAGCAGTAAATACATTAGTCAGTTACGTTAAGAAAATTTTCTTAAAGTCACCATTGAGAGTTCAGATTTAGAGAGAAAAGCTGCCGGATACTCCTTTACCACTTGAACCTGTCATTACCCGATGGAGTACTTGGTTAAATGCCGCAATATTTTATGCAAACCATTATCTAGAGATCAAAAACATTATTTCAGAATTCTCTACTGACAACTGCAATTCTATTGCAAAATGTCAAGAAATTTTGAAAACCTCTTCTTTGCCTAATGAATTGAGATTTATTAAAGCCAATTATGAATTTGTTTCTTTGACAATAACAAAACTTGAAAAAGAATCGCTGCCACTAACTGAATCTGTTAAATTAATCAATGATTTAGAAAATAGTGTTTCAAATATTCCGGGTAGAATAGGAAACTCAATAAGCCAAAAGTTTAAAGAAATAATTAATAAAAATATAGGATACAAAAGTTTAACAAAAATCAGTTTGATTTTAACTGGTGAATTAAAAATGGATGAAACAAGAACAAGCATAGAATTAAGTCCTGAGATTATGAATGCATTAAAGTATGCACCAATAACTTCCGTTGATGTTGAAAGAAGTTTTTCGATATATAAATGCATTCTCACTGATAGGCGACATAATTTTTCATTCGAAAATTTAGAAAAGCATTTTAATAATGAAAATATGTAGTGTCTAAGTATGTATTTTAGCAAATTTTAAGTACGTATGTGTTTATATAATTGTGATTTTAAAATGTAAGTGGGAATAATGTAAGAACAAGAAACGTTTGTAAAATGCTTCGTTGTGATTATTCTTGTTTCATAACATTTAACAAGAAATTAAGCGCTAACAGAAGCATATGTGCATAAAACTGCATATTTTGCAAAAATTGTGCATATTTCGAAGAATTTTTCTGCATATATATGCGCATATTTTTTCGATTTTCGATGCATATAATTCCGCTCTCTAATTATAATATTAACAGTTGCTGTGCCTGCTATGGCACCAGTAGACATTTTGCTGTATAACAAATTTTGCTTTTCATTTGCTTCGTTAATATTGATTATGTTTGGAGGCGCAGATTTTAAGCAATGTAACATTAGCTCATTGTATAAATATCTTCTTGTACATAGAATAATCTTTAATATTTTGACTTTAAAGTGAATCTTAACCAATGCCTTCCCCAAAGACAAAATATTGACTGTATGTACGCAAGCACTATGACTATTGGGTATTTCTTTCCGCCTTCATTGAAGCCTACAATTAGGAAATAACGCTCTCCTCCATATGTTATTCCGCAACTTTAAAAATGGACGTACAAAAAGGAGAAAATCTGTTTTAAAACAACAGTGAAAATAAATTATTTCACCACTACACTCCGATATACATATTCTCGTGTCTCAAGCCTCGTAGTCGAAATATGTGTAATGACAGCGCCTGAAGGAAATCTTCATGAACGTTAAATTTAGTTTTATAATTGTAGAAATCTTTATACTTTATTCAAATTGAAATATCAAAGTAAACCATCAATTGAAATTATCTGCATGGAAACAAAAGCAGAATAAAAACGACCACTCCCTTTTGATATAGAAATGAAATAAACAATCCCATTAAAAACAGTTTATTTGTGACGTATTTGAGATGGTAAACCATTAAAATAAATTCCAAGCAAGCGAGCACGAAACTTCACCTATAAATATATTGGAAAAATCTACTTGTTAGAGTTTTAATTGAAGCACACGATAAGAGACGGAAGTTAGTATTTACGCTACTACACCATTAGAGCGTACCATCCATTGAACTAACGCAATATAATGTTATTTTCAAACTCCCCCGGGTAATATCAATGACATCGGCTTTCTATTCCACCAATAATTCTAGGCAGAAGGGGTCGATAATTGGTTTTTGCACTTTGTGTACAATAATGAAGGGCCTTGCCACTACACTGCCGCCACTTCGGGATCTCAATTAGTCTGATGCAGCGTTATTCCCGACGCTTTACAAGTCGTTAGGTTCGCCGATCGGACAGTCCGAATGACTAAAGTTTTTCTTTCATCTGGCACTAATCAAATGGTATATCATCTGGAGTGTCTAAATGTATTTTCGGAAAGCATCCATTTTTCGGACTAATATTCTGTTATTGGTCACACAAATTGAAATAAACGTGTGCCGCATGGTATAAGGACAGCCTGTTCCAAATTCGCAGTTAAATTTTAATTTGGCAAAGTTACTAAATCTTATTCTGCTGAACAAATAAGGAACTTTGATTAAGTGCCTTTAAAACCTATTGAATTATTTTGAAAAATGGAAATTCTAAACTTAAGAAAAATGTTGAGAAATTATTCTTTCATTCAAACGTTAGAGCAGCATAAAGTTCATTTATTTTAAAGATTTACTTTTTGCCACTTGCTATGTCTACATCATCAATAAGTAAATGCTTATCGATTACACTGGGGAACAGCAATTTCGTTGTCTTAAATCTGTGACTTGTTCTCAACTAACTTTTGGCCTTTGGGTCCAAAAATAACCGCAGTTTTTGTCAATCACGTCAACTTTTTAAGCTACAGGATACCCTCAAAAGTGATACAAATTGTGCATATAAAGGAAAATAAAGTAAAAACTTATCAAATATACTGTTTATAAAGAATAATTTTATTCATACAAAGGCTATAATAGTTACTGCAAGTTAAATTGTGTTCATACAAATAGTTGTTTTTTTATCGAACGGTAATTACATATTAAGGCAAAAATTTTCGCTTATAGCTTTTTCTGGAATGTTTAATCTGTTGCTCCAACAATAGTCAGCCATCATATGTACATCCCATCTACCTTGATATCGTGCCTCCATGACCTTTAAATCCTGGTGAAATCGCTCACCCTGCTCATCACTGACTGCACCAAGATTTTCCGGGAAATTAGCAAGATGGCTATGTAAAAAATGCAATTTAGTGCTCATGTTGCAACCTAGCAGTTTGAAGCTCTCCAAGAGTTGCTGGACAATTTTGGCGTAATTCTGTGCTCGTGTATTTCCAAGAGTCTTTAACAATGTTTTTGAATGCCAACCAAGCATTCTTTTCATGCTCGATTTCGCGGAGAGTGGTCACATTCTCATAAGGTGTAGAGATAAAACTTGACGCGGTAGAAGAAAACTAACTACAGTTTTGAAACCAGCATGCCTAATTAACTATAAAACAGCTCAAAAACCAAACCCAACAGAAATTGTGTTACAAACTGTTCCCCAGTGTTATGCAGGCATAGCACTGGTTTACAGAACATTTCCTAATCCTGAATTAACAAAGATAACAAAGATTACAAAAATATGTTAGTGGCTATATTCGGATAATTCATATCCTGCTGTGGGTTCAGTGTTCACTCTTCAATGTCCTGTAGTGTATTGAGTGTAATGAAACTACATTAAATAGTTTAATAAAGAAGAAAAGAACTTGTTGTTGTAGAATTCAGTACAAGAAGAAGATACGAAGGACAACAGCAGAGCTTCCTCATGCACTTGAACAAATAGATAATACCAGGTATGAGAAATACAATACCTTTTAAGTGTAATTTATTATACCCTTCATTATTGAAGGTTAGATGTATAGGGTAATTCTGTTGAGGAAAATTACCTTTTCTAATGTCGTCTGTTTTTTGTAATTCACTAATGAATTCGGAGGCTGTATTCTTCGCAGCCTAAATAAGCAGTTTCTCTCACTTATAGAGGAACTGTCATACTTCTTCTTGCGACACAATGTTCTGTGCGCTTTTTTCGAGAAATTGAAAATAACTCTAAAACAATAACCGATAATTGTTGGGATGGTTTATGAAAGTGGCCTTCAAACTGAAAATAGAATCTAGTGTCGAAGAAAAAAAACCGTATTTCCATTTAAAATAACGAAATTATCAAATGTTTTACATAGATCATAGGTAGCCATGCTTAACTTCAAAGTTTTAGAGTTAAATTTTGGTTATATATTCATAAACCTTTAATCGACAGTACCGTGAATTGGCGTATATTGTGAGGTCCTAAAGTAGGCCCTCCATACTAACTTTTGGACGACAGAAGCTAGTGTTTTTAGAAAAAAAAAATAGGTAGATTTCTATTTGTTGTGAACTAACTTTTGGCGTTATCGGTAGTTCATTTACATCCGTTCGGTATCACTGGACGTGACGTCAACTTTCTTATTTTGATTAGAACATATTTTTACGTTTCTGGAAAGGTAATCGAGGCAAATCCAAGGATACCACACCTGCTATACTTTAACTAAAGAAATGTCACGATATGCAACAATAAAGGTTTTGGTAGTCTGTTTTTGTTGTTATGTTGGCTAGGAATGAACGCCAAATTGCCTGTGACGTCAAGTTAATTCAAAGAGCTTGCTACTAGGCAACGTAATTATAACAATTGCCAAAATGTTATATCTCAGTTCTAAAAGCGTAAATTATTCTTGTTGTTTATTGCTATTATATGTATTTTGTAGTTTTGGTATATTATTTCTTTGTTCTCATTACTATTTTCTCTTTCTTTTACTTTTTTTTTTTTGTTAATTATTGTTATTTCTTAACTTCATCGAACTTATTGTGATGAATTAATTATTGTAGGTTTGTTTAAATTTACCAGTTTTTGATAATATTCTTATTTTTTACTTTTTATATTGTTGATTTTACAATCGTCTATGCATGGATCATGTAAGATTTACATATGAAAATTGATCCAACAATTTTGCATAGTTTGTGGCAAAGCCGTTCTTAGAGTCCAACATAAAAGGTCTGTAAAACAGACATACTGTCTACTAAAATACTGATGAATTAAAAAAAAAACTTGTCACAGCTAATTAATTCTAACAATGATCAGATTAATAAAACAGGTAAAAAGAAGGAAAACGATATCGATAACAAACAATGAAAATATGAAGGATGCGGGATATAATAACAACAAATTAAAAAACAAGAATAATTTACGCTTTTAGAATTGAGATTTGACAGTTCCGCAATTGCTATGATTATGTTGCCTGGCAATGAGCTCGTTGGCTGTACCTGGTATCATAGGAAGCATTCTAGCGTGTTTCCCTAACCAACTTTGCATAACAACAAAAGTAGATTACCAGTAATACTTCTTAAGCTGAAGTACAACATATGTGGCATTGTTGGATTCGTCTTTCGATTGCCTTTCAAAAAAGGAAAAGTATACAGGCTGTTCTGTTTAAAATAAGAATGTTGACGATACTTCCGGTGACCTCGGAAATGTAATTGATCTACCCATAACGGCAAAAGTTAGTTCACAAAAAATAGAAGTCGACCTATTTTTTTTTTCAAACACGCAAGCTTCTGTCGTTCAAAAGTTAGTTTGGGGGGTGGGATACTTTAGGATCTGACTGTCTAGTGATGTCACGCACATCTTTTAGCCATTTGGCTACAATATTTGTTATATTTAATTTTAGGTCAGATAATGATGTATTCTGTTATTACCAGTTGACATTCTTTGAACGGAAAACTTTATATGTAAAACTGATTATGGAGCCTTACTATGTGAACGTGAAATCATTTATCATTTAATATTAAGTTCTGCATGCTCCTCTTCTGTTGGAAATTTTTGTATACTTGTCAGTGGTTTTGGTTTTAGTTTTGAATGTCCTAATGATACCATAAGGCGAAATTTACATAGTCTATTAAAAAAATATGGCGAAAACATTATCAAGTGAGTTTTTCTTTGATTAGTAGGAATTCCAATAATTTGTTTGTTACTATTCTCGATGCATCAAGGTATACGTCAACCGTCTGATAGGGCGTATAAAGCCATGCAAAATTGCATTCTGCAGGAATATCCTTTTGTCCCTTCTTTCTGCCCTTTCTTTAGTTAAAGTTCTTATCTATGTATCCAAAGTATCCATGATGATCAGCGGTTCGTCATAGCCTCTATTCACAAATGGCCTTCTTAGTTCCATACAAAATCACGAAATAATTCTTTCAAAAGTGGGGCCTTCTTTCATAATCACATTAACGTTGAATTGTGGCTTGTATTTTGTGAAACCGGGCGTATTAATTCCTACTGCAATCGCTTTCAGTTAATAAGACGAAGGATTCACAATATGAAGACGATGACAGTAATTAATGCGGCAAAGCAATGTTAAGTTAGAGCGAGCCGTAAAAATACTGCATGCTATTCCCCATCATTTGTATCGCTGCGGGGGCTCGGTGTCTGGTACTCTTCGCAGTTAGAATTCACTAAGGCGCTTTCGATATTTTCATAATACCATTATAGAAAACGTGATACATAAAAGGAATTACGGATCCTATATCTGTATGTACAGGGTGAGTTAACGATAGCGTAAAGTAAGTTTAGGATTTATCGGTAAAATTTGCGATAAAACTGTATATATCGTATGATATGGTTAGTAAGTCCGCACATTTTAAAAATATATAAAAGTATACAGGATGCGATAAAAGAGTAATGCAGCAGAAGTTGTATTATTTTAAACGGCATCCTATATATGAATAATTTTGATTTACGCTAATTCTAAAACTTTTGTCATGTATTTATGTTAAACCTAGCAGTTTTCGAATATTCAGCTATGTGAGCAGGAACTACTTTCAGCATCTATTTCAGTTCAAATTTTCCGTCGTTCGTTCTGTAAGAAAACGTTTATAATTTGAAGTGAAAAGACAAATGTAAGTAATAGGTATCTAATTAAAAATTTGAGATATCAGGCTACAGGATGTGTGAATTAATTGTCCAAACATTAAAAGCGGAATTTAAAGAACACATTTTTCAATGGCACACTGTATATTTATATTTTATCTTATAAAGGAACTAAGACCCTCTCATTTTTGATGGATATCTCCTAACCATCTTCAATATTTAAATATTTTTGTCATTGTCAGTATTTGCTCTGATGTTTTATATTCCTTCATGAATTGCCTGGCAACAATAGTCAGATTAAATCACGAATGTCAATATAGAAGCGCATGTTGTAGCAGTATAAAATTTATTATTTCGCTAATTTGTGAATATTGGTCGAAATGGATTTCCAAAAAATTTATTAAGTTGATATGATTCATATTAGTGAGCTGACAAAAACTGTGTTCTGCACAAAATTTATAAATGAAGTTTTCTTGACCTTGTTCGCACGTTGCACAATCTAAAGAAAGATTGATTCTACGGTAGTGTTGATTATCTTAACGTAATCGTCATAAAAAGCTACTAAATGGAAATAGGAACTCAATTAATGATTCTCTGGAAATCCTCAAGTATAGTAGAGATTAGCAGCGTTATGCTAATACCCCACATCATTCGAATCGGTAAAGAAAGTATAAATATCACCAGCTATCCATCGAACTTCATCAGAATATCAGGCAAGATTTTAAGACAAGTGCAGTTTGGCATGATGATTGAACAGTTACAGTTAAATGCAACTTCTTATGTAACATAATTTTTCCGAAATAGTTCTTTCAAAAGTAATGGTGCCGCAAATCGTCAATATGTATTATTATGCTGCAGAAAACCATTGATGGTGTCGGCTGTACAAATCAAAGCCATGGGTGTGTGATGTTTGTGGGTATTCACTCACAACAGAATAATTGGTCCTATTTTTTCAGTAGGCATTAACTGGCCTAGCTATCTAAACTTTTTAAGTGAAGAATTACCCCATGACTTGGACACTAAATGTAATCAGCAGGAGAAAGCTATGTTGAGCTTCAGACGGATGCCGTCAAAACACTACGCACCTGCGATGTTCCGCAGAATTTTGTAATTCAACAGTTTTCACAAAGGATGGACGTCGAGGTATATAGTGGCTAGCAAGATCTTGCGATAGTTTACACATTGCACTTTTCTGTGGGTTATAAGTCGGGTTGTGTTATCAACTACCATAAGAAAGACATGCATAATAGAAAAGAATGTACTGCGAGGTAACACACTAATTTGTCAAGAGTTAGGTGACGACATAAGGAAATAATATGGCGTCGACAAGAAGTCATTATTGAACATTTATAAGAAGTAATTAATTTTTAACCATTAAGTTCTTGTTATATACGTTAGATATTCTTAGTAATGTCATTGTCTTATTTTAATTTATTATATTTAGTATCTAGGATGTAGGATAAAAGATAGCAGCCTAACATTTTCATTGTTTTTGCAATATATTTTCGGACATGCCTATTATTTGCTCAATAGAAATGAAAAAATTTTAAATGATTGAAGATGTATACGGACATATTCACAAAATTAAAAGGTTCTTAGTCCTTATAAGTAATAAAATATATGTTCATTTGAAAAAGCTCGTCATTTTTAAATTCGTTTTTTCATGTTGACAATTAATTCACATCTGTTAAGCATATCTAATTTCATATCAAATTACTTAACTCGTCGTTTCTTCTGCAAAATAACGTTTTATTCTAGACATGAAAAGACGAAATTTCAATTATAATGTGACATGTAGGTGTACTCTATAAAGCTTGAAATATCGCAACTGCAAGGTTTCAACATAAATACATGTACAAAAGTTTAGAAAGGCGTAGAATTAAAAAATAATCATATTGGTTTCCGTTAAAAATACAGCTTATGGTTCTTTATTTTATTTATAGCGCCCTGTACACTTTATTTTTTTGAAAATGTCGACTTACTAACGGACTATAACCATATCATAATTATCGTTTTATACGAAATTTTACCGATAAATCATTAACTTACCTTACTCTATTGTTGACTTAACCTGTCAACAATTACAAAAATAATTAGTCGATTAAGTATCAACCACGAAACATCTTTCACGAAACGTGCTCGTACGTGTTTGGTTTGTAACTGTGGCAACGGCGTCGATCCATTCAATGTATACTAGCATTGTCATTGTCACTATATTCAAAACGTCAAATTGTATTATGCGTCGGAATGGATTAGTCGCGAACAACTTGTTCAACTTGATATGATTAAACTATGCAGTGAGCGCTACCCATAAATGGGAATACTTACAACAAAATTTGTTTATAAATACTGGAGCAGCGGAGTGAAAGCGTTACGCCGTGTTTCCATAGCAAAAAAAAGTTGTTTAAGACCAAGTAGTGTTGATTATCTTAACGTAAAGTCGTCAATAAAAAAGCTACTAATGGAAATAGGGAACTTCAAATTTAATGAATACTCTGGAAAATCCTCAAGTAAGTAGTAGAGGATTAGCAGCGTTATGTAATACCCCACAATCAATTGCGAATCGGACAACAAGAAAGTATAAATATCACCCGTATCCCATCGAACTTCATCAGGAATTACGAGGGCAAGATTTTGAAAGACAAGTGCAGTTTTGCCATGTAATGATTGAACAGTTACAGTTAAATGAAAACTTCTTATGTAACATAATGTTTTCCGATGAAGCTTCGTTTAAAAGAAATGGTGTCGTAAATCGGTACAATATGTATTATTATGCTACAGAAAACCCATTTTGGGTTCGGGAGGTACAAAATGAAAACCATGGGTGTGTGAATGTTTGGTGTGGTATCCACCACAACAGAATAATTGGTCCATATTTTTTTAATCAGGCCTTAACTGGCCCTAGCTATCTAAACTTTTTAAGTGAAGAATTATCCCCATCACTTGGAACACTAAATGTAAATCAGCAGGAGAATATGTGGCTTCAACAGGATGGTGCGTCTCCGCACTACCACCGCGATGTTCGAGAATTTTTGAATCAACAGTTTTCACAAAAATGGATTGGGCGTGGAGGTTATATTGAGTGGCCAGCAAGATCTTGCGATATTACCCCATTGCACTTTTTCTTGTGGGGTTATAAGACCGGGTGTGTGTTAATCAACCTACCACAAGAGAAGACGTGCAGAATAGAATAAGAGATGTCTGCCGGAGCGTAACACCACTAATTTTGTCAAGAGTTAGGGACGACATAAGGAAAAAATAAATATGTGCGTTCGACAAGAAGGTCAGTTATTTGAACATTTATTAAGAAGAAATTAATTATTTTAACCATTAAGTTTCCTTTGTTATATACGTTAGATACATACTTAGTATGTCTTTTTGTCTTATTTTAATTTATTTATTTTGTTCTAGATAGTAGGAAAATTGCTTTCTAATACATTTTCATTGTTTTTGGCAATATATTTCTTCCATGGCCTATTTTATATGCTCAATACAAGAAAATGAAAAAAAAAATATCTTAAAATGAATTGAAGATAGGTATAGGACATATTGAACAAAAATTAGAGGGTTCTTAGTCCTTTATAAGATAAAATAAAAATATACAATGTGCCATTTGAAAAAAGTGATTTTTTTAAATTCCGTTTTTTTCATGTTTGGACAATTATATTCAACATCCTGTAGCCGATATCTAAAATGTTTTATAGAGTACCTATTAACTTAACATTTGCCTTTCTTCCTGCCAAATATAAACGTTTTTCTGACAGAAACGAGGATAAAATTTTCAATTAAATAGATGCTTGACAATGTGAGTGTGTACCTTTAAAGCTGAATATCTCGCAAACTGCAAGGTTTCAACATAAATACATTACAAAGAGGTTTTAGAATTAGGCGTAGAATTAAAAAATTAATTCATATATGGGGTGTCCCGTTTAAAAAATACAGCTTTTGGTTGCTTTATTTTTTTATCGCGCCCTGTACACTTTTATATATTTTTAAAATGTGCGGACTTACTAACGGACTTATTAACCATATCATATGATATATACAGTTTTATCGCAAATTTTACCGATAAATCATAAACTTACCTTACTTTATTGTTGACTCACCCTGTACAATTACAAATAATAATAATTAGTCGATTAAGTATCAACCACAAATACATCTTTCACGAAAACGGTGCTCGGTTACGTGTTTGGTTTTTGTTAACTGTGGCAACGGCGTCGATCCCCACTTCAATGTATACTAGCATTGTCATTGTCACAATATTCAAAAAACGTCAAAATGTGTTGTGCGGTCGATCAGTCGCGTACACTTGTTCAACTTATGTTGATCAATCTATGCATGACGCACTCCATAAAGGGAATACTTACAAGACGAAAATGTTGTTTTAAAATACTGGAGCAGCGGAGGTAAGAGCTGTATTAAACCGTGTGTACCGCATAAGGCGAAAATAAAAGTCTAGTTCTAATGAAACCAAAAGATAAACTCTAACAAATTAAATAAATAGTTGGTAATCCTGCAGTTTATGGCTCCCATTTCACGTGCCTGACGTTTCACGTGAACTAAATTAATAAATATAAACACTTGTAACTAAAGTTTTTAGATTTCGTTAAATGATTCTCAAATGACAACTAAATTAAGCAACGAAAATTTGGCAGCGTTGCATTGATTTTTGTATATGAAGGCTGGTTGTGTGAAATGGGAGCCGTAAAGTGCAGGATTGCCTAAATACAGTCCCTGGCCAAATTACTTGAAACACTCAATATTTTGTAGTTTCTTCATAATAAAATATAAACTATACATGTATTATATTTTTTATTTATAAAATATATTGTAAAAATATGTAACATATGTAAATATTAAATAAGTAATTAATATTTAGTCCATAACCCATGATTTTTAATAACACCCTTAATTCTTCGGGGCATACTTTCAATGCAAGATATGTTTGTCTCTTTTATATCTTCATCGTTCTCCAATACATCCTTTATATTCTTCATTAATATTTCCTTTGTAGGGTTTTCTCTTTCATATACCTTACTTTTTAGTCGATTCCATACGTTCTCGATGGGATTGAGGTCCGGTGAATTTCCGGGCCAACGTAAAAGAGGTATGTGATTGTCTTCAAAGAATTTCTTAACCTTTTTCGCCACACGGCAAGGAGCATTATCTTGCATAAATATACGCCCTGTCGGTATGCGACGTCCTGGCTTAAAATACGGTAATAACGTGTTTTTTAACACATTTATGTACTGCTCTTGACGCATTGTACCTTCTACAAAATACAGTGTCGGGTCCGTCTCCACTAATCACTCCCCAAATCATTACCTGCGGAGGGTGTTTTACACTTCGAAGAACCGTGGACTCTGTGAGACGTTCGCCAGGTCGTCTACGAACAAATTGTGCTCGCTGCACTAACACACAGAGCGAGCACTCGTCACTAAGGAAAACCTATTAAATAATGCAAACATTAATTCAGTAAAAATCATGTTGTTAAGTTATTTACCTTTTTCCAATCCTTGTCTGTGAAATGTCGATATGCTTCTTTGGACTTTTCTGACGCGCTGCTGCCAGATATGTACCGCACATGCATACGTTCTATTGTATTCTATAAATATTTTTGACACAACAGGTATATATTTTGAAGGATGCTCTATAATTTATTAATACATATATTGGCTTCCGTCGACCGGTAGCGAAAAGTCGTTTTTTCCTTGGTTTTTTCGACGTAATTAAATTTAATTAATGAAATAAAAGTTTCCTTGACTCCAGTGGGATTCGAACCTACGGTTCCAGTGTTCCAGACACGCGTGCTAACCAACCACACAACAGAGTGTGTAGGAACGAATGACTTTTTAATACGTAAATCTTCGGGGAAAATTTAACTACCACCTATTGGCACAATATGTGCAATTTTACAGTTTCATGTATGTACACATTGCAACTTTAGTAACAATTTTTTTTGTTTATATCAACTTCGTTGATAAGAAAAGCAGCGGCAGGTTTGCTTTTAAATACCTGCTCCAAAAGTGACATAATTAAAAAATCAACGTAGCTAGAAATGTTGTATAAGGGGAAAGTAAGGATACTTTGGACAGTTCACGTTCAAAATTCGGGGTTACGTTTATATTTGATATTCGAAAATTCGACAGTAGGGTGCATGTTTGGGTCTAAGTCACATGAGATGGTCATATTTTTCCTTTTAGTGTTTGTTTGAAAGTGTTATAATTGTAAGGTAGTCGACTTTTAGCGGCCTGGATTTCAGCTATTTATAAAAGCCCAAATAAATTATTTGTCTAAACTAATTTCTTTTCTCACTTTTTTATAATCTTTCAAAATTCAGGAATATTTTAGATAAAATGTCCGAATTATCCCATAGTACATATTACTTTGTTTTTCGACCCTTATTAACATTAGGAAGCTGTAATTAATAAGTTTAATTTAATATTGTGTTACATAGAAGTCTAAATTATATTTCAGTGTTTGTTAAGTGTAAACAATAATGGTTTCCAAGGCTTACAAACAATGCACTAATCGCACATTTTCAAAAGAAACGATGGAATGAACGCTGTCATCAGTATTGAAAGATAATATATCAATTACAAAAAGTGCACAAATACATGAAGTGACAAAATCACGCCTGTGTGTCTACGTAAAAGAAACTAAAGTAGAGAGAGTGGATAATATGCAACACGTTCCAACTTTCCGAGTGAGACAGGTGTTTACCGACGAAATGGAAAAAAAACTTCATCATCAGCATCATATTTCATTAGATGTTCTAATATGTTTTATGGACTGCAACCAAAAGGAATTAGAAATAGGTTTTGAATTTGCTTGAAAAATAAACTTAAAGTGCCGAGAACTTGGACAGATAGAAAAATTGCTGGGTGCGATTGGTTTTCAGGATTTTTGAACCGTAATTCAAATTTGTCCATAGAAGACCAGAAAGTTTAGCTAGTTTCATTAAAACAAATATCATCGAATTCTTCGATAACTTGAGAGCTTGTACCACCGCAACAATTTTTCCGCTACAAATATTTATAATCTAGATGAAGTAAATATGCACCAGAAAGTATTTCCTTGAATTCTTAAATGTTATACTTACTTTTTTATACGGCCGTAACTACTGTGCAGAGAGTGCAAAGAGTAGTCGGAAGAAAGGGCAACACCAAATCAGCAAAGTCACATCAAGAGACACAAATAGGAATAATATGTGCAAGTGGCCTTCTGTCTAGGTTCTTCCTCGTAAGAAATATGGCTAAAATCGAATGATGAAGGGTCTAACATAAACAAGTGTTCGGCGACTTTGCGTACAAGTCAGGCTGGATAACCTGCGAGAATATGATGCATGTTCTAGAACATTTGGTGAAACACAGTCATTGTAGCCTACAAAATAAAATTTTAATTCTCGATAATCACGAGTCCCATATTTTCATTGAGGCCATCGACTTTTGTAAGGATAATGGCATTTGTATGTTAACTCTTCCACACTACACTTCAAATAAAATCCAACCATTAGATCGTTCTGCATTTGGACCATCCAAAACATTTTTTAATCAAAGTGCTGATGATTGGATGGCAAATCCTGGTCAAATATTGTCAATTTTTGGCCTTACACTTCTGTGTGCTTTCGCTTGGAATAGAGCGGCTACACTTATCAACATCAAATGTGTTTTTGGCCTTATGATTGAAACATTTTTCGCGAAGAAAATTTTCTATAGTCTTAGGTTACTGACAAACCATTCAATGGCGTAAATAGACCAATGAACGAAGAGGAATCGGTGAATATTGCGACAGATCCAAATATCGCAGGCCGCTTAGATGGGAATCGGCATTTACTCGCTCGCGAGCAATTCTACACAGCAGGTAGTCTCTTTATTCCAGACACGGGTTACAGCTGTCAGAAGTTTTATCCGCTATAAATAAAAGTCTTTTGACCTTACTTTTGGTTTTAATTTATTTCGCTTCTATCAAATTAGTTAGATAGATCATATTTAGTTAGGGTGGAATAACAAGTATAAGTATCGTAAATGATGTAATATCGGTAAAGAGAACCACGGTTTCTTCTTCTAGTTGCAATAACAGAAACCTCCTCTACAGCTTCCACCTTTTTTACCAATAGCGCGGCAATGCTTTGAGCATGCCCAATCGCCTACGAGACCGCTTACAAGATTATCACATGTAATACTGATCCGTAGTTCGGCTGGAGCACCTATAAAAATACAAATACAGATCGGGTTATTCTGAATAGCTATTATTACCTTTTAATACGCGGTAATGCAACTTAGTTATGTTATTTTTAGCTTTAAAATCAAATCTGAGCAAAAGAAGATTAATCAAAGAAATGCGTGGAACCACTAACGGCATGATATTGGATAACGCAAGTGTAAGGTTTATAAAAACCCGATATCTCCGAATGTTCTGAAATCGGGCGTAACTATGATAAAATCAAAATAAGTAGGCTTCGAAAATTATGTTGACCACAATCGAACTTTATTATGCCATTTTTTGAATTTATAAATCCAATAGAACTGACTTTACAATATTTTTGTAACCTAAATACTGATTTGGCTAAGGCACATGGGCTATGAACCTGAGTTATCAGTTATATAAAAAAAAACAATTTGATTACCACTTACTAGTTGAGTACGTTTCTCACAGATTCTACTTAGATTCCAGAACATGCATAATTTTAAATTGGATTATTATTAATTCAGATGGTGTCATTATTCTTTAAAAAGAACAGCTATCTGTAATAAACAGTGTGAACCATGTGAAAATATGATAGATTTTTACGTGTAGGTATGAAGTTCGACAAGGAAGAGATTTGCGATTCAGCCCAATCACGCTACGAGAGTATATCGAAATCCAGGCTACAGTAAGGAGCACTTGGAATATATTAAATGATGGGGTAATTGCACCAATTATTAAACTATTGAAAAAAAATGCTTCGGCAATATATGGGTTAAAATAGTCGCTGCTTTTCAAAAGAAAGGGTTCTACAAATTGTAATTGTTCTATTATTACCTAACAAAAGTTAACAAAAACTTAAAAACGTTAAAGTGACTCTTTCTAAGCTTAATTCTTTTTTGACTCGTGAACGAAAACTAACCCGTAGTAGAGAGGCATTTTATTTATACGATTCATATATAATAAATACAAAATTCTTTTTCAAAATTATGGTTTAACACTTTCGACTTCTCTAAGTGACAAAATGTATTAGACCAGCAGCGAAATAAATGAAAGTAGATAAGTGATGTGATGATCGACGTTGCTGGAGTATGTACTATATGAACATAAGACATAGAGTTCTACTCTTGTATGCAAATAGTTGTGTATACACCGCATACCCATCTTCTATGCAAAGATCAGGTACTATGGTAATATGTAGACATATTTTGATTTATTAGTCAATTCAATCGTGTGGAACGCTGTTTTGACAGACTGAGTGAGATTTAGTATAATTTATGATTATTCGTACGAATTTCTTTGTAGAATCGTTGCAAAAAGAATATAGTGCAGTGTCGTGCGAAAATATCTTAAAAATTATGCTTAATTTATAGGTGCCCCAATCTTTTAGAATTGTAGAATTGTGCTATGTAAATGCTAGAAGGTTGAAATTCTCAGATAGCATAGTGGTTTCTCAACGATTATACAGGATGTTTGGCACAATGATGTAAAGTTTTGAACAGCCGATAGGCGAGGCCTTTAGGAACCATATTAACCACATCTACCTTAGTCGAAAGTCTAATGGATTTTAAGATATTTGAACTTTTAGTAAATTTTGATTTTCCGGCAAAAGTTCATTATTAAACATTAATAACTCTTCTTATTTTTGTGGGATCACGCTAAAAGTTGGTTTTGTGGAAGTTTAATGCATCTTCCTTTGAAAAAAGGCAATTAACTAAAGTCCGCAACGCAATTTGCACGATCATACGTTACGAGTATGTCGCTGTATTCGTTGTTGCTATAAGTAGTAGCCATAACGGATGTAATAAATAATAATGAAAAAGAAACAAATAATAACCACGTAACGTAATGATAAAAACAACAATAATAACAGAAAAAACTTCTTGGCGTCGCGATCACACTGAATAGCAGACAGACAAAACTCGACAAACGTCAAAAAATTAGGTTACTAAGTTACTCATCGCCTAGGAGACGGGATATGACAACCAGATAGAAAGGTAGTGGTCCGTGTTCCCTTATCCCGCAGTACTGCTTTATTACGTTGTCATAGTTTATGTTGAATTTCTTGGTATTATTAAAAGTTTGTGTTACAAGTGAGGTAGTATTCGAAAGGGCACAAAGTAAGGAAGTTTTTAAAGTAACTTTAACATTCGAATTGTTTTATTTAAAAAGAAAAAAATCACCACAAACTTGAGAATTATGCATTTTCTATCTCGTTAAGTGAGACATCTAGGCCTATACTTTTTTTAAATAACTTCGGACTTTAATTAATTGCCTCTTTTCAAAGGAAGATGCATTAAACTTTCATAAATGACACCTTTTAGCGTGATCCCACAAAAATAGGAAGAGTTATTAATGTTTAATGGCGATTTTTTGCCGGAAAATCAAAATTTACTAGAAGTTCAAATATCTTAAAATCCGTTAGACTTTGGACTAAGGTATATGTGGTTAATATGGTTCCTAAACACCTCGCCTATCGACTGTTCAAAACTTCACAACATCGTTGTGCCAAAGTATTTTGGTTGCAATTTGTCGCTTTTGCCAACTTGTCGTAAGTGTGCTCACATGCAAATGTACATCCGTGTGTTTTTCGTCATAGCACATTTTATCTCGTCGTTGTTGTCGCAAGAGATTTCTACGCGCAGTTTCGCGAATATCGATAGTACATTTTCTTGTTTGTAATGTAAATTCGTTGTTTAATTCGGTAATTAATTGCGCAGTTGGTAGTATCGGTTCGCGACCATATACTAACTGAAATGGACTAAATTTAGTGATTTCTTGCTAACTCGTATTATAAGCAAAAGTTACGTGAGATGTACTTACGTACTTATTGATTATGTCAACGATAGTTTTATCTGAATGCTTTGTTAAACCGTTATGAACACCCTGTATGCTTCGAAGGCATTTTAATATCATGTCTGGATAACTCCAACTATGTAATCTCGAAAAAATTTACCCTAAAATATATTTGCATTTCGAAGGACATAGATATACAGTGTGTCTCAGGGGACGTTGGATTGCATGGGTATCTTTGTTATTATTGGAGATTATGGGAGTACAATTTTCGAAATATGGTCGTAACTTATTTCTTTTTGATCGTAATGAAAAATTGTTTTTACATTGTATAGGCACTTTTTTGTGTAAAATCGATTAAGCTAAGTTAAATATTTTTGTTGTCAATAGATTCATTGAAAATAAATCAAACGTATTTTTTTCTTATGGCGGTTATATCCAAATTTTACATATTTGCAATTGGCGCTGTTTTTCTGAATAATTTGATGTATAACATGTTAATTTCAAGCAATCACAAACGTTAGAAATACTTTTTTTTTTTGGAACGGAATTTTGCAGTGCGAAGAAAATTATAGGGTGCTGTGGAATAGAAACAATGTTGTTTAAGTATAATTCGTTTTATTCCTAAACTCAAAATCAATTAAATAAAGTTTGATTACCAAAACAAGAAAAGAACATTATTAAATATTAATTGAGCAGATGCTCAAAAATTCCACCGTTTTGCTGTATACGTTTTTCACAACGAACGGCTACATTTCTTGTAACCTTTCTTAGAGTTCTGCGATCAATATTATTAAATGCTTCTATTACCGCATGTTGCAATTCTTCAACACTATTATAGTTTTGCACTTGGTACACTTTATTTTTGATAAACCCCCACAGCAAGAAATCACATGGAGTAATATCCGGGGATCTTGGCGGCCATGATATATCACTGTTCTGATGTACCAAATTTAAACAATTTATTACATTACGCCCGTTGTGCGCAGGAGCTCCGTCCTGTTGGAACAAAAAATTACTTAATAAAGCTAAGGGAATATCGTCCAGCTTCGCTTTCACCTCTTCAATAAGTAGCTGGAGGTATCTTTCAGCAGTGAGAATGCCATTGTAAATAATCGGTCCAACTACCAGGTTATCTATTATGTCGCACCACACCTTAAAACCGAATCTAACTTGGTTATTTCGCTGTAAAATTTGCGATTAAAAATGCCAATATTAGAAAAATTTGTTTCATCAGACCACAAAATCTTTTTATAAAATTCGGGATTCTCATGAATTTTATTTAAATACATTGACAAAAGTTTATACGTCTAATCGCATCGCCTGGAGAAAGCGTTTGGTGAACTTCGTATTTGTAAGGATGACACTTATTCTTCTTTAAAATACGTGAAACTGTAGATCTGGAAGTACCAGTTTCAATTTCAACTTCTCTTGTCGAAATCTCACCGTGCCTTTCAACGCACGCAAGAACCATTTCTTCATCAAAACTATTTCTTCGCTGTCTTTGTTCACTTCGAATTTTCTTCTTTGAAAAGGCCCCATAATCCATTAAATTTTTATCAAGACTTCTGAATGTTTTTGAATTTGGTTGCCGTCTTTCGGGGAAGTCGTTCTGATATTCATTTTGAGCCCGTGCAATATTTTTATTACAAGGAATGTACGTGACGAAAATGTCATATTTTATAAAATTTTATAAAAATAAAATATAAATGTGAGTATTACTAACAGTTAATTTCACTTGACATAAAACAAGATTCTCGCTTGTTTTCGTAAAATCAAATCTATTCCACAGCACCCTATAATTTTCTTCGCACTGCAAAATTTCGTTCAAAAAAAAAGTCTTTCTAACACTTCTGATTGCTTTAAATTAACATTTTATACATCAAATTATTCAGAAAAACAGTGCTAATTGCAAATATGTAAAATTTGGATATAACCGCCATAAGAAAAAATTAAGTTTAATTTATTTTCAATGAATCCATTGACAAAAAAAAATATTTAACTTAGCTCAATCGATTGTACACCAAAAAGTGCCTATACAATGTAAAAACAGTTTTTCATTACGATCAAAAAGAAAGAAGTTACGACCATATTTTGAAAATTGCACTTTTCAGTTTTTTTAAGATGGCGGCGTAACCATTTTAAATTCTAGTGTATTGTGAATGAATTATTAAACAGCACATAAATATGTACTACTTTGTCAATTTAAACAAAATTCTATCTCCAATAATAACAAAGATACCCATGCAATCCAACGTCCCCTAAGACACACTGTATACACATTTTGGTAATTAAGTATAAAATTATAAATATCTCGAAATCTATTAGAAATAGACATATGAAACCCACATTATCTTTGTTTATTTCTAGTTGGAGAATCCAAAAGCGCAATAATACATAGGATGTAAAATAACAAAGCAGATGCATGGTTCGCTATTTATCGATCAGCCTGTATAGAAGGAAATATTTTTGAAAGATACTCTACGACATCAGAATCAGAAAATTCACACAATAGGCGCAATTTTACAGTTCCGGAAGGTCGAGACACCTATATATGTTACAGAAAAGGTTTGATTACATATTGCAGTAATTTTTTCATAATTGTGAGCAATTTCAAGAAAGCTTAACGTGTAAAAGCCCACAAAGTGTACGAAAGAAACAAGAGATGAAGAAAATTAAAAGTTCTTTCCAAAGATGTAATGATTAAACAGTGGTTCAGAAAGAAATAATAAAAGCAATTTTGTAGTTAGTAAAACACAAACATGTCGCTACAAAATTGCTCATTTTAACACGATTTATGGATTTCATTTTCATATCAATTGATACATGAATTTGAAAATATCAACAGAAAAACGACTGTTTTCTGTAAAGGTCAAATTTATAAATATATTAATCTTCCCCAGAATATTATTATTCTTACTAATAGCTATAAAATATAACAACTTTTTACCTTTTCCATCATCTTGAGGCGCAGCAAAGGCGTGAATAAAATAAGAGAATGTAATAAGAGCGACGATGATTAAATTCTTCATATTGTTCTTGGTAAGGTTGTACGAAAGTGTAGTTTCTACTAATTTGTGTATCATGGATTCGTCTAATTTATAGGCGACGAAATTTTCATACGTGATAAACATTTGGATAGTTTATAAAATTGTTTCTTTGATCGTATATGCGATATAAGTATTATTTTTTTATTGGTAATGAAGCGATTGTTCTTTGTTAAAAGAACAATTTTTAATTCTAAGCCTAATTTGCTTTATGGTTACATACACATATTTTTACTTGGATGGAAGTTGATTATTTTTTGAATACTTTTTTAATAATCAAAACCGGCTTTCGTCGGTGAATAGTGAAAAATGTTTTCCTTGGTTTCTCCGATGTATGACGAGAAACCAAGAAAAACACGATTTTTAATTTTCTTAATGCGAAATTCTGAAAAGAATTTTTAGATAATTTTGCAGAGTAAATTTAAAATAAAAAAATGTTGCTTTAAAATGTTCACTTCTTATTTTTAGTTTAATTCTAGTTGTTAAGTTCTTAACGCTGCCGAAACACTCGAGCGCTAAGCAGAAGTGCATTGCCATCACTGTCGTTACAATAATGACAATAGACTCCACCTATCGTAACATAACTTATAACTAGGCTTCGGATTTTATGAAAAATGCATATCTTGTATTTTTTGCACACATGCCTGCCCTTCATTCAATTAAAATATGGGTAAAAAAACATTTTTTTTTTGCAGAAGTTGCATATTTCTCGTACTTGTTTCATATTTTGTTAAAAATTGCATATTCATTCATAAATTTTAATTTTTAGGAAAATAATTCAATTTTTAAAAAATTTGCATTTACTTTCACATCGTACGACATTTATTATAACGAACGGCATTAATGTCAGGTAATTTGGAAAAATCATCACATTAGGTTCAGATTATCAGATTACTATTTATTATAACTTCGTATAAATAACCTCCCTAATACCCTGTTTCTAAAGGAATTGCTGCTGACTATAATGTAGAATGTAGATGATATAACAGACACGCAATATTTCGGATGAAAGCACAATAAGAAAAAATTACGTGCACAAATGTTACAATAACATACTTAAGGAAATACGTAATATTATTGGAAATAATTATTTTTATCTTGTAGTTGATGAAACAACAGACTCTTCTGGTCGTTACATTGCAAATTTGCTTATAGGGATTTTGCACGAAGAATACGCAGCTAAATCATATCTAATTGCGTCAAAGGAGTTATCGAAAACAAATAATGTAACTATTACTCGTTTCGTACAAGAAGAATTGTCTAGTCTTTTCTACCGCAACGTATTCCAAGAAAATCAATAAGCAATATGCCCCTGCAATCCCAAAAAATCGCTGCAAGAACTTTCCCAGCAAAAAGACGGGTCTTGGCTTTCCGCGGTGCTGTTTCTCCAGGTTTTCGCCACTCCATGCTTGCCTGCTTAGACTCCGGGGTGTAATGATGCACCCACGTCTCATCACAGGTGACAATGTGCCTCAAGAAATCACCCCCTCTGTTCGATATCGTGCCAAAAGTCTTTCACACACGGCAAGACGGTTTGCTTTCTGATCTTCCGTCAGGAGGTGAGGAACCCACCTTGCCGACACTTTTCCGGAACCCAAATCATCTAAAATGATTGATTGGGCACTCCCATACGATATTCCGAGCGCAGCAATTTCCCATATTGTAAGGCGGTGGTCTCCTTCAATCATCTCACGGATCGCAAGAAAATTCGTCTCACTGGTGCTTGTCCGCGGTCGGCGTACATGGGTTTCATATTGCACTGACTCTCGGCCATCGGAAAATTTTTTGTGCCAGTCGTAGACTTGGGTCCTTGAAAGCGTTTTTTCAGCGAACTGCGCAGTTAGTCGACGCAAAATTTCGGCAGGTTTTACGCCCTCCCGCGACAAAAATTTAATAATAATGCGTTGCTCAACAGAGGTGTGCACCTCTTGCTCAGACATGATGCTACTAACAACCAATCTGCTCTGGCGAGCCGAACCGATTTACTCCCCTCCACTTTACATCCCCATCCAACATATATCAACACGTCACGTTACTCACTTCACCTAGGGAGCGTTAAAAAGAAAAGTCCGGTTAATATTTGATTCGCCCTCGTATTAAAAAAATATTTCTTAAAGTACCTTTAAGAGTCTAGCACTATAACCAAAAATTGCCTAACATTCCCTTATCGCCACAACCCGTTGTAACTAGATGGCGTCTAGAAGCTGCAATTTTTTACACTTATTACTTACACGAAATCTAACCTATAGTGTATGACATTCATGACAACTCATGTGTTGCCCTTAAAAATAGTAAGCGTATTTCAAAGTCACCAGAACCTATTCTAACTCGTTGGGGAACATGGTTGCAGGCCGCGTTTTATTATCATAAATATTTTGACAATATTAAGAACGTGGTTTTACAATTCGATACAAAGGAAGCTGCCGCTATCCAGAAAAGCCAGTCGAAATTTCAAGATAGTCAGGTTAAAATGGATTTAAAAATCATTCACGACAATTACTTCGGGCTAGCAGATACAATAGAAAAATTACAAAATCCTGCGGTGCCGTTAGAAGAATCTCTACAAATAGTGCAACATGTTCACGCACAGCTATGCGCGATTGAAGACGCAAAAAATGTTTCTGTTCTAGAAAAATTTGAAAGTGTTTTTGAGAAAAATACTGATTTTGGCACATTAAGACACATTTGTGAAGGTGCGTCAACAGAATCGTTAAGTTATTTGAAAGATTATTTTACTTACGCAAATATTACGTCACTAGATGTAGAACGTTCGTACTCTGCATATAAACGCATTCTTTCCTCATGCCGTACTAGTTTTGCCGAAACAACAGTTGAAACATCTAATGTTGCAGATATTTAACAGACATTATTCATTTTGTGATTTCACGGAGGACTCTTAAAATGGTAAGTGTTTGAGCACGTGTTATTTAATTTTTATTTAAAAGATGAGCGAAATTATTTGCGGCAGCAAACATCTTTATTAGCAGAATAACTTTAGTGGAACGCGAGGCCTGGTCGACTCTAAGCTACTGCGCGGTACCGCTCGTGGCCAGCTTTACTTATAACCAAAGGAATCGCAAAGAGAAATGTATATTTAAGTAAATTCCAACACAAAATTTATTACAAAATATCCCCGGAACCATGAGTTAGCAGAATTACTATCTTAGTGCTGTTTTTTATGCATTTTATAAACTTCGAATCGTAATATTACTCGTTTAGAACCATAATAGCAAAAAACTAAATAAAAGAAGGAAACAGACGACATCATACAGGTTATTCAACACCTACAGTCGTATCTTCTACGTAGTAAGTTTTTTTTTAAATGGAATACCTTGAGTATTTTTCACCATAGGATGTAAAATCGAATTTTGCATCGAGTAACTATAAGTGTACTTGTACCTATCTCTATCAGTTTTGTTAAAATGATTGGTTTTGTAGAAAAGTTAGTTTAAGTTCATATGTAATTTAAAAGTGGTGGAAATAGAAGAAAAATATTATGAGGACATATAAATGGAAAGCAAATTTGTCGTAGAATTAACACGGCCATCGAATATGTTGAAAGAATATGTTTATGTTTCGCGAAAATACATTGTAGGAAGAAATATCATACTTTCAGTTCCTAAGACGCAGATCGTATTGAAGCGCGAGGGTGGCTGCGGAAATAAACTAACACAATTACTTTATTTATTTATCCGGTGTTACAGGTTTTCTTGACTGTTTCTCGTGTCTCCATTTTACGAAACGTATAAAGCTCTGTTCAGTCATCTCCAGCTACCGATTAGTCTACTGCTAATCGGAGACAAGTAAGAATATCTTTAATTAAACGCTCGACAAGTTATGCTTAACATTTTATTAATTTATTATTGAATAGAAAATTGCCAATGGTCAAGTCCATTTAAAATATAAACTAAAAACTAAATGCATTATTAAAAAACTTTTTCAATTACGCAACATTTTGGTTAAAGACGTTTTGTCATATTGTGAATAATAAGTATAGTAGGCGTTGCCGAATCATGTAAAACTAAACCTGCTATAGCTTCTGCAGTTTTTACCCGAATTAAAGAAATGTGGACTTGTTTGAAAGGGCATTTAGCGTTGTTTTAGACGTCGTAATTTGTGCCACCCGTTAATGTTCAGGAGATGTACTGGATGGCCTTATTCCTAAGTGTACGAGTTTTTCTCAATTATCTCTAAAAATTTAAATGCAACATGCTTTTCTCATGTTGTGTTTGAAGAGTTTTGACAGATTAAAGTAGTGGCGGAAACCGCGTGGTGATATATTTTTCTTTTTTTCAGATAATAACGAAAACAGCCCATTATCAGAAATAATTTCCCTATTAGTTACAAACACCTATTTAATAATATTGAAACATATCTTAGTTGGCCATGAGACAAAGGAATGATAATGACAAAATGTGGCAGTCGCAAAATAAACAAATAAATGACAACAATGCAAAACGAAAACAGCACCAATAGTACATAATGTAGTATTATTAGAAATGAAAATAAACAACAATTTAAACTTATTTTAAACGTTCAAACTGTTTGCCGTCATTATTTATACTCAGATTTAGTCTACGACGAGAGCTAATAACTGCTGTTTCGATTTGCACTCTTGGTGGACTGGCGATAGCATTATGAATCATATTAGCTCTCGTGTCTGGTAAACCAGATTGTTTATCCTTCCCCATAAATAAAAGTCAAACACAGTCAGATCTGGGGATCTAGCTGGCCCTGGAAAAATAGATCGTCTTCCAATCCACTGATATGGAAACGTATTATTAAGATAGGCACGGACTATTCATAAGTAATGAGTTGGACAGCCTTCGTGTTCAAACCACTGTATTTTTCGAGTTGCCAATGAAATATCTTCTAAAAGTATTGGTAATTCGTTACGTAAAAAGTTTAAGTAAGTTTCGCCGTTTAAATTGCTTTAAAAATAAATGGCCCAATAGTCTTATCACCTATATGCTACACTAAACATTTATATATATATTGATATGTTGATGATCAACCTCTTTCATCCAATGAGGATTTTCTCTGGACCAGTAATGCATACTATGCAAATTTACCTGCCTATCATTAGCAAAGATAGCTTCATCAGTCCACAACAGGCGATGTAGATGAGCAGCATCTTCATGATAGATATATTTTAACCGATTTCAATTATTGAGTGTATGGCCAAAATCTGAATCCGAGAGGACTTGGTGTAACACCATATAGTACGGTGTAACGTATTCTCTATTAGGATGCGATGAATTGATGACTTACTTATACCTACAAGGCATTTCTTTAGAGCTTGCGTGAGGATGAGCTTCGACATATGCAAGGATATTTATCACGTTAGCTTCAGCTCTAGATACACGTGGTCTGGTAGGATTTCCACGAGGTCGAACATACCCTGTTTCATTTAATCCTATCGCCAAACGTTAGAATACTTCTCGGCTGAAATGTATTTCGTCTGGATATTTAACAGCATATTCCCGTTCAGCAATACACGCGTTTTCAAAACACTCGAAATACCCTGCAAGCATATTATATGCCTCTGCATTAGGAAACGACATTTTTTATCATTCAACGGCTAAGCAGTAATCATAGTCATATTAAACTAATATCGATACAATTTTGTGTATAAAAGAGTAAAAGTTATCATTCTTTTAGTAAGTATTTGTAACTGATAGAGAAATTATTACTGATAATGGGTGTTATTATTTGGAAAAAGGAAAAAGATATCACTATGCGGTTTTCGCCACTGCTTTAGTCTGTCAAAACTCTTCAAGCACACTGAAACAGTTCACTAAAACCCTTACCACAAAACTTAATTCGTACTGGACGCACGTTTCGATAGCCAAGCTATCATCATCAGCAACTAGACTGAACTAACAAGCTAAGTGAAAAACTAACCTTATAAGGAAAATAAATTATGCAATATGTAAATTTAAAATCGTAAAATTTAATGAGCCGCTTCATTGCACAGGACTATAAATAGCCTAAAGGTAAATGAGCCGAATGACGTGAGTTATCCTAGAATACAATGAAGCGGTTCATTGCACATGGTTAAAATTACAACTGAAAATGATTAAACATGATGTAACAAAGGATAAAGGCTGGAATTTAGTGGTCCTAAATCTGAATTCATTAAGTGAGTTTTGTTTTTGTAAATTTCCATGCCTTCATAACAATTTAATTGAGAAGTACTCCTTACGTTTTTAATTAACTTTATATTATCAACATTATGGTTATTTTCAAGCATATGTAGGGCAACGCTAGATTTATCAAACCTTCTGAATTTGAGATGAGCCAAATGTTCTTTGTACCTAATTTTGATTGATCTTTTTGTCTGCCCAATATACACTTGATCACAATCTTTACATGAAATTTTGTAAATTCCTGATTTATCCATGTTATCCACTGGGTCTTTGGAATTTCCTAAAGGGTTTTTAAGGTTATTGCTCGAAGAGAAAGCAATCTTGCGGTCAATCCTAGAAAAGATTTTTTGAAGACCCTTGGTGTAACATGGATAAAAGGGTAATTTAACATATTTCTTATTATTACGGCCGTCAATGCGTTCTAATGTGCTTACATTTCTTAGTCCTGTGCAATGAAGCGGCTCATTAAATTTTACGATTTTAAATTTACATATTGCATAATTTATTTTCCTTATAAGGTTAGTTTTTCACTTAGCTTGTTAGTTCAGTCTTGCTGCTGATGATGATAGCTTGGCTATCGAAACGTGCGTCCAGTACGAATTAAGTGTTGTGGTAAGGGTTTTAGTGAACTGTTTCAGTGTTCCAGTGCCACAGTTTTAGAGTATCCGTTTAGTCTTCAAGCACAACATAAGAAAAGCATATTGTTTGAATTTTTAGAGATAATTATCTGGTACATTTCTTGAACATTAACACGTTGCCTGCTGCAATGGTATGAAAAAAATCATCTTATCTGGCCATCTTGTTTTTTTTTTTTTATAATTTGATATAAATATATAAAGCTTTTGAGTTTTGATCATCTTATTCAATAAACTGAACGTTTTTTTTGCATATTTTCATGAGAGGCCACATGTGCTGTTCGCGGCCATAAACTATAAATGTAGTTCTAAGAGCCACGTGAAATCAATCCGGCTGCTCATTTTTAATCGCGACAACGTCGCATAAGTCAGATACCTCAACCACACTAAGCGGGAGGGATAACTTTGTCATGCGAATCTAAGGAATTTGTGAGCAGTAACGGTCGATCTACGTTTGTTTATTCTACTGTGTGAATGTGAGCTACGAAAAAGAGCAGAAACGATTGGAGTGCTGCAAAAAAGGCCGAGCGCCTGAGAAGTGACAGCGCGCGAGTTTCGAACAAAATTTTTTATATTGCCGTATTGTAGGAAGTCTTGTCTGATGAAGATTATCTGGCAATATTTGAAGATAATGGCTTGTCAGATGAATATGTTCCCGATAGCGGTGGTGAATCATCGGATGAAGAAGTTCCTGCAAAAAACATCTAAAAGTTGCCACTTTAGACCCTATAAATTTGGACGGGAATGATTCGGAAATCGAAGATGAGCATGTCGGGGACAAAATGATGGAAACAATTGAGTCTGTAATAGAGAAGTATACTGAAGATAGTGACAATGACGGCAGTGACCAAAGTATAAATAAGGGACCTGATGGAGATCTGCTTTGGGATATTGTGACAGGTTTAAACTTGAAACAGTTCGTTTTTGCGGAACCAAACTGCGGTATTGATATTTAGTTGTATGGGGATTATTATAATAAAACCCCATTTGATTTTTATACTTTATTCTTATCTAATAATATTATAAATTTGAATTGAAACAAACAGATATGCTTCCCAGCGTAAAGAGAAGGAAAATGCACCAAAAGCGAAAATTCAAAATTGGCGAGATATGGATGCAAGTGAGATGAAAAAAATTTATTGGCATTCTCTTTTGGATGGGTTTAGTTCAGTGCCCCTCACTGGAGTGCTATTGGTCTCAAAGTATAATATATCAAAATCCGATACGCACAATTATGTCGCGAAACCGGTTTCAAATATTGTTGAGGATGTGGCATTTTCACAACAATGAAGAGGTAACGGAAGACAGCTTGCAGAAAATATCACCACTCTTGAATGAACTTCTCCAAAATTTTCAAAAATATTACACTCCTACAGAAGCTGTATGTATCGACGAAACTCTCGTCCCTTTTAGAGGGCGCTTGAGTTTCAAGCAATTTATTAAGAGTAAGAAACACAAGTTTGGTATAAAACTCGACAAATTTTGTGTTGAAAAGGGTTATACCTACAATGTAGCAGTTTATTGTGGACAAGACAAAGTAGAAGGGCAATCGTCCTCCGAAAATATTGTTCTTACACTGGCAAAAAATGTATTGAACAAAGGACGCACTATCTATACTGACAACTACTACACCAGTATTTCGTTAGCTCATTTATTGCTAGATAAAGAAACTCATTTGGTCGGTACATTGAGGGCTAATCGAAAATTAAATCCAAAAGATATTATACAAAAGCAACTCAAAAAAAGGGAGACAATAGCCGCCGAAAGCAATACCGGAATAGTTATTCAAAAATGGAAGGACAAACGAGATGTTTTGACATTGAGCACAAAACATACCTCAGAACTTGTAAAGGTTACCTCTGGATGCAAGGAAACGGAAAAACCCTTCACTGTTATTGATTACAATAAACATAAAGCCTTTATTGATCTATCTGATCAGATGAAAGCCTATGCTACATCTCTAAGGACAACAAGTTACGAACAACAAGATGAACATAACTAAATTCAAGGAGCTTGTTACGTTGGAATTACTCTAAATTCAAAATACGGAGCATAAGCTTCTTAAAGAATCTGCATTGCCGCAGCATGTGTTAGAAGATGTTGGTCGAAGTGGAAGACGCAGATGCGTTGAGTGTTATAAGAATATGAGTGAAGAAAGTGGTCGAGCACATGCCCAAAAAAATGTGCCATTCACAAAATTTAGATGCAATATTTATCAAAAAAGTTATTGTCTACCTTGTTTCTTTGCAGTTCATTAGTGCACTAAATAAAAAATGTTTGTATATTTATGCTTAACTTTATTGCACTTCTTGATATTTACATTATTCTTTTTGTGTATTTTTAGTACAATTTGCTATTTTGTTTCTTTACATATTGATTGATTGATTGATTTTCTACCAGAGCAGGGCTGGTCTTTACATCCCTAACACTGAAGCTTAGTAGCTTATTGTATTATTCCTGCTTCGGTTTTGTTTTACTTAAACAGGTTAATTCCCGCAATCAGGTTTAACAGCCTATGTAGTAAATCTTTCTCCATTGGTAGTTCAATTGTGCTTCGCATAGCGAATCTGCGTTGAGCTAACGCTGCACATTCGAAAATAATGTGGAGCTGTTCCTCCTCCTCTTGCAGTCTAATGGCCCCTTATCCTTTATGCAAGTGGCCTCTCAAACAGCCATGTCCTGTTAATAGACATGTTGCTGCTCTAAGCTGTATTTTGTTTAATTCAAGCAGGTCAGCAGTCAGATGTTGCGACGGTCTTCCCATTATCCGTTTGCTGTGCTTTTGCCCAGCTGCATGTTTCCAATTTAATTGGTGTTGTGTTATAATCCACTCATTAATTGCACCACGCACTGCACTCTTGGTAATACCTAGACCTTCATTTTTGAACCTTCCCTCGCTAGCTGGTCTGCAATTTCATTGCCCGCTATGCCCCTGTGCCCTGGCACCCACACCAGTGTGACCTTGTTGTGTTTAGACAGAGCCATTAGGGTTTGCAGGCACTCCCATACTAGTTTGGAGGTTATGCGATAAGATGCTAGTGCCTTTAAGGCTGCCTGACTGTCAGAGAGAATGCACATCGTCTCACCCTTCTTTACATAAGTTTTTATTTAAATATAAATAGAGATATGCAGTAACATATATGTTTCAATTTTATATAACTTTACAGCCATGTGAAGCCACATGTTCCTCTCAACGATAGAAGCCAAATGCATTTTCTTACTATTACAGCCGTTCTATAAGTGTTCCATAAGCATTACACGGCGCTGAGTAGCACATGAGGCTTCACACGGCTATAACATCTCGATGTGTCTGAGTTGCCTGGGTGGCTTCATACGGCCAGAAAGTCAAATTTAGGCATCTCATGGCAGGCAACGTGTTAACGGGTGGCACAAATTGCAACGTCCAAAAAATCCTCTTTCAAACAAGTCCACATTTCTTTAATTCTCGTAAAAACTGTGGAAGTTACAGCAGGTTTAGTTTTACATGATTCGGCAACACGTACTACACTTATTATTCACAATTTAACAAAACGCTTTTAACCAAAATGGTGCGTAATTAACTAAGCCTTTTAATAAAGTATTTAAAGTCATAGTTAATCCTGGAACTTTTACCTGCTGATTTAAAATTTACTGTTGACCCTAGCAACCGCATCGTCTAGCGCTCATGTTTGGAATTTAACAATATTTTCATTAAATTTCCCTTGGCCACTTTAGTTATATTATCGAAACGCTAAAAACATCTCTTTTCTTTCCATTTCACTTACGGATGTAGAACTGCGAGGTACACGTATTGTGAATATAATGTATATACATATATAACTTTTGTCGTCAATACTTGATTGACTTTTCTGTTGTTGAAAAGTTTGCCAGGATTGATTAGAAATAAACCACGGCGATTGACACGTTAAACACTTATTAATAATGACGAAAATCCTAAACAGGAATGCATTACAACATATTAGAAAGAGCGAGTCCGTCATCGCACTTGTATTGCAGCGTTAAGACCTGACGCGGCGTATAATGCAAACCGACAATTAACTATATAATGCCTACGTTCTATGTTAGCTGGTTCATTCGAGTAACAGCTAATAAACAAACGAGTAAAAAAGGAATCTCTCTACGAAATATATCTGCACAGTGATTAAGTGTAAATAGAACAGCCAGACATTTACACTGAAAAATTAAACACTACGTAGGCATGTTTCCTGAAACATAAAAGGAAAGAAAGCTCACTTGAACAACAATATGATTTTTTGCTTATTTTTTTCCCAGCTCTAAAGTGGAAAATTGAGAAAAATACTGGATAATATAGAAAGGGAACGGAGGAAAAGAAAACATCACTCGGCCGAGTGCCGGAACAGGAGCTCGCACAAAAACGACGGAAAACAAACGGCGACGTTGGAAAGAAGACGCAATAAAGAATATACATTTTCATTTGTCCTACCGTCGGCACATAAATCTAAATAGGGTGAGCCAAATCCCATTTCACCACTTAGCGCGAGTACCTAGATAATTTCTCATTGTGTACATTGGTGGTAGAAGGTGGGGGAAGCTGTGCAGCGTAGATCCAAACGCGCGAGTGGGTTAGGGGACGAAGGTGCCTGTGTGCGCTGCTCGAGCCAACAATGGAGGCGAGAGAACGTCGGTAGGGTTGTGTTGTAAAGTCAACCCACATCCAAGACAACAGGAAATAGATGTTTGCCACTCATGTGCCGTACAACTAATCTCGGAGCGTAACGCTCGGGGTAAGCTAACGACGGTAAACGCGCCCACATGTGAAAGGCAACTTTTAAAACACAACTTTAAAGCACCATTAGTACACGAAATGTTTTATTTCCTTTTTTTCGAAAAGAGAAAAAGAAAGTTAATCTTCAGTCAATTTTGACCCGTTCTCTTTTGCCGAAGTTCTTCTTAACTTGGTGCACTAGCTGTAAGTAGAGGTAATATCTACTATATATAATATTCGTAGTAACATCATGGTACGATTTGCTTCTTTTAGCGAGTTGTTAAAGGGTTAGAAAAACATGTCAGAACGTTAATAGTAATTTAAATGTAAAAATAGTACTAAAGTACTATATTTTAGACTACTCGCTTCGGAGATAATCCCTTCCTCAGGCTATATACTAAAATATAGCAGTCAAGTTAATATTTTGGAATAAAAAGAAACAAAAACTCCAAAATACAATGATCGACTCCACTGTTTCATAACAAAAATTACAACGACTGCATAGATTCTATACTAAACTAATCGTAGTTCTTTTTCATTTTAAGAACATATCATAAACATAGTTTGTTCAGAATCTTGTTTCCTATCGGCTGATTAAACATACAGCCTGTTCCATTAAGAAAATATAAACAATCAAAGTGAGCTTGGATGTACAATTGTTTTTCTCTTTACAGCATTGTAGTCAGCGAAAAAAAATGATTCAAGATTAGTAATGTAAGCCACATCTTGGTTTCAATAATAACAGAATTAGCAATAGCACGCCAATAGCTTGGAACAGTCAGTATGTGTGGGTATACCTATGTGATGCATATGTATTTTTACGCGCATTTTTTTATTGTTGCAAAAGGGAAATTGTTTTATTTAATAAATTTATCGCTTATGTATACGTACTGTGATTCATTTCAGGAGCAAATTAGTGCACGAGCGAATATGTACAAATATACAGTTACATGTAAAGATCAGCTGATTAGACTACCGGTGGGATTAAAAACTAGTCCAAGCTCATTTTCAAGGGTTATGATTAAGGTTCGACAAACGAGTGCAACGTTAGAGGTATATCGCGCAAAAGTAGGTACGTGAGATACGGTATTATTAAAAAATAATATATTCTTACCATTTATTAATAAAACTGCAACATAAGCAACGCTTCCATTGTCGAATCACTTAGCCTTCGACGTTGGTCTGAAAACGTTTTCGTGTATTCCAAAAATGATTGTTCTACATCTAGTAAAGTAGGATTTGCGGAATTAAGATATTCCTTTATCTCTTCTGTGCACTCTTTATTTTCAGTAATAGACCGAACCTTTTGTAAATCGGGATTTTTATTTAAAGCTGCACGAAATTTTTGAGCGACATCTAGTCCTATAGGGTCCGACAGGGGTTCCAGAGCGGCTTGTAAATTATCTAAGGTATTTAATGAGTTTCGTAAAGATAAGTGACTGTTTTGTAACAGCGATATAGCTTGTACAACTGCAAAATAATTTATGGAGATTTCATCTATTTGTAATCGAACGTCCGAATTGGAAAAAAGTTGCTGATTCTCTCGAATCGCTGCAGATTCATTTGATTTAAATTTTAAAATCACATCCTTCACATTTGTGAAATATTTGTGATAATAAAATACTGCCTGGAGCCATGTTCCCCATCGAGTTATTACAGTCTGAGGTGGTAGTAGAAGTTTCGGACACAATTGTTTGAAAACGCGGATATGTTTGGGAGATTTCACGAACACTTTTTTGGTAGATGCTATAGAATGGTTTTTGCAACGAGATGATACGCGTGCATGAGACATATTATGTGAAGAAGAGTCGGAAAGCATATTTTCAACATCCTACCAACTTTCAGCATTGTTGCAGCTCCATCATTAACTAACATTGTGACTTGGGCTCCTGTGATACAAAATTCTCTTAACGAATCTTTTATTTTCGCAACGGTTTCAGCATCACTTTTTTCAATCCTTTTACTGGTTAATAACAAGGAAGCTGCTGGATCATTACGTTTTAGAGGACGCGTTACAACACTTACGCAAAGTTTCTTATTTTTCTATGTAGTTTTTTACTGTGCGCTGCAAATGTGGTAAATTGTATCGCAATTGTCTATTGGTTGGTAGTTTTCATGAGGGAACATATTTATTCCAAAAAAGACGAAAGTGTTCATTGTCTACTAGGTGTTCTGGGATGTTGCATACACTTCGCATAAAAATAAAATCATACAGAAACTCCCAGTACGGAATATTGTTGCTTAAATTCAGTACATGACGTTTACTTTTAATATGTCCTCTACAGTGAAATGTATCGCGACTTATCAATTGCAAATTTTGCACTGGATGATAGTACCTGTATATTCCAACCCAGGGAAACAGCTAATATGTATATTTATTCACATGCGATGGTAAACCTCGCTTACGACGATCCATGTTTTAAAAGACGCACACCGATAAACTGATAATTATCGAATGACCGTTCACATCCACGCCTATCGAATGACTAAACTCTCCACTGGCTTCGCATCGACCTAAATCCCCCCTGGGCGCTTCTGCCGTAGCACGCGTTTGTCGAACCTTAACACTCAATAATTATTAATCCTAACATTGCTGTAATCATAACTTATGATTACAGCAATGTTAGGATTCAACTTTGGGTCGTGCTTCGTCTATCTCGATGATAGTATTGTATTTGGAAACAGTTCATAAAATCATAATCAACATTTTATAAAGGCAATTAACAGACCTCGCTAAGTTAATTCGAAATTGAACAAAGTGATGTATGAGTTTTTAAAGAAAAGGATATTGTATTTAAGTCTCATCAGAAGGGAGAAATACCTTCTGATATAAGTGAATTTGCAGGCAAGGCTAATAACTGCCAATGATATAAATACTTAAGAAATCATAAAGAACTCTTGTACGTTGCTACGATCGACGACTTCATCAGCATTCGAAAAGCTTATTTCCATATTGTAGGTCCGTTACCTCAGGATAATGAAGACAGTAGCGTGGCTAGCACGGGTAACATCCGGTGCGGATATAGATCCTGCCAGCTCATTAAAACTGTTAAGTTCAACATAAAATAAAACAAAAAATCCAATAAGCGTGAAGTATGATTTCAACTGAAAATGAAAAAAAGCGGGAAAAAATTACTTTTAAAACATTTTTTTCTGGCATTAGTAGCTGTGAACGTAGAAATCACATCTTCAAAATTGAATTACTAATTGCAGAAAGGGAAGTTCTGACATTTTTAGAGAGTTTTAGATTTTAAACGTTCCATGGTGACTCTGTGTGAATTCTTTCTATTATATATATAATAAGGGAAGAAATAAAAGTGGTCTTCACTCACAAAATTCTATATTGGTTTACACAATGCTATCTTTTGTGCGTTAAGCACATCCTCAGGCGAGAATTTGTTAAAACAGTAAAAATTGTCAAAGGATGAAATTAAATGTTTTAAATTTACTACACGGTCTAGACTTAAAATAAGTATGTAAATAATTTAAAATTCTTTAAAATTATTGTAAAAGTGGACTATACACGACGCGTTAAAATTATATAGAGTTTTGTGCGTGAAGACCACTTTTATTTCTTCCCTTATTTTTAGATTATCAGTATAAATGACTTATTGGAGATAATTCTATAATTTAGTGCAGAAACAGAAGCGATGGCTACTCCAACAGCAGCTTACAATCAACTGAAAGTATCCGTTCGTTGGAGGAATGTAACTACTTCGATACATCTTCCCTTTTTGCATCAAAATGAGATTTTTATTGATTGTTTTTATACAGCAAACTATGAGTAGGCGTTAGACTCGTACTTAATATTTTGCTGACATGAATTAACATGTTTTTGATGAGTACGAATGCGTATGCGTATGACAAAAAGCGAATATGATTAGCATAGTACGCAAGTACAAGCGAGGTCTTGTACGTGCGGTAATTGTGGCGTATTCTTGGTTCGTAATAACGAATAAATGAGCTCTGTGTCATCGGAAAGTTAAACTAGTGTGATTAATAGAGTAACCTAAACTTGCGGACTCGCATAGGCGTCGGTATTACGGGTTAATATAAGAATACGAAAAATTCATAAATAAACTAAACCGGTAGAGAAGCAGGCATGTAGTGTCGACCTTGAATATAAATCATGTTAAACCGCGCTGAGAGAGATTTCGTTTTAGTACCGGTTGAGCTGTTGCAGAGATTAGTCGAACGGTCAAGGTTATGTACTTACGTGTCGCTTTTGAAAATATAGCTGGTGTTTTTTGTGTGTTGTAGTATTATACCAAGTACATAATTAGTGTATCGTTTCATATAGAACTAATATTTACATACCTAAGAAAACAATGCCTCGTTATAGATTTGCTACTAATGTACATAAGTATGTGTCACTTTTTCCTCATTTAAAATATGACGGTAGTGCAGTTTTTTGCTTAATATGCAATGTTCGTTTGGCTGCATTGGACAGAACTGATTGCCAGAGGCATGTCAATGGTAGTAAGCATATGGGAAATGCAAGAACTGAAATACCTTATACACTATTCCTCATACATTTATTAATTATGTTTACCTCTTGTAATCTTCCGTTGTCGTTGGTGAGAAAAGCAGCTTTTAAAACGTTTTGGCGACAATACGTTCCAAAGTACCCATTACCCTCACAAACACAATTACAGAATCATTTGCCGCGAATGAAAGAGATGCTAGAAAATGTGTGTAAACGTGATTTGTGTTCCAAAAAAATATGGATTACCGTGGATGAGACGACCGATATAAAGAAAAACAGTATTGTGAATGTAATAGCTCGCGTTTTATCTAGCGAGAACACAGCATCTCGATATTTGTTAGCTTGCAAATGTGCTCAACAATGTACCGCGGAAAATATTCAAAAATGAACGCTTTGAAAAAATTTAAAATTGCCCAAGATCAAGTTGTGATGATTGTGACAGATAATGCAGCAACGATGTAAAGTGTTGGGCGATCGTTAAAACATATATTTCCTAACTTAATACATATAACCTGCGTGCTGCATGCTTTGCATTTAGTTGGTGAAGTTGTTCGACAAGATTACGGAAACGTTGACCGGATGATTGGAAGTACTAAAGCAGTGTTTCGTAAATCTCCTAAACATTTAAAAGAATTTCGTAAATTTTGTCCAGGTATTTCAGAACCTCCTGAACCAATTTTAACGCGATGGGGTACTTGGCTAACAGCAGCTTCTTACTATTTGATCCATTTTCAACAAATTCAATCAGTTATAATGCGATTTAATCGGAATGAATCCAAAGCAATTAGAGAAAGTCAAAGAGAATTTCAAATTCCTTAACTTTTAGAAGATTTAACAACAATATGTACCAATTATACAGTATTACTAGATGCCATCAGAAAACTACAATGTACTGAATTCTCATTGCAGGAACCATTAGACATAGTAAAAAATAAATTACACACATTAAATGATACGCTAGGATTATGGTCTAGTCAAAAGTTGGCAGATGTTTTAAGGAAAAATCCCGATATTAATACTTTAGAGACCGTTTATAATAAGTGTAAGAATAGTGAACTTTTAAGTGATTTTGAAAAACAGTTTCTACATGCAAATGTAACTTCCTTAGATGTGGAGAGATCGTTTTCTATGTATAAGAATATTTTTTCTTGTCGACGCACAGGGTTTAAAGAAGTAACTGTGGAAACATATGCAATGATGCAAGTTTACAGTAGTTCACATCCTGATGCCTCTAATTTGTTGAATAATTAGCAAGTAAGTTTATTTATGAATTTTTCGTATTCTTATATTAACCCGTAATACCGACGCCTATGCGAGTCCGCAAGTTTTGGTTACTCTAGTGATTAATAATGTTCCTCGTAAAGGAAAAAGGGGCGTTCGTATATCGGAGAGTTATAAAAGAAACAAAATTCGCACTTCCAAAGTGAAGGATATTAAACACACCAACCGGAAGGGAAATACAGCGGTGTCACGAAAAACTGAACCTCCATCTAAGTATTTTTGTATTCCACAACTTTCTTTCTTAGTATTTGTATACAATTTATATTGTAGCTGTTAAAAAAAAAATTCCAAAATATAAATGAAGAACAGAGAGCTTATATAGACATCGCATGAAAGATATTTATTTGCAGGGCCTTATTGTTAGTTTGACTGCAGGACCTTATTGTTAGTTTGACTTCTAAGAGAGTGAAAAAAATGTAAAACAAGCAGCCCAGGACAAATGTACATAAGTATTTTGTTGTAGTTCAATCCGAATGGAAGGAAATTTGTAAAACAGCGTTTACGAGTTTGCATGGAATATCACAAAAATGAGTGTACAAGATTTGCAAATTACTCGGTAACGGCTTATGTTCTGAAGATAAGAGGGGCAAGTTACAAAGTGGCAATGCAATTCCCCCAAAACTGCTTCTAAAATCAGTGAATACAACCGTTTTCCTACAAAAAGTTTTCACTACAGTGGAAATTAGATGCGTTATTTAGATGCAAAGTTATGTGCAATCTCTTCAAAGCTAAAATTCCAAATTTAAGTATCAGTTACTTCTTTTATTACCAATATTTTCTCGAAAATTATGATTACAAATTTGGACGGTCCCAAGTTGTTGCATGCAGTTAGTGCGAGGAGTTGGGAGTGAAACTAAGAAGTTCTTTAAATGACAATGCCAAACGTGTTGTTTCTGACGACTTACTGGTTTATAAAAGGAGATCACAAAAATTCTATAATGAATAAGACAGCTCCGTGAGTAGTCGGTAGTATAGCTAATCTACCACTCCTGAACGTTCAGGAGATTTTCTATTATTGCCAGTTGTTGATAAACATGTTTGGGATACATGATTTAAAAACTAATACTGCAAAACTTTATACATATCATGAGGGACTAGCGAAGAAAGACCGGACGAAGTTTGTTCGTTTCTGGCTGATTATATAAACTAGAATATACTACACAGTATCGAGGAACTGTACATCTTCAGTGATAATTGTGCAGGTAAAAACAAAAATCACACAATATTTCGATTTTTGGCTAGTTTGGTTGATAGGGGTAGATTTCAAAGAATTTGCCAATATTTTTTCCCTCGGAGGACATTCCTTTTTGCCGTACGACAGAAATTTCGCAACTGTCAAACGTTATTTCAACAAAACTCACAAGGTCCACACACCTAAACAATACATCAAATTTATTGAAGATCATGGCCATAAAACAAATTTTAGATTAAGAGGATTCAAACGACTGACGTTAAGAATTTCAAGAACCAGTAGCTTTCATCCTATAAAAAGAATACAATGTGCGTGGAATCAAATGGCCGTTCTATACTCCGAGAAGAATGCAAGATCTCGGAATTTCCCAGTTTCACTATTTCGAATATACAGAGAAGAAAATGGTTGAAAAGAAAATTATTAGTGATCTCGAAACGCATACATTTCATCTCGATAAAACTTCTGAGATACTAAGTGTACCACAAAATTTAAACTACAATAAAAGTATCCCAATCAATAATGATAGCAAGGACTGTGGGGTAGTATGGCAAACAACCCAGAGTATCGGCACACTCCTCACCACACAAAATATTAATTAATTCGGAACAGCTGTTTCGAACAGCATTTGAAACAGTTGTTCCGAATTAATTAATATTTTGTGTGGTGAGGAGTGTGCCGATACTTTGTATTGTTTGCTATCCCGATCAATATAAAAAAGTTGAAGAACACCCTTTACAACAAAACCACCGACAAATCTGAGGACTGGTTAGTGTGATTATATGCATTATGTTCCTATTATCAGTTTTTGTTTGATTTATTTCGTATATCTAATAGAATTTAACGTTTGTAGTAAACAGTGTACTATTTTGCATTATACTATCGTTAATTGCAGAAGGGTAAGTTTTGTCTATTGGTTTTTTTAATTGAAAATCGAATTTTAGTGGTTATAAATACAAAAGACAGGAAATGGAAAGTCTTGAATCATAAAAACAAAAGGTACTTTCGTTTATGTCAGAAAATACGGTCCAGGGCGGTTTTTTTGAATTTCCCACAAATCATACAAAGTGTACATCTTCCCTTTCTGCAATTAGCAATTCAATTAAAGCTTTGTAGATCTTAAGTAGTTTTTAATTAATTTTAGTTTGCTGAAACTCCTCGCACACACGAAGCAACTGACACGCAACCGTGTGACCGTAAGATTTTACGATCTGACTAAAGTTATTTATGACTAGGCGGGGGGGTTCTCTACAATCTCACTCCATAATAAATTTTAAAAAAGCTACCCAATCACTCGAAAGAATCACACTGGTTGCTTCAGGAAAACTTATGCCTCTGACTCCTCGTCATAGGAAGAAGCTTTTATAAATCTTTAATTTTTTAAATCGCGGGTCCCAATGGGTGACATCCGGGGCGGTATTTTATTTTCTGCAATAGTTTTGTGCTATTAATGGATTCTTTTGTAGCCAGAACCAGATTTTAGTTCAGAGCAGCCAGTAAAAAATGCACAATTTGTAACACACAGCCGAAAGTATCGCAAGAAATAACGCAGGTAACTTGAGTTACGGGCATATTTTATTCTCATGCACAAATTCCATTAGTGGCTGTAATAGGCTGACATTAAAATTTCAACCAATAAGTGTTTTAAGCTGTCCATAGCATTTATCGATGGGAATAATAAGTATGTCCTGCCAATATTTTGGTATTTAAATATAACAATTAGAGTACTTAATAATAATTCTATTGCAGAAACTTCAAGGCAAACCTTATTATTATTACTCTTATTTCTTTTCTCAATTACACTTATGAAGTGATTACACTGTAAACCAGCGAGAACTAAAGTTTAAATAAGCTTCCTCGTTTTTATTAAAACTCAAATAGAGAAAGGATAATTTATATTGTGTTGGAATACTATTTTTTTCTGGTAAGTTGCAACTGCTGAACTTTGCTATTTCAGATCATTGGTGTCATCTGTATTCCTCAAGAATAAGAAGGCTCAGAGAATGAAAAGTGATAAAAGAATCAAAGAAACCACCTGCCACCGACTTCGTAGGTGATCTGCAGCACGAAAAATTTTAACTAATGAGGACAAAAATTAGACGTGTTGGAAGTCACCGAAAATCCATATTCTTCTGCACGTCAAGTGTCTTTAAGTCATAATGTAAGTGTTGATTGCATATTAAAGGAAAGGAAGTTTCACCAACAAACGTATTTTACTTCAAGAATTATGCAAAGATGACATTATTTAAATAGTTTTTCCAAATTATTGGACAGGAAGAAGTGTGGTTGTAGAATGGCTATCATCATCAGATCTTACTCCGTGCGGTTTTTTCTTATGGGGCTATTTAAAAAGCACAGCAATGTTGCAGAATTGGAACAACAGGTTAAAGGAGAAATCGCATTGTTGCCTCGGAGTGCACTTAGAAATTCGATTCGTGAATTCAGTGACAGGCTATGTCACTCTTTGGTTATTAAATGTGCTCATATTGAACATGTGCTTTAGATTTTTTAAATTTCTTTTAGAAAAAAACGTGGATTAAAATTTTGACATTTTATATTATATTGTTTCTTTTGTTTCTTGTAACACTTTTAATAACCAATATTTTAACCGTTATAATTGAAATAGACAGCTTTATCAAACAGCTAAAAAACTGCCATTTTATTTTAAAAATTTTGAGACATGACGTTATAAGTCAAAACTGACCCAAAAAGATTCCAAGACCTCGAAAAACAACTTTTAATATAAAACATTTTTTTATATGACGTACTACAGCGGTTGTAGAAGCATTACCCTATATAATTTGAACACGTGGTATGTATTCTACGCGATTGAAAATACTTGGCTTTCTTTAGACGATTATTACTGGTTATATTTGACAAGAGTAAGAGATACTTCCATCAATAAACTAATGATTTCATATTTCTAAATATGTAGTAGTTATTAAAAATATCTGAGCTACAAAGACCAAAATCCCGTTTATAACTAAATCTTGATGTAAGGATATTTTAATGGAGTATAACTGGGCTGCCAAATATTTAAGGCGATTATTGTGTAACGTACCCTAATTGGTAATATATTTCGTCACGAGGTGTATTTTAAGAGACACCGCTGCTATTTATACGCTTACATTATTATTCTTGGAATACTCCTTTCTTATTTTATATTGAAGTACCCCTTTCATTTAGCTAACTAACTGTAAACAACGGAAACGACTAATGCAAGAAGTTGCTCAACATCTTCATCTTCTTGCCAATCTTGTTGTTCGTCGATAATTCTATTTTCCTTTGAAATATTTTAAAACTAAAATTACCTTTGTAAACAATTTATTTTATGTTAGTGATGTATTCAAACGAAACTCGAAAAATGTAAAAGAAAAATTTTCACATTTCGCAACCCCATCCCTTCAATTCTGGAGATCCAAGTTGCCGTAATGTCATTAGTGTTTCTATTGTCTAAGCGGGATATAGTGTAGAGTGGAGGAGTAGTAACAATATAAAACTTCGCTATCAGTACATTGCAGACTGCCGAACCAGAATAACGAGCTCCATCAATTTCGACCACATTGCCCATTGTCTAGCTTCTTTTGTAATTTGTACTTTTATATGTTACTTTCCTACATTGAATAGTGGAAATGGGGAAACGACGGTTATATCGTAGTGATGTAAGTTTAATGCTAATGTTTAATTTAAGAAGGTTTTAACACGTACTTTTCTCTCTATAGGTTCCAAGATTTCTTCGTACGGCTTGAAAATATGTTTAGTTGAAATGTAATTTCGCACAAACTAGTTGTTATTTATGTACGTACACTTTGTCTATTTTCAGTTTTTACCTACGTCATTGTTTTGTCGTAGGAGCAAAGACAATTATTAATTTGACTATCTTTCTCAAGTACTGCCCGTGAAATGGGAAGCAAGATTTGCACTTGTCTCACAGACAAAGATCTGTATGACCAAAAATCAATGCTAATATAGCTGATGGTATTGGTGGAATCATTCCCGACAAAAACAATGTAGCAGCACAATGCTGTTACATTTGTAACAGCAGAAAATTGTGCTCAGAACCACGCTGATGACGCCGGGTAGGCAGAAACATGTTCGTGTGTTAGCGCTATTTTCTCTGCTACATTGTTTTTGCCGGGAATGATTCCACCAAGACCATGAGCTATATTAGCATTAATTTTTGGTTATTGTTACTAGGCATTCTTTCCACGTGTAAAGATCTATATGGTTTGACTTCATGCGAGTGACAGACAAAGATAGTCATATATATTACTGCGCTGTTCAAGTTGTGCTCTGTTTACTTCGCAGTGTTTGTTATTAGTTGTCAAATGTAGGTTAGCATCGATTTTGTGTATTTCGTTATTATTAAGTATTTCTCGCCCGTTTTTTACTTTGTTTCTGTATTTGGCAAAAAAAAGATGTTCTTTTTAGAATACAGAGAGTACAATTGCAAAGTCTCCGGTAAGTTATTTTGAATGAAGGCAATGCATCAAAAACATTAACCTGTTATGTTTTTACTATTATTATTAATAAAGGGAAAGTGGTTGAATTCCAAAGCACAGGAGCTTGTGCTTAATGCTCTGGCATATTTTGAGAGAGAAAAAGAAAACAGGGGCCCTTTATTTCCTTTGGGTGCTGTTTACGAAGTAGATATTCTACACTCATAATGATATTTATAAAGTGTGTATTGTTGCAGAGTAAGCAGAGCACTTGGTATGATTCGACAGACTACCTGGGCTATCAAAAAAATTGCAAAATCCTGTCTTCCATCTCCTGACAAGAAGACCTCGTATTAAGCCGAAAACAAGGTATCTGCGAGAAATATGAAAAATGGAAGTGCGAAATGCCATTTGTTTATGATTTTGTTAAATTGTTCAAAGAATGGTTGAGTACTTTGTTGAACGAAATTGGCTTTAAATATCGAAAAAAGACAACAGACGAGCAATCGAAAAAGATGACATTGCGTTGTTGCGTTTTTCTTAAAAAATATATGGCTAACCTCATGTCGAGTGCTGCAATATTAACCCATAATAATTATGGGGTAAATCCCAATGAATCCTCCAAAGAAGAAACAAACAGTTGATCTCCGATTTCACCTATTACATTTGAGATTCATAAATAAATGTTTATTTAATGTTTACTTCTTTGTTATGAACATTAGCTAAAATTTGTTCTAATTTTTTTTTTTTTATTCATAAAAATAGTTGTTTTTATATGTGTAGTATACGATGAATATCTGTGTTATATGCATATCAGTCGCAATTGAGAACGCAGAAGCAGTGATTAGATAACTTATTGGTTTGAATATGAACATACACACTCTATTTCATTTATTACAAAAATGGAAATTCTACCAAAATCTAAAAACTGAGAGTAGGAGTCAGATAGCTTTCCCAGATTTATGTGTCGGGTCTGTTGTATGCGGACGACCTGGTGATTGTTGCGGATACCGAAACGAAGTTGCAGCACAATATCGATATTTAGACTGATGGTTTCAAGAGATTCCAGTTAAAAGTTAATGAGGGGAAGACGGAGGTCTTAGTAGTCGGCAAGGACAAAGTTTACACAAATGTCAGTATAAATGGAAAAATTATACAGCAAACCGACAACTTTAAATACCGGGGATCGGTTGTAAGCCGCAGCGGGGAGTTGGAAGCAGAGATTGCGGGAAGGATCCCTAATGCGTCGAGGCTTTTCTGTACGTTGAACAGATCATTTATCGGAGCAAAAACGCATTCGAGCTCGAACCTTAGCCGATTGTTTAGAAGTGTTTGCGAGGAATCCAACTGATTTCAAAAGACGTTTCGTGACCATGGATGGGACATGGATTCATCACTGCACACTAGAAACAAAAATGCAATCCAAGCAGTGGATTGACTTGGCTGGAAAGGTGATGGCATCGGTTTTTTGGGACGCAAAAGGAATTTTGCTAATTGATTACCTTGAAAAAGGAGAAACTGCTACTGGTCAAGATTACACTTTTGCACAAAGTGAAAGCGGCAATTCAGGAAAAACACCCGGGAATGGTCAAGAAAAAAGTGTAGTTTCACCACGACAAATGCGCCCGCTCATTCAAGTGCAATCGCTCAACAAAAATTGGCAGAATTCAAGTACGAAATTCGCCGTATTCGCCTAATTTGGTTCCCGCGGACTTCCACCTGGTCCCGAAACTCAAAACATTTCTGGATGGAAAGAGATTTTGGTCGAATGAAGAACTGATGGAGGCTGTAAACGATTATTTTGGGAACCTCGAAGAAAATCACTTCCGAGAGGGAATCGAGAAGCTGGAGAAACGTTGGACCAAGTGTGTTGAGCTCCGAGGGGATTATATTGAAAAATAAAATATTGAATCCGATTTATTTTGTTTTCATTCTCATTCCGGAAACTTTTAAATTTACCCTCGTAAATGTCGTATTTGAAATTGGAGTACTTACAATTGCTTACTCATGATGTGATATTCTTGACGATGGGTTTGAATTGTTTTTTGCAGCAACTTAAATCTAATAAATTGTAGGATATGAAAGATTGAAATGTTGTTTACTTTTACATGACCTCTGTTCGATGTAATAAAGAAAAGAATTGTGAATACATGTGCAACGGTAAAAAGCACGATATAACGATAGATATGTCTATCTAATCTGACAACTTACGAGGAAAAATAAGTTTCGGATCGTATAATTAGAAAAATGTATATTTTCGACAAAAAGATACTTATTTAAATAATAGATAACTTATATATAGCAAATAATAAATACTTATATATAATAGATAAATATTAAGAAAGTAAGTTTTACATGAGTAAAACTTACTTTTTAAGTGAGAATAGCAACAGAACGTGTATATTCACCAATACTGTAGCTACTTAATTGCTTACTCACTGATTACTCGTATATCGGGACACTAATAATACTATTTCCAATGTTTAGCAAATATACAGGTGTGGGTTCCATAGTATCAAGGGAGACCTTATTGTTGGGTATTGTGTTTAGTTGTTAAATCCTGGATGGACGTCTACTAGAGACCCGCGTTTTAAGTTTTCTTTTTGGTTTGTTCAGTTGTTATCCTTGGGGACGTACTTAAGCCGTCCTTTTTAAAAGTTTCTTTATAAATCAGATTTCGTGTTTTGGAAAACTGATTTCGGTTATTGTTTCCTATTGTTTAGGGTAAAGTATATTCTGGAATAATTCACAAAATACATAAACATATATAATAACTTATACAAAAAACTTTTTGGAATCATTTTATGAGTATGGAGTATGACTATCGGGTTAAGTATTTTTCTGCATTACCTGGTTTACTGGGTATATTTACACCGAAGAAGTGTTGTTGATACGATTTGACGGAGTTAAATTTGACAATTAACTACGTTATTCATAATGATAGCAAGAACGTAGTACGACAATCACAAGGGGTGTTGGCACACCACTCACCACACAAAACACTTAACTAATTCAAAACATATGTTTCGGGAATTCGTGGATTCCCAATGCCGACCGTATGATGGAATATGGTGAGCTGATATACCTTATGTGTTTACATTACTTATTGATGATATTGTTACCCTAAATTGTTAATAAAACACCAAGGAGTATGGCGGCCGTTAGGAACTAACGCGTGATTTCAAACTGTCAAGATGGCGACCAAGGTTTCAGAAAAATGTAACTCTTTTAAATTTCACCAATATTTCGCTTTTATTTTAAGCCTCATTAGGGTCAACACTGTTTTCAGTCAATTAAATTGCCAGATTCCGGAGATTTAAATAATTTAATCAATCGTGCGTTGACAGTGCGATATAGAATATCGTACGTCTGAATTAACTTTAAATATGAAGGAATTATAATTGCGTACATTATGATAAAATTGATATGGTGGTACGTGAGGGTTGTCGTATTAATGTTAATAAATATCGTTTAAGACATTCATTTAATATTTAACCATGCAATACTTCAACTGCATGATTCAGCAATTTAGGACGTGGTTTCAAACTGTTGGAATGACGACCAAGGTTTCAGAAAAATGTAACTCTTAAGTTTCACCAATATTTCGCTTTTATTTAAAGCTTCATCCGGCTCAATACTACAAGTTCAATTTATAGTGATATAAATCAAAACAATTAGTACTAATTAAGTTATAACTTAAAATGAGTTAAGTAGACAGACCGAACTTGTGAACTAAAAATTTTTACGATGTCCATCTGAGGAGCTATGACTGATGAATAGAGTAACCTAAACTTGCGGACTCGCATAGGCGTCGGTATTACGGGTTAATATAAGAATACGAAAAATTCATAAATAAACTAAACCGGTAGAGAAGCAGGCATGTAGTGTCGACCTTGAATATAAATCATGTTAAATCGCGCTGAGAGAGATTTCGTTTTAGTACCGGTTGAGCTGTTGCAGAGATTAGTCGAACGGTCAAGGTTATGTACTTACGTGTCGCTTTTGAAAATATAGTTGGTGTTTTTTGTGTGTTGTACCAAGTACATAATTAGTGTATCGTTTCATATAGAACTAATATTTACATACCTAAAAAAACAACGCCTCGTAATAGATTTGCTACTAATGTACATAAGTATGTGTCACTTTTTCCCCATTTAAAATATGACGGTAGTGCAGTTTTTTTGCTTAATATACAATGTTCGTTTGGCTGTATTGGACAGAACTGATTGCCAGAGGCATGTCGATGGTATTAAGCATATGAGAAGTGCAAGAACTGAAATACCTTATACACTATTCCTCATACATTTATTAATTATGTTTACCTCTTGTAATCTTCCGTTGTCGTTGGTGAGAAAAGCAGCTTTTAAAACGTTTTGGTGACAATACGTTCCAAAGTACCCATTACCGTCACAAACACAATTACAGAATCATTTGCCGCGAATGAAAGAGATGCTAGAAAATGTGTGTAAACGTGATTTGTGTTCCAAAAAAGTATGGATTACCGTGGATGAGACGACCGATATAAAGAAAAACAGTATTGTGAATGTAATAGCTCGCGTTTTATCTAGCGAGAACACAGCATCTCGATATTTGTTAGCTTGCAAACGTGTTCAACAATATACGGCGGAAAATATTCAAAAAGTGATAATGAACGCTTTGAAAAAATTTAAAATTGCCCAGGATCAAGTTGTGATGATTGTGACAGATAGTGCATCAACGATGTTAAGTGTTGGGCGATCCTTAAAACATATATTTCCTAACTTAATACATATAACCTGCGTGCTGCATGCTTTGCATTTAGTTGGTGAAGTTGTTTGACAACATTACGGAAACGTTGATCGGATGATTAGAAGTACTAAAGAAGTGTTTCGTAAATCTCCTAAACGTTTAAAAGAATTTCGTAAATTTTGTCCAGGTATTCCAGAACCTCCTGAACCAATTTTAACGCGATGGGGTAGTTGGCTAACAGCAGCTTCTTACTATTTGATCCATTTTCAACAAATTCAATCAGTTATAATGCGATTTAATCGGAATGAATCCAAAGCAATTAGAGAAAGTCAAAGAGAATTTCAAATTCCTTAACTTTTAGAAGATTTAACAACAATATGTACCAATTATACAGTATTACTAGATGCCATCAGAAAACTACAATGTACTGAATTGTCATTGCAGAAATCATTAGACATAGTGGAGAGTGTAAAAAATAAATTACACACATTAAATGATACGCCAGGATTATGCGCTAGTCAAAAGTTGGCAGATGTTTTAAGGAAAAATCCCGATTTTAATTCTTTAGAGGCCGTTTATAATAAGTGTAAGAATAGTGAACTTTTAAGTGATTTTGAAAAACAGTTTCTACATGCAAATATAACTTTCTTAGATGTGGAGAGATCGTTTTCTATGTATAAGAATATTTTTTCTTGTCGACGCACAAGGTTTAAAGAAGTAACCGTGGAAACATATGCAATGATGCAAGTTTACAGTAGTTCACATCCTGATGCCTCTAATTTGTTGAATAATTAGCAAGTAAGTTGATTTATGAATTTTTCGTATTCTTATATTAACCCGTAATACCGACGCCTATGCGAGTCCGCAAGTTTTGGTTACTCTACTGATGAATGAGGAAATCGATACATGGATCAATATAAAAGAACATAAGGCAATGGCATTGGTTGAAGACTCGTGCCCGCAAAATTTAAAAACGGAATATACAATTTAAAGTAAGTTATTGAAAATATCATATTACAACAATAATTAAATGTGATGTGTAAGTTATTACCAAAAAATTACATATGACTTAATAATTTTTATAGTTTAATTGTTATATAAGGACTTTAAAACCACGGAATCTCGAAATCAAAATCAATTTTTACCTATTGTTTAAATGTTTTAATTGTATTTAAATGAAATAAATATGACTAATATTGCCTAAACCATCAATGTCGGATCTAAAATTCATAGTGTTTGGATGTTGGTTTATGTAAAATATTTCCAGAAATAAACGGGACTTATAATAATTGTTTTCAACAGCTAAAACTAATACTACTTCGTAGTTCTATTTAATTTACAAAACAAATTCTGCCTTTAGGAGACAAGTGTTCCGGTTCGCTAATAAACTTAAGGTATAGGAATAATTCCGTTTAACGAATTAGGAGTTTCGAGAGCGATCACGTCTGCATGCATCATAAGAATACCTTATGTATCGCCTGTTACTTTTTATTACGTTATAGGTATTTTAGAGGACATTATATTTTTTTTAACGTAGGTTTCTTATATTCTTTGATTTTGTATTGAAGTATTATGTTTTATGTATTAAGTTGTGTCATATATTCCTAAAATTAGATGTATGTATATCATTTGTTGCGCAGAATAAAATATTATTATTACCATTATTTTTTTTTTCTTAATTTTTAAGCTCCTTTCCAGCTCCAGTCCCATTCTGAGGTGCCCGCCTTCACAGTAAAATGTTTTTTTGTCTATTCTTTTCTATTAATTACCATTTTATTATATTATTTTAATATAGACTCATAACTAGAGTTGCTCACTAGTGCCAACCAGATCTGTTGTGTATATATGGACGCTGCCGTCAATACTATTTCGTAGTTCTACATTTGTTTTAAAGATGTTGCCTGCGTCGCGAAAACGACCAATGTTGGACAAAGTTACAGAATTTATAGCAGAAATGCCTGACCTAAATTATGATGGCGTTAAAATTCAATGTGTAGTTTGTAATATCCCTTTAATGTGTTGGTCCAAAAGGGATTGTCTACATCACGTAAATAGTAAACAGCATTCTTCTTCAAAAAATTTCACACGACACTATGACAAATTTAAATTTAATTTATGTGTTACCTTTATTGCATGTAATCTACCGTTTAATTTACTAGACAAAGAAGCATATTTCTTCTTTTGGAATAAATATTCGGAGTGCAAATTACCAAGTCGGGTATCGTTATAAAGAATTGTGCCATCTGCTCGTGAACATGTTGAAAAAAGTATTAAATCAGAGTTGAAAGATAAAAAACTGTGGTTATGTGTGGACGAAATAACAGATCGTAAAAAACATTCTGTGGTTAATAAAATGGTACGTACAATGGAACCACATCAATCGTCATCTTCAATTCTGTAATCCTGAGGTAGACGCTTTAATAGCGCATACAAAAGTAGTGTTTGTCAAATCCCCAAAACGTATTCGCAAATTTCACAGACTGTGCCCCCGTATGCCTGACCCACCAGAACCTATTCTTACACGTTGGGGAACATGGTTACAGGTTACGCGTTTTATTATCATAAATATTTTGAGAATATTAAGAACGTGGTTTTACAATTCGATCCAAAGGAAGCTGCGTCTATCAAGGAAAGCCAGTCAAAATTTCAAGATAGTCAGGTTAAAACGGATTGAAAAACTATTCCGAACAATGACTTCGAACTAGTGGAGGCAATAGAAAAATTACAAAACGCTTCGGTGTCGTTAGTTGAATCTCTGCAAATAGTGCAAGATGTTCATGCACTGCTATGCGCGGTAGAAGACGCAAAAAATGTTTGTGTTCTAGAAAGGTTTGAAGGTGTTTCAGAGAAAGATTCTGATTTTGGTACATTAAGACAAATTTGTGGAGGTGCGTCAACAGAACCGTTAAGTTGTTCCAAAGATTATTTTAATTACGCAAATATAACGTCACTGGATGTAGAACGTTCGTTTTCTGCATATAAACACACTTTTTCCTCACGACGCACTCGGTTTGCCGAAACAACTGTGGAAACATATCTAATGTTGCAGATATTTAACAGACATTATTCACTTTACGATTACAAGGAAGACTCTTAAGACGGTAAGTGTTTGAGCACGTATTATATTTTATTTCTGACCATTTATTTTGTGTATACTTTTATGCGCTCGCCTCTGGCTGTTGGCGCAAATTGAGCAACTCTTGTTATATAACATTAAAAACTCATTTCATTTTGTTGATTTATTTCAAAATTTTCAACTTCTCCTTGATCATGTATTAGTTTCTCTTGATGTAGTCTCATTATTCACTAACATACCATTAAACTTAATTTTACAAACACTATGAATTTTAGATCCAACATAGATGGTTTAAGCAATATTTATTTATATTTATTTCACTTAAATACAATTAAAAAATTTAAACAATAGGTAAAATTGATTTTGATTTCGAGATTTAGTGGTTTTAAAACCTTTATATAACAATTAAACTATAAAAACAATCCAGTCATATGTAATTCTTGGGAAATAATTTAATCACATTTAATTATTGTTGTAATATATTTTCAATAACTTACCTTAAATTGTTTCATATTTAACAATATCAACCTGTATATTTCGTTTTTAAATTTTGCGGGCACGAGTCTTCAACAAATGCCATGGCCTTATGTTTTTTTTATATTGATCAATGTATCGATTTCCTCATTTATTAGTCATAGCTTCTCAGATGGACATCGTAAAAATTTTTAGTTCACAAGTTCGGTCTGTCTATTTAACTCATTGTAAGTTATAATTTAATTATTACTAATTCTTTTGTAGTATTGACCCTGATGAAGCTTTAAATAAAAGCGAAATATTGGTAAAATTTAAAACAGTTATACTTTTCTGAAACCTTGATCGTCATCCTGACAGTTTGAAACCACGTCCTAAATTGTTGAATCATGCAGTTGAGGTATTGCATGATTAAATATTAAATGAATGTCTTAAACGATTACCATTAATACGACAACCCTCACGTACCACCACATCAATTTTATCATAACGTACGCAATTGTAATTCCTTCATGTTTAAAGTTAATTCAGACGTACGATATTCTATATCGCACTGCCAACGCACGATTGATTAAATTATTTAAATCTCCGGAATCTGGCAATTTAATTGACTGAAAATAGATATACACGCAGAACACATATTAGGCACGGTGGATTAATTACGTGCCTTGCTTTCCATGCAGATATTTTGACAGGAGAGTCGCGGCGTAATTAGCTTTTGCGACCTTGAAAATCAGATTTCCTGCTGTCGTGCCGCCCTATCCGACTGACAATACGAGCATTCAGGGAATTCCTGTGACAGTCAACCGTTTCCCTGCAGGAAACTAACGTTCGCCGCTGAAATGTTAATCTGACGCGTTTAGGTAGAGTTGACGCCATTATGGAGCTGCTGCTGCGCACTTTACTGTAGGTGAACAAGGGTTTAAATTAAATACTATATATAGTTTCTTTGCAACCTTAGCTGTTTCAAACAATATGCAGATAGGCGATTAAGTTTTCTTGGAAAATGTGTTATTTTCCATTTAGGAAAATTGAGGTTTTATTGAAAATTAGCTGCCATGGTTTTAAATAAAGAAGGGAATCGATATAAAGGTAACTAACTAAATTTGGGAGCGTACTCGTAAGTGGTGGTAGTGCAGGGCATGGTTCGCATGGGTAATGACTAAAGCTGGCCACGAGCGGTACCGCGCAGTAGCGTAGAGTCGACCAGGCCTCGCGTTCCACTAGAGTTATTCTGCTAATAGAGATGTTTGCTGCCGCAAATAATTTCGCTCATCTTTTAAATAAAAATTAAATAACACGTGCTCAAACACTTACCACTTAAGAGTCCTCCGTGAAATCACAAAGTGAATAATGTCTGTTAAATATCTGCAACATTAGATATGTTTCAACTGATGTTTCGGCAAAACTAGTACGGCATGAGGAAAAATGCGTTTATATGCAGAGAATGAACGTTCTACATCTAGTGACGTAATATTTGCGTAAGTAAAATAATCTTTCAAATAACTTAACGATTCTGTTGACGCACCTTCTCAAATGTCTTCATGTGCCAAAATCAGAATTTTTCTCAAAAACACTTTTTTCTAGAACAGAAACATTTTTTGCGTCTTCAATCGCGCATAGCTGTGCGTGAACATGTTGCACTATTTGTAGAGATTCTTCTAACGGCACCGCAGGATTTTGTAATTTTTCTATTGCATCTGCTAGCCCGAAGTAATTGTCGTGAATGATTTTTAAATCCATTTTAACCTGACTATCTTGAAATTTCGATTCGCTTTTCTGGATAGCGACAGCTTTCTTTGTATCGAATTGTAAAACCACGTTCTTAATATTGTCAAAATATTTATAATAATAAAACGCGGCCTGCAACCATGTTCCCCAACGAGTTAGAATAGGTTTCTGGTGGCTCTGGTATACGGGGGCACAGTCTGTGAAATTCGCGAATACGTTTCGGTGATTTGACAAATACTGCTTTGGTATGCGCTATTAAAGCGTCTACCTCAGGATAACATTTTCTGATACTATCCGCCACAAGATTGAGAGCATGAATTTTACACGTAATGTGTAACAAATTAGCAGAATGCTTTTTAAGAGACCGGCCTACAGAAAGCATGTTTGCAGCACCATCACTCACTAACATCAAGAGTTGGTTTGTTGAAAGTTCAAACTTGTCCAATGTATTTAACACTAACTTTGAAATTACTTCGGCGTACACTGTTGTATTCGTTTGGAGACTAATAGAATTGAAGGTGCCGATTGATGAGGTTCCAATTTGCGTGCCATCACATTAAGAACAGAATGTTTCTTCCGATCTGTTGTTTCGTCGACACATAACCACAATTTTTGATCTTTCAACTCCGATTTTATTTTTTGTTCAATATGTTCGCGCGCAGATGGCACAATTCTTCGTAACGATGTTCGACTTGGTAATTTGCACTCCGAATAGTTATTCCAAAAGCAGATAAATGGTTCCTTGTCTAGTAAATTAAACGGTATATTACATGCGATAAACGTAACGCATAAATTAAATATAAATTTTTCATTGTCTCGTGCGCAATTTCTTTTTGAGACATGCTTTTCACTACGTGTCGTAGACAATGTTGTCTGGACCAACACATTAACGGGATTTTACAGATTACACATTTAATTTTAGCACCTTCATATATTAAATCTGGAATTTCTGCAATAAATTTTCGAAGTTTGTCCGACCGCGGTCGTTTTGCTGACGAAATCATAATTTTTCTAGGACAGATAAACAATTGCGCAAATGACCGGCAGCGAAAATGTCCGTACTGCTCCGCAGACGAAGTAATACTACCGTTCCTCTCGGTCCGAACTGATTCTACGCCGATGCGCGGTACCGCTCGTGGCCAGCCTTAGTAATGACTGTGCGGTAGGTATGGAGTACACAATACATTTAACACGGACGAAAGCAACTTTAATTTAGAATTACGTTCAACCCTACACTAGTGATAGTAGTTAGATGCAAAAAAGTTGAATATGCTGAGCAGTCAGTATCGACTACAACACATAGTTATATCATTCTTCCACTGATACCAGCAGAAGGTTAGCTAATATCTCTGCTATTTAGGGAAAGAAGTCAAGGGGAAAGTTTGATTACCAAGTAGATCGAAGTCTATGTCTGGCAATATTTCGAGATCTGCGGTTTTAATTAATACATTTGTTGTAGCACTTTAATTTCCTAAGCAAGCAAGTATTTTTTAGACATCTTATATACTTGTGAAAGTTCCGCATTTCGGGAAACTAACCTGTGAATTGTTTAGTCAATAGTTTAGAGACGTGTTAACTATCGCAACTATTGCACCTCGTTAAGTACTTGAAAAAGACAAATACAGCAAAGATTCTTCGAAATTTTCAAGATATTTTCATAATGATTGATGAAGATACTTATTATCATGATGTTGCATTGGATACAAATCTTCTTTCAACAATAGTTACGTAAGTTATGCCGAGCAAATAACTTAGCTGTAATTATTCTAAATCATCGCTTTCCATCGCCATTTCATATCGATCTGTTTACAGGAAGCTGAATTAATTTATAGTCACAATAATTCCTTGCTCGTTTAATGCGTAAATTGTAACTTGATTTATATGTATATCTACATGTATACAATTAGAAGATATTCACCTAGAGGTAGTGCTGAAAACTATTCTAGGGTTTCGTAAAATATGCAAAGAGAAAAGATTAAAATCGTCACGAAATTTATATACCCGAAAACTACCTCCTAAGTCGTAACTTATTCCGCAACTATCTCTTAAGCACAGTAATTCAGGAAAGTTTCAAGTTATGTATGAGTATACTCTGAGAATGGTCTTGGATTTTCTTTTCATTTTTCTTCTACTTTTATCCCGCATTCGTGCTTTAAATGTGGCCACGTTTATGTGTTTGTGCCTGTTATCTTTTATTTATATAGGTTGCATACTTTGTCTGCAACGCGTAGTATTCTCAGTTAGATTTTACAGTCAAATATTTTAAAATAAAGTATCAAATGTTTACGTGGGCTTCGATAATTGCAGTTGTCAACTGGGTTACAAAATACTTTTGCTGATTCTTGCAGTTTCTTTAATTTAGTAAGGTCAAACGGTACTTTTTTTAGTTTTAGGGTTTAATAGCGGTTTTCCTTCCCTCATCTCAGCATTGCCAAGTACTACAATGTCCATTAAACTAACTGATTGTTTTGTTTTCAGTATATTTACAAAAATAATTTCTATTAGTTATACAATTTGAAAGAAAATTTTACTGTGAATAAAATGTAATCAATTGATAACGATAATAATTGATTTACATCTATGTTCTATTAACGACTCGATTCTATAAATTAAATACTAATTCTATAAATTTTGTGGAGATAAAAAATAGTATAAGACACACTTTCATAAAACCGACAAAAAAAATTATTATGAGAGGTCAAAAGTGTCAGGTATCAAGGTCTCGATAATTCGATAATCCCGATAACCTCGAACTATCGAAAACTCGAAATACATATATAGAATATTACAAGAGAGAAAAGAAAAATCAACAATAGTAACTTATTCCTTCTACTAATGTAAAAGTAGTAATTTACTTTCATATTCTAATAACAGAAGTATAATTTAGTTCTTTTTGATTTGAAAAAAAAAATAGCTCTTTATTCGAATGTAATGGCTAAATACATTAAAGCGGTGTAATTATGTTTGGTATAGTTTGGGATTGATGTAGATTCCAGAAAAATCGTTGCGTTGCAGTAATTTTTGCTTGCAGCGTGTTAGCCTTGGACTACATACGAGGAACTTAAAAATAACGAGACTCGAACGATCGGGACTCTACTGTATTTGCTTACATTTTTGAATTAATATCCAATTTCAATACTATTTCGACTCTATAATAAGAAGACCAAAAACTCTTTCAATTTTTTCTTTCTGTTTTTTACCATTTCAAAGCAAAGGAAAAACCCGTCAACTCATGTTTAGTATTTTATATGAAAGCTTTAAATACAACATTTTTACATAACATACAATTAGCAACAGTACATATAATGCACCATCTGATGATTTTAAAAGGCAAAGAAGTGACGAATAACAATTTGAACAAGATTTTTATTTTCAAATAGAACTAATTACTATGTTATACCCAAAGATTTGCAAGGAACGTGCGTCATAGGAGCGGGTAGTCAATAAGAAAGTAAAAAAAATATTCCCCAGTTAATAATTTTCTTGATGGCGATTATGATCTTAATGAAAGTGTACACGCAGCTAAACGAAAGCATCGTGATTAATGTTTGATTTCATATAATAATATAAGAACAATATTAGGCCCTTAAAATAAATAGTAAACCGGCTAATATGTTAACTTGCTATTAATTATTACTTATTACCTTTTTAGTTTCTGGAATCCTATTAACTTACATTTACTTTTGCGATAAAAGCAAGCGTTATTCTTATTATAATCTACGGGCCAGGCAATCCAATTACATTGTCTTTTGAGATTCAGATTTAATTTACTAATGTATTTCACGTCGGGCCTCCATTTAATGATGAACACATGATATGCAGGTGTGGTATTATTTATGATGTTATATACATGTAACACGGCTGTTTAATATCTTAATGTATTAGCCTGCATGTTAAGAAGAAGAGGACTAGTAAAACGCTTTTGAATACACATCTCTATTATTACGAAGAGATATATGTAGCAACGTTGGTATTCCATTAATATAAAATTGAACAAAGGCAGAATTATGTTACGTATCGGATGTTAAAGTTATCGACAGCTTATTGGATGTTATAACAGCTAACAAAACATTACAGATATGAAATAAAGCACTTCAAGTAACTAGTGAATTTGGGATGCATATTTGACAGAGAAGAAAAACGTTTTCCAAAAATAAGACTTGAGGCAAATTTCTTTTCCGCCACACTATTAAAAACATTGTGCCATACATCTTTGAGGTCATCCATTACGAGGGTCATATATTTTGAGATACAAGAAAACTACAAGTCTTTTTACGAAAATGATTTTATTTATGTTCAAAATAATCTCCTCCTGCATTAATGCACTTTTGTAACCGAAGTTTTCACAACGTAAAAGCGTGAAGCCAGTCAGCTCTTGGAATGTTCTCAAAAAATAGATGAATTGCTTCATCTATTTCATCCTCCGTCGTGAAACGTCGACCACGTAAATGTTTCTTTAGGTTGAAGAACAACCAGAAATCACATATGGCCAAATCAGGCGAATTGGGTGGATGTTCAATGACTTTTACCTTATTTTCACGTAAAAATTCATGCCTGCTGTGCACTGTGTGACGACGCATTGTCGTGATGCAACATTAACCCGCGAATGTTGGCTGACTCAAGAACTGCAGGTAAACATTTTGTGGTGTACCAGTTTGCTGTGACTGTACGTTGATTTTCCAGCTTCATTGCTTTTACTAATCCGGTACTACGGAAGAAAACTGCGTACATAACTTTCTTGACAGCCCTTTGCCTGTTGGCCATTGTTGGTGTTGGTGCATCTTCGTGGATCCACACGCGGCTCTCCTGGCGGGTAGGAATATCGTAAAATGCGTAAAAGCGTGTGTGGCACCCAACGAGTAACAATTTTTTTCATCCGAAGATGATCATGTAAAATTGAATTTACTGTTGCGGATCCAACACCAAGAGTTGCACCTATCACTTGATAGGTGCACCTTGGATCTTTGTCGATCATACGTCTCACACTCTCAATGTTTCCAGCGGTAACTGAAGAACAGGGCCTACCGGTACGTTCCTCATCACCAAGCGATATCCGTCCTCTTTTAAATTCGCTATACCAGCGAAACACAGTTGCACGTGAAGGACTTTCATCACCAAATGCGAGTTGCAATCGTTCAAGACTTTGTTGTTCACTTAAACCATCCTTAAAATCGTAGTAAATCATTGCGCGTACATGTTCTCTTGACAAGTCCATGTTTCGATGACAAATCGTACCTACCTTGTTTACTCTGACAGCAGCGACTCAACTGATAGTCAGAGTTTACTACTTAAGGATGGTGGTATTTAGAAATGCAGTTTTGCCAGCTCTAACTTCTCTACTTTTGTGGCATCTCAAAATGTATAGCGTGCCCCTCGTATTTGACTTGCTCTTTCTAATACTTGATATAACATTACGAACAGTTCTACCAGTAACGTTGTTTGAACCATGTACGTATCTCTTAGCTTATTTTCTAACTGCACCAGGTTTTCCTATAATTATCTGCAAGTAGTGGCTTTTAAAATACGTTGTAGATAAAAGTCTAATTGTGTTAAATAAACTGACCGCGCAAGAACTATATTTAGCAAATTTGCAATTATGAGCAGTTGTTCTGTCTTGTGCAAAGTAAATCCGTTTGCAATCCATAACCCTTGTAGCGTAACAGAAATAAAATAGATGGGAAGGGGGAAAACAACTACAATCAAAGAAATTGCAGACCTACCTGAATGTAGTTCTCCTGCAATGCCCCGCTAGCATGAACAGGGGTGAGTTCAGGGCTAACTAAACAATATGCACCATTCGTTTGAAGATAGGAAGAATTACCCGTGAAAAACGGCAACGGAAAATAATACCCGTTAGAATAACTTACAGTAAAATGTTCGTTAACAAAAAAAAATTAATTGAAAAATATTCGCAAAACACAAATTACCAAAATTTAGTAAATTTCTAATTAGTATTACGGTAGTAATAAAAGATTTCTAGAATACATCCATACGTTAATCAGAATTACTTAAATAAAATAAGTTGGAATTTAGACAAAATTTTAAAAGGAAACAAATGATTGTGAATCGAAACAATAAATAAAACGGTAAGTCCACTTATATGGGCGCTGTCGCGGTCGAATGGCAGTAATCGATGCTAGTCTTGTCCCCGGGTCGAATAGTACATTTGGACACAACCACGCCGCAAAAGCTCTACTAGCCTTCAGTGGACTTCGGTTTAACAATAAACCAACAAAAAAACCCTCGGTTGGATAGAGGGTTTGCTAACCGATGATCGAAGATTACTATTGGCGTGCCGTCGTAAAAATTTAATTAAATATATTCGACAATGTCGGTGATGGTTATTATAACAAACGAATTAGAACTACTCACGGTATTTAATTATGGTAACTGTGAAAATCTTTGAAATCCTACTTTGCGTAGAGGCTAACCGCCACAGCATACTTTCGCAAAAGTACCTTCATGGTTCACGATCGACATCAGAAAAAAAGCGGTGTTAATTTCTAATCAACGAACATCGTGCATTCTATTATAACGAACTTAGGTAAATTTTGTTACAAAAGAAAGAATCAAAACAAAACAATAAAGGGAAGGAAAGACGTGATGAAATTTGTTGAACCTTTATAATTTAAATTGCCAAAAGTAAATAAACCAAACATTAAATATGTCAATAGAAATTATAAATTCAAAGCATATTAGAACAAACAACCTAACGACATCTATTGTAAACATAAAATAATACTTGACAGTAAGAAATACAATTATGTTGGTAAAATAGAATTTGACACGTTACAACAAGTCATTAATAGAAGTTATAAATTTTGAAGCATAGAAAAGATAACGTAGCGACATGAATTGTAAACACAAAGCAACCCTCGACAGTAAGAAATTCAATTATGTTTACAGAGTTGAATTTCGCACGTTACACCCCACCGTCAGCTAACTAGTCGAATCAGCTAAAAACTAATGTTATTCACTCCTTCAGAGTCTATTCAGGTCATGATTCACTATGTTAAAACTATTCTTGAAGCTAGCAGTAGCTCTTACTGCAGTGGATATGTTTTTTGTCTTTATGGAATCATTTGTATTCGTTATTCTTTATATTTTGAGGTAACGTATTATATTGAAACACTTCACTATAGCCCTTACCATAACACTTCACCAACATTGGACGCACGTTCCGATAGCTAAGTTATCACCTTCAGAAGTAAAACTGAACTGTCCAGTGAAGTGTTGTGGTAAGGTTGGTACTGATAACGATTTGTTTTACTGTTAACGATTTCCATCACCTATAACTTATAGGTATGTTGTGTGTATCATGTGCCTGGAACATGGTAATCATGTGCTTTAACATTTAAAACATTATGTCTGGTTTTGCATCTGATAGGTTTAGGTTCAGAACAGCTCTACAGATTTCGATTCTCAACAAGATCAAAATTCAATAAAAGGTAGTATGCAAGCTAATTATCACTATCGAATATTTCCCTTGCAGAAATATATTTGAAGCAGGTGCTCCGTATCCACTTTATTGAATGTAATTCAATTACATATGTTTATAACTTTCCTTGCAGCGTCGACTAATTCTTTACGCTATTTAATGGTTAATCAGTGATAATAGGGAAATACTGAAATAGACAATAATTTAACAATAAACCTTTATTTCCTTTTAGCATGGGATGTACATTGGGTAACAAATACTTTCTTTAGTGTTACAACAATTAGATTATTTTACGATTTCGTACATTCTAATTTGTCCACTATTAGCCAATCGATTGGACTTGGAAAATTTCACATAGGACACCATAAAGAAACGAGAATAATTCTTCGGCATTTCCCTTAAAAGGACAGTAATGAAACATTTTTTTTTCCTTGATCAGGTCTGACAAGACATTATTATTATTTAGAATCAGACTTACAATGGTATTTTAGAATTAGTTATTATTAACAAATCAATAGGTAATTAATAGATTGTAGGTACACTTATTTATTTTTCAGTAAATTTACTTTAGATACGTTATTCTCTTTAACTATGTACAAAACACAAGTTTATAGATTACTATACACAGAAATCTATTTATTATATTCTCCTCATTTATTTATTAACACACTTTTAAATCTTGCGTCTTCTTGCAAGTTATATTTTCTCATTTTTGTTATGATTTATCACAAAATACCCTTCTCCAAAGTTTATAAAATATACATTTAGTTATCACTACGCTATATATGTATATTGTGTATATATAATTCTTGCTTATTTCAAGATTTTCTTACTTGTTTTGATTCTAGGTTTATTATTATTAGATAAGCGGTTTCCTTTAGTACAAAAGAGTTCTTCGCACTACCGCAGTAAGTAATAGATTTATATCTTTCTATTGTATTACGTCTTCCCTTTTTAGCGATATAGTCCAAAATGCATCATCCACAGGTAGGGTTGTTACTAATGAAAGTTACTAGACATAAAAATGCCTTAAGTATATACAATTATTTTATGTACACCGTTACTTGATTCGTTTTTATCTTCTTTTTAAGGTTATTTTCTTTTATTTTACTTTAAATACGGTATGATTGTAAAATGGTTTTTCACAAGCTCTCCTCTTTCTCTGCTTCCCATGGGGTTACTGTTATACAATCTTTATTGTTACCGTATAATCACTACGAGAAGTACTCCTGCGCTAATCGTGAAGAAGCTCAGTGCCAGCTGGGAGCCTGAAACAATAAAAGAAATGGCATGAAATGTGCATACTCTAGAGAGAGTAAAATTGTAGATAAAGAGACAAGGATAAAAAAGAATGTTCCTCTCAGTTAGGTTTTATTAAAGCAAAACTCTTATTAAGGCAGAATTGTTCAATTCTGAAAACTAACATCTAAAGATTGGTTGGTCACCGAACAATTTGTTCATTTTTGTATTAAATCAAATCAATATTTGACATTTTCTACATTTATTTTGTTACCCTACTAGCGTGGGAGCTGTATTGCAATAACTATGTATATGTACGAGGGTAAGTCAAGTATTATCTACACTTTCGCCAAAACAAGCTTTGAAGGTTATCGTAGTGGCGGCCGCTTGCGCATGGTTTGAGGGGCAGGTACGGCTATGGCACGGCTCCCTGTTACCGGGCTCTAGATGACTGACTGATAATTAAAGCTGGCCACGAGCGGTACCGCGCAGTAGCGTAGAGTCGACCAGGCCTCGCGTTCCACTAGAGTTATTCTGCTAATAGAGATGTTTGCTGCCGCAAATAATTTCGCTCATCTTTTAAATAAAAATTAAATAACACGTGCTCAAACACTTACCATTTTAAGAGTCCTCCGTGAAATCACAAAGTGAATAATGTCTGTTAAATATCTGCAACATTAGATATGTTTCAACTGTTGTTTCGGCAAAACTAGTACGGCATGAGGAAAAAATGCGTTTATATGCAGAGAACGAACGTTTTACATCCAGTGACGTAATATTTGCGTAAGTAAAATAATCTTTCAAATAACTTAACGATTCTGTTGACGCACCTTCACAAATGTGTCTTAATGTGCCAAAATCAGAATTTTTCTCAAAAACACTTTCAAATTTTTCTAGAACAGAAACATTTTTTGCGTCTTCAATCGCGCATAGCTGTGTGCGTGAACATGTTGCACTATTTGTAGAGATTCTTCTAACGGCACCGTAGGATTTTGTAATTTTTCTATTGCATCTGCTAGCCCGAAGTAATTGTCGTGAATGATTTTTAAATCCATTTTAACCTGACTATCTTGAAATTTCGACTGGCTTTTCTGGATAGCGGCAGCTTCCTTTGTATCGAATTGTAAAACCGCGTTCTTAATATTGTCAAAATATTTATAATAAAACGCGGCCTGCAACCATGTTCTCCAACGAGTTAGAATAGGTTCTGGTGGCTCTGGTATACGGGGGCACAGTCTGTGAAATTCGCGAATACGTTTCGGTGATTTGACAAATACTGCTTTGGTATGCGCTATTAAAGCGCCTACCTCAGGATAACATTTTCTGATACTATCCGCCACAAGATTGAGAGCATGAATTTTACACGTAATGTGTAACAAATTAGCAGAATGCTTTTTAAGAGACCGGCCTACAGGAAGCATGTTTGCAGCACCATCACTCACTAACATCAAGAGTTGGTTTGTTGAAAGTTCAAACTTGTCGTTACTGATAATAGATAAAGTAAAATGTTATCGCCAAATCTTAATAATGCAAAATGACCTGTCCAGACACACCATTTTTATAGGTAAATTTTGAATATGTTTGTAATGCATACATAAGTGCTTTGATATATTGTAAAGATATATAAAGCTCTAAAACAGGTGGTTCTAATAACCTCATAAATTATTGAGAATTGTGCACATATGGCCTTTTCCAATAACGAAAAAAAGATGAGTCTGCTTTGCGGAACAAACTTCGCTGCTTTTATAAGCGTTGAATACAAATGTTATTAAATGTTCCACATCATACGAGGTAGAATGTAACATTTCTATTTACTATTTATTATTTATTCCATCTTGCTTTTATTATTAGAATATTCCACGCAAAACAGACAACATTTTCGCTACATACCTCGTTTGAAATCAGATACGAACTTGATAAGTTAAACAAGAATAGAAAATACATATATTCAAGGAGAACCTATATGTAGGTATATTACGGCTAGATATATGGAGAATATGAGAAAGTTTCACGCTCTGTGTTGCAGGTGTTATCTTCGTTGTTTCCTAATGTATTGTACGTACACAATAATCGTATTCCTGTTAATAGATAATTTATAACCAAAAAGAATTTGTTCCGTTCCTGATGAACAATTCAGCTTTTGCGTCGCAATGTCAACTGTTTTTCAAATTCTCCGACTATCTGGGGTTATCAGGGATGCGTTGGAGCGCTCTTTCTGGATTTTACAAGGACTTTCGACACGGTCTGGCATAACGACATCATCTTTAAGATAAGGAAACTGGGTTTCAGTGTGGAGTTGACGCGGCTGATATCATATCTTTCGGGGTGACCTTTATGTTGAGATGCGGGGGTGAACTCTCCACTCCTTGGCACGTTACCTCCGGTGTGCCACAGGGATCCCTGTTATGACCATACTTGTTTATAATATACACTAGTGACGTTCCGAGGCATCCAGCAGCACAGGTGGCTATGTATACTGATGCTACGGTTGTTTGCAGCCGTAATGGGACTATTGTGACTGGGAACCTACGTGCGATGGACAATTTGTTGGGTAGGGTTGACACCTGGAGGCTGAAGATCAACGATAAAAAATCGGTTGCAGTCAGGTTCACGAGAAAGGGGTGGCTTCCGGCGGATAGTATTTTTATCAATGGAGTTCACTTGCCATGGTAATCTAGTGTGTAACCTTTGACCAAAAGCTGGCCTAGAAGAACCACTTCGACGCCAAATATACAAGCGCCATGGAAAATGCAATCTCATTGCAAGCGCAGTCCGCTTTCTATGGAGACGACATTATTGATTTGCAAGCAGTGTCTGAGCCTCACTTTAATGTATTGACGTGGTGTGCAGCCGCTAATAGTCATATCCAGCGACTGGAACCACTGCAAAACAAAGTCTTTAGAACGAGCGCGCCGACCCGATACTTTGGGAGGAATGCGTAATTGGCCTAGCAAGACCTTAACATTCCAACCTTGGTCGACTATTCCAGGCAGCTAACGGTGGAATCATTGCACCGTGCGGAGGAATCTAAGGACCCGCTAGTGAAAGAAGTCGTGGATCCACAAGATCGGCCACCTCTGAGGAGCCACGTCGTGCGCATTGGAGACAGATTGGACCTTGGGGATAATTGAACCTAGAGAGCATTAGGAGATCCGTTACGGACCCCTAAGCAGCGCGCAGTGAACTGCTACCTAGAGCTCATATAGCCTATAGCCGAATGCCTGACTCTGGCACGAGGAAGTGATATTTGTTTGTATTATACTTAAGGCTTAATTTTAAATAAAAAAGGAAATCTTTGGGTCAAGTAAATGGCTATTATATATTTCGTCAATTGGTATAGTAGATTATCGTTTATACCTACTCAACCGCTGTTGCCGCTGTATGCTCCGCGACAATTATTTTTAACGATCGTAATAGAGTCGATGCCGATTCAAGAGCAGATCCTTTCAACCTTGTTCGACAATTACGTGCGACATTTCTTGTACACGACAAATATTAGTAGAGATTCGAGAACCGGGCCCCTGTACATATTACACGAGTAGAATGATTATGGTTTACCTTCTCGTATATATCCTGATGAAAGTAGCGAGACAGTATCACGCGGCATATTTATATAAATCAGCAATTGAAAGATTCTGCCTTGTGTGAAACAAATCATTTCTAGGTATTCGAGCTCCAGCCACATTTCGCAATACGGATTTCTATGCAGATGCTAGTTTATTTTTTAAATAAGTAGATACAACTCCGTAGATAGCTATTTATAATTCAAAAGAGACTCAATCAACGTGTAGTAAATTGTCTACATTGTTTTTAAAGTAAGTATGTCATTTATGTGGGAACAATCTCAGTCTGCACAAATTGCCAATGTGTCTTCCATATGAAGTGGTTATTTGTTGTAATACTACCATACTTGTAACAGTAAACAGTCCCTATAGTACGTTACGACAAGAACAATTCGATGTATGAGATCGCTTTTTCTTGAATTGGGGAGAATGGAGGGGTGGAGAGGAGAGAAAACCGAAAACATTAGTCTGGTACACAGATGGGTCCAAAACGGGCACTACTTCTGGCGTTGGTGTATATGAGGAAAACCAGGGATACAAAGTATGTGTACCACTTGGGCGATACACCAGGGTATTTCTGAAAACTGAAATATATGCTATACAAACCTGCGCGTGGGAGAGTCTGCGTCGGCGACCGCAGGGTGAGATGATTTGCATTCACTCTGACAGTCAGGCAGCCTTAAAGGCACTAGCATCTTATCATACAACCTCCAAACTAGTATGGGAGTGCCTGCAAACCCTAATGGTTCTGTCTAAACACAACAAGGTCACACTGGTATGGGTGAAATTGCAGACCAGCTAGCGAAGGAAGGCTCAAAAATGAGTTATATAGGCCCTGAAACGGGTCTAGGTATTACCAAGAGTGCACTGCGTGGTGCAATTAATGAGTGGATCGTAACACAACACCAATTAAATTGGAAACATGCAGCTGGACAAAAGCACAGCAAATGGATGATGGGAAGACCGTCGCAACATCTGACTGCTGACCTGCTTGAATTAAGCAAGATACAGCTTAGGGCAGCAACATGTCTATTAACAGGACATGGCTGTTTGATGAGCCACTTACATAAGATGGGGATGAACCCTTATGTAGACTTTGAGGAGGAGGAAACAGCCCCTCACATTATTTTCGAATGTGCAGCGCAAGGTCAACGCAGATTCGCTATGCGAAGCACAATTGAACTACCAATGGAGAAAGATTTACTACATAGGCTCTTAAACCTGATTGCGGGAACTAACCTGTTCAAGTAAAACAAAACCGAAGTAGGAATAATACAATAGGCTATTAAGCTTCAGTGTTAGGGATGTAAAGACCAGCCCTGCTTTGGTAGGAAAATCAATCAATCAATCAATCAATCAATGAGATCGCTTGATTTGATAGTTAACAGAATATTTCACATAGAATGAATGTCTGTTGTTTGTGATAGAAAAATCCATAAAATAGTTACCCCTAATTACACATCTTCAATGAATTCAATTTCAACTGCTTGAACCTAAAGTGCTGTTGTCGGTCCCCACCATCCCATCTTTTATATAAACTTGAAAATTGGACCGGTGTACTCTGCTACACACCCAGCGCCAATCAACATCCTTTTAATTTAACGTTTTGGGCCGACATCGCTAAAACGTCAAAATTTATCATCGGTCGTTTATAATCAATAACTTGATAATGGCTTCGGCTGCAATAAGCAATTAATTTTTTAGCAGTCAATCTTCGCGCTTCCGTTCTCCATTTCCGATTTCTATGGCTAATTCGCCATTGTAATTAATTCCAGATCAGCGACGATAATAACAGTTTGCATTGCAATGGCAGCCATAATTTCGAATGGCCTCTATCAGATTACGGAATGGCAATTAATTCGAGTTAACCGATTATTTGTCATGCGTGAACGCTGCTGTTGCTGCCGGCCTGGCATCATCACTGGCGAGATTAGAAATCAGTATGTTCGCGGCGAATATCTCTCTGACTTATTGCTAATCGGATTTTGGAATGAAGGAGTGGAGTATACATAAGAAGAGAAGTCTAAACAACATTCATCTACAATAATATTTGGCGTTGAGCATTGTTTATTGTAGCGTAATGGAAATACAAATTGTGATAATTATAAGTTAAAGACGAAAAGAAATTAAAACACTTAAAATCATTTAAACTCCTCTAGGAAGCCGTAGTGTATACACTTGTAGCTTACATATGCTTAAACCACTAGTTCATACAAACGCATAAAATAAAAGCAACCGATCATTAAGATGTAGAACCTTATCTTAAACCATTGACAGCTTCAGACGAAGAAACGGTGACAAAAATGCAAAGAACAGAATAAAATAAAGGAAGTTGGGGACAATTTATATATACACAATTTTCTGTTTTCTTCATTTTTAATCACTCCCTTTCACAATAACCAAACTTGTTTAAAGAATTATTTTCTCAGTAAAAATAAAAATAAGGTCTTAGTAAGGTATAGTTGAGTGTATTAGGCACACTATATATTTTATTTATAAAGCTTCAAATCCAGAAAACTATTACAATTAACGAAAAAATTAACCAGTGATAGAAATCGACAAGAAAATAAAATAAGATAAACTCTACTATGGTTACAAACATACGGTGTTTACAAAAGAAAATGTTAAATTCCCAAAGTATTTTCAAGCGGTGTAACGATATGTGTTGGTATTCGGCTTTAAACGTTTTCTAAGACAAATTATTAGATATTTACAACGGGAGAAACGGTAGAAGACAAAATACGGACTTCAAGGTTTTCTAACGGTGTTCTTGTTCTCGTCGGCGCTACTAAAACAGCTGAAGTATGGGCACGGTAAGAAATATTCCACAGTTGCCTATATATGTCAACTGCCTATGGGATACTTCGCGGACTCTAAAGAAATATTCAACAGTTGCTTGCTTTAAGCCGACTGCCTGCGTCTTTAAAGCGCCAACTTGCCACGCAGAAGTTCTCCCAAATGAAAATCTAAGGGGTTTATATACCTAAATTTTGCGTGACGTTTCACTTCTTGCTCATGGCGTACCGCAATGATTCGTCACAATATATATTGTAATGTTTAAACGAGGGAAAAATTGGAAAAAAAATATTGTTAGAAATTAATTAATTAATTGTAGGTACGGTCTGTAGGTCCAGGAGTGTCCCTAGACATTCTTTCGGCAATTTAAATGAAAATTGCCGTCAACCAATGAAGTTCTATGAGTATTAAGTCTGAATAAGAAAACTAATCCGGAATTGTGACGTATCAATACAAACTCTATGTTTATATGTTACGTACTGGAACCCTGCGTATTTTTAAACCAACAAACTTTACTTTTACTTCGTATTTATGGTGGAATTGAACACAGCCAAATACGTGTTGCCTGAATGGACATTTGGACTAAAAGTGAGAAATCGATTAGCGTCCCTTCAGTTTTTTGTTTCATTCGCGATAGCGATTGTTTGATGACGGCTAATTTGGATATTTAGACATTTTGAAGTATAATTTGATAATAAATTTCGATTGACTTTCGTTGTTCTAAAACTTGATGAACGACATTTAATTAAAAAATTATGCTATAGACAGAATTGGATTTATGCTGTAAATTGTTGTTGGAAAGTATTCAACTAAATTGAAGAATTAGCATCTGAAGAAAATGAACAAAAGACAAGCTATTTCAACGACGATCATGGTGGAACGGATCCACCATGATCGTCGTTGACTGGAGATAACATTATCTCCTAATTCGAAAGTGTAATTAAGTTGCTGATAACACCAAAAGTTAGTTCACAAAAAATATAAATCGAATTGTTTTTTTCTAAAACTGCTCTTGTCGTTCGACGGAGGATACTTGAACACCTCACTGTATACACTTTTTCTACACAGTTTCTATTGGCCCTGCTATATGTTATAATAATAATCTTTATTTCACTATTACATACATAATAATAAAGAAAAAGAGACAAAAAAAAGGCTTACATGTAAATGAAAATTACAGGGTGGAGTTCAGGTGACAACATTTGGGTGTCATCATCTGCTCTTGCACTCAACCCTGAATGACATACACATTAATTGCTGTGAAAAAGATAAATCAAGTTCTGGAAATACTAATAATAGTAACAGACTTAAGTAAAGAAGAAATAATACACATGAAGAAATGCTTAGTAACAAAACCAAAAATAATGCTAATGGTGGAATCATTCCCGGCAAAAACAATGCGAGCAGAGAAAAAAAAGCACTAACACACGGGCGTGTTTCTGCCTACCCGGCGTCATCAGCGTGGTCACGAGTACTCCCTATTCCGCTGTCTGCATTGTCTCTACCTTTCTGATTATGCCCCCAATGTCCACAACCGTAGTGAAAATATTTCCCGGCGCCCTCTAGCGCCAAGAAACACATGCCGTCCTAAACCGTGGTGACACACACCGGGTACAGATGCCCGCCATCTATCGGGCAGCTCATGGGCTGCTGAACACAATGTGTCGTTGCGCGCGGCAACTGCAAGTACAAATGATCCCTCAGGCTCACCATGATGTATAAAAATACACATGAAAAAATGCCTAGTAACAGAAACCAAAAATAATGCTAATATAGCTCATGGTATTGGTGGAATCATTCCCGGACCAGGAGCTGCTCGATAGGCATCTGTACTCCGGTGTATGTTGTCACTGTCTAGGACGGCATGATTGTATTTCTTGGCGCTAGAGGGCGGCGGGAGAAATTTTTAGTGCAGTTGTGGACATTAAGGACATAAACTGAGAGGTAGAGACAATGCAGACAGCAGAATAGGGAGTGCTCGTAACCACGCTGATGAAGCTGGGTAGGCAGAAACTTGTCCGTGTGCTAGTGCTTTCTTTTTTCTACTCGCATTGTTTTTGCTGGGAAATTAAACCAAAAATAAAAAGTTGCAAAATGTTAGTTGTAACACCGAGAAGTAAGTAAGAGGCATTTCATATTGATTCGCAAGGCAGAGGTAGAGCTAAATGACTCCGGAATAGTGTTATATATTATATACACGTTGGCTTAGGTCACATCGGGGCGCGAGATATATTGTACGTAGCGCCAAATGGCATACTTGCATTTATCACGAACAGCTTCAAATCTTTTTAACGCCCCCCCCCCCCCCTCCTTCCAGCGGGGGGTGAGAGAAGTGAAGGTTTATCCGTTGGTTGAAAGGGGCGAACCTTGCTCTAGCCGGCAAATTGCAGACGAAATGGGTGTTAGTAGAAGTACTGTGAAACATATCTTTAAACGCAACTAATACAAAAGTTATAAAGTTCAAAAAAGCCAGGAGATTTTTCCCGAGGACAATTTTGTAAGAATGGAGTTTTGTGCATCCGTGAGGGAAAGGAATAACGAAGACTAATATTTTATTAAAAATATTCTCTTTTCCGACGAGTCCTCTTTTCCACGTCATGGCAAGCATGATCCCTCAGTCGTGCGATATTGGTCTCGAGAAAATCAACATCTGGTTCGTAATGTAAGAACTCAGTACCCTGAAAAATTTAAAGTTTGGGCGGGTGATAACATTATAGGGCCATTTGTTATCGACGGCAACTTGAACGGAGTGAAATATTTGGATTTGCTGCGAACGCAAATTATTTGATTATGATTTTGATGGAATTTGGTTTATGCAAGACGGTTGTCCCGCGCATAACACCAGATTAGTAATTGTGTTTTTAGAAAACACCTTTCCTAATCGTGTTATTGCCGGGAAGGGTGCGATAAAATGGCCACCTCGATCACTCGACCTCAATCCCTGCAATTTTTTTCTGTGCAACAGTTGCAAGTAGAACTGAGAATTCTCGCAACAATAACCCCTAGAAATCTTGAGGCAGTGAAGCAGGAGTTTTACGAGACTCGGCTATTGTTTGGCAACGGAGGGGAGTATTTTCGAACCCTACTGCTACTAGAGAGATCGCTCAGTGAGACTCAAGTGCGCTGTTGCCATTCACAAAGCAATCCCCCGTTCATATTTGGACAAACGTGTATATGGAATATGAAAATGATCTTTCGTAATGGGCGAAGCGATGCAGCGGTGGTGTGATTAAACCTTTATCCCGAATATTTAAACAGTGAACATCTAACCAAAAATTAATGCTAATATAGCTCATGGTATTGGTGGAATCATTTCCGGCAAAAACAATGTAGCAGAGAAAATAGCGCTAACACACGAACATGTCTCTGCCTACCCGGCGTCATCAGTGTAGTTCTGAGCACAGTTTTCTGCTGCTACAATTGCGTTTGCCTCTCGGTTTATGCTGCTAATCTCCAAAACAGCACTGGATATGTCTTTCGGCGACAACTATCGCTAAGAGACACAGTCACGCCGTCCCAGAGGGTAGGAAGACAAACCGGAGTGTGGATATCCACCACCTATCGGGCAGCTCCTGGGCTGCCCAACGCAAGGGGGCGTTGTGCTTAGGCACAGCGACATCTATACGTGCAAATGATCCCTCAGGCTTACCATGATGTATAAATATACACGTGGAAAGAATGTCTAGTAACAATAACCAAAAATTAATGCTAATATAGCTCATGGTATTGTGTGTGAACATCTATCCTGCACGATATTTTGCTAAAAGGGTAGAGTGGACTTTTACTGGTTATGATTTTGCGTTAAAGGCAAGCTGGCTGCGATTCAGGTAATTTATGACTGATGCGCTCGTATTTACCAAAGATAAACCTCGGGCAGGCGATTTTGCACCTGTTTTGGATCTGATTGCGATAACGAACGTTGATAGCAGAACCATGGATGACCTGCCATGGATTTGATTTTCTATGACAAATAAAGACGGTGTGGATAGAGAACTTCTAAATTAGAATATGTACGCTGAATATATTGCGATACATGTCTCCTATACGTAAACTGATTATCCACAATCAACCCCAGATTTCTCACACTCTCAATCAACTGAATATGATTAGAGATTGGAAGAGTAAATTTGATTGTATTCATGTATGCTCATAGAGTAAGCAAGTACAAGTAAGGTGCATTATATAAATATGTAATAGTGTATTACGTAAATACGTAATACACTATTTATTTAGTAATTGCATAAGGCCATACGAATAGTTAATAAATGAAATACAACTGAAGTTATCAATACGTTTTACGTTCTACATCCTGTATCTATTATTCAACTTTAATATTAATACAGTACTATTTCTTCGGTTTATTTTCCCAGGGCTGCTGCCGCGCCGGGTTCGAATAAATTCCCAGCGTTGTACACTTAATGTAACTCATATTATGAAAGCGCGCTATACACTGACTCGGTTTTAAATTCTGTATAGCATCGCTGCGAGGGCGCTCCGAAAGCCATTACACACAACTGAACTATTACGATCTTAATTACAAACAAAATCCACGCTGAATTACAACTAAATGCAACGTTCTTGCAATGCATTTCAGACACAATTTAAATTAAATCTCCTAAAGTGATACTACGCTCGTCCCGCTGCTTTCCTTGTTTGTTGGCGAAATAAAACTTTCGAGGCGTTACAACTACACCAAGGCAGCTTTAAGGCAATAAATTCTTCTAGATATAAATAATAGTTGGGAAATTAGATAAAAAATACATTTTCATTTTCGAATTATTTTAAGATAAAATGTAATTATCAAAAACATTATAAATATGTAGGTTACTATTATACTTTTCTTATCTAATTTTTCGAAATAACTTCGAACGTTCTTTATAGCATTCATCAATCTTGCAAAACTTTTTGTGTGCGTTGGAAAACTTACGCGCCTACCGAATGAAGACGCTTTTAAAAATATACTTTCTCCCCGATCTCTGAAGGCAGCCTTATTAAAAAAAGAACCCCGGTTCGCAATCTTGCTAGACAGTTTTGAACTTCCTTTACGCATCCGACTTTTCACAAAATGTGTCAATACGTTGAAGATTTCGTTCGTATGAAAGCTATATAAGAAAAATATTCTGACACGGCAGGCACTGTCTGGTACAGATTCGATGTATTTACTCCCCCTTCGACGCATTTGATAAATAAGGAAAATATTGAAATAGACATAGGGTGCGCTATTTTTGATTTGAAGCCGGAGTTTTAATGGTTAATGTTATTAAAAAAATTGAAATCGCTGGTATTTATTAGCAAACAGTTGTCAAATACGTTTTATTGGAAAATTATTAATATCCAGTGTATAATTTCTACATTACAGCTTCTAGACATAAAATAAATGGTAAGTTGGTATTCTAAAGCAGTGGTTTTTAATCTTTTCAGAATCACGGGAATACTTTCAATTTTACAAGATCTTTGCGGAACACAGTCGTATGCATATATTTTTTATATTGCATAATACATATATTAAAAATCACATACATAACAGTTCTATATAATATGTGGTCTTAAATGTAGAAGAGCTACTCCCATTTCATGTAGGTAATGTTTTTGAGGCAAGTGATTCTCGGTGTAAAAAATAGTGTGTAGATATATCAGAATTTTTCTTCTTCGCAAAAGTAATAAATACCTTAATGGAACCAACCACTTACACAGCACCATCGGTACCGATCCTACACATTGGTCCCATGTTATGTCAAATTTATCCAAATTTGACGAAATGAAATCAAAAATATCCTGTTCTATTGTGAGATCGGTAGGTTGTCTGTAGCATAAAAAATGATTCACCATTTTTCTGCAATAAATTCTCTTATTGTGTCCAACTTTGGTCGTTTTCGTGACGTAGGAAACATTTTCAAAACAAACGTAGAACTACGATATAGTATACGACAGCGTAGATGCATACACAACAGATCGGCTTTCGAGTCGCAGTTATACTGACGCTTATACCGAATTGTCCCGGCCGTGTTTATTTTGTGTAAACTTTTATGCGTCAGCCACTGGCTTGCAGCGCAGTTTGCGTTGCTCTACTGGTCAATCACCAACAGATGTAATGTAATGTCTAGTTCACTAAGCTATCTGCCTCTGATCGACCTTCGAGCTTGCAACTCTCCTAGAGTAAAGTCTTCTCAAAATTTGCCGAATGCTTGAAGGGGTGAACACATACCTACGAACGTAGGTGCAATATCGTTACAACCGGTCAATGCTACCCTGTAAATGTCGAAAGCTGTTGTAGATGCGTATAACATACATAGTACATGGAATAGCTATTGTTATTCTTTCAAACATTATAATGATAAGAACACTGCATAATTTGTGGTAGTTCAATATAGAATATTTTAATTATTCAAATAATTGTTGTAATTTGTGTAATCTAATGTAGTAACTACTAACATTCACTTGCACAATTGTTGAAAAATAAACATGTTTATTGTAGCAAACATTGTAAATTTCGCGCCACTGTTGCTTCCTACAACATTGTTTCCACTAATTGCTATTTGCAATGGTATTTGCTAAAATTGTAGAAGTTATTCTAACATTTTTTGTGTAAGTATTATACCGCAGTTGTATCGTTGATGCTTATTTAATAAAAGGGCGTATTATTTTTATACGAATACTTTATTATTCCACATTACTATACAAAAGTTGACTACAATGATATTGTGTAGAGTGTAGTCCATAGATAAAGGATTGATATTAGTATATAGATGCGAATTTGTACCTACCACTGCCGTAAAGTAACAACACTAGCGCTACTAGTGGTGAGGGAGAGTAACTAACGTAAACAGAGACAAATTCCAATAGGATAAAAAATCCTAAAATAATTTTACCAATTTAAAGGAATGTTAATAATAAAAGAACATGTAATGAACTAGCATTTTATTAATTCATAATTTTTACAGATTTTAATTTCGTTCTGAATTTTTTACGTTTACAGATGAAAGCAAATTTATTCTTCTTGGGAAATCTGCAATAACATATGAGGCGTGTTTTTAAAGTAAGTATCGTTTTGAAATTCTGCTACCGTGAGCGCTGCGGCGGCTTTCTACGCTTGCGCGCTGTGTACCTACATCTGTTGTCAAGCCACAGACGCCATTACAGAAAGATTCGACCGTGTTTACGTTTGTTTGACACTATTTAAAATGTCTCCGCCGATCGAGAATCCCGCCGACTGTGAAATACGCGCTGTGATTCGTTTTCTTAGTTAAAGGCATTAAATCGGCCGACATTCATCGTCAGATCTGTGACGTGTACGAAGAAGACATTGTGAGTGATGGAATGGTACGGAAATGGGTGAGAGCTTTTAAAGATGGCCGCACGAATGTCCATGAGGAGGAACGAAGTGGGCGACCTTCTGCCATTACTGAAGATTTGGTTCAGAAAGTTGACGAAAAAGTGAAAGAGAACAGACGCTTTACGATTTCATCGTTATCTGATGAGTTTCCTCAAGTTTCCAGAAGGGTTCCCTATGAAGTTGTGACCAGTGGTTGTTAAATCAGGCGGCAGACTTCTATGACGATGGGATTCTAAAGCTGATGGTACGATACGATAAATGCCTCAATATTGGTAGAAATTATGTAGAAAAGTAGAATAAGGTATAGGCTTTCATGTAAAAATAAAATTGTTAAGAAAAGTTTACTTGTTTTTGTTTTATTTAAAAACACGCCTCGTATTTACATGAAATTGATTCATAGTGGTTCTTAATATTATTTGAAAAAAAATTATTTCTTTATTAATTTTAAAACTCCAGTAGTATGATACACATAAATAAAGCAATTTGTATTAACCTTTACGTCCACGAGGTGTTCTTGCTGATTCCAAACTATTTCCATTTCCAGATCCAACAGCTATCTCCAGCCTCATATTATTTAAACTCCCTTCTGCAGGTAACAAAGCTTCGGTCATTGTATTAACTGTAGCTGAAGCTGATACATGAACAGATAACGAAACTTTATCTACGTATACATGATTGATCTCATGTATATATCTATAACGTTATTCATGTAAAAGGCATATATACATATATAAATTTTAATATTAGTTTACCCGGACAATACAAATTTGGGATACAACCTCATTTTATATTTGTCATCAGCTGAGAAATGCTTGTCGCACACACGATAATTCTTTCTTTTATCATATAGGATGTTCCTCCCTATAGGTTGGAACCGTTTTGAAAATAGCTAAGAAGAAACAAGAATTATTATGTCAGTTTGATACGAGATACATTTACAAATTTCTTTACGAATTATAATGAATAAACGTTTACTTAGTGTATACCTACCTCAGGATCCTTAGACAAAACATGCATTTTGGTGGATTTTGCAGTTTTGGTACAGTTCACCACACAATATTTTCCGTCATCCATACCTGCTAAAATTATTTACAACAGAAAGAAATACTAGACAATATGGAATGTTCTAACCCTTAATTAAGATGAATATCTCAAAAAAACTATATTAATGAAGCTACAGCCCTAGAATTAATCAAAAAGTTAACGTAAACGATCCTAGATTTAACCAACAAATATGAAATATACGTATTAAATTAAAGACAAAACCAACGGAAATATTTAAAAATAAGAAAAGGGAATAATATACAAATCTACTGCGCAGACGTAATGATTAAATTTGGGTCTTTGGCGCCACGAGTGGTGAGAGAGCAAATTACGTGAAATTTACATTTAAAAAGAATATAGAGCGCCAGGCATGGTGAGTCTATACAATATCATCACATCAACGACAGTAACTATTAACTATGTCGCCGCTTACAATATCAACTTACTAAAATACCTTTTTCTTACAGTATACTGTGTTACGAGTACTACCCTTACAGCAATGGTCATGTTTTATGATAAAGTAACACCAAATTCTCTCGGAAGTATAAAGTTCAGCTTATAAAAACATTCGAAGCTCGTAAAAATTTTGAAAAAACTGAACAGAAAAAATAGGGAAATTCTTCTTGTAGTAAAATAGTGTAAGATTTGAATATTTGTTGTAGCCTCTGACTTGCATTTGTAGTTACAATGAATACATATACATATTTCACAAAGCGTGACTGTCAAGTATTCAAATAATCTACAATTTTGCATTCTACTTACACAGGAAAGTATTGCAAAATTTAAACAGTAGTAAGTAGGAAAGGCAGTTAAAAATGTTTTATTAGCATTTAATAATTCTCAATTAAAATTGTTTAGTGGGACACTAAAACTGAACTGAAAATCTCTAACAACCATGTAACTCTAACAATAACCGTATGTTCAAACCAACGCGAATGTACATATATTAATTGTAAATGAGAATGTAAACTTTAGAAACATTCTCCTACATCTTGTAATATTTTAATGTACTTTGGATTTTTGCTTTATTTGCCCGCCGAAGTTTTTTTTGTGCAAAAGAAGCGAAAAGGAAAAATCTGTCGAACGTCGGGCAAGTGGCCATTATAGGAAAAGGGGAAATAGAGTAACGATGTGGGAGTTTAAGTTAACTTCAAGTTTGTAAAAGCTCGTACCGTCGTTCTACCCGTTCCCTGATAGCGGTGAGCGTCGCTTCTCTAAAAGTCCGCCAGCGTACCGCTAGAAGTATTGGCTCATTCCCCGCGGGAAATCATCTCCATTTTTGTCTTCTGAGTGCGATTCTTATGGCGAATGAATACAGTAATTGAATTTCTTTGACGCAGCCAGCCAGACCACCCATCGCTCTCTTTACTATAGCTACAACGCAAGGCGTACTCAAAATGAGCAAGTTCGGGCGCAACACGAATGTTGATAATTTTACGTTTGGGGAAATCTAAATGGGAAAATAGAATTTTTTGACAGAATGTTAGTCAATTCGCAGCATTTGCAGATCGTCGATGATTTGTTAGAGGAATAGAAAATAGGGGACTGAGAAGGTTCTTTTTGATATTAATAGGAATATTTCAACTATACAATAACACCTCAGTTTAATGTTATTTGAGATGTGTGTTATTGTCACATATTATTGCAAGCATATTGCCATGTACTTTTCAATATTTTGCAACAATCTCGCTGTAACTACATCGAAAGTATTGGTTTCTTCATCCTCTTCCTTATTAAAAATAGACAATCTAAAAAAGAGAGGACTGTACAAACTAACTTGTGATAGCTGCCAATGTAATTACGTTGGCAGGACATATAGAAATTTTGAGACTAGAATTAAAAAACACCTACGTTGTACACAACCTAAGAGCACCGGATTATCCCACTTCGCTAATCATCGAGTCGAAACTGGTCACCAATTTAATGTCAACGACAATTTCGAAATTTTACATTTAGCTAATAAGGGGTACTACCTTAACAACCTAGAAGCCCTTGAAATTTTGGGTCAGCAGACATCGAACAGAGATCGCTCATTAAATGGACAGTTAAACTTTGATGCTACACCTATGTTTGAGATCTTGTTCAATAGATGACGTCCTATGCAGTTTTTCGGCATCTAATTTCCCAATTCTTCCCGTTTCCTTTCTTACTCCAGAGAGGACACTGCATTAATAACAGTAAATTCAAATATATTCATAATAACCTTTTGGATACTTAACATTACAATAATATATAAAAAATTTACCGGTTTATTCATATCACAGGTAGATGGAGTAAGATAGGACACTACATATTGATTCTTTTATCATTTTATTATCACATTGACTTTTTTAATATGTTGTGTACGTCCCGATTTACAAGATTTTAAATTTCATTTACTCTAATAACCTATCACACTAGGCCAACAACTGTTGATATATAGAATGTGTAGTTTTTATTTTTATTTACTAATTTGACAATTTCCTACTACTACTTTCAACTGTAAGTACAATTGTTTCTATTACGTTCTCAACATGCAGTGAAAAAATCAGGAAGAATTTGTACATTTACTATCTCTAAAAAGAACTGCTTTGGAACCTTTATTTTGGTATTTAGTACGGAGTCCTTCTTCTTGGTTTTCTTGTCTGTATCGTGAATGAACCCTGTGTGTTGGAATATGCTTTATATACATTTTTAAAATAATTAAAGAATATATAAAATTAACTTAAATTTCATTTTTTATAATTGTTTACATAAATTGTGATGTATTCTTTGTTGTCAAATTACTACCTATTAATGATGTAAATCTACTACATAACATTTTTCCGGATTCTTTCAGCGAGCCTGAAGATGGGACATTAGTCCCGAAACCGGTCGCTCTTTCCTATTAAATTGAGTTATTGTGAGAAAGTGGACTTTTCATTTCTTCCAACTCCATTGAAATACAAGCATTTATGTTAACCAATTCTAATATCAATAAGGGTAATAATAAGTAAGATGTATATCAGCGCTCTGTAACCTTTTTTATCTTGCGACACATAAAATACGAAAGGAACCTATGCCGAAATATATTCGCAGGTTTCCTCAAATACGACTAATTTTTTGTGCTTTCAAAATTTTATTCTAACATTATCAAACGCGAATTAAATTTCAGGTGGTGGATGTCGGTTCTGGTTCCTCCCTGCACGCATTTTTTCCACTCTCTTCTGTTTTTTGTCATTATTTTCATTTCTTCCAAAGTCTTTCCCTTTCTTTTCCCCATTTCCTTCTGCCTCCATCGTTGCTATATGTCCGTACCAATTTAGTTGTTTCGAAATGTAGTATCGAAAAAACAGAGCTCTTCGTCATTAGCACACCATCGCTAATGACCGGCCATAAGATAAATTTTGACGAAACGATAATAAGCCAGAAGCGAAGGCTTGCCGATTAGAATCATTAAAGAAGTCATAGAAATAGAGAAGCGCCCTGACAATCTTAATAAACGCGACGACCAACAACGTTTACCGTCAGCATGGAAATCAGCACTAAGCAACATACGTACAAGAACCAAATTTACGGTCACCGATACAATACAGCGACAAGCGAGCAGCACCAGCAACAGTCAATCAACGACCGCCACCAGCAAACCCCCCACTACCACCCATGGGTGAGCACTGATTGGTGCCACAGCAGCCGAGCCATCGGTCAGCAGAACGTATAAAACAGACACACACAACGGCAAGAGATCGTCTAAGAGGAAAATGAGTGAGATCTCATTGAAACATCGACCGAGAAATCCTACTCACAACAGAAGACAGAACACGCGGATCCAAACCCGGAACAGCTATAGTGCATATACCTGCATCTGGAACTGTATAGTTTATTTCAAATTATAAGAATATAACTTTGAACGGCTTAAATGCTGTTATTGCACCACCTGCGATAATAACTACCGGGATACGCAAACAAACTGCTGAGGACCGTAATTACAAAATTTAAGTGAATTGAATAGAAATGGAATTATGATTTGCGATATGCGTAACTACCTGTTTGTACATTTAAATCTCATTTAATATGTAAATTCTTTAATTACTTGTAACATCGAATTGCTTACTATGTAAATTTATACTGTTTGTAAAATATATATACATAAACATATAATTATCTTATAGGGCCGTAATATATAGTTAATACGGCCCCTAGATTCAATATGCATTGCCAGGTTATTATCATCACAGAAGGTGCAATAAAAGTATTAAAGGCCTTGTAAGTCTACAGTTATATTCTTATAATTTGAAATAAACTATACCTCGAATAGCAGACTAAAATTTAATATAAACATTTATGTCCGTTGAAAATTGGACAAATAAACCAAAATTGTTGAACATTAGATAAGGGAACGTTCGAACAATAAACAAAAGAACAAGTGGTAAATGAAACTTGATAAATAAACTATTTGTCTTTTGATCGATTAAAAAAAACAGTTACACTACTCACTATAGTTCTTCAATTAAAAATTGTAGTTCGATGTCCCTTTTCGGAAGTATTTCCTCGACGCTACTCTCAATTCGAATCCAAATGCTTTCTTTCTTCAAATATTGATTAATGTTTCGTAATTTTGATATAGGAGGATCCAAATTGACTTAATGAGCGGTATTTAAACTTTAATGATGAAATAGTTCCATATTTATTTGAAACTTTTCAATTTATCGAAGAATTTTGAAAGGTTCTCTTTTTGTCGAAATTTGTCTATCCCACCCATCTTTGTTTTCTAATCCAGATCCAAAATTTACTTATATGCATAAAATCTAATAATAAGCTTTTTAATTTCAGTATCCACCAAAACGGTCTTTCGCCTCCATGGAGATGTTGTATGTCGGAATTTTGAAGAAGGGTAAGTCACATTGGTTACCACTGCATTTTAAATGCTGCATATGGGTAGTACAATCACTGATATGCAATACAATTAATGAAGAAATATAATTGAACTTTCCGTTAGTGAATTTTGTTTCTTCCATTTGAAGTTTTTTTAAACATAAATACGTCTTACCTACATGTGTTACACAAAGAAAGAAAATTGGTCTGAGGGAAAATCATCGCCTCGTAAACATATGGAACTAAATATAACAATGAATGTCAAAATCATTTTCAAACATGAGCAAATGAAAATAAATGATCCTTCGGATAATTATCGCAACAATATTCATGGTATTTATGTAACGTAGCTCACAGGGTCAATAATGAACGTATTTTATTTATTTAGTGTTTACATTACTATTTCCAAATTAAAAAAAAATTAATAGAATGGAGTGCTGTATAACCACGTTAGCGATTCCATTTGCAATTTGGCCGTACCTGAAGATGTTACTAAGAATTTCAGTTCAGAATCTGCAGATGCATTTATAGTTAGTTGTCAGTAAAGGTATTTCTAACTTATTTTATTGTAAATTTGCTTGCAGCAACTTTCGCAACCGTCTTCGTATATCTGCTCTACCTAACTACCACTACAGGAACTTCGATATTAACTTTGTGAATGAACATTCCTGGAAATGGCATCTTGTTTTGGAAGTCGGAGAACAACTTTATACAATATCGACTCCGTCGAATCAATGCAAAAGCACAATATAACGACGCCACACACCGCACACGAGTAGCATAATATTCGCTACGAATGGAAGTTTCCCAAGTTGTTAAGCGTATGATGAAAGGATACGCCTGCGTTGCTTCTTTGTATGCACTTGTATAATCAAAATTCTTTGATTTTCTAGATGACGGGACGCAGATGAGGCACTCTGTCGAACTTAGCAATCTCATCAAAACGTAAATTCCAATTTATGATTGCGCAAAAAATTTAGCCGGACAGGTTCAGGCATGAAGCTTTCCAGTAACGTTTGTCCTTTTTTAGGAGGCTTTCGCTTATTATTTACGTACATATATGAAGGTTGTTCAAAACATAGCGGTTATTGTGACATGCAATCAAATAAAAGATTTTTCTGTGAAGTCTGTTATTTCAAGAAAATTAAAATTTTTATGAACAATGAAATATGGGAGGATTTTTTTTTGTTATTTATTCCACTTGTTTGTTCTATACAATAGCAAAATTAAAGAAGATATTGTGTAAATGCAATAAGATCTCTAAACTTCCTACTCAGATATACAGACTGAATCACAGGGTTAGTCTATTAAGTATCTATGAATATAGTAATAACTTATTTCCGTTAGTTTATGGTTACATATAGATCATAGCTACCTATGATCTATTTAAGTAATACATTTTCATTCCGGTTACACTGGAAGTTACTTGCAACTGTTGTTCTAAATGGAAATTTTACTTTCAGTTTTAAGATCACTATTATTAAACATCGTATTAAATAAAGAAATGTGACAGGTATACCATAAGTGAGAGAAGGAGCTAGATTTAATAAAAACTAACATGGAACTTTCACATCTCCAACTTATGGAGAAAAGCTATTCCGGCATCATTACTTTGCCGTGGGCTACTCGGTAAGAACTGGAGTGCACTTCTACGAACTGGTGTGCTTCTAAGAACTGGAGCACTTAAAAATGCCTTTGGGTATCCTATGGGAATATTTCAAGCAAAGATTTCTGCTTAAACTTCCGCACGCCATATAGAACCTGAAGAAAGAGATACGAGGCACAACAGGCAGCCCTAGAGGTTGTTAAAGCTTACACATATGAAACACGTTACTTTGCTATGAGTCCCCAGCCACCAAGGGATCGATAGAAATGAAAAGGTAGATGAGCTGGCTAAACCTGCCTTTCATTGGTGTTAACCCCTATTCTGGTCTACAAAACAACTACCTAAAACAGGAAATCAATAAATTGAAGCGCAGTCAAAAGACTTCGCACTGGCAAAGGCTATCAGGGCAAAATCAGGCGAAGGCACTCATACAGACTCGCCAAAGATAGCAAAGAAAGTGCTATCGTTCAGCAAAGGGGATCGAAGGTTACATACAGCCAGGTCATACAGCCACGAGCTACTTATATAAACTAGGAAGAGCTGTAGATCAATTCTGTTGTCTATTCCAGGAAGATTTGAAGACGGCAGAACGCATTCTACGTAATTGTGTAGTCATTAGTCATACATGATATCAACATTTCAGTAGACCATTTCTCACATCTACCGTACTAAACCAAGAATATCCGAGAGCAGTATGAAGATTCATCAAAAGCTTCCAATTATTCTATCACAGACAAGGGCATTGTCATAATACATCTTAGGTCGCAGTGACTAAACGCCAAGGGTGTATTAAGGGTGTTATTAACTCCTGTGCTCATTAGTGAACTACAAAAAACAGACGATATTATGCAAGGTGTTCATTATTTAATGTTGATTTGGCCTATATTCTCAATAGCGGTTTAGAACTGTCAGGATGGCGACCAAGGTTTCAGAAAAATGTAACTCTTTTATTTTAAAGCTTCATGAGGGTTATGAATGAGTTAAAGTAGATAGACCAAGCTTTAAAATAAAAACGAAATGTTGGTGAAATTTAAAAGAGTTACATTTTTCTGAAACCTTTGTCGTCATTCCGGCAGTTTTAAATCACGTGTGACGCCATACTCCTTGGTGTTTTATATTTTTAGTAGCAAAAGTAATTTTTGTCAAACAAAATATACTGCGCGTTCTTGGAGAATGCGATTTGGAATTAAATTTTGTTCTTTTTTACGGAATTTCCAATAAATATGAATTTAAATTTTCTAGGAAATCCTTACTTTAAAAAATCACTATATCATATAGGCATATCTGTAGCTGATTGATAAAATTTCCTTTAAAGTTGGAAGCGAGAAAAAATCGGAGAAACGAATCCACGTCCCCATTGAAGATAGCCAGCTTTCCGTGTAACCGAGAGTGAATTATGAAGATATTTTACTCAAATCGATCATAGATAACTAAAACTATGTTTAATCCCAAAGTATCAGAATCAAATTATTATTACAAATGTATAAACTGGACTAGCTCTATGAACTAGCCTGTACATAATAAAATTTCTTTAAAGAATCCAGCCGAGTGAAGGCCATTTTATAAAGCTGCATCAAGAATTAATATATAGGGCTAAACCGTTTGATTTGAACAGCTGTATATGTGGAAAATGTTTGGTATCGACGAGGAAATAAAATAATATTAAAATATAATAGATAAGTACAAATATATTAAACACGTTTTAGAGCCCATTTCGTAGTGAATGAAGAATATACAAACGTTTTTTTCTCATAGAATCTTGATCGAACGAGCGAAAGCAGTAACTCTTGTGTGTGACATTAAAACGTGCACAAGGAACTCAGTAATAGCGAAAAAGAGGAGAAGATGCTTCTAATATAGCATAATATAACATTGTAAAAATTGCTGTTTTAATCATTTCTACTTATCGTTAATTCTTGTAATTTTCGCTGTTTTGAGTAAAATTTGGTCTTTCTGTTAGTGTATTCTCACAATAATTTTGTCGTCTGTTATTTGTTTGGTAAACCAATTATTCTTTGCACGACTGACTTTCTTTCGGTTCTTCTTGTGTTGCTCTGTTTCTTTTGCGCTTTCAGTGAATTGATTTAGTATATACAGAGTGGTGTATTATTCTGTTTTTCCTTTGTAATCTGTTCGAGCTCCTTACCGCTGCCCATATTTTGCCTTGTGTTGTCTTGCTAAGTCTCCGTGACGGGCACCTCTGGAGTGAAGATTGTGTCCTTTGTTTATTCCTATCCTCACCACTAAATTGTTTAAAAGTCATTTAATAATGCCACTCTGTATCTGTTGCAATAAGACCGACGAATCTCATAAAATTATTAATTGTTGTGTTTGTGATAAGCCATATAAAATTGATTGAGGCGTTATGTTTCATCATCTGAAGCACGTAAAATTCATTTAAAAACTGGATTTACTTGGACTTGTAGAAATTCTATCGGTCTAGGAAATGATCTAAATAGCCTGCGTTCAATTGTCGCCTCCCTTCAGGAAGAAATAAAGAACCTGAAGCAGTCGTTCTTAGAGACTATGTTTGCTCCAAAAATACCTCTTGTTGAAACTAAAAAGATCATACAAGAAATTTCGGATTGTGAAAAGCGAAAACCAATATCGTTATTTTCGGCTCATCTGAGGCGAAGTGTACCAACAATTCAGAACAAATTAACCTTGACCGTAAGCTAATCGATGAAATTTGTTGTACTGTTCAAGTTTTGGATAATAATGTAAAAATATCCCGGTTGGGTAAGTTTGATCCGACACGCACTAATCTCCGGTACCCAATTAAAGTTTGTTTGTCTATGGAATCTAATGTAATAACTATATTGCGTAATATCTCGAAGCTTAAGCCTAAGTTTCCTAATCTTTTCATCCTTCGTGACCGGACTCATATGCAATTGCAAATGCATAAAGATGTGCGCACCGAACTAAACATCCGTCAAAGGAATGGTGAGACTAATTTAAAAATTAAATATAAGAATGGTATACCTTCTATTACTTCTACTTTAAACTAAATACTTCCAACGGTTCTCCAACAACATTAAGTATGTACTATCAAAATACTCGTGGCTTAAGATCGAAAACAAATTCATTCTTTACCGGTGCCTGTGAGGATTCTTATGATGTTATCTACAGAATCATGGCTGGATGATTCTATTTTTTCTTCTGAACTCGTACCTCATACATATAATGTAGTGAGATGTGATCGTAAATTTAACCTAATCAACCGTGCCACTGGAGTAAGTGTTTTCATTGCTTTTAGTGATAACGTTTCATTTGAAGTTAATGATTCTTCTACACTTTTGTCTCTGACACCTGCTAATGATTTTATGATTTGCAAATGTCGTGTTCAATATAAAAATTTCTATATAGGTGCTGTTTATATTTCACGCAACACAAACCAACATGATTTTGAGCTTTTTTGTGAATATTTTGAAACCTTCTAAATCGAAACCTGCTACTCTTATCGCTGACTTTAATCTTTCACAATTTGTAATCAGTCCTTCTTCAGATCTAAAGTGCTCTCTAAAATTCAGTCAGTATAATTCCGTATATAATTGGATGGACTACTTGACTTGATTATCTCTAATATTCACTCTAATATTATTGTTTCACTTTCCATTTGTACCAGAAAATATCAGATACAATTTTCGGAAATCTAACCCCACCCAACTCCAGCACGCGCTTACATCTGTGGACTGGTCTATTTTAAGGAATGTGCATAATGTCGATCTCGCTGTTCAATTCTTTTATGATACATTCTATATTGTATTTGATTCTTGTGTCCCAAAATGTGCATAAAAGGATATTCAATCACGTTATCCACCTTGGTTCACTAGTAGTATTTTTTCTAATCTGAAATTAAGGGAGTATTATAGACGTAGATGGAAATATACTAAAAATTTATATCTGAATTCTTTTAAACTACTCCAATAATTGCAGTTTTTAAGAAGGGAGAGAAGAATCTAGTGGATAACTATAGACCAATCTCAATTTTGTCTAATCTTGCTAAGGCCTACGAAAATGTCTTATTTTCCTCAATATGTCATCACACAAAACCTTACATTTCACCAAACCAACATGGTTTCATACGTGGAAGGTCAACAGTTACCAATCTTGTGTCGATTACCTAATTTATCAACCAGCAACTTGATGCACAGGAACAGGTGACGCACAGGAAAACGATATACACAGACCTCAGTAAAGTATTCGACACATTAAATCATAGCGTCTTACTTCAGAAATACTCCGTATTTAGTTCCACTCCATCAGCTACTCGACTTTTAGAGTACTATTTGGCCAACAGAAGCAATTATGTCGTCTACAATGGATTTAAATCCTTCGAGTTTACTTTGTCTTCAGGTGCTCCACAGGGATCCAATTTGAGTTCATTGTTATTCAATCTCTACGTGAATGACTTACTAGCTTCTGTATCTTGTCCTATTCTAGCGTATGCAGCGATGATTTAAAAATTTTTATGCCCATTAAGAACTGGAATTACGTTATTGAACTACAACGTAACCTTAATACAATCACCGATTGGTTTACCTCTTCTTATTGCTGGTGAATGTGAAGAAGTGTTGCTACATGTCATTCACACGGAAATTTAGTTCCATTCCTTCGACATACTATATCAATAGTCAACTACTTCTTCAAGTTAACGAATTTTGTGATCTTGGAGTTACTTTTGATAGTCGATTAAGTTTTGCGTCGTATATTAACCACCTTTGCGTTTCTGCATCGACAGTTTTAGTCTTCGTAATGCGCACCTTCAAATACTTCGAGAATATCTCTTTTTAAAACTTTATTTTATACCTATGTTGTAAGCAAACTTGAATATGCTTCGCCTGTTTGGTCACCGCACTACATCTACTTACAACTGCAGATTGAGAAGATTCAACCGAAATTTCTCAAAATTTTATCCTTCAAAGTTGATGGAGTTTACCCGGTACGGAAGATCGATTATGATGCTCTTCTTGACCTGCATGGAATGTAACGACTTAGAGCACTGCACGGGTTAGGAAAAGCTCGGCCCGTCCGGGCCCGTGGCGGTCTCGGGCGGATGTCGTCTCTTTTCATTGCGGGTCGAGCCTCGCCGGGTCTAAAATCGTACGGGCCTGACGGGCCGAGAATGTTTTATGGATATAACGCATTTACTGCATGTAAATGCTGATTAGTTTTTACGCTATCGCTTGTATTAACAATTTTAATGTATGCAATGTTATGTTTTCTTTTGGCTTCATACAGTATAGTATACAAAAACAAACAAAATAAATATTTCATTCTACTCATTATAATGTAGTAATTAAAAAATATTTAGAAATAGACAGTGCAGATATAATTACTTAAACACGTTAAAATAATTTAGACGGGTCAAACGGGCCTAAATTTCCTAATAGGCGGACCGGGCGGGCCTTGTGCCGAGGTAACGAACGCAACGGGCGGGCCCACTTTATACTGTGACGGGCCACGGGCGGGCTGGGCCGTGAAAAATAGAGCCATGCAGTGCTCTAATACCACTGCCTCTCGTCGGGAGCGACAAGGTGCACGATTCATGTAGGAGTTGCTGCATAGTGTTATTGATAGAGCCGAATTACTTTCTTACTTAAATTCTTCTCCTACTTTCTACCTTCCCAAACCCCGAACACATTTGTTATCGTTTTCCCCCATTATTTTCATGTGTCCATGATTTTTGAGTTTTTTTCTTTTCTATTTTCTCTTCAATTATTATTTTTTATTATTGTACGTATTTTTTGTTTTGTATATTGTTGTCCTGTAACTGGAAACCATTGCGCAATTAAAATCTATTGTTACCTTGGTATCCTTATTCAAATTAATAAAATCATTTGCAGATGTTATTTGCAAGGCAAGATAATCGTGTCGTCCCAGCATAGCCGTAACAGCTGGAGCAGCCGATGGAATTTGGCGCGCGCCTGTCTGATGCGATGCGTAAACATCTGTCGGGTGGCAAAGCAGTTCAAATTCGTACACATCCATCATCACTAGCGCGGCGTGTGCGTGTGAATTAAATCAGGCGAGCGGAATACTAGTTATTCAAGAAAACTATTAATTAAAAATGTCCAGTGTGCGCAAGACTAAACAACGACCCTTTGCTGATAAAGTAAAAAACTTTATCTGTGAGTTTTTAGATTTGTTGTACGACGATGCTAAAATAGTTTGTAAAGTGTGCGAGAAAACTTTGATGTGCTGGCAAAAGAACGACTGTAGGAAGCATGTAAATAGTGCAAAACACAGAAATAGAAAAAACGGCGCGTCAAATAGAAATGACTTTATTTTCGATTTACTCATGACAAGTAACGTAGTAGTGATAACATGTAATTTGTCACTTAACATACTGGATAAGATATCGTTTAAGAACTTTTGGAACAAATACAACCTGGAGTTGAAGTTGTCAACTACGGCAACAGCACGTAAGCATGTTTTATGAGCGATGGTGTAGCGACAATGCGTGCGGTAGGCCTCCCTTCATTCACAAAGTTTGGAAACAATCTTTATAAAAAACTCAGTTTTTGCAGTGGTATAGATTTCAATTGTAATATTCTGGGTGAACTGCTTTCTGTTTTGCTGTTTTGCGTTAAACTTAAATCAATTTTATCTTTTTTTTGATTGCACCTAGAGTTTGTCATTTGTATTAGTGCTAAATATTCAATAATTAAGTCAGATCAGTTTAAATGTAGGTAGCAAACTGTACCGGTTTGTTCCTTATAACTTACACGTTAGGACAACGGTATTAGAAGATGGATCTTATGACTTACGATAATTTCCAGTGAAACAGGAAGTTGTAAATATTTTATTAATATCGCTCATGAATTACCCCGTACGTTATTGTAGACATTGTTATATTTGTTTTCCTTATGAGAGCTGAGGCCGTTCCACTTAGGTCATACATCATTCATTGCGTCTACGTCAAACATTGCCCTGTTGCCTAATATTGTACATCTAAGTTTGAGTTACATCACCTACTTCACCAGAGTGAAACTGATAGGTATGAGCGACGACGCTGAATAATACAATATGCTATATATGCCTTTCGCGATCTGCATATAAATTGGACGAGCAATCAAAACGCTGAACTTTCAATTGAAATATCGCATTGACGTCGCATTGAAATAGATTACAAATAACATCGTATTATGATAATAACCTTTCTGGCGACTGCAACTTCAAAAACAAAAGCTTATATTACGGCCGTCTGGTACATTTTCCGGAGGAAATAAGGAACGAAACGACTCGACAAGAAAACTCACTTTGCTGCCGTGTCTGTGTCACGCGCGCTATTTTAAAATTTAAATAGCATCGCATATTGCACACACATTGAAGAGCCTCGCGCCAAAGGCATTGTATTAAGGGCACAACATAGATATAAGGTTCTGCGTAGAAAGCGAAGAACGATGACGATATGTAGTGTGCCGTGGATAAACATCTCATTCGGTACCTCGTGTATCGGTAACGTTGTTAGTTTCCTTCTGTTATTTTTCAATTTGATTCGTGTCAACAACATAAAGGTGCATCTCGTTTGATGTGATGGGATAGTGCTTTGAAACAATTTATCCAGATGTTGTTTAAAGGAAATAAGTATTATCTTCCGTTGGTAATATCTTTTTCTTTGTCTCTCGTTGCGTTATATATTTGTATTTAGGCCAACTCAAAAATAGCGCACATGGAGTAGTTAAAATATTTGATAGATTGAAGGTTGATTGAAATGCATAGAGTGGGACCTTCAAGCAAATGAAGTACAATATTGACAAACAAACTACATAATTTCTTTAGCTCCAGAAGTAATTAATCAACATTTGGATTAATGGTGGTAATCAAAGATATTCGTGAATAAGTAACTATCTATTATACAATAGTATTTGGGTATCTTTCCTATCCTAACTAAAAAGCAGTAACAACACCGCAAAAACCTTCCATAAATTTCTCTGTATATTTTAATATGGTTTCCAGTAAATTGTTTAATAGATAATACATTTGCTGATGTAAATACAGCAATTGATTACTACTATAATTTTTATCATGTTTCCTTCATTTATCGAACTCCGGGAATCTTCCCGGAGATATTCCCACCTGGGAATATTTAGCTTTCAGTACGATATTTCGAGTCAAACGTCTATTTTACGAGAGATGATCGTAAAATAAGGTTTAAAAATAGACAGCATTCTTTACTTCCTTAACATTACACATCCTTTTAAAGGTAAAAACTTAAGCTATTTTTCGACGTAATCGCAATTTCTATCCAAGCATCTTTGCAGACCGTGCTCCAACTTCTGTATCCCCATGTCGTAAAATTCTGCAGCCAGTCCTTTCAAGAATCGAATAACCTCAGTTGTGGTGTTGGAAATCTCGGGAATCTGAAGAGCGAGTTGACGAATGGTGGTCCTCCGATCTTCAAGCAGTATGCTCTCGACTCTTTCAACGATTTCCTCTGAAACTGATGGTTTTCCGTTCCGCTCTTCATCGTGAATTTCCGTCCGACCTTCAGTGAATTCCGTACACCATTTGCGGACGTGTTGAACAGCTATACACTTTTCTCAATAAACTTCGGTTAATTGACAGTGAATGTCTATAGGTGAAATCCCTTTCGCGTTTAAAAAACGTATCACAGCGCGAATTTCGCACCTGGCGGTAGCGGCGATCGGGAATTCCACCTCGGACGGCTGCTTAGCCAACACTGAGCGGCGTAGTGAGACGAGAGTGGTATGTATATACAGTGGGAGAGCTGCTGCATACGCCAATGTTGTCGGATTTCGCCTAACACGTCTTATTGCTGCTGTAGAGCTTTGGGAACCTTATTTTACGATCATCCCTCGTAGTTTGGATAATGCGGACGGCAGTTTCCCTCACTTCTATAAGATAGTTTCGTAGTAGTTCAAATTGAACTCAAAACCTTCTCAGAAAAAATAAATTACGTATCGTCAAACGAGTTGCAAGTTAATACACGAGTTAAAAATAATGGTGCAAGAAGTAAGTAACGTACCTTCCTTGTATAGGTCTAATAACAATTCGTTACCGATTTATCAAAATAATAAATTGCTGTCAAGTACGAGACAATGTGGATTTATTTCACATTTTAAAAACAAATTATTGGCCTGTCTGGGAATTTATCTATTTCATTCAATGATCGAGTTTTTGGATAGCTTATAATGTTATATTTCTATATCATCAGCATTTTTTTTGTTACATGGCCAATATGTAATTAACTGCTTTCACTGACATTTCATTTATATACACCTGTATAGTGCGTAGTTTCAAATTCAATTATTTTTCTATGTTCTGCTGAAGTTGTCATACATGTATGGTCTGCTTTACATGTTTATTACAATGCCGACGTTCTCGCGGAGTTCACAGTAAATACATTATTACCGTTGAAGGACAGTTGCAAGAAAAATATATCCAAATTTGTATATATATATACAATATATTTAGCAATTAAGCCGTTAAAATCAAGAAAGGACAGTTTTTTTAATTACATATATTATGTTAAATATTTACATCGGAAAACCCAGCTGTCACTCTAAAACGTATAGGGTATTCAGTATAGCCACCTAATAAATATGAAACTCCCTCTGGCGGATAAAAGCTATTTTTCAGAAGCCACAATTTCCCTCCAGACCGATTGGCCTTGGAGTGGAGGTACTAGATAATTTATTTAACTCCAGCTAGTGACGATCTTGGTGAATCGGAGGTAAAACTACTCTTCTTTTTATTTTCCTCATTTCGTAAATCTTCAAAATTTATGTAAAATTCTCCTAAAACAAACAACCGGGTAAATTGAGAGGTATTTCTAGCTTTAATTCGTATATTAAACATGTTTCGTTAAGATACCTTCATTTACGTCAGGAAGTTTTAGCAATTTGGCGTTGTCCAAGGTGTTTTCTATCACAGAGTCGTGTAGTTTGAGTCGTCTAGTAGCGTCACTACATTCATTCTTTCATACTACTTCTAGAAAATAACTTTATTTATCAAAATTCCTCATTAGATTATATTTGGGTCGATATAATCAAAATTTGCCGTGGATAGAAACCATCGCCATCGCGATTAAATTAAAGGAGAAAAGGGACGCCAATGAATTCATCAATTCTGGTTAAGCTTTCTTCGAATTAACTAGTATTTTGGCTGCGCTCCCAGTTTAAAGTGTCCGATATTGAAATTAAAGAATAAATTCAAGGTAGAAGAGAAGGTTGGAGGTTAGGATAGGCAGATTTCCTGTGAATGTCATAAGGAACATATAGTTTATATGACATCTTCGAAAGAATCAAGGTTAGTTTGCATTTATTTGTTATCAAAATTCATTAAAATTTGCCGAAAGGGTGTGAGAGGATACTCCCGAATCCCACCGATCATTTAAAAAACTAGAAAATTCCAATTTTTGAACAATTTCCCTGCGATAAAACATTTCAATACATACATATATTATGTGTAGTACGTACGAAAAATATCTAATATCTCCTAATTTCCTGATAGAACTAATACAACGTTCTTTTGCTCATTTTATATCCATTATACACCCAACTGGTCTTAAAAATAGTGGAGTCTAGGCTTTCACGGCCGCTGTCTACTGTCTTCCTGGGTGATAGCAAACATTTTCATGGGGGCTTTTGAGCCTGAAGCCATCGATTCCAATAACAACAAACCCAAATGGTGGCATAGGTACGTGAACGACACCTTCGCTATATGTCCATGTAGATGAGAACCACTGGATAAATTTCTGCAACACATTAACAGAGATCAAAGTAGCATCATCTTCACTATGGACATTAGAGAAGACAGCGCTCTACCTTTTCTAGACATACTCATGAAACAGGCTAGCGACAGATTGAGTCATACTGTATACTGCAAAGGCATACACACGGACCGATATCTGCGTTCATCGTCTTGTCATAATCCACTACAGAAGAGGTCTCACAATCCTAAGGAGAACAGAGGAGATCTGCGATGAAAAATATAGACCGGATGAAATCCAACACATAAAGGATGTTTTACAGAAGAATATAACCAAGACGATACGACAAAACCACACAGATTAAAGGAGAAGAAGGAACAGACAGATCCATAACAACAACAACCAGACACATACGCCTATCTGTCGTACATTGCCTGAGTTACCGACGTTCTGAAGGAGATACTAGGGAAAAAGAATACCACCGTACGCTACTACGGAGTGAAAACAGTAGACTCATCAAACAAGTACGCACGAAAAAGCTACCTACATACATTGGTCAAACAGAGAGAGGCATTTAATGCAGAGTAAAGGAACATTGATGGAATGCGCGGCTTGGGCAGATAGACAAATTAGCAGTAGCGGAATACCTCTGACTATGACAATGTAAAGGTGTTAGCCAGAGCCACCCACTACCACCAGAGAATAGTAAGCGAATCTTTGGAAATTATGAGGAATCTGAACAATTTCAACCGTGAGGAAGGATATCAAGATCAGCAACACCTGGAGGTTAACTCTTCGAGAACACGAAAACTAAAACAATCGATAAATTTTTGTCGTTTCTAAAACCTGATGGATAATCAAAAGGAAAGATTTCCAGTGCGTTTATGGTGCATGTAAGAATAACTTTAATTCTAGTTTTACGCCAGAGCAGATAATCAAGCACATAAATTCCAACACAAGAATAAATTAATTTGAATATACTATACTACTTCAAGGTTATGAATCTTACGTATTATTTGTTATTTAATGTAATTTGAGTGAACTAACTTGTAATAATATCGTAAAATACGAAGAGTGTAACTATCGAAAGTTCTAAGACATACTTTACCAGTAAATCAACGCCTATACATTAAGGGAATAAGTTCAACCGATGTAAACAACAGTATAAAACATAAAACTAGTACATAAAAACATAGCCTCCAGAAAGGACGGAAAACATTTCGAGGCGACACAATAACATCATTGACCGTTAGTTACATCGGAAGAAATGAACGAAGACGGCAATTCACCTCAACGAATAGATGCGACGATAAAGCATTAAGCATAATTTAATATTTATAGTAAAGGAACAGTTTCTGTTTGCCGTAGCTTTCTTTTTTCTATTCACTCGAATTTTACTTCATTCCTTATATCTGGATATGAGGCGCCGTAGGATTTTGTTCTTTAGGGATTTTGCGCGAATATTCAGCGCCATATAGTTGCTTTTGTGATTTTACTGCTCCCCATAAATTATGAGGGCAGTAACGATGTTTGATGGAGAAGACATTAGAGTATTAATATGTTTTAATCAATGCTCCACAAATTTAATTAGTACACTGCAAAGATGTGAATAACATACTTTTCCATTGTGCAACTGATATAGCTCCAAATTGTTTATAACATGTTACCAGAAGCTCTCTTCACGTTCTGATACTACTACGACTGGTTCTCAGTCCACATTTCAATTTACTGAATATAAGAATAGTTTCCCGCATCAATAAATCATTTTCCAAACGTTTTGTTTTATTGGTTCGTAGGCTTCTGCGGTCGTCACTAATACTATACTCTTAGTTTCCGGGTTGGAACGGCGTCGTTGTCGTAGCTTTGGCCGACATTTTTTTTTTGTGTGTTAAAGTGGGACGAAAATTATAGGAGTTGGTCAGAAAAAAATTGTAGAAATGTTCTTTGCACTGACAAATCCATGCTTGAAGTGTTTGGTCAGAAGTGCAGGGTTTTCGTGAGATGAACGAAAGACGAAAGGATGTTGCGCGATTGCGTCGTTCCTACAGTAAAACAGGGTGGTGGTTCAATGATGGTTTGGTGTTGGTTTAGCAGTGCGGGGACCGGAGATCTAGTAAAAACCAACAGTATTATGCGCAAAGAAAATTATAGACGAATACTAGACGAGAACGCTGTGACATTCGGATTGCGGTTAGTTGGGAAGAACTTCGTGTTTACGCTTGATAACGACCCCAAACATACAGCACGAATCTGTAAAGATTATCTAACGTCTCAAGCAGAAGAGAATGTTTAGCAAATCATACCCTGGCCCCCGCAGAGTTTGGATTTGAACCCTATCGAATTATTGTGGGATGAGCTAGGCAGACAAATACGAAAAATCTGTCCAACTTCGAAAGAGCACCTATGGCGACTGCTCCAAACTGAGTGGAATAACAGTCAGTGTGCTCTGAAGAGTCCCATAAGGGTGTGGACGAAACGTCGGCCAAAGCTACGACAACGACGCGGTTCTAACCCGGAAACCAAAAGTATAGTTTTGTTTTATTGCTTTTAATATACAATAGTGATAAGCAGGGATACGATTTCTGCCCACCGCTAAGATATATAAAAATTTGCTGATCGGAGTGGACGTATAGATAGGTGGGAAGTACGGACGAGGCAATTGGTAGGGATTTTAGTCTGCTGTGTTTAGTATAATATACCGTACTAAAAATGCATGTAGTATTGTATCGAAATAATTGATTTAATTTATTCGTAGGCGTAACTGTTTTCTCAGGAGAAAACGCTATTTTTGTAATATGCTCAACGCTATATGATGTTTACACAAATATTTATATATACGATTTGAGGTAACCATCAAGTGCTTTCCCATATTTTCAAAACTAAATCGTCTTCGATTGTCTCGCAACAAAGCTTTATATTGAGAAAAACTTCTCTCTACGTCACAAGAAACTACCGGTGCAAAAGAAGTTTTTTTATTTCATCTTCGTTATAGTTTAAATTGTGAACAAGAACATTATCTCCATTTTGGTGAAAAGGAGGTATTCTTTTCAGTTTACCTAAATCAGAATTTTTGTTAAAAACCGCGTTAAACTTTTCTAAAGCTATATTGATTAGTGGATCATCTGATTCTGATAATTTTAACTCTACTTTATGTAACAAATTCAAACGAGAGGGTTCTGTTTTGCAATTTTACAACTGTTTTCGACAGACACTGAAAATGTTTTTGAGTATTTTCTACTTTTTTTTGCAGTACAATTTGGGCGTCTTTAATTGCCACTGTATGTGTAGAATCTAATTCAAAAACTGCCGCCTTGTTTTTATTAAAATTTTTAGCGTAGTACGCAGCAGCTTCGAGCCAGGTTCCTGAACGTGTTAAAATTGGTTGTGGGGGTAACCGCAAATCAGGATACAGATCCTTTAGTCGAGAAATACGAGAGGCACCTTTTTCACGGACAAAATCAATAGATTGATGTCCGAATGGTTTCTAACTATTTCAGCTAAACGTTGTAAACCATGTGCCAAACAAGTTACGTGAAGCAACTTAGTATTTTAGCAGCTTTAAGCATATAAGGCGCCAATAGAAGAACTTGACCAAAATTTAATGCTTGTGCCTTAGATCACAATAAATTCATAGAACTATTGAATAGATTGATGATACTTTCACTGTTGGTAATTGGTAATTGCTGACTTGTTTTGCTTTTTCTTCGTCAAGAACTCCCACCACTACGTTTCCAACGCACCGTTCTTCTATATCGGTAGTTTCATCTATAGATACCCAAATATAATTATTTTCTTCTTTTCTTCTAATAGTGTTCATTGTTTTTCGATAACATCTATCCACGTAATCTTTGCGTAATGAATCCTGCGTTGGTATAGACATATTTGTATACATATGTTTGCAGAAAACTGGAGAATTTTATATTCTCCAACTTATGTAGTGGAATACCTGCTGCAAGTAAAACTTCACAAAGATCTAAATTAAATTGCTGCTGAAGTGGTGTTCTGGGAACATACCTTTTAGAAGAACCAGCCTGAGTTCTTGAACTATGAGCAATTGTTGGATAACAATTAACAAAGGTAACCTCTTCAAAATGTCCACTAAAATATGTATTCAAGTAAACAAAAATATCTATGCCAGAAATACTTCTTTCCAATGTGCTTTTTAAATTGGTAATAGAACGAAATGCGAATACGATACATATACGAAAACTCAAGGGCATTATTGTCACGTCGCGTCGGTTAGATGAGACAAAATATTCTCTCATATAATAATTGTATCTCCGCTGCGTACTCGGGGCGTGCCAATTTTTAGCGAATACCGATGCCAGTACAGTCAATTGAAAAATGCTACGCTAGTAGGTGGCCTGAAATCACATCCCTGGTGATAAGTATTACTCAGGAGAAAATATTTCTGACAGATAAATAATTTATGCTTGGAAACTTTTCCGGCTGGTATCATAGCTCAACGTCTTTCGAGTTTTGCCAGAGTCTACCTGCACACTACAGTTCCAGAAAGGTTCTAAATAAACTGATAGTATGAGCAGTATTACATCCATTCCACTGAATGACTCGCTGCAGAACTTTAAAGAAGTTACTACAAGTTGAATAATTTAGTAAAATGTATGTAACACAGTGGAAACAATAATAAACTTCGTTTTAGTCTACGGGAAGTTATTGTAAAGACAGTATTACTTAAAGTTCCTTTTGTGGGTTTTATTTGAATGTGTTAGACATGACCAGGATTCAGGTAGTGCATAACATAAGCCTAAGATAAGTGCTTCGTACAGGCAACTATAACTCCGTTATACTACAAAAGTCTAAAAAGCTATCCGTATAACATAGTACTATCTATATCACCGAGAACGCATTAAATCCAACCGTTTTTAGCTCTCAATGTTAAATTTCATCGATCATTTTAATTTGACGTAATTTCATGTTATACTATTAAAGTAGTTTCAATATTAAGTACTGATTTGTTTCAATTTTGAATTGGGTCGACAACTGGAGCTAAACGGGTTTGTAGTTGAAAATTTCATACAAATATTTTGTTGAGTGAATGAACTTTATATTGGAGTCTTTTATTGACATATATAAATACTTCTTTTGAAATTTGCAATTATTTAATTACTTCATTAAAGCTTTATCTTGGAAATTCTAAGCCACGTTTCTAACAAATATTCCTATTAGAGTCTTTTTAGTTAGCTAAAATTTGCAATTACCAATTTTTATTTGATATTAGCACATAGAATTATTTACAAAACGTATTTAACGGTAGTAATTTTAGTTTTAGTTAAACTGATTCCCTACGGCATTTAACAAGTATCATGGCATACATAAAATGGAAAAGAAAGTTAAAGGAAATCCAGGTGATGACGAAGACTGCGGTAACGATATTTAATATTGCAAGCACGTGGCTTTCGTGCTTAATATGGAATTTTCATTCCCCGGATTTTTCTTTACTCTCAGCTCACCTTTTATGGTACCAACACAAGTTACAGTTTTCTTTGTTGGTTAATTTGTGCGCAGTTAAAAGGATTACTGCTAGATTTAGCTCGGGAGAGTAGTTTTCCAAGGAGTAAATGTAGGTACAATCTGTTATATTTGCTAGGAGAATTTCCGCAAAAGGATAGTTCAAAATTAATTTAATTAATCTAAATACTGCCACGGTAGAGAAACTAAAACTATCATTAACCTGAAGGCAACAAGAATTTTCCACGCGAAACTACACAGTTGAGATGAAAAAGAAGAAAAGATAAAGTTCTGCAGTTGATGGAACAGTTAAGGTCATAAAATGGATTATTGTCGGATCAACCTGAATACTGAAATAAATACAAATTTAATTAAAACTGTTGAAACTTTTACCGTTTGGTTTTTGGAAAGCGATTTACAACTTTGTTCTTTAGTAAATAAGAGTGAACCGCTTTAAAAGAGAGTTAAGATATAAGTAATTCAAATGGTTTCAATGCTACTGTTAAAGTCAGAATGTAAAAATTACTCTGTTATTTTAAAATACATAATAGCACTACCAAGATACATAGTTTTTGATGCATTGCATGTGTACACCCTATCCACCTAGTGCGTGGGTGGAAGATAATTACTTTGTGCAATTTGGAGAAAAAATTATTCGGGGAAATGTCCGATAATAAATCAATATCAAATATGCAGTAGACAATATAATAGTGGAAGGGAAAATCTCATTCCTAGATAAATAACCGTTGCATTCTCATCGAAGTTTTCGGCAAAAGTGGAAAGATGAGTGAAATGAGTTTCGCTCTCTACGCTTAGGTACGTGGTAGGTGCCATAAATTCTCGTCCTGATGTATAAAAAATAAACTTGGTAAAATATAACAATTTTTATTTTTCAATATAATCTCCCCTAACTTCAATACATTTATTACAACAATTAATAATTCCCTATCCTTGTAAAAATAATCTAAAGTTTTCCCAAAAGTTGTATTACAGTTTTCTGGAATGAGGTTCATCAAATCGCCGTCATTCCATTGATTCCTTTTTGGATTGAAGATCATAATACAGAATCATTGTTTCAGCTCCTGTGACAATGGACTCCAAAATCGGTTTCGGGTCGTCTCCACACATGTTTAAAAACGAGCGCGCATATTCGACCCGACGTTTACATTGGAGAGCAGGGCGAATACTTGTTTCATAAATGTTAGACATCACTGCTAATTCCTTCACTTTCAAACGGCGATCTGGTAATATCATTTCTTTAATAATTGAAATGTTTTGAGGCGTTATCAGTCCAATTGATGGACCGGGGCGCTCGTCATCTTCAAGGGAATCTTGCCCCAGACGGAAACATTTTGGCCACTTTTTTACAGTGGGATAGGAAGGAGGTAAGTCACCATAAACTCCGGCTAAACGTTGTTCAATGTGATCTTTTGTTAAAAATTTAATGACCGTGCGGTACTCAATTTTCGTTACCTGAGACATTTTCATGCATTAGTCACGTTGTCTGGCTGGCTACTAAAAATTACTACTCTTCGAGCCGTAACATATGTGTGTAGTTTACGCCTCGTACATGTGCAACTATAGCACAACGGAGTTGGAACACGCTCAAACCTTTATATGCCTGTCAGGCCGAGAATTTATGGCGCCTACCTTGTATAAGTTATGTATTTTTCTGCTTAATATAATGTGCTGTTTCTGTAAAGATTGTAGGTGCTGCGATAAAAATGAAACACTCTGATGTGCGTTACCTGAACAGAGATTGCTGGAGCAAAAACCAGGGCTAATATGGCTGATATAAGCCCTTCTAGTGGTAATTCCAAGACGTACAAACTTGTAGTTCAACAGTCGTATAGTCCATGCAATAGTTTTTCAATTAGAAATACAACAAACTCGATTATTCGTGTATAGTAGACTAAACATTTTTTTAAAATAACACATTCTGTTACTTAACAAAATTAACATTAAAATAACCAAGAATGAGCACGGATAATCGAGGGTATGTTGGAGATACCATCAACATATACCATCAACGGTATTTCAGCGGACTGTGTCAAGACGATCAGATTCTTTTTTGTGTTAGTACTTTACAAGCTACAAAAACCACTTCAATTTAAAGAAATCTCAGCATCTTGACTATTAGCAATAAGATTTCTTTAATTTGCGTACAGAAACTCACACGGAGACCGATGTCCTTTTCAGTACAGGAGGCATTTGAGATTGCTCATAGGACCAAAAAAATTTGCCGACTACAATACATGCATTTCAGGTCAACATGTGCGTATGTAACTTGCAAAGAAATCACAAAATAAAACGTAATGAAACCATCGCAATCTATGACAAAGTAAGAAAGTAGTTTTTTATAGTTCTGACTAGGTGATGAGTACTAAAGTGCTGTGTTGTAGGTAGAAAGATAGAAATACTTGTGACATAATGTGTAAATGCCAACACTACAGACCTCCACCAATACGCCCCTATACCTTACGCTTTATCCAATTGTCTATCTTCAATAATATCAGTTCTACAAAAAGTATAAATCGGCAGTCACGGAATTTTTCCTGAATCTTCTGAAAATATTATCAAAACTGATACTGATAATAAAAGTTATATTCAACTATGCAGGCTGTTCAGCACGCACAAGGGTTACAAGTTTTGTTTTTAAAAGGCACACTGCGTTTTTTGATGCCACCGCAATTCATGTCAAATTTCTTCAAGATTCCTTACCCCTAGTTTTAGAGATAATTTGAGATTTTTGCTAAATGTCCATGTTTCTTTAACGACCGATATCTTAACCGTCTCACGTGCCAGAGTGGTGATTCAATTTTCTGGTCGAATGAGTATTTCTTGTGTGAAAGATGTACAATATTATATCAAGTAAATTCTAGAAGATGGCCATCGAAATCGTTGGCAAGTCTGATTCGTGCTATTTCAATTAGTGGAACTGGGCAAAAGTTATTACGAAGTAGAACACACTGAATGCTACACTTGTAGAACTGGATATATTGGAACTTTGCACTTACAAGGGAAGATTCCAAGGTCATTGATCGGATGGAAACTTGGCAGATTTTTAAAGTCCATCATGTATTGCAAAACGCCGCTCTCTGTTTCGGAGAGGTCTCGCGTTTAGGAGGTGAAAGCTACCCCTGAAATTTCGACGCAATTACTTTCCAAAAAAGTATGTTTTGTACATTTTTATCTCTGATGATGTCAAACGCAAATAATGTCAATCACGTCGTAAACAGGGTTACTATATAAGCAGGGTATGTGTAGGAAGTGTTGTTAATTCCTAGTATTTTGTAGTGGAAAACGGTACACGTTAATCCAAGTAATCTGCTATTGTCCGTTACAGTAATACTATCCGTTACATATAACTATAATGAAAAGCAATTAACTAGAAGTGATCCGCGTGAGATAGCAATAAAAGATGTAATTGATACGAACGTTCGGGAAGTTTCCTTTGTGTTTGAAACCGAAAATGGATTAGAAAGTGAGCCATCTTTATAGTCTGATTTAGACAATGTTGAGGAAGAATATGGAGAAACATATCGACTGGAAGATAGTAATATAAATCCGATTATAATAGAAAGACCGAATTTTGGAGATTGGGCAAACAAGTGGCATGCCCGCTAGAATCTGTGCAATCCAAATTTAAAAAAGTAAAAACTCTTCTACAATTATATAGGTGGGAAAAATGTTTACAAAGAAGAGAAACACACAGAGAAAAGTTATTGGAAATTGTTGAGTACGTGTTATGCAAATTTTCCGTGGATTGTGCATCCACGGATTGAAAGTTTATTGAATAGTATCTAGGAAGATCACCAAACTTGTAGAACGATCATATAGACAAAACACAGTGGAATTAGAAACCGTTAGAAACCGTAGATTTCAAAATATGTGTATATAAACGGGACTCGTTTTTTAAAAAATTCTAACTTTATTTAACTAAATTTACAAATATATATTATTTTTCTACATACTCTCCCGCCCTAGAAATACATTTTTCCCATCGGATTGGGAGCTTTTTATTCCATCATCGTAAAAACCATTCGGACGTTCGCGTATCCATTTGAGCACAAACGCTTCCACCGCTTCGTTGTCGTCGAAACGCGGGCCTCAAGCGCTTCTTTGAGGGGTCCAAAAAGATGGAAGTCACAAGGTGACAAGTCTGGACTATGAGATGGATGTTCCAGCGTTTTCCATCCTAATGCATCCACTTTTTGCCAGAATGACACTTCTGGCCGATTACTTCTTCCTTTTCCTTCGAAATGACAATTTCGCGGCATCCAGTACTTCCAGTTATGCGCCGATTTCCCTCTGAGATTTCGGACCGCCTCGATGTTGGCCTCGCTCACACTTGTCCTTGGGCAGCGATCATGGCTCTTGTTCTCGACCTTTTCACATCCTCCAGAAAATTTTTTGTGCCACGCAAAGACACGGGTTCTTAACAGGGTGTTGTCACCGAACTGTGTCCGTAATCGCCGCAAAATTTCAATTGGTTTCATTCCCTCCTTGGCCAAAAACTTGATGATAATCCGCTGCTCCATGCACTTCTTTCTCGATCATGGTTTGTTTTGATACTAAAGGGATCCGAGAAAGTTCGGTCGGTTCTTCTCTCTTCCTAACGGTACAGGCTACCTGCGCATCAACCCCTTCCAGGTCTAGAAGCCCTCCGGAATTTGTAAGAAAATCAGTCCCGTTTATATTTGATATACCCTCGTAGTTATACTGTACTACCTATAATATCGATTTCAGGAAAACTTGTGCCTCCTTTGTTTATAGTATTCAAGGAGATTGGAGGCACATTTGGCCCACGAGTCCGCGAAAACGTATTCCAGGTTGGTACTAATATTTTTTACATTCTCATGAAATGTCACGTCAGGCAAATTAACACCCGAAATATTTAGGAAATGGTTGAGGGTTGTGTTTTTGCACCGAATAACGATTAGGACGCAGACTACTCGACTCTTGAAGTGGCCACTGTCCTGACAAATTGCAGGCATACATACCTGCCGATAAACCTACACATATTTGAACTATTCCCGAAAAAACAGCTGGTATGGTTTAACCGCTGGGTGTATATGGCTTTCGTCTATGGAAAGCATTTGTTAAAATGTTCTCAAGTTTTACTTGGTAATATTATACGGAGATTGATTTACACCAGCGGAATACATAATGCAATTTATCAAACCTCCTCCAATATCTTTTTAATTGTTCAGACACTAAACGTCAGATCCATCCCCATGCTTTTTCACATAACAATCTGCGGCAAGCCTGCTTTCATAAAATGTGCGCACTGTAATTAACATGAGTTAAAATAATACATAGCGACTGATACAATCATCCTTTTCAGAGCGTTGTAGGCCCGTAAGGTGAGAACGAATATCGGTCGATATCGGGAAAGTTGTGAACGTAAAGGATTTTAGGGGGAAATTATGAGGGATATAGGACGCGTGCGGGTCAGAAGTAGTGTCCTTTTTATATATCTGGTTGACGGGAAGTCGCTATCCGGGAAACGGGACCAAACGGCAGCCTGTTCGATGAGATGCTATACACATCCCTTCGACAAAAGCTACGTAAATTTTTGGCGTTTAGCAAAAAAAAGAGAAATTTTACTGCGTTGAAACTAACAAATTTGTCAAGAACAATTCTAATGAACACGTTTTTGGTGACTTTCAAGTGATGAAGGGTATCTGGAATGATATTTCGAAGAATAAAATTATAATTTTGACGAGAAATAAAATTAGTAAATATTACAATTTCAGGCGTAATTTTGGTTGAAAATGTGTAACTGTAGTCGAGATTATTGAGTATTCTAGACCATCAGATATAGAATAGGAATAATGGGGGCACATTTTTCTTTCATTGCGTTTCAAACTAGGACGCTGAGTATTTCGATTTACGACGATTATTGTGTCTTCAAGATGTGTAGGTGCTTGAATTGACAATTAAAAGAAAGTATAATTAAATTTGGAACAATATGATAAATATAGAAGGAAGATGATGAACCGTTACAAAAATAAGAATTTAATGTTCTTTTTTTAGATGTTTACTGTGCTTCGAAAATTATATGTTAAATCAAAGGAGTCCAAAGCATACATTGTGGTAACGAAAGCCTCCCATTATTACAGGAACACCTTAGGTATTCTACAGACATGTAAAAGAAGCATCTGTATCTAAGAAATCAGGCTAACTCGCAAAATTAATCAAATAAAGCAAGAAAAAGCTCTCTAATGTAGCTTACGCAAAGGGACATGTGTCATTGTTGTTACAGGAGAGGGGTTCATCGGCTCAATAAGGAAAGGATGCTCGCCTGAAAAACTAACAGAATCAAACAAGCAGTAATAAGATAATAAAAAGAAGGTAAAAGTAGATACTGTGTTACCAGAACCAGCAAGCTCTACTTGTAGGATTTTTATACAGTGTCACGATGTTGAAGAATACATAATGGCTAAAAAGTTCGCCATCGACAAAGTAAATCAACATGCTGCCACAAGCATTACACGGACACTTCTGACAAAATAACGCATCAGTGTACTAGATAGAACAAAGGAAGGAGAAAGGAGTGATGATCACCTTAGGAATCACAGGACGAAAAGAAACGATACGTTTACAAACTCTACCTAAGAAGAATAGATATACAAGAAGAGATATACGGAAACGATATCCAGTGCAAGATACGTGCGTAGAGAGGATAGAACGGAATATGGCCGAACGTAGCCGAATAGACCCGAGAAGAACCGAACACAGCCGAATGGAAGCGAACGGAAACGTATATAGCCTAATGTAGCCGAACGGAACCGACTGTAGACGAATGAAACCGAACAAAATCGAGTACAACCGAATGTATACAAATGGAACCAAATATAGCCGAACGGGGCCAGACAAAATCCAATATAGCCGAACGGAACCGAATAAAATCAAAAATAGTCGAACGGAACCGACGATCGTGTTAATAAGAAGTACATGGTTTTCTGCTTCGAGAGATAGTGATGGATAGCATCTACTCTACCTGTGCGGAGTGAGGGAACAGCAAGCATATAGGCGTAAATGCTATGTCCAATGAATTACTTGTGCAATTTTTTTGTTTAATCCCTACTCCGCAAAGGGGTCGCGGAATAGTGGTAGGGGTGGCAAAAAAATCTGATCTAGACTTACAGAAGGCACATTTAGAATTCTATTTTTATTCTTCGCAATAACGGTGTAAACTGCAAAAATCCGTAAATCGTCAACATTTCAGAGGTAGCTTTCACCCCCCAAGCGTGAGACTCCGCCGAAACAGAAAGCGGCCTTTCACAGTACTCGATGGATTTTACAAATCTACCAAGTTTAAATCCGATCGGTGACCCTGGAATCTTCCCGTGTTGTTTTTATTATTATTATTATTGTTTCCGTGTTAAGCGGGATATATACGATAAAAGCTGTATTGCGAATTGCTTTGACAGAAGATAATCAGGTTTAAATTATTAGGCAATCTGTTGTGCAACCGCGACAAACAAGGTGATCATTGTTACCAGATTTATCGAATTTTAAAACTAATTCATCAATTTTGCATGGTTTGTGCCAAAACCATTTTTAAAAGCCTGAAAAGCAGGCATATTGTCTACCAAAAATTGATAAACTTAAACAAACCTATCGCAGCTAATAATTCGGACTAAGTACGATAAGGTGCAGAAACAATAGCGATTAACAAAGCAACACAAAATAATTCAAAGAATAGAGAACGCAAATATTAAAAATGCAGGATACAATAACGATAAGTGAGGAAAATAATTTTCGCTTTTATAGTTGAGATCTGACAGTTTAACAATTATAGTGATTACGTTGTCCGGCAACAAGCTTTTTGGATCAACCTGGCGAAACAGGAAACAATTTGGCGCTTTCTCCAGGCCAATCTTGCAAAACACCACAAAGAGATTGCCAAACTCTTTATTGCTGCATATACTGACATTTCTAAAGCATAATACGCAGAAATGCAATTCAACTGCCGATATCACCAAAAATTAATTTACAAAAAATGTAACTTTTTTTTTCTAAAAACGTTTCTATGGTTCAAAAGTTAGTATGGAGTGGCGGTTGGGGGGAGGGGGGATACTTTAGGACCTCCTCAGTGTATAAAAATTGAAGTAGGATTTCAACGTAAAAATGTATGTTTATTTATATTCAAGGTAGGAATAAGGGTGGTCCAATTTCTCTCAAAATTCTATTAAAGATAATCAGGCGACCGGTTTCGCGTTTTTACCAACGCACCTTCAGGCTAAGAGGGTATCCAAACAGAAGAAAACGTAATAGAATAAACATAATGCAAGCCTCCAAAGAATATGAAACAGTGAAAAAGAAATCAAAGAATTGATGTTTTCTTTTTTTTTTAAATTATGAGTATAAGTTGAAATATAAAAACACCTGGACATAATTAAAAAAAAAAGGGAACATGAATTCTTTTTCACTGTTTCATATTGTTTGAGGGCTTGTATTATGTTTATTCTATTACGTTTTCTTTCGTTTGGATACCCTCTGAGGATGTGTTGGTAAAAATATGAAACCGGTCGCCTGATTATCTTTAATAGAATTTTCTGAGGAATCGAACCATTGTTTTTTATTCCTACCTTCACCAACATCATCTCACACTTGAGTCTCAATGGATTATTCTATTTACATTATATTTGTAATTGCGGGCCTCCTCTTTAAAGTGAAATAAGCTATTGAATAGATTGTCTCTAAACCACGTAAACGGTGTTGAAAGATTATATCAGCAATATCCGGAAGTGTTTGCATATATTTAGGACTGCTTGAATAAGGGGCAGATTTATTTAAATACTACACAAAATGCTGTACCTACATTCTGCAAATCCAGCCCCTTGCCTTTTGCCATTAAGGAAAAGGTCAAGAAGGAAATTGACAGGTTGATTAAGTTGGGAGTTTTATCGCCTATTAACTATTCAGAATGGGACACACTGATAGCGTCATTTTCCAAGAAAAATGGAAATATCAGAGAATTGCGAAGAATTTGTAAATCTGGAAAGTCTTACAAATTCTGAAAACTCGATGATTACAAGAATTTGTAATGAATCCATTTAATCCGGTAGGTATTTTCAGAATGGAGAGCGGTATGTTTGTAACAGTACGTATTTTAAGTTTGATAATGCTTCTATATTTAAACTTTTATTTTATACGTAAGGCGCATTTGGGTTGGGGGAATGTAGCAGTAGAGTGGTTAGTGCAAATATTTGCTGTCGTATTATTGAGCGCTCAAAAGAGTATATAGTTTAGCGTTTCATTAGCGAAAGAATATTACACCTAGTTAAAAACTGCGCATGTATGTTAATGGGAATGAATATTTTTATGTTGTATTTATATCAATCATGTTGAAATGCAGAAACGCACATTTAAAATGTTCTTTTCAAAATTCTAAATTTATTATTAAATTAGGAGGATGGGGCGAGGATGTTGTGAACCTGCGGAATTAAGAGTCGGTCTATATCCTTCGGCCACGCAGCATTCAGGAGGTGCTTGTGCCTCAAGACCGGCATCGCTGCGTATGCCGAGCCCTCAAGAGGTGCCCCTGTTCTAGATCGAAAATGCCGGATCTAGACTTGCCAGTCGATAAACAGGCTCCCTACCCAATTGACGTGTCGTGGCTAAGGGCTTGCACAGGGACCAACGGTGCCGGCGGTCTGTTCTAGCTACTCAAGCTAGAACTGTCCGTTTCACAAACGGACTTGTGTGGGGGATCTGGGCTTAACCGCCCGGGTCGAGAGGAGAAAACCTCAATAAAAACCCCAAAGCCATAAATGGTGGAACAGCTTACGCTGAAGACTTTTTGCCCCTCGGGTCATGGCCAAGTGGGTTAATATTGGTCGTGAATAAGCGAACTCCAGATACTTGTCGCCCTCTGGTCTTAAATAGGCCTGCCGCCCGAAATGGGTAATAGGATATGGGAGCGCTGTCCCTGTCGACCTTTAGATCTTCCCTGCTCGTGGGACCAGCATGATGGGACCCGACAAAAAAAATAATAAAAATGACTAAATTTGTAGTCATACAAGCCAATATCCAGCATTGCAAAGTGGCCTCCGACGTGCTGGTGAAGGGATTTTCTAACCCTAATGTTAAAATTGTGCTAATTCAGGAGCCATACGTTTACGGAGGTCTAGTTCGTAGGCTAACAATACTAATGGGTAATTTGACATACTGTGGAGGGGCACACCCTGCTCGAGCTGCAGTGCTCGCTAGATTTTCTCTCAGATGTCTACCTTTGCCCCAATTTATTTCTAGAAATCTAGTTGCAGTAGAAGTAGTGGTGTCGATGGCGGTGGGTTTGCAAGAGGTAATTATTGCCTCGGCCTACATCCCTGGGGATACGGTCGAGCCACCTTCAACGGAGGTCGAGAACCTCATCCAATACTGCAATCAGAGGAACAAAACCTCATCCTAGGCTGCGACGCAAACGCCCACCATGTCGCATGGGCAGCTCAGTTATAAACAAGAGAGGTGAGTACCTCTATGAATTTGCCTTTCGTGGGTCCTAGCCCCTTCTGTTGTCTCCAAAAGATCCACATAAAACAAGCAATTAAAGCATGGGAGGACAATCAAAAGTCATCGTACTGGGAAAGTGTTCCAGGACAAAAACAGGCGAAAGCACTTATATCAGTCTCGCCAAAGACAGCAAAAATAGCTCTATCGTTCAGAAAAAGGGATCTTAGATTACTGGCAGGATTTCTGACAGGCCATGTAGCACTAAAATATCACTTATTTAAACTAGAAAAAGCTGAAGATCAAATCTGTCGTCTATGCAATGAATATCTGGAGACGGTAGAACACATCCTATGTAAACGTGTTGCCATTAATCGCACACGACACCAACATTTCAGTAGACCATTTCTTGCACTTACTGAACTGAAAGAAGCAGATCCTAGAGTAGTACTAAGGTTTATAAAAAGCCTCCAACTATTCTAAGACACACAAGGGCATTTTGTTACAATAGGTCTATTAAGGTCGCAGTGTCTAAAGGCATCTGTGCAATGGCTTGTCTTAAATAATAATAATAATAATACATTAGGAGGAAAAGTATTGCTTTTTAAGAATCAAATATTGTATATTTTAATGATTGTTGTTCAAAATGTGCCAAAATTTAAATTAATAATTCACAGTTTAAACGATATGTGACAATTTTTGGAAATACATTTATAAAGGGGTTTCAAATTCCTTTTCTCCCACCAAAAACTGCTAACACCAACAGTTAACAAACTTATTACTTCCTATTACTTATTACTCCTTCGAAACTCTTCAAAGTAACGATCTTCGAATGCGTTGATCGTGTTACTGACATGAGTAAATTATAGCGATATCGAGAATATCAGCAAGCTTTAGTGAAATAAATTTTAAAACAACATGAATAAAAATATATACCAAGTGGGGCAGAAAGCACCAAATGGACAGACCACTATTATTGTTAATATTTCAGAAAATTATTAAGATAAAAGATTCTTCGAAGCTAAATTTTGTCCTGTAAAATTAAACTTTTGGTTTAATAAAAAGAAATTGTGAAATCTTAAAGTGGTGGTAAGAGTAAAGTGCCTTTATTTGTAAAAATATCTATTAATATTGTAACTAAAAGCTATTAAGAATCTTAGTTTTTGTGCAAATATAACTTTTCAAGCAGAATACTATTTTTTTATATTTTTTCGGAATATAACTGATGCGTGTGTGGTTTATAAGTTAAATTTCGTCAGAAAACATCATAATGCGTTATGACTAAAGCTGGCAACGAACGGTACCGCGCAGTAGCGTAGAGTTGACCAGGCCTCGCGTTCCACTAGAGTTATCCTGCTAATAGAGATGTTTGCTGCCGCAAATAATTTCGCTCATCTTTTAAATAAAAATTAAATAACACGTGCTCAAACACTTACCATTTTAAGAGTCCTCCGTGAAATCACAAAGTGAATAATGTCTGTTAAATATCTGCAACATTAGATATGTTTCAACTGTTGTTTCGGCAAAACTAGTACGGCATGAGGAAAAAATGCGTTTATATGCAGAGAACGAACGTTCTACATCTAGTGACGTAATATTTGCGTCAGTAAAATAATCTTTCAAATAACTTAACGATTCTGTTGACGCACAAATATGTCTTAATGTGCCAAAATCAGAATTTTTCTCAAAAACACTTTCAAATTTTTCTAGAACAGAAACATTTTTTGCGTCTTCAATCGCGCATAGCTGTGCGTGAACATGTTGCACTATTTGTAGAGATTCTTCTAACGGCACCGCAGGATTTTGTAATTTTTCTCTTGTATCTGCTAGCCCGAAGTAATTGTCGTGAATGATTTTTAAATCCATTTTAACCTGACTATCTTGAAATTTCGACTGGCTTTTCTGGATAACGGCAGCTTCCTTTGTATCAAATTGTAAAACCACGTTCTTAATATTGTTAAAATATTTATGATAATAAAACGCGGCCTGCAACCATGTTCCCCAACGAGTTAGAATAGGTTCTCGTGGCTCTGGTATACGGGGGCACAGTCTGTGAAATTCGCGAATACGTTTCGATGATTTGACAAATATTGCTTTTGTATGCGCTATTAAAGCGTCTACCTCAGGATAACATTTTCTGATACTATCCGCCACAAGATTGAGAGCATGAATTTTACACGTAATGTGTAACAAATTAGCAGAATGCTTTTTAAGAGACCGGCCTACAGAAAGCATGTTTGCAGCACCATCACTCACTAACATCAAGAGTTAGTTTGTTGAAAGTTCAAACTTGTCCAATGTATTTAACACTAACTTTGAAATTACTTCGGCAGTACACTGTTGTATTCGTTTGGAGGACTAATAAAATTGAAGGTGCCGATTGATGAGGTTCCAATTTGCGTGCCATTACATTAAGAACAGAATGTTTCTTCCGATCTGTTGTTTCGTCGACACAACCACAATTTTTGATCTTTCAACTCCGATTTTATTTTTTGTTCAATATGTTCGCGCGCAGATGGCACAATTCTTCGTAACGATGTTCGACTTGGTAATTTGCACTCCGAATAGCTATTCCAAAAGCAGATAAATGGTTCCTTGTCTAGTAAATTAAACGGTATATTACATGCGATAAACGTAACGCATAAATTAAATATAAATTTGTCATTGTCTCGTGCGCAATTTCTTTTTGAAACATGCTTTTCACTATTTACGTGTCGTAGACAATAATGTTGTCTGGACCAACACATTAACGGGATTTTACAGATTACACATTTAATTTTAGCACCTTCATATATTAAGTCTGGAATTTCTGCAATAAATTTTCGAAGTTTGTCCGACCGCGGTCATTTTGCTGACGAAATGATAATTTTTCTAGGACAGATAAACAGTTGCGCAAATGACCGGCAGCGAAAATGTCCGTACTGCTCCGCAGACGAAGTAATACTACCGTTCCTCTCGGTCCGAACTGATTCTACGCCGATGCGCGGTACCGCTCGTGGCCAGCGTTAGTTATGACAGATGTAACTCAATAAAATCGGATCCCGATGGTGCATGTTGTTACCACAAGGTTATCACGACAACATTCTTATTTTATTTGCAGCTCTTTCGCTCCAAAGAAGGCACGCGTTTTAGAATATTTCCATTAAATCGTAAAACAAGTATTATTTATTGATTATTATGGGCAATATTGTTTCCTGGCGAAATTTAATTTGCAACATATTCACACGTAAATTATATTCCGAAAAAATAAAAATATTTTTTTTAATGACATTCTCATTGAAAATTGATATTTTTTATGCAAAATGAGATTCCAAACAACTATTAGTTACAATAGTCGATATTTTTACAAATAAGGGTACTATTCTCTTACGAACATTTCAAATGTTTTATTTATTTCTGCTAAACCGGATGTATTCTTCAAAGGTAAATTTACAAAAAAAATCACTTTAAGTAAATTGTGTAATAACTTGGCAATATCGCATAGCGAAAGTGTGACTGGCCTCTATCCTTCTGAATATAAATATAAAAAGACATTCAAAGTGTTCCACTAAAAATTGCATATTTACATCCTCTGTGCTTGAAAATAATTTTACAAAACGCATTTTGCACTTCCGTATAACATTTATATCAAGATATTTTATGGCTATAGTGGCATAAGGTATAAAGAATACTAAACCATGCCAGACAATTGGTGCAGCCTGTATACTAACATTTATTTTTGACTACTATTCGTGAAAAGTAAAAAAACTATCAGTTCATTCAGTCAATTCGATTGCAATCGAAGTTTATACGGTATATGTATGGTATTAGAGAGCAAAAAGTATTATTTACCTGATGATGTGTCCCTAGTTCCCAATACAGACGATGGCCTAGGCCTTGGTCTTTCCTCGTCAACGGTACATTCGACGAATTTCTGATACAAATGGAAAAATTCTGCCGCACAGCGGATCACCGCTTTGCCGGTTTTGAAGGTCGAAGCATCAATTTCGTGCTCTAAGCCTATGATTGTTGAGACGGGTTTTCGTTTCTCGTTTCCCGCATCAGGAGCGCTTACCGATACTTTAAAGCTTTCTTTCACCTAGAACAAAGACGGTAATGTAGTTTAATATTCCCGTTTTAGAGGCAGTTACAATGGAAGTATACAGTGTACATATAAAGTAATAGTAAGCTAATTACAGAAACAAGTAAATATAATTTTCTCGGGGCATGGATACTATTGTTAAATCAAGATCTTATAAATGCTTTCTGTAGTGAACAACTCATAACTCATAGCCTGTCGATAGCCTTCAATTGTCCAGAAATACGTGGCGTGTTTTTTAAGTATCGTTTTGACATTAAAAAAGCAAGGATATTTTTTTGTTTATTTATGCTTACATAAAAGCCTGGACCTTATCTACTTTTTAGCATAATTTCCACTTATCGTATCGTACTACCAGCTTCTGAATTCCATCCTCATAGAAATCTGCCGCCTGATTTACTAACCACTTCAGTACGGTCGTCTTAGCATCGAGATCATCGTCGCAGCGCTGACCGCCAAGGTGCTTCTTTAGGTGAAAAACAAATGATAATCACTGAGAGCTAGGCCGGAGCTATGCGGGAGTGATCAAATTGTTCCCATCCACGTGTAGGCTAGCATTGTCTTGAGGCAAAACGGTCCGTCTACTGAGGTCAATGCTTTTTGTTTTGGATTCCACGACGCAGTTTATTCGAGGTCTCAGAATATGTGTCAGCATTAACTGCATTACCCCGAGGCAAAAAATCCACAAGCAAAATACCCTATCTACCCCAAAACACAGTACACATAATTTTTCTGGCTGAAATTGTTTGCGTGAACTTCATTTTCTTGGGTGATCTTGAATGCCTCCATTCCATGGATTGTTGTTTTGATGCCGGTGAAATGTGGGCAACCAGTGACAATTTGGCATAAAAACTTATCCCGTTCGACACGAGGAAAGTCAAGGCAGTGGCTAAACGATCGGCTTTGTACAACTCATTCAGCATTTTTTAAATCCAGCGTGAGCGTAACTACCGATACCGTAAGCGCGCTGTCACAATTTCATAGAGAATACTTCTTGAAATTTGAGGAAACCTATTAGACAATGATGAAATCGTATATGGCTTGCTTTCTAAAACTACCAGGTCAACATCAATGAAGGACGGTCGTCTACTTCGCTCCTTATCGAACTCCTTCGTACGGCCATCTTTAGGTGCTCTAATCCATTTTCTTACCATTTCATCATAAAGTTTTATCCATAGGCTTCACTTATCTGACGTTGAATTTCGACCGCTTTCGCGTCTCTTGCATTTAAGAAACAAATTACAGCGCGTATTTCACTATTGGGGTATTTTCAATAGTCTGGGGCATTTTAAAGACGCATAAACAAATGCAGTAATGGCGGCTGTGGCTAGCCAACAGATGAAGGCATTTAGCGCACATACTCAGAATAATAAGATTTATTAGAATACAGAAGCATCAAGATTATAGCCAAATAGACTAAATCGCCGTAATGCATGTGTACTCATCATTAGCTATCAGCATTCGACCTTTAGCTTACGAAGAAACAACATATGCAACATGATCTACTATATTATGTCGTAGTATTTTGATAAGTAATATTTTTCTTAGAATCACAAGGAAATCTCTAGATTTACTTAGAGAAGGTAACTGGAATGGCTAGCCATTGTTGACGTAATGATTAGAAAATAATGCGGATTAATATTCCAGAAACGGGAGTGTCATATATCTGTTCCAATAAAAAGGATCAACAGATAGAGGAATATTTATTTGCACGGTGAGTAAAACGTATGGAATAATCGATATAAAATAAAAATGAGTAAAATTGAGGAAAAGGATACTTACTACTTGCATACTTAAATTTTTATTTTTAGCAGAATTTATTTTCTTGATATACTGCCATAAGTTCCAACTTCACTTGTTTCGAGCTACGATTTTTTTTTTAATTACATCATATATTTTGTGATTTTACTGCGTTGCTATTTTCATTTGAAATACAACAATACCCCATTTGGATGATGTAATGTTTATGGGTTAATAAATACAGTGTAATAGTGTAATAGTGTAATAGTCTGATAAACTTAAAATTTTTATTTCCATAATTTCTTTTTAACTATGTATGTGACCAAATACTTACCAACACGGTATAAAAATTCAGTTTCAAATTCAATCAATCCTTGCAGTTTTTATACGTGGAGCAGAAACCGAATTTTCATCCTGTATTAGTCATTGCATCCTATAAATAACAATGCGGCCTATACAGTGTAACGTTATGTCTTGAATTTTATAGTAAGAAACCCAGCGTTCTTTCAAATGACCGAACTCGATTAAAACCTGAACTTGAAATTAAATTTAAACACTGTTGGTACTGGAAATTACTTTGAAAATACAACACGCGTTACCGATAGCTTTTGTTAATCTTCAACCAGGGCCGTTTGTCTTAATGTGCAGACACATAAAAAATATAGAACACAAACATTCGATTAAATACACATATAAATGTGCTCGATGTTCTTGTCGGTGTTGCCCGGGCTTTCTAAATATTGTGTATTGATGTAGTATCTAAACAAGTTCCCTTTAAACAGAAACTGTTTCTGTTAAGACTCTAAAATTGGTTCGTATTATACGGAAGTTCGTCATAAGCGGGTTCGCAATAAAAGGTACTTTTTAATATTATTTTTATGGCAAATACAATGGGACCCTCGGTTTTTGTACGCAATAACCGGTAGTACGGTTTAAGCGGGTTCGTTTTAGGCGATCACTTAACCGGGAATAAGAGGATTACTTATTGTAAAGATAATGATAAATATGTAAAAATTTGGTGTAAAGAGAACGAACACAACATACTAAAATGTTTTCGGCTTTATTTTTATGTGTTTATAGGAGGAAGAAACATTAAATACGAGAAATAAGATCCTGAAAAAATAGAGCGAAAAGGAGTTATGTTGTTCTTTCTCTGGAATTATCTGCAATTACCTACTAAAACCCTGGTGACAGAGAGGGGAGCCACAACAGGGGGCTTGGCTATATAAGCTGCTACAGAATTGAGAAAGGCGTCGGAAAAGCGGCGCTTTGGTGCTCGTGATTGAGCGGTATTCGTCGTAGTGCTAATGACAGTTACTTTAAATGGGGTATCTTTAACCTTACAGTAGTAATTAACTAAATGCACTGTTATCTATAAATTACCTACCCCTACTTAACACTAGAACCGCCCCACCGGTCAATTTAAACCGTCTTCCATTTTTAAATTTTTTTTTTCAACGCAATTAATTTTGATATGATCTTGAAATTATGTGACTTTTCCTAAATTTAGTTTGGCAATGCTCTCACAAGATTTTTAATATTTTGTAGAACTCTAAGCGGTGTTCTAGAAAATTCTACCTTAAACGGCCGCCCTGGTCAAATTGACCGGTACGTTAAAAAAATGTTTTGACAAACTTTATTTGTTAATCCTTTTTCTTGATTGCAACATTTGAAAGAACTAAACATTTAGGCATGTACCGCATGTAAATATATACATAATTTCAAACATTTATTACATATAAAACAAGGCATACAACTGCATCAACCAATCAGAGCTTGTTCCTATTTGTTAGTACTTGTTTGTACTTGTTTCGACATGTTCAGCCTTGCCCTCGACAAAGAACCTGTTTCTACTCGTGTTGTTTTTAGTGGCGCACATGCGCAGACTTAATTTGGCGCACGCGTACAAAATGTTTTGCAAGTTTCAACCTGCACTATTGTGAAGATATAAAAAGATCGGTAGTACTCTGAAAGTACCTTCGTCCCGTTTAGTTAGACTGAACAGTATGTGGTCCAGTAAAGGCCTCTCGGCTGCACAAGCTTTAGCGTATTTAGACGAACTGGAAAATCTTTCACCAGGAAATTCCGAGAATGATTCTAGATCAGTTAGTACGGACAGTGAAAACGAAATTCGTTCTCGACTTGTTGCGAGTGAGGAACAAAATAGTGATGAATCTGACAATGACACAGTTTGTGATGTAACGGTTGCAATAACTAGTGATAGTTCCAGTGATAAGCAGGAAGTGAAATCGTCTGTTCGTTTTAATCGCTAACAAAAGAAACCAACAGAAAAAGGATTTTCCCACAATCTTGGTGCAGTTTGCAAATCAAAAGGCAATTCCCAATGGCAAGTAATTTCTGCGAGTCAGCCTACTGCAGGCAGAAAAACCCAACCCAATATATTCAGGGACAATCCAGGGTCAACAGGCCATGCAAAACAAAAAGTAACTGCAGAAAATGTGAGTAGTTTCTGGAGATTATTTATCGATGACTCGATGCTCAGACATAAAATAATGCACCGAGGTTGAAGCTAGAAGACAACTAGACAGTCAAGACTGGCAATTATCTATAGGAGATCTAGAATCCTTTATTGCCATTCTATACGCACGTGGTGCTCAGGGTTCCAGTCACTTAGAATTAGGTTCCTTGTGGTCTAAAAAGTGGGGAATATCGTTTTTTAGTCAAACGATGTCTAGAAACAAATTTAGAGAAATCATGCGATATCTCAGATTCGATCTCAAGTCTACAAGGAAAGAAAGATTGGAACATGACAAGTTTGCTTTAGTTTCTGAAATATGGCAAAAATTTGCTTACAATTGCAAAATTTGTTATGTGCCCGGAGAAAACATAACAATAGACGAACAACTTTTTCCTACAAAAGCAAGTTGTCGATTTACGCAGTATATGTCCAATAAACCGGATAAGTTTGGCATTAAATTTTGACTTGCTGTTGACACTGACGCTAAATGTGTCTTGAATGCCTTCCCATATTTAGGAAAAGATGATTCGAGACCAATAGGGCAACCACTTGGTGAATACGTCGCTCTAAAATTATTAGAGCCTTACACCAAGAAAGGAAGAAATGTGACAACGGACAATTTTTTCACTGGTTTGGAACTTGCAAAGAAATTAGCAAAATTAAACACCACAGTTGGAACTGTGAACAGGTCGAGAAAATAAATTCCCGAAGTAATCAAAAAAAGCGGAGGTTCTTTATATGAAACTATTTTATTCACAAATAAAGAAAATGTTTACACTTTGACAATGTATTAAGTCAAAATAAACAAAAATGTTCTCCTTCTAAATACGCAACATCCGGCAGTTTCGATTGATGCTGGTACAAAGAAAAAGCCAGAAACAGCTTTATACTATAATAGCACAAAATATGGTGTTGACGTAGTAGATCAAATGGCCCGAAAATACATCGTGAAGGCACCCTCAAGAAGATGGCCAGTCCATGTTTTTTATAATATATTGGATCTTGCTGCAATCAATGCGTTTGCTGCATACAAAGACATCACTGGCAAAAAAATAAAACGTCGCGACTTCATTCTGCAATTGGCAGAAGAGCTCTCGCAATAATCCAATAACAATGAAGAGGACCCTCAGGAGGGAACATCGAATCAAAAATGCAACAAGAACTTACAGAACTGTAACAAGAACATACATATGTGGAAAATGTGGATTTAAAGTAACTTATTGCAAAAATTGTAACGATATTCAAAATACCAAAGTTAAGCTAGAAGCTATTTTTATATTTTGTGAATAAATATACACTTTTATCCAAACAAATTATGTTAATTAATAAAAACAGTCGAAACAAAATTGAGTTTTAATCACTGGTCAATTTGACCGGGGCGGCAGTTCGAGGTATGAGGAATTCTCGGCGGTCCTATTGTTAAAATATCGACAGGGTAATGTGCTGCAAAAGGCATTATTTTTTCCATTTCATTAGCTCTCAATAAACTACTGTAACATGCATTGTTTTGAAAATTCCGGCCATAGAGCATTAAAAATGTTGCGACGACGTCATAGCCTACAACTTATTGAAGGTATCAGGAAAATAATCCTTGAAAAAGATATGAACTTAGTTGTCCGGGTGTCTTCCGCGATTTGTTTCTATTCGTAATGATCGTCGTATACATAAATTTGTAAGTTGTTAGATATTCCGTTGCATAACAGATATTATGGTATCACAAGGCTTGGCCTTAAAGCTATGAGATTGTATATGAACTTTGCTAAATGCATGTTGAAGATAATAAATCTGCAGAATTAAAACATAGGATACAGCTGAAGGTTGTATTCTTTCGATAGAAACAAAGGTGACGAGTGAAGAATTGCCGTTTTCAGCTTCAATTCTTTGCAGCACTATGCATCTACGTATGCATAAAATTCAAATCTGAGTACGTGCACCTCTATCTTCAGGATTTCTTGATTAAACCAGTGGGCTATTCCGCTACCTAGCGACCTCTCCTACTCACTTTTTTACGTGAAGAGGTTGAAAGTTCCCGAATCTTGTCCGGAAGATTCGCAAATGATGAAAATTAGAGTCACGATTTCGCTCCAAGGCACTAGAAGGCACCGACGAAACGTGCTGAGTTGCTGTGTCGAGTTCGCAAATTGAATATAACTTTTGGAATTTTCCGTTTTGGTGTAACTTTCCTTCTCATGTGTATTGACGGTGAAAATAAAAAAGGGTTTAAAAGCACTAGAGACCTTTAACAAAATTATAGACTAGTTATGTATACTCAACTTCTCTATGAACTAGTTTCATTAAGGGTTGTATAATTAACCCGCTACGTTCCAGTATCATGTATCATGCAGGGTAAGTCAGCTGCGATGGCTCGGAAGATTGATGATATTGAAACCTACAAGGTGTCTCATAACTTGTTAGCTGTGAGAAGTTGTTTTTTAGGGTAAACATCTTAAGAGGGTAAACATCTTAAGACACTCCACGGGCGCAGGCGGAATAATATCTCATGGCTGGCCGATGCCCCCTATAATTGGCGAAAGCTGTTGGGGATGAATTGTCATTGTCATTGCCATTACCATTACTATTACCATTATCATTATCATTATCATTATCATAACGATTATTATGATTATTATGATTTTGATTATTATTATTGTTATGATTATTATTATTATTATTATTATTATTATTATTATTATTATTATTATTATTATTATTATCCTTTGCAAACGTATCGTTTGAACAAGATGTTTTAACTATAGCAAGTGAAATATTTGTGCAAATTTTCGCATTCTTATAATATTTACTTATAAACTATATTTTATAAGTAAATATGAATGCCATAAATTATTAAGGTATAATCTTAAACCAATGAATTTATCTTATCCTCTTTGCTTTAAACTTAATAATAAACTTTAATATCCGTAGTCAGTTTTCTTCGTGGTACATATATCTCCTATTAGAAGAAAATTTGTAACTAAGTAATTTAACTAAAAATCACTTCAAAATCTGTTTGCTGATATAGAATTAAATTATTACTAGCGATTTGCTGTTACAACACGAACTTTAATTTATATTCACTAAATTTGCATTTAGAGACCTTTCCAAATTATAAGTACTGTCACCGGTAACGCCATAGTAAATAGTCTAACGTGGAAAACAATATAACCATGCATACGCATTTCGTATATATGTAGTCACAATGCACAATTAATTTTAATAGTCAATTAATCACCTAAATCGCTTTCGTTTTAGCTAAAGCCGGTAGTTATTGCCGCAGCAGTAATGGCAACACCAGTACCGATTCCCCTCCTCACTTCATATGAATTTGTAACAATTAAAGTGACAAATACAATCCGTATCATAAATTTCGGTTTAATAATGTCCGAATAAACAAGAAATGATGTATCGTCCCTACTGTGTTCAGGAGCACTCGTCGTCTATACCAAAACAAATAAAACGCGCGATCCTATTTAGTGATGCAGCAAATTGTATTTTTGTCATATACGCGCTGCGCGTCCTCTTGTGCTAATAAATAGTAACCATGTACCTGTCACATCAAGTAGGCACCTACCTAAACATATGTATGACGAACTGGATCTGATGTGCATGTATGGGAGAATAAAACAGCGTATAGGAGCGACGACAGCTCTCACTAACGTTATGTTCCCTGCCCATCTTGTTGAATGTATATGATAATAGAAGCGAGTCGGTATGTCGTATTTAATTTCGACATTTAGCTGCGAATGTGTGGCGAAACACGCAATCCTCTTGTACATACGTATCGGTTACAAATACTACATTTATTGAATTGAAGCCACTGATGGATTTACAATACTCCTGTTTCTTTCTTTACCAACATTTAAATAACATATCACACACTGAGACCATCTTTGCATTTTGAGTGGTTTATCCAATTTATATTGGTTTTATTTAAAAAAATACTGTGTAGTGATATTTCCGTACTTTGTTGGTGATACCTGTAATGCTTTTCTAGTGTTAAAAATAAGCAGTAGTAAAAAAAAATAAGCGATAAAACCTTTTCTGTAACGTAAAAGCGTGACTGTGTATTGCGGCGTCGGTTGTTTAGTTTGCAGGTGTTCGCCGACCCTTTACAAGTGTTCTGTGCCGTCGGCTATCTAAAGGTGTTTAGTGTATTACGTGTTTGTAAAAGAAGATATTTATTTTGCAATTGCTATAGATTCAAAGACCGGTGAAATTATGACTGTAAGATTAAAATATCCTAGGCTTAAAAAAGATGCTATTCCAACTCAATTCCCTAATTGTCCGTTGTATTTGACAAAAAACATGAAGATGTTATTGTTCAAATAGTTTTATATTCTTACGTTATATTTGACAAAATTATTTTTGAACACGAAGAGATCTTTTTAAATGCGTGTAATGAACGTTCTGTTTTAATACAATTATTTTAAATTATATCACCGAACTTAGCCATTTTGGATACTGATATATGTAAATGTCATATTCACAGCAGTGAACGTATTGCAAAAATTATAATAATTTGTTCTACAAATATCCTACTTAAAAACTATTGTGAGAAAAGTAATGATTGATTAGGTGAAACACCACATAATAGGAAATCAAGGACACTGGTTAAATAGGATGTCTGTAAATTTTTTCGTGAAATTGAATAAAATTGCAATTACTGTATCATTTCAACCTTAGTTTCGTCCAAATACATGTACAATTATAAATAATAATAATCGGTCGATTAAATATCAAACACAAATACATCTTTCACGAAAACGGAGCTCGGTTACGCGTTTGGTTTTTGCTTTGAAAGGATTCATTTATAGTCGCGAGTCCCATACATATATTGAATAATGTTGTCGCTTGTGCTAGCAGCGACCTTGATTCGCTTCGCGCGCTCCGCACCTTATACTTTGACAGTGGGCAAACATTGTAACACTGTCCATATATTTTAGCGGTTCACTTTATTACGGAACTTATGAACTTATGAACTCGGTATATACGTACTAGCATGCCAATAACAGGATGAGCAAGAATCAAGGCGAATGAATTGTACACGATCTAGCGATCCAATACAAAAATACCGGTCGCAACATTACAATTAATATTTTTTTATGTATCTGTCTATCACGCGACCATTACTGTCATGGAATTTGTGTGTAGTTGTCACATTGAAAAAAAAATAAGGCATGTGTACCTTTAGAAATGATGGCAAATAAAGATCGAGAACCATTGTCGTCAGCTTTTGGAATTAGCGAAAATGGGAAAATTGCTCTCTGTATTACACAACGACAAGAGCTTTAGTGGACCAAGAGGTAAACCCGAAATAATAGACTATTATAACAACTCAACCAATAGCGGAGTTAATAACATGGACAGAATGGTAACACCTTTATTCCAGAAAACGTAGAACATTTCGGTGGCCACTTGCCCTATTTTATTATATTATTGATATAGCATTATTGACCTATCATTGTCCAAAAAAACTTCTTACAGTCGTCGAACCACCTATCAGGATCTTGGCAAAAGTATGGCGATTCCTATGGTAGAAAAAAAATTCCAGATGCCACACGTTGCCAAAATATTTTCGACAAAAGATTGCCATGGAGTCCTTGTTGGGCACCCAAATACGGGAGCACTTTCAGGCATGAGTACTGCTCAGCCGCAAGGTGCTAAAGAAGAACATAAACTAGTCGTCGGTTCATGTTATAAGTGTAGGTCACAGAACAAGAAACAAAGAAAAACAAGAAAATCCTGTTTTGTTTGCAAACATCCCATATGTAATCCCATATGTTCCAGGACAAAAACAGGCAAAAGCACTCATGTCGGACTCGCCAAAGACAGCAAAAATAACGCTATTGTTCAGTAAGGGGGATCTTAGATTACTGGCAGGATTTCTGACGGGCCATGTAGCCCAAAAACCACTTATTTAAACTAGGAAAAGCTGAAGATCAAATGTGCCATCTATGCCAAGATCTGAAGATGGCGGAGCACATCCTATGTGAATGTGTTGCCATTAGTCGCACAGGACACCAACATTCCAGTACGCCATTTCTTACACTTACTGAACGGAAGGAAACAGATCCTAGAGTAGTGCTAAGGTTTATTAAAAGCCCCCCTCTAGTCTATACACATAAGGGCATTTTGTTACAATAGATCTATTAGGGTCGCAGTGATTCAAGACATCTGTGTCATGGCCCGACTAAAATGATAATAATAATGTAATAATACTCGGTGTTTATGAGTACTTTTGATACTTATGTAGTGAGAATACAATCTTTGGAGGCTTATTTATCGCGGTTTTGATAGGTATTTACTGCAAAATTTAACGGAAGTGATGCTGCCGCCTACTAAACGATAACTCCCGACTATTGCTAAAGTCCAATCTGTAAGAATTCCAAAGTAAGCTTTCACAGACAAGTTCTATATAACCTACGATGCTTGTCTTGTGAATATCCCAATTTTCCGTTTTGAGTGCACAGATATCCTTGCAATAGTTTTGGATGACTTTTGTTTATAGAGTCAATCGACATATTTTACATTGAAAAGCAACACGATCTAATAGATCAGGCGAGTAAGGATGATATCGGAAGGCTATGGTCTTGTGTATCACAAAAGGCTGATGGATTAACAGTATTGATTGGTTTACCCTTTAAACGTTTAAACGTTTTTAGCAGAATAATGAAGTAATGAAAAGGTTAAATAAAATAGTGAGGGAACGTTGCTGATTAGCGTTTCATAAGAGCTGATGGATTAATTACGTTGATTAAAGAAGGTTTTTGCTCTCACACGCAATAATGAACTAATGATAAAGTAATCAAACGGCCATTGTCCAGTAAAACAAGCACAGCACTAATTTCTTATTAGATTTTCTACGTTTCTAATCTTAACATAAAACATATTGGATGACATATAGTGAACCATCGCCTTTTACCACGTCCTTGCTGGTTCAACATACAGTTATTTTTCTGATATCCTAGCGAAAATGTTTTATTACCCTGTTGTCTGTGGGGAAAACATATGGTAGTCAATGTTTTTAAAATTAAAAAAGGTATCAGAATAATTTTTACTTTTGATTGTATTTATTTTGCACTTTCAGTCATCGTAATATGAGGGTCCTTCTCTCTATTTTACTTTACTTCTGCTTGCCTGATCCAATACTAACAATTTTTGCTTTTTGCAAATTGAACGGAACGGTGTTTTAATAAATGATTATTAATATCTTCAAAAGATTGGAGTGCACCAGATAATTTCATGCAAAAAGTTTGAGAATTTACGAAACAAATCTAATACAAGTGCACTCACGACATGGCAATTATATGGATATGCCTTTGGATAGAATTTAGTTGGCTTTATGACAATAGAGCGTAAGTAGTGTGAGTAAAGTTCGTGTTTATACTGTTATTAAAGTGAGGCACGATAAATGTGTGTTTACATAAACACGAACGCCAATAAAACTCTTTTACTCCCAACCTATATCAAAACATAGTAATATAAATTCGATAAAGAAAAGACAGACCACTTTCAAAAATTACTTCGCCACTCAGCGCACAATCGCTTTCATGAATTAAATATGAATTAGGGAATAAAAATATTCTCCCTCTGGCCGTGTTTGCTGCGTTTCTGTTGGCTGGTAGATGCGATGCCCGCTCTTCCATTGTCTAAACCAGACGATAACACATTTCTCAAACCGAAAGAGCAGAATAGCACGACGAATGATACAAAAGGAACAAAATATATACGAGTGTGATTTATCACAACAGCAGTACCAAAGAGATGACATTAAAGTCGTATTAATGGAGTTTGTTTTTTCTATTCTTTTCAGTTTTTTATTGTCTTTCTCGTCGTTGCTCCTTTCATGTTTTCTTTTTTGTTTCTAGCGCATTTCTTTTTTTATGGCAAGTCTGCTTCGATATTGGTAAATGTGCAAGTCTGTTTTTTTAGTTGCCTTGAGATTCCGAAAGATAAGGTAAGCGGTAAGTAGTGATGGCAAGAACAAACATCAGTTTTTACGAAAACATGTTTTTTTCGCCATTTTTATATTGTATACGTTTTCTTTTTCTTTACTTATATTCACTCTTTTGTTTTATATAATGACGTCTTTAATTTTATTAAAATTACAACCATTTGCCTCTTAATAAGAATGGTTTGCCAAAAACACAAAGTTATTATAAACACATTATCTGCATTGAAATGTAGTCATCAAAATCCTGAATGTCGTTTGTAACATCACATACGATCATCGATAGTCAACTTTAAAATACGGAAATCTCTAGATTGGCATTCCTATGACGATGAGTAAACAGTCAGAATAGACATTTTTCTGACAGAAGACAATCTTTCGACAAAAGTATTTTTCAGTTAATTTTAAAACAAATATTAAAAGTATTTCGATCATTAAATGAATCACAAGAAGTTTAAAATCACTTGGAAACCAAGAAAAAGAAAAGTAGAACCGAAAAGCTTAAAGGGGACTCAACATCAGAGGGCTTATCAAAAAGGATTTACAACGTTCATAGAGATGATTCAAATTTTATTCAATTAAGTATTTCTCGGAGTTTCCAACAGCAAATCGAAAAAAATATATATATTAACTAGATATTATAAGATGGCCATCGAAATTGCTGCCTAATTATATATAGGACTCTCCTCCGAATATTTTCTCTTAAACGTTTTTCTCTAATTTACTCAGAGAAGGGAATATCTTCCACCCTCCACTATATAGGTAGTGTAGTACTAAAAATTGTAGCACCAATCTTCACTTAGTCAACGTCTAGCAGGGTGGTGACGCTCTGACCTCTTTCTCGGATTCTCCAGTCACTTTTATAGCTTCTGGTTCCCCTTCCCCTGTTCATTGCGTTTTGTTCGTTAATGTTAACTCCAACTAACGATAGTCCCTGTGAAATGGCCAAATAACCAGCTTTCTTTGCAATTTCCTCGCGTCCTTAATGTTTGGTTCTAATGCAATATTTCCCTATAAAAATGTATAGAATAAATTCTATCGGATCTATAGTGTGTCCCTGGATTAACGCATGGATAGGTAAGGTAGATAGGAAATAATCGACTTGAATTTTCATCTTTTTGGGGTTCAGCCATGCTTACACACTAAGTATTAGCATAATTTATTACTCTGAAGATTGTTTTTAATAACCCTATTACCGTATCCCCTTTAGAAAATGCATTTTACTAATTGAAAAAATTCCTTTTTTGTAAATTTCCAAGATGTACTTGATTTTTCGGCAATAAAATTATGGCATAAATTACTTACTATTCAAGCATGGCTGAACCCCAAAAGATGAAATTTCAACTCATTAATTTTTTGTCTGCCTTACCTATCCATGCGTTAATCCGGGGACACGCTGTATACCATAATTTGGCAAATTAAATATTACTCGGTAAGAACTCGTCAAGTTCGGTAGTAAAAGTCCACATTCAACGGTTGCCAGTGATATCTAAGTGCATAGAGTTAGTCTTTAGATTGCGTACTCGTGGCAACATGGTATTTTTAGAGAAGGGAAACTTAATTAAAATTTAATCGGAATATTGTACATTTGAATTGAGCACTCTAATTGGCCCTGATTTGACAAATGTTGTCGAAAACAAAGGAGTAAAAGAAAAGTGCGACATTCTTTCTATTTAGTCCAAATCGCCCATGAGTAAACACGTATTTGGCCAAGTGTGTTATTTTCCAAGCGAATTCAAGTGTTCTGTGTTTAAATTATACTTCCAGTTGAAGGTAAATTCAAGTTTTGATTATTCAAACAAATACGGAGTTTTGAGTGCATGACGCGTTACTATAGAGAGTTCGCGTAACGTCAAAGTTTTAGGTTAGTTCCTATTCTTTCAACTTAATTTTCATAAATTATTGTTTGCAATTTGTTTTTATTTAAACTGTCGAAAGTGTGTTTAGCCGCTCCCGGACTTGTCGACCGCGAAAAATTTCTCTTGTAATTTTAACATTACAGTAAACACGCTATATAATAACAAACGTAAAAAAATCTTAAAATTGGATAACAAAGTAGGGCAGTGCGTCCTAATTTTTATTTACGTTGGTTTGTATAACTCAAGGAAAAAGTCTGTGTAAATATTGAGATGGGTTTCAGTTTTTTTAAACAGCATATTTGTTGCCAACTACTATGAATAAATGGTATTTTTGTGAAAATTATAGCACGTACTTATTTTGATAAAATATAGGTTTTCTGTTAGGTGCGCAATTTCCTTAATTCTTCGCTTTGATTGGAAAATACGACTAGCGTATTGAATTTATTATAACAATAATAAAGAGATTTTGAATAACAGTTTTGAAAAATAGTCAGACTCTAGAAGTAAAGGTTATAATTTCGAAGGATAAAAAGAGCAAAAACTTATTTTGCTATTTGTCTATAGAATTAGATAGCTATCAAATAACTAGGTCATCTAACTTGTACATTCCATTTTTCAGTAATACTTTATTTGGTACTAAAAGTACAATGATTAAATTGAAATCCATAAAATCTACTATTATTGAAATGGCCTATCTATTTCGATTGTTATGCTCGAAATTATTCTTTGTTTTATCAAGCCTTGGGTAATAATTTTGCATTGACGTGATACGTTACAATTCTTTTTAGTTTTACTAAACGAAACGTTGGCACGGCCAGGGTAACTAGAGATACATCTATAAAACGGAATCGGAACAATAATGTTCGTTAGACACGGAAGACGAACGGGACAGTTCGTGAAATGCGCGATGTACGGGAAAGGAACCTAACGATTGACTCTGTGTAGGAAAAACGTGATTTCATATGTCAACATGGATTTAGTGGGAACCACCTACCGCGAACACCAATTCGAAGCGACCAATATTCGTACCACGAAATAAAGGAACGGGGGGACGAGTTGCACTTGAACTAAAGTGAATGTCGTCGTTGAGCAAAAAAAAGCCGTATAATGAAAAGCTTTATTTTCATACTTTATTGCGGAACGTGTCAATTTTTATGACACATCATAAAAATATTTGTATTTATCGATTCTACGCTCGAGCTTTTTTGTTCATTTGGTAGTTTACCGGCGTCGGGAGAGCAGACAGGTTGAAAGAACGTCGTGATGGATTTCTATCTCTTAGGTACGTTTTGTTTGCTGTCGTTGGGTGTCAGTTCTTGTGACGATTTTGTCGCTCCAAACGAAAAACGACTGTCTACATGATTTACTGCTCCAGCGAATTCCATAACCGTGGTCGAAAGGAAATGTTAAAAAACAACACATTTGCTTCGGACTTTATTAAAGATTGCGTAGGTATTCATGCAAGCTAGTGTTTTCCTCGCAAGGACTTAATAATAAGAGATTTTAAACTTGCATAAAAACTAGATAGAGTAATCTAATAATCCAATAAACCTGTATTGTGCGAATAAAAAATTAAGTGCCAAAACGAGCACAAATTTATTAAAACCATCATTACTTATGCCTTACAATTTTTAAACTTTATTATATTATATTATACCGTACGAGTGAGCGTACGGGGAATAGTTGAGGAACCCCAATCAATATAGAAACTATCGAGAGGTTAGCAAAAGTAAATCATATTATCAAAAGCCAAAAGGGTACTATTCAGTCAAAAAAGTGATGATCAGCCATCTTGGATTGAAAAAATTTGTGTCTTCAACCGGAAGTACAAAAAATTACCATAATTCGCGAACATCCAGTATATAAATTCTACAAATATACGAGGAGCGTTCAATAAGTCACAATATTAACCTTATGGGAAGTTGGATTTAGAAAAATTTCGCACAAATACAAAAATCCTTATCCCGGACGCGGCGGTAAGTTGTTCTAGTACTCGCCGCGGATAAAAGTTAATAACCAATGGATCTAAGCATATAAGAGATCATTTATGTTCCAAAGGGCATTTGGGGAATAGTTGAGGAACCCCAATCAATATAGAAACTATCGAGAGGTTAGCAAAAGTAAATCATATTATCAAAAGCCAAAAGGGTCAGTCAAAAAAGTGATGATCAGCCATCTTGGATTGAAACCCGATTTTACACGAACTTAGCGCATCTAAACGTGTGCTGTGTTGAATGTCACTGTGGAATGTCATTTGCTTGACAAAATTACGTAAACGCATATTCACTTGTGCACCTTGCTCACGTTATAAACAGCGTATTCGTTCGCGTACATGTACAAGCCACAACTTCGCTGTTGCATTTCCGAAAACACCTTGCTTACGTTATAAACATACATATTCGTTCATGTACACGTGTAAAACACGACTTTGCTATCGCATTTCCGAAAAATGCCGATTATACGATTATAGCATAATCGGCAAGGATTCAATACAGAGGACAAAATGGAACAGTTAGCCACAATTTTTATTTTTGCAAGATTTCTGACAATATTTTGAAATTCATAGTTTATTTATTAACCTAAAAAAAAACAATTGTTTCAGTTAAGACAAATAATACAAATATTTTACGTTTATGAAAAATAATGTAAGTAGTATTCTTTTACTGAATTCCTTAGCGTAAGGGGAGCTTCTGCGTGTAGCAAAAGCAAAATCTAACATGGTAAAAATTATTTTGTGTTCTATGGTATCCTTTGAATAAACTTTCTTTAATAAAATACGTGCAATTTCATTCCTGCAGTAATTGCAATATTACATCGAAAAACAATTCGTTTGCTTTTGTTACCATAAAAGGAATACAATCCAATTCTTCATTTTCCATTTTAATTATTATGCTACGCAGTGACAAAAACTGTTTCCTTGATTTCAATGAGCAATAATAGACTTGTCCAATGAAAACTACCTGTTAAGATGTCTTAATTCTTTATTGTACCGTTCCTGTTCGAGTACTTACGTTGTTTCCCGTGCTTTTGTCGTAGCTGTACAAAAACGTTTTATTGCGCACGTGCATTTTGTGTAATACTGTACGTGACCAGATACAGCAATCATCTGTGTAATTCATTAGCGATTGTTACCTCATTAAAACACCGTTAAATAAATAGTTTTTGTGGGAAGCCTTAATTGTCAAATAAGAATGGAGGCGAATAACCCCCTAAACACAACCCAACATCTGCACATATGACGTAATATATACCTGTCTATTTCGGTCTATTCTAACACGAAGTACTGCATAATCACATCTTGAAATCGTAACTCAAAAATAGAAAAATCTCTTAGCCCTGATGCTACACCATGCAAAAGTACCTTTATAGCGCAATCTCACGTAAAAATTTTCATCCTTCATGTTGATATTTTACTGTTCATACATATAAAGGTATAAATAGGAGTACCTGCTAATCTGTTAATTATAACTACCAAAATTCTGCGCCGCTACACAAGCCACCTCATACCCTGGCACTAGGCGTCTAAAAAAAAATTTCGTCTTGAATACATAACCGTATCAACAATAACTAATAACATTTTAATCCCTATCAAAAAAATTAACAAATAACAGTTGAAACTGTTGCTAGGGTGGAAAACAATTGAACCTCATATTTGCTTTAAGATAACTTTTACTTGAAATCAGTAAGACTTCAAGAAAATAATTTACTACACATAAGAAAGTACATTTACTTGCATGCAGTATGTTTTTTGATTTAAATAAATATTTTCTTCCTGGAAATATACCAAGCTAAGAAAATATATTTCCTTGGATCAAGGAAACGCTTTTCTGTGTGTGCCTATTGTGTACACAGTACGAAGCTAAAATTCTCTGGTAATATAACAGTCATTATCGAGTATGATTAAAAAATATTTCCATCTATACAAGGTCGATAAATAGTGAACCACGCACTTACATACATTGCTATTTTTAATAAAACGCACTGTTTATTACTACGTTTCTGCGTTCTTTATCTAGAAATAAACCAACATAATGTGAGTTTCATATGGTTCTAATAGATTTAGAGATGTTTAAATTCCGTACGCACTCGCTTAAATGTAGATATACCTATTTCCTTCAAAATATTCGAAATGCAAATTCATTTTAGGGTAAATTTTTAGAAATTCAATTATATACTTGGCTCTATATCAACAAGGTGTTCAGTATTGAAGAATAAACTTTGCCAAATTCAAACACCTCCCTTTGAATATCAGCATATATTTTTTCTGTATCCACTGTTGTATCCACTGTATATCCAACGTTTTTGTATAATGATGCATATGACTAAAACTCAAAGTAAAAGGGATATTTACTTAATATAGTTTGGTTACCATGACATCAGTAAACAAAACAACTGATATTGCCAACCTAACTAAAGAAAAGTTAGCTAATAGGTATAATTTATGTATTAGGAGAAAGTGAAAGAAATGGAGAACATTTCTCAATGCTTACGTTATCCCTAACTTCATACATAAATCATATGTGTCAGCACTTTTTTTATACAATTTATTGGTAAAGTAGGTACTTTTTGTTTGCGGTTGTCATGGAAACCAAACTATACTAATACCAGAGACCACTTAGATGCAATGTCCAAATGCAGGAGTCGCGCTTAGCTGTAAATATCCCTTTCACTTCCAATAGTACACATAAGCGTCATTATACAAATATGTTAGAGATATAAATTCCCTATGCGGTGGCTATAAAAAATTATATGGCGCCATTAAAAAAAATACGTTTCTGGTCGAAATGATACAGTAATTGCAATTTTATTTGGTCAATTTCACGAGCAAATTTATAAACGTGCTATTTAACCAGGGTCTTTAATTTCCTATCATGTGGTGTTTTACCTAATCTATCATTACTTTTCCCACAATCATTTTTAAATATGGTATTTGTAGAAGATGTTATAATCGTTGCAATACGTTCACTGCTGTGAATATGACATTTACATATATCAGTATCCAAAATGGCTACATTCGGTGATATAATTTGAAATATATTGTATTAAAACAGAACGTTTATTACACATGTTTAAAAACATCTCTTCGTGTTAAAAAATAATTTTGTTAAATATAACGTAAGAATATAAAACTATTTGAACAATAAAATCTTCACGTTTTTTGTCAAATACAACGGACAGTTAGGGAATTGAGTTGGAATAGCATCTTTTTTAAGCCTAGGATTTTTTAAACTTACACTTATAATTTCACCGGTCTTTGAACCTGCAGCGGAATGTGTGAACTTTCGGTCTATTCATATAAAAGCAACTGATAGTGTCTATTTCATTATCTGAAAATTTTGACCTTCTACCCTTTACATAATAAGCACAATTCTACAATTCCAGAACACTGGGACAGCCTGTATGTACTTGCTCAAATAAAATGTTTACTTGGCATTTGCTGGTCACAAAGGTATCATTAAATGGTAGGGTATTTACGTATCTTGCTGAAAAGTCGAAACCCGAAGTTGTTTCGGTTTTTTTAGTTGCTACAATATAGCATGATGTCTCACTTCAGAATACGTGTAAAAGAATATCTTTTTGGTTTTTTCACAACGAAATTACCAGTGTTGTCGAGATTACAAACGAAACGAAATGATCGCTCCATTAAAAATGTAATTATTTGATAAAACACGAACAAACAGAATAAATTAGTGCAACTTACCCTCTTCCCATTGAGATACCAGGTTAGGTTCATTGCTGGATATGACAGGGGCGAGCTGCAATTTCCTTTCAGAGGATACCCAATTTCGTAAATGTCCTTTTCGACAAAAACTTCTGGGTTACCGACGGGCATCTCTGAAATAAAGGTTCCATTAGAATGTGTAATCACATACAGGACGCGTTTTATTAAAATTTATATCAACGCGGGTCATATGTTCTTACAAATGGGAAAGCGTGTGCAGCGCTTAAAAATCAGTGCTCTACGTTAGGAAAGACCTTAGTCGAGAATTGCGCATCTGTGAAAGGATACTAGTAACTGTTTTACTAGTATTATTGATGTGATAAATAAATAAATATAGAAATTAAAGATTACAGTTTTAAATTCGCCAAATGTTATTAGTGTATCTACAGGTATAAACACTCTGATACGAAAGGGAATCCATTGGTTACGAGTTGTGTAACACATAGTGTTGTCTATATTCATATTTGCTTTTTCTTGAATGATTTTAGGGTATATTAAACGTTTGAAGAAATAAACTTAACTCCAATTTGATCATTGGAACCACGGGAAATAATTTCAATGTTTATGTTGATTCTATTTTTTAGCTTAAGTATCATTATCTTTTGGATGCTTGTTTAAGTAGATATTACATGGCTTTCAATATATTTTCAAATGCATTATATTTCAGGATTTTGACGAAAAGGACCATTAATTATGACATATTTTTCGAATTGGTCCCTTGTATCGAGATATGTTATTTATCTTTCTATCTAGTAATTCTTAATGATAACAAAAGAATTAAAGGTAAGAAAGGGCACAAGTAAAATAATCTTGGGTGTTAAGATGAGCACCCAAGTTTGGTGCAAGGAATTCCATTTTTCTATTTGCAACATTCATACCGCGTTAGTAAGTTCCGTAGTAAAGAGAATCGGTAAAATATATGGACAGTGTTGCAACGTTTGCCCACTATGAAAGTATAAGGTGGGGAGTCGGACGAAGCGAATCTATCAGTAAAAATCCAATAGCCGTCAGGAGAGGAGCGCGCCAGACTCTAGCCATGCATTATACTCGTAGTTTATTTCTTTAATTGGTCATCCTTGCCTCTCATCTTTTCTCCTTGGTTATTTTTGATTTGCTTTGTTTCTGTCTCGAAATTATACTGTAGAATAGTTTTCTTTTTAATTATGTTCTTATAAACTAGGAAGTCGTAAAATGGTACTATGGTAGAGACAGTACTGCAAATGACTGCTTATTTGAACATTTATTATAATACGTTCAACTGAATTTTTACACATACAAATACGATTCATTTTACCATAAAATTCCATTAATTAGATTTAGAAAACATGTAAATATTTGTTATGCGCTTATTATCATTTGAACATTTAATATATTGGATATTTGGAAATGAAAAGATGTAGTCTAGTGAGTTCATAATGAGAGGTTCTATTTAGTTTTAGAATTCATTTTAAATTAAGGACGTTTTCTTTGCTTGATATACGACAATAGCATTTATTTTGAAATAATCAACGATTAAAGTCCATCAATAGGACAAAAATCAAATAAGATGTATTACATATTTCCTAAAATCTGTGCCGAACTATTATCTCGACTATGTATGCTAGGCGACTGATTGAGTGAGTTGCGAATGTGTGCGCTTGTCTAGGGGTACTGAGGAGCGGAGGGGACGTTCTTAGCACAAGCGGAAATATTATTCGCTATATATATATCGGTCTCGCTCCTATAAATGAATCCTTACTACTCTAGTATAACGCTGGCGAATAAATTAGGGGGTGCCGTGATGTTATCATCGAAATACACGTACATCTGAAGCATTTATCCAATAGTTTTGACTCTTGTGTGCTATACTTGGCGAGAAGAGTAATGGTATCCATCATTTGCAAATAACATATTTTACATTTTACCTAGTTATCCATTATTCGTTTTATTCGTTATCTACTTCAAGAATAATCCTTCCATATGATCGCAATTTAAATAGCTTAAAATAGAGGGCTGTATGTTTAAGATTAATCAATTATTCTTACTATTGCAATATGTCATACATATTTTACGTACTTAAGTTTATGCAATAAACGAAAATCGAACATGCATTTTAAACATAATGTCTCTTCTTGATTGAAAGCAGATATTCTTATGTATGTGTCTGTGCGCTATTCTGAACGTGCTTTCCCATGTATTTAGAGAAAAGTAATAAAATGAATTACAATCTAAATGTCAGTATAAATTATGCGTTCCTGTCTTTCCGGCATACTTAGTAAATTTTCTTATATGTTGTCTCTGTAGTAAGACAACCAAAATAGAAGTTACTTCTTTAACTTTAAGCAGTGAGCTAAAACTGGAACTGATAAATATTATTTATTGCCTCTCCAAAGCGGAACACATATTAGGGTGGATTCTATTTTGAGAATTCATTAAGACATGCACTTTATATGTGTCCTTCAGATGCGGTGTCTTCTAAGAGAAGATGCTCTACTTTTTAGTAATGTAAAATGCTTAACGTAAGGGGTTCATTAGAATTAAGTTAAAATGCTATTGTTGAATAATGTTGAATACGTTGAGTCAAGCAATTAATGTGATTATATATTTCTTAAATAAAATATATTGTTTATAATTAATTTAACCTGCCAAAGAAAAAAAGTCTAGAACCAGCCAATGCTGCGTTGCACTGTAAAGTATTTGATTGATGTAGGCAGTCAAAAATGGATTTTGTTAAATTAAAATCACATACAAGAAAATTCCGCAAGCCAAACCCGAGTAGTTAGCAAGCAATTTGCGTAATGTCATACGGATGTTACCACGGCGTTATTTGTGTTAGGTTTATATCTAAATATTATCTATTAGTATAATATTTTGAAATGAATGGTTATGAATTGCGAAGAAGCGGGTACGTACAAACACATTTTCAATTACTTCCTTATTTTAATAATAATATAGAGTTTGGAGTAGTCCACTTTTCCTTATAAAAATTGTCGTTATGATCTATAACGTAAAATTTTGGTAAAGTTTATACCATATACCGAATTAGATTACGTTATTTCTAGAAATAACGGACCCAATCAAAATTTAGTTCTTATAACTACGCATGCGCACAACTAATTCTGTACAGCTGACTGCCGTTTCTTCGTTACATTTTACATGCAAAGTGTGAGGTTAGAACACAAAGGATGCAGATTCGTGACAAAATTTCATGAAAGTGACATTATTTGGCCCCGAATTTCAAAAGTCGTATAATATTTTAGTTAATGACAACGAAGCTGTGCGGCAAGAAGTAGGTAGTAACCATTTGGTAATGCATGTTGTTGTCGTTTCACAACATGACATGTGTCAAATATAACGTTTACTTCCGACGCTCCGCAAACATGTTTTTAACAATCAGGCTATGTTACGTTATAATCCAAAAAATGGCTGTAAAACGTAACAGAAAATGCGCTACCGCAACCTCTAATAATAAATGACTTTATTACGAGTATTCTAAAAATCTGAAATGTATTTGTAAGCTTCCGTGCATTTCCTGATATTTTTTATTTCAGTAGTGTAAAAATTGTTTAGCATGATGCAGCAACAAAATGTAATAAATTTACACGACAAGTAGTTGAAAACATTCTTACATGTTTTCCGTAATGAAAGGTATTACTTGCTATTTAAAACACACTGCTGCTAAGAGTTTACAATTAATGTTGGTGGAGTGGCTGCTTTGAAAATTGGAAAACATTTAGCCCAGAGTAAGTTCCTACGTTGATATGATTTGAATGGAATGTGTTAGCTTTAAAGAAGAAGGAATATGTACAGCGTGTCCACTTAATGCGTGGGTGGAGGATAATTCCTTGCCTGAGCAATCTAGAGAAAAAGCTTCCAAATAAAAAGTATTCGGAGATAAGATCTGCACAACACAAAATTATGTACAAGTATACAGAGGTGATCAGATCCGCTGCGCACGGTACAAGCTTAGTTTCGTTAATGGAATACCCTGTGTATTATTACGTTGTTGGATGCTTCTCTTCATGTCAATTTTTTTCAACATTTCCTACACCCATCTAGCATAGTTTTTGGGATGATTGAGATAATTTGGGATTCTTGTGAAAATCCGCTGTTTCTTTAACAGACGATGTCTTAAACGTCTTACATGCTAAAGAGATGATTCAAACCTGATTCAATTAAGTATTTCTTGAGTTTTTGGCAATACATCGAAAATGTTGTTGTACTACTATATACATATAAATTGGGTTCCGCAATTTTGACGTGCGTTGCTGCTGCCAGCTACTGCATTTCTTCGCCGATTTAATGATAGTTAATATAAATTTTCTTTCTGCGAAAACTATAAGAAATAGTTAATCCAATATTATTTGAATCATCGCTTTAGTGTGTAAGACATTTAAGATATCGACCGTTAAAGAAACAGTGGCAATTCAAAAAAATCTTAAATTATGTAAATTACCTAGGAAACTAAGAAAGGTGGGTGTACGAAATATTGAGGAAAGTTTACATAAGTTGAAAAGAGATATCCAAAAACGTAATAATATACAGAATGTTCTATTTAAAAGACTGAACGCTGTTATACGTGTTTGTAATTGCATTTTATTTTTCTTGTAATATGACAAGATTTTAGAAAGAGGAAAATAGTTATGACGGCAGAATGTGTTGTTGTTAGAAGGCACGTAGTTGTTTAAGTTTGTTATTATTAAATGTGAAGTTGTAATAAAATACGCAATGATGTAATATTTTTAGTACCCCACTTCATATTTTCAGTTTCTCTGGCCTATTTTTCATTTTATTGTGATTTATTAAAAATCGTCATTTGCCCTACAACTAGGAAGAAAGCATTTTTATTGTTATATATTCCTAAGTTAATCAAACCTCACGCTTTGATGGTGTTGGTTTTGATACTCTAAAAATTTTGTTATAAACAAAAAAAAAATTACGTTCGTTTATAATATACATTCATACATACATGATCTTGCCCTCTTTGTATCTGTAAGATGTCAAGGGTGTCTGTTCTCAATTCTCATGTTGTTCTTTGATACTGCGAATAAAATTGCGCCATAATTTCCTTTTTTTTTGCCATTTCTCTACCCTCGCTCCATGGTTTTTCCTTTTTTTTTGTAATATTTCATTTATACTCAGGTTCCACATCCGTTGTGGTCTTCCCTTTGTGTTTATTCCTATTGTTATCGCTTCCCACACCCTTTTGACCTGTCTATCGTTGTTGATTCTGCTTATATGCCCAAACCATCTCAGTTTATATTCCTCTACCCTTTCGTTCAGTGATATTATTCCTAGTTGTTTTCTAATTTCAGTATTCGTATTGTTAACTCTGTTCTATTGACTCAAAGTACTCTGTTCAGGTATTTTACTTCTGTGGCTTGTACACGACCTTCTTGTCTTTTCGTTAGTACCCAATTTATGAAGCCATAAATTAAGATGGCTTTCGGGTTTCTTTTTTTTATGTTTAAGGAAAGTGTTACTTAATGAATGAAATAGCGTTCCAGTTGCTCGTATTCTACTGTTTATTTCACCTTATCTAGTACCTAAGTGTATTTCCACAGCACTCGTACTTTTCTACTTGTTCTTGGAGTTTCCCATTTATGGGGAAATTCATTTTTTCTTCTGCTGTTGATATTATCATGGTTTTTGTTGGTCATTTAGATGTCGTTCCATTATTTGTCGGATCCGTTTCGTCAATATCGACTTTTATATTTTGGAAGTTGAACATAGTAGGGAAATCCCTCTGCAATTTTGACATTCTTTGCAACCTCCGTTTTTTATAAATGGGTAGGATTACAATATATACAAGCAAAATGTAATTTAGAATTTGTAAGATGATTTAATTTACTTCAATGCAAAGTTTAATGTATTTTACATTATTAAAGAGAATAAATCATTAACCGATCGATGGAAGTTTTTACCTTGTCGTATGTAATGTCGAACATGCACAAGTACTGGTTAATACTAGCGAGGGAAGCCAGGATCACGATTTGGAACTGAGGGCTGGCCGCAATTTCGCTTTATATATTTAACCCGCTGCCGGCACGAAAGCGAGACTATAATAAATAAATGAAGAACTTTTCCTGATTGCTAACGTAATCGATTAGTTTATATGGGACAGGGTAAAGCAGCAATAAAAGGAGTTATTGAATTCTCTCATCAATTGTGTACGTTTTTGTGTGTCTATTGCTTCCGTCGAATTTTCTGGTCGCTCAATTCGAGATTTATACATAGAGTATGGGCTATTTTTCATAAGACCACATACGCCGACGGTTCCGACGCCTGATACCAATTTTCTGGCCCTGTAAAAAATTAATGCATTCCGATTTCGCTGCTTGACCCATATCTCTTCAGTTTGGGGATTTATCACCGCGGTCGTCGAGGTAGAAAACTAATTCAACCACATGTGACCGCGGCATATTTTACTTACCCTACGTATTCGAAGCACACCCTAGCCTTTTCCCAAATCGTTTTTTTTTTGCTTGGCACTGGGAAAAACGAACAAATTAAAAATTGGGAACCGCAAAAATATTTTTACACGTTTCCCGTCCTCGTGGGTTATACATCACCTACTACAAGAGAAATTGTAAAGGCAGTTCTGTTATTGTATTGGCGTACTATACATCATATATGGTAGATGTGTAAAAAGTACTTAATGATAGATCTACTACACATTGTTAAAATATTTATCTAACTTTAGGGCTAAATAATTAATTCGCAAGTTACTTTTGTGCGCACAAGTGGTAGTACACACAGACAAATACAAACTTTTTCATTGAAATTTTTTGCTTGCATTAACAATTTCAACGAAGCTATGACAAGATAAATTTGATTTTGAACTTTTTGTTAAGGTAACGGTGTTTCTTTTTGTTGAAAGGACAAAAGCTACGCGATGACATACATGTACGTAGAGAAAGAAACTGGTTAAATTAATCAAAGCCATTTTGTTAAGCTCAAACGCAATGATCTAACATTTTTGTTTGACTTCACATAAATTTGTTGTTACCAAGGTCGTACCGTGCGGGGGGACAAGAAAAGAATGCATTAACCTAAAAAGATATAATGTAAAAACTAAAATATGACACAAAAGGAGTAAATAACATTCATATCTTTTTAATTTCTTTATAGTCAAAAAAAAATCAATCGCTAATTTCCTATTTAAACGAAATCGGGGAATTACCAAAAAATATCATCAAAGGCAGCTACAAAATAGCCGTCAACGGTGTTGGAACTTCTCTTTCGATCTCTGTATTTTCTTTTTATTTTGCTTTAAACGATTCTCGTTCTCTGTTCTTAAAGCGAAAACCCTCTATTTCGGTGAAATACCTATATTGGTGGATAATATAAAAGCCTGCAACAATTTTTTAAATGTTTATGAGTTGTTGACCGTTGAGCGTAATATTTGGCCTGTTCGTGCTCGAAATTAATTCGTTAAAAAAGTCGATTTGGCGGTTGAATTTTGTGCTGTCCTAAATACTGATTGCAAAGTCAGTAGAAACATTATGTTTTGTGTATATTTTAGAAAGTAGCTGCTAATAACACAACCACACAATAGAAAAAGTCGAAACCCACAGGGTAAACCCCCCTTTCCCAACGTATTTTGGGGCGCTGAAACCGAATATGACAATAAAAAAAGGTTTTAATTATTCAATTTTTCCCTAGCACCCCCTTACAACTCCCTTGGGGTTTGAAATTCCACATTTGAAAAATATGTATATTACTAGGTTTCTTGGTGCGCTGAAACCGAATATGACGATAAAAAGTGATGTCAACCACCCAATCACCCCCTTATAATGCCCAGTGAGGTTAAAATTGCACCTCTTATGAAAATTTAAAATGTGTATATAGGTATTCTTGATATATATCAAGAATATGCATACATTTTAAATTTTCATAAGATGTGAAATTTTAACCCCACTGAGCGTTGTCTACCCTCTGGGTTTCGACTTTTTTTGTGTGCCTGTTTAATTTACTTTATATATAATATACATAATATATTGTATTTATTGAACTTTTTTTTTAATTTTTTTAGGTTAATACCGATTTTGACAAAATGTCGGGAAGTAATCCAAAGAAGGAATCAGGGGCGTTTTATCGCAGGCAAAAAAGCATGAAACCAGAAGAAAAGGAGAACCTTGGGGGATCCTTGGATCGATATTTTGAAGCTTCTTGTGAACAAACATCATCAACAAGCAATGAACAACAACTAAGTACATCCACTGCAAGATTCTCCGAATCAGATAGTTTGGATGGAGCAGATTCAATACCTGAACCTTTGGTCGAATTGGATGAAGACCACGAAGAAGAAAGCGATGATGCCGGTATTTCTGATACCGTCTCTCCTAAAAACAAGGAAGAAACAGCATCGGATTTTGATTTCCATTTGACTGATCGGGGTACGTGGCCGTAGGTTTGAAGTAGTCGTGTTATTGGTCTTTTGATTGAAAAAGGGCCTTTTCAATCGAAAGAATATAATTTTCCTCTTGATGATACAGAAAATGTTCAATAAATTTTTTTTGTAAGATTTTGTCAAATGGGGAAAAAGTTCAACGAAACTGGTTAGTTTATTCCTCTAAACTAAATGCTGCTTTTTGCTTTTGTTGCAAAATTTTTAGTACTAAGAATAGAGAAATTAAATTAATAAACGGTGAATACTCAGATTGGTGGCATGCAACTGTATATTTTTCGGAGCATGATCGTAGTTCCTTCCACGTTGAGTGTATTAAAAAATGGTATGATCTAAAATTCAGGGTTACGAAAACTTGTAAAAGAGACAAGGAAGTTCAAACTTTCTATGAACTCGAGAAAAAAAGGTGGAGAGCTATTATAGAAAGAACGATAGCTGTTATTCTTTATTTGGCTGGACAGTATCTAGCTTTTCGGGGAGAAAGTTCACAACTCTTTGTACCAAATAATGGAAACTTTTTGAAACTTATAGAAATGTTATCAAAATTTGACACTACCATTGCTGAGCATATAAAAAATGTGCAAAAATCAAAAACCGATAAGACTTATATGCCCTCTTATTTAGGACACACAATTCAAAATGAAATTATTACATTGCTTTCCGAAGATATAGTAAAACATTTAATTTCAAGTTTGAAAAAATCTAAGTATTACCCAATTATTTTAGACTGCACGCTTGATATCAGTCATGTTTAATAAATTAGTGTTATAGCAAGCTTTAGTGCACGTTCACCTACAAATCTTACAAACACATTATCGAATTTGGATTCGTCGGTCTACAATACCTTGCTCTAATTTTCTACTGTCCAATTTCGATGTTCACTTGCCCATTGTAACCTCCTTTTTTTATTAATTTGGCGAAACAAGGGCTTTCGCATCGCAATTCTTCCGTAAAGGCCTGCTTTTTGCAGACGGCGTTTAACCGTGGACATGTTAATCGACTTCGGAAATACAGTATTGATTGATTTCTGGAGCTATTTTTCTTCTATTTCGCTTGCTGGACGCCACGATTGCAATGTCTTGAGCTGATGTTGTCGCTCTTGGTCTACCACTACTTACTTTATTTAGAAAACTGCCACTTTCACTGTATTTTTTGATGTTATAATCAACAGCAGATGGATTTAAATGTAATTTTCTAGCAATTTGATGATTGATTATGCCTAAGTTATGTTCTGCTACTATCAGAGCACGCGTTTCAACACTAATTTATTTCCTTTTCGTTAAAAGATGTTGTCGCTACTAAAATTGAACGATAATTAACCGTAATTTAAAAGTATTATTTCAAATAGCTTTATTATAGTTTCATGATTCATAGTAAAATTTCCCACTGTTACATTTTTCCTGGAATTTCAAGAAATATGCTTCTCGTTGTCGCTACCACCTGCGATCTTATGATGATATTACCTCTCATACAGATAAAAGAAGTAAATGGACCGATATTATTTCATGAATTTAAATGAATCTTACTGATTATTAGCATGCTATTCAATAATGCTGGAACGTATTTCCTAAATACATTCTTTGTATACAAAAATCTAAAATCCAAGGGTGCCCAAATACTTATGAGCGGTAGTGTACGTGTATTATCCCGTAGTAGACTTTTTCCATTACCTACTTATTTGGAAAGCTGCCATAGAAAGTTGGCATTTTCATTCAACTCAACTATTTTTCATATAGGTGTTACTTACTAATTTAACTGAAAAAATTGCTAGAATAGTACTTCATAATAATAATAATGTCTATCCATTTTCGAATGCAAAGTGATGCTTTGCACCCTAGAACCAAAAACAATCATTTTCGCCTGGTTGCAGTTCGAAGTGTACAGAGAACGTTACCTTGAAACACAGCGCTGGAGTGGATACCCTACTTACATTTTGCATCCTCTGCTAAAAGGGAAAAGTGCACTTGCGAATGCGTGCATGTAGCTGCAAGGAAGGAATCAATTCTACTTGTTAAATTACTGGGTGAAATAAAGGAGCAGTGGAGGTTTTTGCGTTTATTAAACATGTAGACTTTCATTTGTGCTTACGTCTAAGAGAAAAATGTGAATTCGATAGCAGCACGATTGAACAATATATCTTCAGCACGTGTAAGTAAAATGCACTCTTATGTGAATGTGAATTCTCCCATTACATATTTCTATTTTCGTAAAATAGGACGACTGTATTTATCTGATAATGAAATATTTTTTTTGTGTATTCATCACCATTCACTTGTTGCTACCCAAACACTATATTTAAATTTCTCGTATGGCTGCTAAAAGAATAATTTGAGATTGCTCCTTTGTTTCTATTGCCTTTTGGTTCTGGGGGAGGTGATGGTCGAATATTACAAGCGACTGAAAGAAGAAGCTAATAACAAATGACTTCGCATCCAAACTGATAGCGAAATGCTTTCGGGCAAGTTACCCATATCTCAGACGCGAGTCTGGTCCGAAACCATTACTCATGAGGTTATACAACAAGAGGAAAGGACATTGTGTATTATCTCGGTTTTACATAAACTTGAAGGATTTTTACTGTCAGAAATATTTATGTCAAGACTGAAAAAATATTACGGAAAAATTACTACGATTTTTCCTTTTTTTTTGTTAGAAGGAACATATTCTTTATAAATAGTAAATCAATAATATTCGTGGAGATTCCTTAAACAGAAATAGCAAGAGATATAGAGAAAAATATCCAAATAGCGTCCGGAATATCGCATGACCACAGATACGTAGGTAAATATACATTGAAAGATTCATTTAGTCAATCAAATTATTGTTAATACAACTAAATCTACGTTTGAATACGGGCAAATAAGTATCATGTTGTGTCAAACAAATAATTTTGTTGATTCAGTTTGATTGTTCTAAACATATTTTTTGTTAACTTAAACAAACTCAATGTTTTATTAATTAACGAAGTAAATGCTCTCATGTTCAACAATGAAAGAAAAATTGCAAAATTCTTGAGCAAAAGTTGTTTACTTCAACCATGGTTGTACATATACGAGTTGTGGCAATTAAATAACGAGAATTTGTTTACTAAAGCTTTATTATAAAAAAACTGAACATAATCACGCATTCATTCCTTCACAGTAACCCCCCTGGAGTGCCACGCACTTATTCCATCTCTCTTCCCACTTCTGGAAACACCTCTGAAAGTCGCCCGAAGTTAAACCTTGCAAAACCGTCGTCGTCTCCGTCTGGATATTTTCTATGGGGTCGAACCGTTGTCCTTCCATAGGACTTTTCATTTTTGGGAACAGCCGGAAATCCAGTGTTGCCAGATCTGGGCTATACGGGGGGGTGAGGTAGCGTTGGAATTATTTTTTTCGCTAAAAACTGTCTAACAAGAAGCGACAAATGGGCGGGCGCGTTGTCGTGATGAAGAATCCATCCAGATACCTTCAGTTCAGGCCTTACTCGCGCAACTCTGGCACACAGCCGCTTCAAAACTTCAACATAGAAGGCCGAATTAACAGTTTGGCCTTGCGGAACGAAATCTTTGTGGGCAATGCCATTGATGTCGAAGAAACAAATGAGCATCGTCTTTATTTGTGACCGCGACATTTTTGCTTTTTGAAGACGCTCTCCTCTAATCTCAACCCACTGTTTACTTTGTCCCCTGTAAAATTTCACAATTCTCTGTTCGAGTTTTTTATCGCACATTTTTTCGACATACAACGCTTCAACACCAACCTTTCAAACCTACTACTTCACACACAAAGCACTCAACCGAGTTGAAACTTATTACGCATTTAGTAAAACTGTAGAAGTTTATGCCTATGTCGTGGAATACCCGCCAGTGTTTTCAGTTCGAGCGTTTGAAACAATTTCTCGTTATTTAATTGCCATACCTCGTAAAGATAGAATAACCACTTTTGCTGAAAAATTTTGCCATTTTTTAATTGATCAACATTTTATTCAAATATATAACCAAAGCAACTATCTACAATAATCAACACCACTGAATACTTTGTTGAACTAATTATATTTATTCGTATTTACAACTTACCTTTAATCATTTTTCTGTCGTGAACTCTACAGGTGTTTCAGGAGGAAAGGGAAGTACTTCGTAGTACATTCGGAAGGTCAAAATAGGTAAAAGAAGTACGATTTTCAACCATTATAGAAATACTCAATTTTTTTATTACTGTAGTCTTGAAATAATAGTATTAGTTTACTTGGTACGTAGGTTTCCACGGTCCTCAATAACACTATACTCTTGCTTTCCGGGTTGGAACCGCGTCGTTATCGTAGCTTTTGCCGAGGTTTCGTCCACACTCTTGTGGGACATCTTCAGGGCTGTTACTGCACACTGACTTGAGACTATTTACTCCGGAGGGAGTCCATATAGGGCTTGTTTTGGGTCAACGGAGCGGAAATGTTATGGATCAATGAAGCGTGGTGGTGGCTAGCAGATGTAATAAGTTGGGATGTCCACATGCGATGTAAGGGATAGCCATCTTCGCGATTTAAAGTGTTGGGATGTTTGAAAATCTCTATTGATTCACGAGTTTTTCTGCTATAATAGTGAGGGTTGCGAGACAAGATGCAGGTAGGGTTAAATTGGATTTGGACCCGGCTACACGATGCCCTCATACCTAAACCATCCCAGTGTTTCAGAGTCATGTCGCACACTGTCACAAACCTTTCCAGTCGACCCCTACCTTTTGATGAAGTTGCTGTACTTTCCAAAGGCCAAAACCTTGCCCCTACGCCTAATCGTATCCCTACTGAAGACATCATTACTGGCATAGAGTCTGCCCTTGTCGGTACCGTTTGATATTTGTTGTTTCTAGCAGAAAGAAAATTGCATTCTTCATTAATATGATCAGCTCGCTGCATAGCTACCATATATTAGACTTCTTTTATATACGCACGCCATGATACAATTAATTAAAAAATTTCGTTTAATCAATTGTTTGTTCTTTGAACAATTTAATGAACAAATATGGTCTTAGCAAATCTTCTTCCGTCACTGAACTACGAAGACTCCCAGTCATCATACCATCAAACAGGTTACTATTTTCGCAAGAGCTGTCTGTAACGGAAGCAGCAGCCATTAACAGTGACTAGTGTTGTCTGCAATATTGACTAAATTATATTATTGTTGTTTGGTTTTATTAATTGATAACGGGCACGTTGCCGCAAATTTATTTAATATCTTTATATATTTTAGAATAAGGATACTAAGACAAAATGTCGTATGTAACAAAGGTAAAATTTTTATCAAATTCCGTAATTTAAAATATTTCCAATTTCTGACATAAGCTTATTAGAGTAAATTTCGAAGGTATATAATAATTTACGTATTGCTCAATTTCTCAAATTTTCGATTTTGCAAATACAACTTCTTGTCTTAGCAGGGCAGTATGGTTATAACAACGGAAATTTTTTATCTTTCTTGACTATACGCTAGAACAACTAAATAATATCAAAAATTACCTCACACACAACTATAAAATAATTAATTGGGAACTTTATACAGAACAACTCGCATAATGTATCTGATATGATTAGAGTTTGTTAAAAATGTGGTACCGGCAGTGGCGCACCGCATAGAAGTAGGTACGTAATATACAATATTAGTGGAAAATAATACCGTTACGTCTTCCTGTCGTCTTGATGTCCACTGTGGCAATTGGCAACCGCCCTGGTAAGCTGCGTAGAATTGCAACATCAGCAACGCTTCCATGTCGATTCATTCAGCCGTCGACGGTGTTGTGAATACGTTGTCGTGTACTTCGGAAATGATCGTTCGACGTCCAGTGAAGTAAGATTTGCAAATGTCAGATATTCCTTTTCCTCATCTGGGCACTCTTGATTTTCAGTTATAGACCGAACCTTTTGTAAATCGGGATTTTTCGTTAAAATTGCACCAAATTTTTGAGCAACATCGACTCCTATAGTGTTCGTCAAGTTTTCTAGAGCGGCTTGTAAACCTTGTACCATCACGTTTTAAAGGACGCGCCACAACATGAATGACGCTGTGTTTCTGAGCATCAGTTGTTTCATCCGCACATATTTTACGCAGATTTTCTTATTTCTCAACTCTTCTTTTATACATTCCTTTACTGTACCTTGCAGACGTGGCAAATTGTATTGTAATTGCATAGGTGTTGGCAGCTTCCATGAGGAAACGTACTTAGCCCAAAAAATACGAAAGTGTTCATTAGATACTAGATGTTGTGGAATGTTGCACACACTTAACATAAAAATAAAATCATATAAAAATTGCCAGTATAGAATACTGTTTCTTAAATTCAATACATGACGTTTACTTTTACAATGTTTTCTACATTCAAACCTATCGCGACTTAGCAATCCGCTATTGCATATTGTGCAATAAATATGCGGACTTCTATATTCTAATCCAGGGAAACGCCTGAGATATTTATTCACATTCGAAGGTAACGTTACACCCTTTGAGCGTCTCATCTCCGCGCTTTGAACTCTCTCAGGGTACTGTCGAGATCGACTACGAGTTGAAAATTACCCCTACCCACGCGGCTACCGCTACGCTACTGCCACCCGGTACCACCTTTTCAACAAACTCTAGATATGACATAATAAAAGTGCTGTTTTTTATACTCAATAAACTCAAAAAGGGCTCTGTACCCACAAATTATAATTTTCTTGGAAGCACTGCATTACAAAAAAACTTAGTTTTTGCCAATTGAAGGGACAAGTGTATGAAGCAATTTTTTTTTCTTTTAGTGTGGTGACGGCCCAACGGGACCCGTAAGTTGTCCTACAAAAAGCTGTTTCTGAATAAATTATGTTTAATAGGCATATTGCTATCCTTTGTTGAATGCAAATGCAATTTATTTGATTAGTAAGAAAGGGTTGTAGATTAATGACATATGGTCAAACATTTGAGTTGAATATGAAATTTTAAAAAATGTGACTTAACCTCTTCATTTACTTGCCCTTCCATATATTTGCGTAAATTACAAGCAATAGCCTTTTCGAAAATTAAATTAATGGGATAAGAAACGATTAATTATTAAACGCGTAATATACTCATGAACAAAAGCAGTTTGTGGTAAATATTTCCTGTGCCAGGTAATAATAGTTTTCTGGCGTTACTAAACACAATAATTATAATGAAAGAATACTAGGCGCAAGTAACTAGTTCATTTGTGATAGCTAACAAGTTCCATTAGTTGTCTGTAGGCGAACCAACAATGTTTGCCGTACTTGATTTTAGTTCTTTATAATAGCGTTCCATTAAAAAAATTCAGTTTCGGTGCTTTGCTAAGATATTGTACAGGTTCAGTTTATAACTTAGTTATTTCGTAAAAGGAGGACGCCTGTGAAACGTAAACACGATACTCACGCCATCGATCATCTACGCGGGTGAATCACAAATCATATCTTCCAGCGTCATCTAGCGGGGAGACAGCATAATCCTTACTTAAAATGGCTTACTCCTTTTTAATTAATTGTCATTTTTTATTAATATTTCTGCTATATAATTAGAAACAAGATGTCAAAGTGAAATATTATTTTCAAATATACGAGGCTCATCCGGAAACTAGTGCCCATTTGCCGATTAAATCGTAACCAATAGAGATATCTGAACAAACTTTTTATTAGACATATACATGTACTATACATTACTTTTCTACATAATCACTTCGTAAATTAAGACACTTGTCGTATCGTGGGATGAGATTTTTTATGCCGACGTCGTAATTCTCTACCGCCAGTCCTCTGCGGAAATGTTTTCTGCCTAGAAAATCTTTCGATTTTGTAAAAAGGTGGTAATCCGACGGTGCTAGATCTGGGTTGTAGGGTGGGTGATCGAAAACTTCCCAGCGAAACTGCTGGAGCAACTGGCGTGTTGTTGCAGCAACATGGGGACGGGCATTGTCGTGCAGCAACAGAATGCCTGACGACAACAGGCCTCGCAGCCGATTTTGAATTGTCCACCGCAACTTCTGTAGCGTGGCACAATATGCTTCCGCATTAATGGTGGCCCCTCGAGGCATGAAGTCCAAAAGCAAGAGACCATGCCTGTCCCAGAAGACGGTTGCCATGAATTTGCGAGTCGATTCTGCTGTCTTGAACTTTTTGGGTCTGGTCGGTGAATGAGAGTGATGCCATTCCATGGACTGGCGTTTGCTTTCGGGCGTTGAGTAAGCAACCCATGTTTCATCGCCCGTAACAATGTGTGACAAAAATGCATCACCTTCATTTGCGTAACGCTCCAAAACATTGAAGGCTGAACCCATACGCTTGTTTTTGTGTTCCTCTGAAAGCATGCGCGGCACCCACCTTGCACAAATTTTTTTGTAATGCACATGATCTTTGACGATTTCATGCGTTATGGTGCGCGAAATCTGTGGAAAACGTGCACTGATGTCACTAAGTGTGACACACTGATCCTGCTGTATGAAGTAGTCGACTGCACGCAGCAACGCATCAGTAATGACGGACGGACGCCCTGGACGCTCTTCATCGTGAACGTTGTCTCCCCCGCATTGAAATTGCGACACCATCGCCGGACCGATGATGCGTCCATCGCATCGTCGCCGTACACTTCTTGAATTCGACGGTGAATGTCACATAGCTTCACATTTCTGGCGTTCAGGAATCTTATTACAGACCGCACTTCACAACTGGCGGTATCGTCGAGTATCTTAAACATTTCAAACTCACACTGACGCGATATTATTGTAGATAACTCAACCAAATCTCGTACGCTGACAGCTGACAGATCACTGCGTCACGAGAAAACCACTCGGCGGCTCGTCGTGCAACTGCTGCTCAACACGGCGCGAACGGGTACTAAGCCTCGTAGTATAAACTACTACGAGAAATATAAATTCAACAACGAGAAGAAATAAATACTAAAAGAAAAATTACAGCTACTAAACAATAATTATTTTGATCTACTAGGAGATTTTATACAATTTTGTTGCATGAAATTATAGATATTTATTTTTGATTCCGGGTCACTTAGCAAATCGTTAAGTCCGTTCACATAGTTCACATCTGTAACTGCATATATAAAATCTGCTGGACAATCCACGATATTACAAAAACAACAGAAAACAACACGATGATCGCCATGACCTTTTTCAACTTTGACAAATCAAATATGTACTAATGTACCGTCGCCTGTCGGTAAAATCAGCATCTATATTGACTATAACAATAATGGGAAATGCCTTTGCAGTGTCACCTAGCGGGGGGATAACAAATGAAAGTAGCACGTGTACGATCTAATTTCATTTTTCTATCAATTTTTATTTCGAAAAAGGGTAAGTAATAGATCTACCTATTTCTATTCAACAATACATTAAATGTGCTAAATTTACAGATTTTTTTAATCGCATGGATGATAATGTCCATCAAGTGAGGAAATTGCAAACTTTCAAAACATCTCATTTTTAAATTGATTTGCAGACCATGGTAGACGACCCGCGCTGAGCGTTTTGTTTTCTTTGCAAACTGGTGACAGAAATAGGAGCTAATTAAGAAGGTGTATAAAAGCAACATATCAAGGAGCTATAATAATACGAAATATAAAATTACGAAATTACAAAAACCCGTATTATCATGTTAACTGGTGCAAGCTTTTGACGTATAGATTAATTAGACGATACATTAGAAGACGTATTCGATAATTCGGTTGGTAGAATACATTTACTCTAAAGGCGGTTTCAGTTCAAAAACAGCGTGCGTAATGACGTCAGTGGTAGTGGAATATAGAACATATGAGATTGCTTTAAGATCGCTTTAGTTATGAAATTTGTAGACTTATTACCAGTCTGAGCAAACAGCGGTAACAGTCAGTGTAGTAGATATGTGGTGCGGAGTCGGCGATTATTTATTTCACGCGTTCACAGCGTCAGTACTAAATCGATGCTGTATGCGAGTAGTTCTGTGTATATGTAGGCTGTCGTAACTTATTTCGTAATTGTACGCTTATGTTTGCTTTAAAAATGTCGCAGTTAGGTACGTCGCGAAAACGACCAATGGCAGACACAGTTAAAAACTTTATAGTGGACATGCCGGACTTAATTTTTGATGGCGCTAAAATTCAATGTCTAGTTTGTAAAATCCCTTTAATGTGTTGGTCCAGAAGCCATTGTCAACGTCACATCGAAAGCAAACAGCATTCTTCTGTAAAAAGCAGCATACGAGACCAAGAAAAATTTACATTTGATTTATGTGTTACTCTTATTTTATGTAATCTATCGTTTCGTTTACTAGACAAAGAAGCATTGGTCTCTTTCTGGGATAAATATGCGGACTGTAAATTGCCTAGTCGGACATCGATACGAAATGTAGTGCCATTTGCTCGTGAACATATAGAAAAAAGAATGAAAACGGAATTGAAAGATAAAAAACTGTGGTTGTGTGTGGACGAAACAACAGATCGTCAAAAACATTCTGTGGTTAATGTAATGGTACGTACAATGGAACCACATCGACCGTCATCCTCCTTCTTACTTGCTTCCAAAAAAGTTATAAATTGTACTGTCAATGGCATTTTAAAGGTGGTGTTGAACTCATTAAACAAATTTGAAGTTTCAACTAAGCAACTTTTAATGTTTATGAGTGATGGTGCCGCAAACATGCGTTCTTTGGGCCGATCTCTTAAAGAACACAGTGGTAACTTCTTACATGTAACGCGTAAAATCCATACTCTAAATGTTGCGGCACAAACGATTCCTACATGTTTTCCACTAGTAAATGCATTAATTGCTAGTACAAAGGCAGTGTTACTAAACTCCCCGAAATGTACCCGACTATTTCACAAACTGTGTCCTGATTTACCTGAACCACCACAGCCGATTGTTACACGTTGGGGAACATGGTTGCAGGCTGCGTTTTACTACCACAAATATTTCAAGTAAAGAAGGTAGTTTTGAAATTCAATCCGATAGAAGCTGCAGCAATCAAGAAAAGCCAAGAAATATTTCGAGATAGTCGGGTTAAAAGAGATTTACAAACTATTCACAACAATTACTTCGGACTAGCAGAGGGAATAGAAAAATTACAAAATGTTTCGATGTTGCTAGTGGATTCTGTTCAAATTGTAAATGATGTTCACGCACAGTTATGCGCTGTAGAAAGCGAAACAAATTGGTGTGTAATACGAAAACGAAAGTTTGAAAGTGTTTTAGAGAAAGACTCCGATTTTTTTATATTAAGACAAATTTGTGAAGGTGCGTGTGAAGATGCATGAAGTTGTTTCAAAGATTATTTTAAATATGCAAATATAACATCGCTAGATGTCGAACGGTCGTTTTCGGCATTAAAAAACATTTATTCCGCACGTCGTACTCTCTTGATTGAAACAGCTGTGGAAACATATCTAATGATTCAGATATTTAACAGATGTTACCCAGTTTGTGATTTCACGGAAGACTTTTAAAACGGTAAGTGTTTCAGCACGTTTTATAATTTATTTCTTACCTTCTATTTTATGTGTAAACTTATATGCGCTCGCCATGCCTCTGGCTGTTACCGCATATTTGCCCAGGTTACTTATTACGGTGGTAGAGTGTTACGTGGGACGTGAGTTTGCGCTAGGTAGCTTGCGGTATTAGGGCGCGGCTCGATAACTGTTTCCCGCCGAATTTTCAAAATTCGGGGGGCCAGCTAGTTATTTCTTTATAATAACCTACTTAAAACTAATTGATTTCCGTGATCTGTTGTAAAACCCCATAATAAGACGATCCTTCCATTTGCACATTGTGCATTACGTGGGAACATTTGCCTGCTCATTCACGCACGCTCTCAGCCATCCATGTAGATAACCATAAATAACCTTTAAGTACTACCTATTGGACATACATAAGTACTAGCATGGCGCCTACGAGGCACCACTGTAAAATTACTCCTATAGAATTAATGTTTTAATTTTAAATGTTTCTTGGTTTAGGAATATAGGTACCTGATATGATACAAAACGGTAAAATAACATATAAAAGAAACTTTAATAAGTATTATGTACTATCCATTCATAACATTCATTACACATTTTTTTTGTATGCTCTGAACAAATATTTTTAAAACATTTAGAGCATATTTGTTTAGAATAGCGGTTATTTTTTCTAGGGCACAGGTAACACCGCTTTCTTGAACTTGTAGTTGGAATTTCTACAGGTGAGGCTCAATTTCTAAACGCTCGTTTAGAACTTTTCGAATTTTTCTGGGCAATTGAGGGTACTCCAAGTGATCTAATTGATATGGTTTTACAAGTTCTTGTCCTAACATTTTGAGGAAATTTCAACTTGCGGTGACTGATTCAATATTATTATGTTTATAAATAATGAAAGCATTTAAGGCGCAAACATTAATGAGATGGAAAAATGAAACCAATGGTCATCTCGTTGCTCGCCGTCCTACATTGTTCGTAGCACAGAGTTTATCTGTTACGTCTACTCCACCCTTAGTTGTATTATAAAATGTCAAAATTTCCGGTTTCTTTTCTTCTCCGGTATCTTGGTCAATGTTTGCATCATGGTGCATTGCGGAGAGTAGAAGAACTGCCTTAGATTTTTTTGGTACATAAGAAATCAATGTTGCATTCTTTGAAAATCCAAACAGTGTACTTTTTACAGTTCTATTCTTGTTGGGAATTTCTCTTTTATTTTTGCGTATTGTTCCTACCAATGTTAAATTATGGTCCGACAATAAGCGCTCTGATAAGGATACACTTGTGTACCAGTTATCGGTTGTCACATTTCTGCCAGTCTTATCGATAGGTCGGATCAATCGAACGACAATTTCCTCTGCAGAGTTACTGACTTTATAAGGTCCTTCTGGCTGAGTTCCGGTGTACACTTGCATGTTTACAGTATAAACATTTTTGGGGTCACACAGAGCAAAAATTTTTATTCCAAAGCGATTTGGTTTTGACGGAATATATTGTCGAAACCTGCAGTTACCATGAAATGCCACCAATTGTTCATCAATGGTAAATTCAGAGGGCGAAAAAAACTCAATGCATTTAGAAACAATATTCTCGAATAAATCCCGTATTGGGCCAAGTTTATCTATTTGAAGACGTTCATTACATGTAGTAATGTCATTAAATCTAATACAACGAAGTATAAATAAGAATCTTTCATATCTGATTGTTGTATAAAAAAATTGACTGGCTAAATCATTATCAGAGAATAAGTCTCTGAAATTCAAATGAGATGACCGTAGTACACGGGCGACAGTGGGCAGTTCTATGAAAGCTTTTATTTCATTGTGTGCCGCGGAATTTGCACAGTTAGCTCTTTGAAAGTTGGGCCTTACTTTCAACTCAATGTATTTATTTGTATTTTCCACCAATATTCCAATTACCCAATCGTCAAGGAATAGCGCGAATATAGCGGACATTTCTTTTACATTCTTCGCACGACCTTTGCAACCAGGAAGATGAATAACAATACTACTTTTTCGTGTTCGTGATGTTGGACGGGGTACTTTATTCCACTTTGAAGTTGTGTTTTTACCTATGAAATTATAAACCATAAGAGCCAAGATTTTACAACAGTGTTTATTTTTACATATCTAAGTAAAAATCTGTAACATCAGGTAACGCTTCCGTATTACTATCATCTTCTTCAATGACTGAATCACTATCTTGACTAGATACACTTTCATGATGTGAACCTAAGTCGCTTTCGGGGTAGATGTTTTTGTTATCAAATTCTATCCAAAAATCGTCACTTTCAAACAATTTCGCTATTTCTTCATCACATAATCCACGTTTACTACCCATAATGAGAACTGTACACGTTAAGGCTCGAACAACTAACTCAATATTCAATGGGCATAGATATTTTTAAATACTGTACTATAAATCATTCACAAAAACACGCGTTATGTATAATGAAAGCTCAAAAAAAAACAAACGTAACTAGTGACACGACGCCTTTCAGACACCACCGAGTGCAGGATCATAAATACATTTGTTTACATTTCAATGCATGCAATATCTGACTATATCATGTTACATAGGTTTTAGAAACACCATTCGAGGAATACATATTAGGTAAACTGACGTAAATTAAATTTTGTGAAAGATATTACAATTTGTAAAAGACCTGGCGCCTCGTAGGCGATGATAGTACTTAAAGGTTAAAAACTTAACAGTTTAGTTAGTTTAAGTGAATCACTTTTCTGCCACTAATAGATGTAATAAGTGACCACAAGTATGTACTTTGTCTGCTCTCACTTGACTAGTTAATGTATACCACTAGGATAGTTTATTTGCTAGTGACCAAATCGTGCTGCTACTAGTATCTACTTTCACCTGATCGGCCCTAGGTGTGAAATATGTGTTCTGTTTGTCCTGGTGTTCGTTCGGGTGGCTAGGAAAGTATGCGTGTGGCCAATGGTTTCCAGTCGAGGCCAATAATAATAATAATAATAATAATAATAATAATAATAATAATAATAATAATAATAATAATAGTATCTACTTCTTATGTAAAGTAGAATACTTACCGTAGATACAAACAAGAATCTTCCCCTTCGTGGTAAATGAGGAGTTCATCTGCCGTATATTTTATAATATATATTATATAAGTAATTTATACTTGCGGTTATTAAATATTGAATTAGGACTACTAAACATTTTTCTCAGTATAAGTTATATTGCATTCTGAGGCAAATGAAAAGCTCATAATTTGTTTTTGTTATATTGCAACGTGCCTATTATGAATGAAAAGTAGTTTAACTTCTATTGAAAACATTTTGAAAATTGAAATTTGCTTATTTATTTCCATGGTTATAAATGGTATTCAAAAACAATCGCAAACGATTCTTGGAATTCCTTGTGGTAGAGGAATGATGTAATTATAATAATGATAGAAAATAAAACGATGCAAACGATGCAAAATCAATAAAATTTTTAGATGTTAAAATCCATAGTACCGAGACATGTTTTCTATACGAGTACATATGCAGAAATTAAAGATTATGAATATAATAGGAAAGAAACTTTCAAAGACAGCCCTGACTGCATGACTAAATTGGATATCGAATAATCAAATCTTAATAATACTCCTTGGAAACATAAACTTTTCTGTATTAACTTTTTCTCATTAGAACTTTTTTGATAAAGTCACATTTTTCGTATTCTTTTCTTGTGTGTAACTTACTGTGACTTGTAATTTCCTTAAAATTTATATTCTACTAGACGCGACCAGATTGAAAGGGAGATAAGTACAATGGTAATTTTAAAAAAGCAGCTTTCCTTTCAAGCTCCGGCCGGCGCTTCGGTATTGGACTTTTGTTCGACAAAAAATGACAAAATTGTAAAGAGGATTCTGAGGTCCTTTCTCTCTGTTGCTTTCTGCGCTTTCTTTCCTCTTTATCCACTGTTCCAATCCCCGACCATCAAATTCATCAAGTGGTCATGGCCGATTGGACTTCGGGGTGTATTGGAACAAAGACTACGTCCCTTAATATAGATCCGGAGCTTGTAAGATTGACCGCAATGGCACGTACATTAACTTCGGGACGCAGGAACAACCCCAGATTATGTTCGGGATGAACATCGTAACCTATGGGAGTATCCGGGGCATTAGTTGACAGGGAATTGTATTATTAAAAGTCCGCCCGGGTAAACGTAATCTTCCCAAATTCAATCAATCTTTATACTACTAGCCTTAAATTATATATTACCAAGACGAAAAGGGTAAATTGGTATATCAAAACTTTGACGTACATTATGCATGTACTTGCGTACATATGTTATTATGTCACAATATAAATTTAGTAGGAACCAATTATAAAGTAATTATTTAATGAAAACAAAATAAGCCGAGTTTGTAAGTATTTAAATTCGAATGTGCTTGTAGCTGGGAATTCTTGTTTTTCTTACAGTTACAGCAAAAAATATTCCCCTTTTTGCCAAGTGAACCGCTAGCAAAGGTGACGTGTAGAAGTTATACGGGCTGATTCATTTTCGACCCTCACCACGGGGCTCTCGCTTATTACTGGAGGTATTGTATTGGGCAGTTCAAAATGCCGGAAAGAGTGCGCAATTGTGCATTAATGAAAACGGCCAGTTATTTGTAATTGCTGGTTTACTGTTTTGCTTTCTATTATTATTACTGTTATTGTTATTTTCATTAATTGTATAAGGCGCAAAATTTACATAAACTTTGCAAAGTTACACATTTAATTTACCATTTGCAAAATATCCTGCTGATTTTCATTCAAATTTCTACTGACATAAATATTACGCGGCTCGGTAAACGGATCCATTCTCGACCAAGTTTCTATCAAGATGATGTGGCTGTTGTCATTCAGGACAACTGTACTCGCTGTTGTTGTATTTTCGTTCGATGAATAAAAAATACCCACAACATATCCCGTTTCTTTTCGTTAGTGTACGACATTCTTCTATTACTAATTGAAATGTTTGACAGTTTGAAGTTTCTTGGTCATCTTGTCTAATCTTAAAATGTCTTCTTTTATCTATAATTCATTTCAACTTTTCACCAACAATCAATTTCAACAACTAAATATTTCCACTTCAAATTTAACCATTTTACTTTTATTTGCACACTTTGCACCACACAAGTTATTATTTGGTTAATCCGGAACAGCGGTTTCGAAAATTCATGGGTCATCATTGTCAACTGCACGGTTATAACGGTTATAACTAGAGTAACCTAAACTTGCGGACTCGCATAGACGTCGGTATTACGGGTTAATATAAGAATACGAAAAATTCATAAATAAACTAAACCGGTAGAGAAGCAGGCATGTAGTGTCGACCTTGAATATAAATCATGTTAAACCGCGCTGAGAGAGATTTCGTTTTAGTACCGGTTGAGCTGTTGCAGAGATTAGTCGAACGGTCAAGGTTATGTACTTACGTGTCGCTTTTGAAAATATAGCTGGTGTTTTTTGTGTGTTGTAGTATTATACCAAGTACATAATTAGTGTATCGTTTCATATAGAACGAATATTTACATACCTAAGAAAACAATGCATCGTAATAGATTTGTTACTAATGTACATAAGTATGTATCACTTTTTCCCCATTTAAAATATGACGGTAGTGCAGTTTTTTTGCTTAGTATACAATGTTCGTTTGCCTGCATTGGACAGAACTGATTGCCAGAGGTATGTCAATGGTATTAAGCATATGGGAAATGCAAGAACTGAAATACCTTATACACTATTCCTCATACATTTATTAATTATGTTTACCTCTTGTAATCCTCCGTTGTCGTTGGTGAGAAAAGCAGCTTTTAAAACGTTTTGGCGACAATACGTTCCAAAGTACCCATTACCCTCACAAACACAATTACAGAATCATTTGCCGCGAATGAAAGAGATGCTAGAAAATGTGTGTAAACGTGATTTGTGTTCCAAAAAAATATGGATTACCGTGGATGAGACGACCGATATAACATATATATATACCGATATAATATATATATTCACTCTATCGGTGAATGGTTTTCCACGTTTTGCGATTTCAAGAGCCACACGAAAGTTGGCACGAGTTGCAGCCTCGTGTTCAGTATTGACTTTCATTAACAAAGATTGCTGAGATTCCAATCCAAGCTTCAAAGCTTCAACTTTTTCTGTTCGCAAACTTCCTGCATATTTTGAGTAATTTTGAAAATGTTTCGTTTCAAAATGACGTTTAATGTTATATTCTTTGAGAAGGGCTATGGTTTCATTGCAAATCAAACATAGCGCCTTATTACTGGATTCAATCACGAAATATTACTATTACTACTTTATTTCACAACAGACAGTTTCGCTTCCTTAAAACAAGATGCAAATTACTAGAAAAACTAGATGTTAATAAATTGCAAGCCCACAGAAGTGGCAAAATTCACTTGACTACACATGTCTCTATGAGTAAGATAAGTTGTTTTTATTGCAGGCAAAGCCATACAATTTATAAATGTAGCAAATTTTTGGATCTTTCGCTGAGAGATAGACATGAGGAGGCACAGAAATTGCGACTTTGCTTAAATTGTTTAAAGACGAACCATAGCACAGAAAAATGTCAGGGGTCAACTTGCAGAAAGTATAAGAAGCCGCATAATACTCTGTTACATTTTGAATCGCGACCGAATAACAATCAAAACAATGTAACTAACGTTACGTTAGGTACTGGGTCCATGATGTCTATTAGTCATATATTGAAATCATCGAACGTGATATGTAATAGCGTTACTACACAAGTTCTCTTACCTACCGTGATGGTTTCTGTAAAAGAATCAAACCATGGGTTACACCAGTGTCGCGCGTTGCTGGATAATTGCTCAATGAGTAATTTTATTACAGGGGATTTGTGCAAAAGGTTAAATTTAAGTTTATCAAAAGTGAATTACGTGATTATAGGTGTTGGACAGGCAATGTCGTATGTGAAGTTTACAATAAGTATTAATATGTCTTCTCGGGTTGATTTATTTAATACATCAGTTTCACGTCTAGTTTTACCTAAAATTACAGCAGACTTACTTCTAGCTTTATTCGATAGAAATATTTTCGATATTCCTGATTGTATAGAACTAGCGGATCCGACGTTTAATGAGACTGGGTCAATCGATCTTTTACTAGGGTCTTCTGTTTTTGGGACATTTTATGTTCGGGTCAACAGAAAATAATTAACCGTGAGTTATCTCTAAAAAACACTAAGCTAGAGTGGATTGTAGCGGGTAATTTGAGTTTGTCATATCAACATAGTAAATTGATTAATTGTCTATCTACTTACCATCTGGATCAACAGCTTTCGAAGTTTTGGGAAGTCGAAGAGGTAAATGCAAGTTCAATACTATCTGAATCAGAACAATTTTGCGAGAAATATTTTCAGACGACGTTAGGCGAAATTCAGACGGTAAAGTTGTAGTTAAAATTTCGTTCGAAGAGAATTATAAAGATTTAGGCCAATCCAGAGAATTGGAATTAAAGAGGTTTTATGCTCAAAAACGACGATTAGTACATCATCCTGAGTTATATGACTAGTATAGAAAGTTCATGCATGAATATGAAATTCTTGACCATATGGAGGAAATAAATGAAGGCGATAATGAAGAATTGAACTATTATCTACCACATCATGCAGTGGTAAGGAAAACCAGTTCCACAACACAAGTACACGTTGTCTTCGATGCATCAATGAAAACTGATAGCGGAATTTCGCTGAACGACGTGCAACATATAGGTCCTACAATCCAAAATGATTTTTTTTTTTGTAATAATATAACAATTTAGAATGTATGAATATGTCATGAGTGCGGATATTTCAAAGATGTATCGAATGATTTTAATTAATACCGATCAACGTTGTTTCCAACGAATACTTTGGCGAGATGATTCATCAAAGGAAGTCAAATGTTACGAATTAAAAACGGTCACGTATGGAACTGCTTGGGATCCATATCTAGCTATTAGATGCTTACACGAGTTAGAAACTGAACAAGCAGCAAACTATTCACTAGCATGTGATGCGATAAAAAATAACTTCTATGTTGACGATTTTTTTTATGGCAGCGATTCTAAATCACAATTGATAGAAGTGCAACGTAAGGTAAGTGAAATACTGTCTAGTGCGGGATTACACTTAAGGAAGTGGTTATGCAATAAGGATGAATTGCACTCGCATTTTAAAATCAATAAAAATTTTGAATCTAGTGTGCTAAAACTTGGTGAAGCTAACAAAACTTTGGGTATCTGTTGGGACGCTAGTGACGACGTCATTCAGTATTCAGTTGGGTGTATGCCACATGCTAAAGGCGTAAAGATTGTTACAAAACTATTAATTTTATCTAAAGCATCGCAAATTTTCGACCCATTAGGTTTACTTGCACCTGTTATTATGTCATTTAAACTTTGAATACAAAGTTTGTGGCAGGCTAAGATTTCATGGAACGATTTAGTTCCCGAAAGTTTGCGACAAAATTGGAATAAACTCCAAGATGAATTAGGGAAAATAGAATGTATAAAAATTCCTAGACATATTGTTTTACCAAATCATAACTATTTTGAGCTATATAGGTTTGGAGATGCCAGCGAAAGCACATATAGTGCGTGTGTTTATATACGATGTAGAAGAAATGGGGAATACAATTCACGATTGCTGTGTGCAAAGGGCAAGGTTGCACCGATTAAGCAGTTGACTTTGCCAAGATTGGAACTTTGCAGTGCTGTCCTTTTGGCACAGTTAGTAAGTAAGGCTTTAAGAGGCATGTACGGCAGCAACATTCCATGTTGCGAACTGTGGTAGTTAGGGCCAAAGTGGTTACGAAATGATTGTTTACCATTAGCATCCGAAGAACAAAATTTACAGGATATACCAGAACAACGTAGGATAGCTAATATAACTACAGATATAAATTTGGAGATCTTTAATAGGTATTCTTGTTTGTTGAAGTTGCAAAGAATAATTGCATACTGTTTTCGATTTTGTAGTAATTCCAGATGCAAAGATCAATCAAGATCACGCGGTGTATTAACTGTAAACGAGTTAGAGACTTCATTAAATTTATTAATACGCATATCACAACAGGAGGTATTCACTCGTGAATATACTGACTTAGCCAAGGGTAAGCCTATTAACTCGAAAAGTAATTTTCTAGCGTTGAATCCTTATTTCAATATCGACACGAGATTAATACGGGTAGGTGGTCGCTTACAAAACAGCAACTGCAGTTTTAGCAAAAAACATCCAATTATTTTGCCAACAAAGCATAAATTAACCAAATTAATTTTTGAACGAGAACATAATCGATTGAGACATTGCGGTCCTACTATGTAACTTTCTAGTATACGAGACCGCTACTGGCCCATTACTAGACGCAATACCTCTAAGGGTGTTGTAAGAAAAGAAGTGTGTTTTAGCGCAAATTCAAAATCTATTATGTATTTGATGGGTAACTTACCAGAGGTACGAGTCAATCAATACACACCTTTTTATAATACGGGCGTAGATTACACAGGTCCATTCCTTTAAAAAGACAGCATGACTAGAAACGCTAAACCTAAAAAGGGCTATGTTTGGTCTTTTTTTATGTTTAGGTACAAAAGCCGTGCACTTAGAAGCTGTTTCTAGCCTAACTTCCGAATGTTTTCTAGCAACTTTAAAAGGATTTATTAGTAGACGTGGGAAACCATTTAATATATATTCGGATAATGGTAGGAATTTTGTGGGTGCTAGTACTGATCTTAAGAAATTTCAATCATTTTTGGATGATGCAAATGAAAATACATATTTGTAATTCGTTGGTGCAAGATCAAATATCATGGCATTTTACTCCAGCTTGTTTGCCTAACTTCGGCGGTCTTTGGAAAGCGGGGATAAAAAGCGTAAAATATCATTTAAAACGTATAGCGGGAAACGCACATCTTAATTTTAAAGAATTCTCCTCGGTATTGACTCAAATCGAGGCAGTTTTGAATTCACGTCCCATTTGTCCTCTAACTTCCGATTCTGACGATTTAGAAGTCCTTACTCCAGAACATCGGCAACATCTTATCGGCAAGAGTTTACTCCGTCTACCGGAGTTCGATTATATTAGAGCACAAGAAAATCGCCTTAAACGTTACCAAAGGCTACAACAAATCGTACAACACTTCTGGGTCCGATGGCATTACGAATATCTGAGTAACCTTCAGACACAAATTAAATGGAAATCGAAAGGTGAGAACTCGCTTACCGTCGATACAATTGTCCTTCTAAAGGAAGACAACACACCTCCTGGAAAATGGCATCTTAGAAGGATCATCGATCTGCATCCAGGCAAGGACGGTGTCGTGCTAGTGGTCAGTGTAAAGGTGAAAACCGGTATAGTGAAAAGAAGTGTCGCTAAGATTTGTCCACTACCAAATGAAGACTGAACAATGTATCGCGCATATGATATATTGTAAACCGTTATGTTTCTGAATTTATTATTGTAAAACATTACTATTTACTATTGCAACATATTTGAAAATTTTCAAAGCGGCCGGCATGTTGACACAATTTAAAATTTTAAAATTTGTAACGCTGGAGCGCATGCGTAGTGCATGAGAAATGGACAGCAGTGTGGGCTCTGCCGTCACATGTATATACATATCGAGTTGACAATTACAGTCCACATCATTTTCTATGTACCATAAGTTATATAACATACACAATATGCACAGATAGACAAAGTTAAACACAATCACCAATTAGATGAACTGCGTTAGTCTGGATAAAGCCACTCAATTTACAGTATGCATAAAGATCTATCAAATTGTCTGTAATAATTGTTTACAGGAAATTTATGTACAACGAATTTTAAATGTTGTGGTATCAGATTGTGTACACTGCTCAGTGTATGGTTAAGCCTGATGATGCAGTTTACTACAGCTTTCTAATTCTACTATAAATAGAGCTAAAACAGTTCCTGTGGAGATTCTAAGTAAACATCAATGTTAAAAAAGTACTCTGTATCAGAACTGAATGTGTTAAACAAACGTACTTTTTAATGAGAATAACGTAGGTGTACTCCATATAAAATGTAAATGGTGCAATTTTGTAAAACAGGTAAATTTCAAAAGCGTTTAGTAAAACCGCTTGCAATTTTTCGTCTCGTTTGCTTCAAAGTATACATGTAACCAGTTTATTAAATTTTCACTCACTTACATAGTTATGTCGTTAAAGGTTAAAGCTCGCCTATGTATACCTTAACGCTCTGCTGACCGTTACAACAAACCACACTCTGGCAAACAAAGCAGCTCAAACGTTTCTGCGCTCCGCCGCCCCACTGGAAGTTAATATGCAATTAACATTAATACATACGCATACATATAGGTTGTGCTATCGGGCAAACATTGCATTATCTAATAAAATTGATTTAATACATCGACCAAGAAGTATGTAAACATATAGCATACAGTGAACCTTATGTTTAACGTTTATTCAGCCGTAAAAGCACGATAATATCGTTGAACAAACAACAGCTAGTAACGATCCGATGAACAACCTCAGAGCGAACGCAAAACTGACCGCAGACAAGTGGATAGGGTAGCAGCAGGATTGAAGATGAATACGACGTAGGAGAAACTTAAAAGCGGACATCATCGGTATTAGGCTTTTGCTTTGGAGAACCATGCGGATCTTTGAAGCTAAATGAGCCAAACAAAAGGCCGACTCATGTTCGAGTGCGGAGTGGAATAACATCGATATGGGAAATGTGAAGCATTTTATTATTTTGAGTGCTTTTTTCCGTTTGACAAAAGTAAAGAGAATATAAGGATATCAGATCTGCATATTAGATGAAGGAAAACGACTCCTTTCTTGAATTTTATACTCCGTTTTCACAGTGATACTTTAATAAAGATGGGATCGTTGTTTTAGGATATTCATTTGTGAATTTTCTATTATTTAACAGTAATGGATTTAAATAAACGGAGTGCGTTTTCCAACTGAAATTATATCGTTTTGTGCTGATTTATGTCGTGAAAGTTTCGCTTTGTGCTCGTACCGTCTTCGAGATATTTGAGAATGAGAGTAGGTGCGAACCCTTATTCAATATCACCCGCACCAATTTTTCGGTTTTTAAGAATGTGATAATAATATCGTTTTGTGCTGATTTGTGCCGTAAAAATTTCGTTTTACTAGATGAATGTAAAAATATAAAACTTGTCGGTGTCACAAGATAACATTATATAATAGATATTATTATTATTATACTGTAAAATATGTAACATGTTATTTATTGCATGCTTAAGCAGCGTACATTTTTATTCAATACTCATAAATACTTACCTATGGTCAGCACCAACCTCAATGTCAAACATCTCGAAGACGGTGCGAGCACAAAACAAAATTTTCACGATACAAATCAGCACAAAAACAGTCATCGTCAAATTTTCAAAATTCGAAAAATTGGTGCGGGTGACGTTGAATATGGGTCCGCACCAACCTTCATTCTCAAATTTCTCGAAAACGGTACGAGCACAAAACGAAATTTTTACGGACACAAATAAGCACAAAACGTTGCCATTATCGAATTTTAAAAAATCGAAAAATTAGTGCGGTGGCTGTCAAATAAGTGTCTGAGTAGCCATCATTCCCCTATATCGTTTCTCGATTATCTCGAGAAGGGGGTGAGCGCAAAATACTTTTTTACGGTATAAATAAAGCACAAAGCAGCCTGGTAACATTTTCATAAAGTGAAAGTATGGGAGCTGCGTGAAGTTGGTTCCCGTTTTTCAATTTGGAATATCTCGAGAACGGCATGTGCACAAAATAAAATTTTTACGGCACAAATCAGCACAAAATGTGGGTTTTCAAATTAAAAAAAATCGAGAGCGCGGGAACCTACTTCACTGACCCGATAAAGAAAGACATAATATATGGCGTTCTAACCTAATTCATGGGTGAAAGATGATTATTTCTTCCTTACGGAACTGGTGGCGCAGTATGTAGTGCGCTTGGCTATCAATCTAAACCTTGAGCTCCGAACTGTGATGTATTTGTCAAAGGTGTGGGCGAAGCGAAGGCATGGATTATTATTATTATTATTCTTTGAGTAATTTAGAGAAGAAGACATGAGATAAAAATTATTCAGTCAAGTCCTGTATAAGACTCTCCTTTCTCAAATGGAACGCTTACTTCCTTCAATATTTCCTGGACATGTGTAACTTAGTGTCTGAGGTTATTGAAATTATAGAATATTATAGATTTTTGTGAAACGCCTAATGTTTTCGATCTTAGATTTATCATTTTGGTTTCACTTACGTAAGTATTTCTTGATGATGTCAGTACCATATCAATTTTTATATTAATTGGATTAAATAAAGTTAAAAGGGAATTAAAATGGTTGCAAAATGTTGTTAGTTTTTCTAATGGATCAACCTGTATATTCCTTCCGAATCTGATAGAGAAATTCATTTAGAAATTTTTGTATAAATGTTTTCTTATATCTAAAACACTCTTCTTAGTAAATTAGATATGGAGTTCATAGGAAGTTTTATTCATATTTCTTGAACTACAAGCAGATTAAAATTACAATAAAATGTTGTTTTCGAAATTCTTGACAATACACGGTTAAACTAATTACTAGCAAAGGAGCATTTCGAAAGTTCTTCCCAATTCTTTTGAAGCCCAACCTTTCATTTTCGTTTAAGACCAATGCTTTGATACATAAATAAAATGGGATTAAATAGAAACGGATACAATGAGAGAAGAGAAGCAAAAAAAGAATAGAGAAAAAATCATTGACCCAACTTTCGCCGCCATCATCTCATCATGTGTATTTATCAAAGTAATTCTTCGATTCGATACCGTGCAGGAAAAAAATAAACATTCGTTAAGATTTCCAGACAGCAGCCGGAAAAAAACACCAGTGCTTCTTTCTTGTGTATCTAGCCCAGCCGGTCAACACAGCCCTCCCATTATGTTTTGTGGACACTATTCTTGATTAAATGACATAGATCGTTGTTAGGTAGTTGGGGGAGGAAACAAGTTCGACCGTCACAGTCTTGGAGCTTTTAGCGCAAGAAACTCTGCAAGCACTCAGTTTCAACGCGGTCGCCAGGTGGGAAAGAACAGTTCACATTTATCAAGCGACCCTTTCAAGTTTATCGATGCTTTTTGGATTCTTTCTGGAGTATTGTACTGGGAACAATAATGGAAAATAATGGCTGCATGCAGTTCGATTTATTGATTTGATTTAGAGAGCCCCAAATGTTATTTGCATACGGTATGACTTTTAGTGCCAGTATTATGGCTAAATACTCAACGATAGAGAATATAAACAGATTTTTACAGCGGTCAGAAACAAATTTTTAATATTAATACCTAATATTATGTGACTGAAAACCACGTAACCTCTCTTGCGTCCTCGGTTATAGATCGGTCGTCTGTAGGCGCGAGAGAGACGGGAAAGAGCGTCAGAAGGAAGCAAATTGTACGGGACTTGCGAAAAAGGGGGAACCAGCCAAAGTGTTGCAATCTAGCTAGATAAAAAGAGTGCAATTTTTCCTATAAAATAGGCGTAATTTCGTACGAAACGGCCGCCCGCAAGTATATTAACAGGGCATCTCTATTTTCAAAATTTATCGTCGTAAGGAAAAAAGAAACGTGGAACGTGGTACTACGGTTGTCGAGGCGAGACGTTAGATTTATGATACTTTATCAGAGAGTAGACATAGACAAATAAATAACTTTTGATTATCATAAACGTAGGTATCGATTAGTAAGAGAGTGAGGTAGCCTCGCATACGAAGAGTAAGATAGCGTGCTAAGGAAACACGGCTTGCAATCCAACGGTGGTACTTTGTTTATAATAAAAATCCTATTTAACACATGTTTTAGATAGGTATAGCAAAGAGCCACCGCCAATAGCCGTCTCGAAATTCGCCGCCGACTGACAAAGGTATCGCATGTTCTTAATATCACGTTATCGCATTCTGCATAAATAATAAACAAATTTATATAATCTTCGTTCGTATAACTTAAGCGTGTTGTGTTTAATACCGTAAATGTATGAGTAACTATAGGAGTATTGTAAAAAACACGTTTGTTTTTGAAAACGAGTACATATATTTCCATTGACTGCTTTTTAAAATGAAGGTTGTGTTAGTTTTAATACGCCGCATAAGAAATTTCACTTCAATAAATAATATAATATAATAAATACACGTAACTTCTCGACAGCGTGGATAACAATGGTGAAAAATTGTAATGATATATAGGGCGTTCCATTTAAAATAACAAAGTTGACAGTTATTTCCAGTATAACCGAAAGTGTCAGATTATTAAAAATATTTTAGTTTAATAGTATACGTAGGGTATAGTATATTACCAAGTTTTCGGAATTTTGCAATGGGTAGTACTCTTTCATATATCGATAGATGCAGTTTCCGATGACACACGGAATAGGAATGGTTTTGAGCTATTTAACTATTTGTTCTTTATTATACAGAATACGTTCAGAAGATGTAATGTTCAACGAATTTCAAACTTATAACAAAAATCTAGGATGGTAACGGTTATTTTATATTTTAAAATAAAATATCTTGATGTGAACTTTCATATATTTGATTGTAAGCATTCTTCGGTTATTGCCAAAGATAGATTTTTCACTACTAATTTAATTATGTTAATGTGCTGGAAATGAAAAGGAATAAATTAGGAATTTAAAAGAAAACAAATTTCCAGAACATGTTAAGATTAGCATGTGGACCATTTTATTATATACATCATACTAATTTGTACAACTACTTATATGTTATACATATATATTGTTAAAAGAGAAACCCCTGCATTTCCACTCTAAGAGGGGGAGAGTAGCCGCAGACAAACAATACTGAAGGTTACTGAATCAGTAGTTTGTAAAATTTAGAATTTCATTTTAGATTAATGTAAAAGGGGATTTTAAAAACAAAATGCTGAAATTCCTTCGAGCCTCACGCCGCCACGTTGTATTTTATGAACCCAATATATACATATATAAGGACAAATTTTTAGTCGTGTTTTTAAGAAAGTTCTTCGTCGTCCTCGAAACGAAATTTGGGATTGGTTTTATTTAGTGGAGTTATTTAATTTTTTTTTAAACATTGACGTCATACGTTTCTATATATTCCTGATATTCTGTCACAAAAGTTTTAAAGTTTTTCTAAAAATTCAAACGGATAGCATGCGACTGATAACAAACGACTAATTGAGGTTGTGTCATTTATTCTGAGTCGTTTGACGTTAAAGGTGTTGTTAATAAATAAATATGGAATGGAGCCAAAGAGAAGATCGTGTTGCTATAATTACATTACATCGTTGCGGACATTCGCCAAGTACAATTTTCAATTTGCTAAAAATATTGGAATTTACAAAAAGGTTTGTTTATCGTACCATTGAAAGATACAGTGAAACTGGCAGTGTCGCTAACAAGGAAAGATCTAGCCGTCCTCGATCAGTTCGCACTCCGGTTGTCATTAAAGCTGTCAAGGCACGCATCAAACGAAATCCTCTCCAAAAGCAGAAACTATTGTTGTTGCAGATGGGTCTGACTAAAAGCACAATCAAAAATATCCTGAATCAAGACCTTCGCGCTTTCTGAAGAAAAAGCGGTCACTTGCTCAACGCACGTCTGAAAGGTTTAAGGCTTCAAAGATGCCAAGTCTTATTAAAACGGTACGCTAACAACGACCACCGCCGTATCCTATTTTCCGACGAGAAAATCTTCACTGTTGAAGAACAATTTAATCGGCAAAATGATCGAGTGTATGCATCCAATAGTGATGAAGCAGGTGTGGTCGCTCCCCGTGTTCAAAGGGGTCATCATCCATCCTCAGTAATGGTTTGGTTAGGGGTATCTTATTTCGGATCAACTGAAGTTCATTTCTGTGAGGAAGGAGCGAAAACCAGTGCCCAAGTCTATCAAGAGACGGTCCTGGAAATAATAGTAAAACTTCTAAGCCAGGGCTTATTCAAAAACCAGGATTGGGTCTTCCAGCAGGACTCTGCGCCTGCTCACAAGGCCAAAAGTATTCAGTGTTGGTTACAGGCGAATAACATCGACTTTATCAAGCATGAAGATTGGCCATCTTCTAGTTCCGATCTTAATCCTCAGGATTATAAAACCCGGCAAGCTTTGGAGGAGAAAGCTTGCGCTAAACGCCATAGAAATTTGGACTCGCTAAAAGCATCTGTCAAGAAGGCAGTGGCGGAGACAGACATAGAAATGGTGCATAATGCGATTGATGACTGGCCTCGCAGATTAAGCGCATCTATTGCGAAACGGGGGGATCATTTTGAATAATTTTTTAGTACCTTATTGAGAACACTATATTAGTCTATTTAATCAATAGAAGGTCATTATTTTCTTTTCTGTTTTGTTTAATATAATAATAAAAGTTGTGACAGAACTTAGTGACCGACTAAGCAGATTTCGAGATATCATTATGAGAACTATTTTTTATACAGGGTACGCTCATAAGACATAATATTAAATGAATTTCAAAAAGCTAAAAAAAATCGAAAATTCTAATGGGTATTTCATATTTTAAAATAGAATAACTTCCTGTAAAATTACATATACTGTGTTTAGTACACGTAGGGAATCGTCGTTGTCTGCTGCAATTGATCGAGGCACACCATGAGGATTCTCTCTCAATCTTAACAAAATATCAAATTTCACATCTTCATTCTTTTCTTAGAACGCACTGCATTTAAAAGATGCGTGACATCCTCAGTTTATCTACATTTTCTCTCGATCTTACTGACTGCGGATTGGCTGGTATTTCTATTTGGATATTTCGCATTAAACAAATTGCTGACTTCTGGTTTTATTACTACATCCAACAAGAATGATTTTCACACAAATGATCCATACTTAATTAATTTTTAACAATTTTTTTTACATAAATGTTTTAATGTGATTTCTGATGTTGCTCGATTTGAACCAATTGTGGAGCGGTAACCTTTCTAACAAATTCTAACTTTGTAATGCCAGTTAACTAAATAGTAACTGTTTATAGCTTCTAAAATATATGTGTGTATAGAACTCGATAACTATTCCTTGCCAAACCTTTGGGCTTTAGGTTATCATCTACACCAAACACTTAATCCGAACAGCTGATTTAACTTTACCATGACAGGAGTCATGATGAAGATGAATATAGATGGCACTAGTATACGACGGTCGCCCAATAAGTATGAAATCGATAAGATGAAATGTAATAATGTAATTTTTGATTTTTCTCGATTTGAACTTATTATAATGCGTGAACAAACTGTTAGTTTGTGACACCAGCTAGTTGCTATTAATAAAGCTTGTTTACCTTCATGTTACTTTAAATCTTCAACAAGGCTAGGTGCTGATTTATTTAAAAGTTTTAGTATCTATATTTGAGTATGTGAAACTATAAGATTACTAGCAGACAAAAATTATCGGAATCTACTTTCTCAGATTTTCTTAAGATTGATACAGTGCATACTGCAATAATCCATATTTTGACCATTGACGACTGATGCAGTATTAAGAAAATTTTAACTATACTTACCGATTCATAAAAAAAAATTGCCCAAAGACGATAACCATAGATCATGTTAATATAGCTTATAGTATTGGTTGAATCATTCACGGTAAAAGCAATGTGAAGAGAGGAAGCACTAGCAAATCGGCACGTTTCTGTCTACCCAGCGTCATTAGCGTTGCTCTGAATGCTTCACTACCTCTGCCTTTCGGCTTATATGGCTAGTCTCTAAACTGGCAAGCAGTATATCTATTGGTGCCATCTAATGCAGACGCCGTAGCACTATGTGCTGCTATCCCGGGACTGGCAGCCCAGGAGCTGTCACAAAGTGGGTTTGACGTCTGTCTTCAGCTTCTTGTCGTTGCTTTCTAGACGGTATGACTTGGCACTAGATGATTCCGGGAGATATACTGCTTGCTAGTTTGGAAATTAGAAATATACGCTGAGAAGCAAATAGCGGTGTGAGATGGAGAAGCACTCGGAGCAACACTGATAACGCTGGGTAGGCAGAAACATGCGCGTTTGACAGTGATTTCTCTCCTCACATTGCTTTTACCATGATTGATTACATCAATGCCATGAGCTATATTAGCACTGTCTTTTGTTATACTTACCGATAGCCTAAAATGATATTTTTTTTCGAAATGTAGGTAGTAATAGTTTATAATGAAAGCTCAGTAAACCGAGAAATAACTTACTTTCAGACAGAGGTCAAGATGATGCCTATGGTGATCGTCCTAGTGCGATAGGCACTTGTAGAGGAAATGTTTCAATATCTTGTCTTGCATCACACGTCTCCAATTTGCAGTTAGAATCCTACAATAATGCGAAGGTGGTAGCTTCATAGAGCGCAGGCATGGGTAGTTGAATGCAGGGCTCTGGGATATGAATAGTCCTACCCCAATGTCATAGCTGTGACTCTTCAGCCATATTCCGTTGATGTTTATTTTAATGGCTAAGGATAAATAAATATCTGTTGCAGTCCAGTAGCAGGTTCGACGCTATTGGTCGATTCACTGCTGGTACTACTTGCTTGCTTGTCAGCAAACAGCTTGATGTTCGTGTTTGCAATCTTCAGGTCAATTAGGAATGAAAAGCCTTTTGAATTTCTATCAGAGTTATATCAGATTTTCAGCCGTATTGACAAAATATTAACTTTATTTCGTGTATATAGATTTATGACGAATAAGTCTTTAAAAACGAAAATTGAAATAAACTAACTGAAATTTCGAATTTGGTTTATTGATAAAGCAATTCTAAGCTGAAACTATACCTATTCCAAAAAGTAGATTCATATTCTCTTCGCATGTGAGAAAAATTGAACGTATGCTAAGAATATTTTCAATTCAACGCACTAACACAACGTGGCGAAACATTGATTTATAGAAATGGCAAGCAGCAGTAGTAATTCATACCACACACAGCAAGTAATATAGTTTCCTGACTGAATATTTTATGATAATTTCGTTGAAGAAGAACGCAAAAAGGGAAAAAATGTGGCGAAAAAGAAAATAAAAGAGAAAGCAAGAGCAGAGAGCAGTATAAGAAAAACTGAGAATGCGCGAGTACTGAGGGATATATATTACGTTATTGTTTAAAATTTATATCTAAACTGTAAATTTATTTCTCACATTTATTCTACTTTTTATGCGTTTATAAAATGGTCGCTTTTTCATGTTCCTTCCTGTGTTCCGTCGCAAATTTTATTCTCTGGTGGTGATGGCTCAGAAAAGAAAAGTCGGATTTTCCCCTTTTTCGTAAATATTAAAGTCTATGGGGACGCTGTATCTTCGTGATTTGTTTTCGCACTGCTTTCGCTTTCTTTTGCATAATGTAAGTTTAAGTCGATGGCTGCAATTTCCTTTGTGTTTTGTAGTTGTTGTATTAGCGAAAAAAAATGAAATTAAAGCTGTGAATTTTATAAGATTGGGCATACAAGTTAGAACCGAAATGATTTTTCATTTTTATAGATCAAACCATTTCAATAATTCTAGGGGGCCGTTTCCGTTAATACAGCAATAGCTAGTAAGCAATATTCTGCATTCATATTTTTTCATTTGTCTGATAAATGACAATTCTTTTCCTCCACAGTCTATACAATAACGTTTAACAATGTTAAATATATTGAAAATTAAAAAAAAAATGTAAGGTAGACATGTATTGAGAACAAACATACAAGCACGTATGAAATGTATTTAAACAAATAAATGTACAAATAGGTAGTGACTGTAGTTGCAAAACAAAAATGAATAAACATGTTCAGAATACGGAAAATTATACGTTATACAAAATTGAACCTTATATACTACATCTATAACCGAATAAAATAACGGAAATGAATAAAACTATTTCAAAAGCAGGTAGACAAAATTTAGAAACGCTACAGGATGGATTATTATCGTGCACGAGAATGTTACAATTAAAAAAAACCACGAATTGGTTCTCGAAAATTTTCAGCGTCGTTCACGAGCTGTTCAATACCAGTAGGAACCTTTTGTGAGCTCACGTGGTCTTTTGGGGCTAGATAAGGGCTCCGAAAGGAGACAATAAGATTAGCAAAACTGTATTCGAACAGGTAAACTGAAATGAAGCTTACGTGATGGCGGTATGACGTCAGCATTCAGCTCGGTACTTAAGAATTCCCCATCGAGTGAATTTTACGACCGAATACGTGACGTCACTTGGTTAGGTAGGTAGCCTTAGATCCCAGAAGCGGTTTTCCAACAAAGTGGCGACAAAATAAGTGCTATACCTACCATCGATGCGACATACGTCCTCTCAAACACGCAGCTCAACAGACTTCCCCAAAGATTAATGCTAATATCATGTGATTACAACAGGTGGAGGTGGGGATGTAAGAGATTGTTTCGATTGCTTTACTTAGGGATTTTTCAAAACTAAAAAGGTTCATTATGCGCAAAGAAATTGAAATTTTGCGTACGGCAACAGCAAATTGTAATTTTATAATGGGGTTTTGCAATAATAAATGTAAATATTCGCTCAATAAGTTGCGTCATCTATCGGGATAAACATTAGATAGAACGATATCTAGCGGGCTGACTTACACCGCTATACGGCGGGGATTTTACATCGCAACAGTAGCATATATTTTATTGTATTCACTTAAAAATATTAGTATAAAAAATTAAATTTGAGGTTACTGGCGATGGTAACTTATTTATTCAAATGTAACTACAAATATTTAAGCAACAGGTGTCTGTAATCTGCGGTCTGAATGTAGACTACTGTAGAGTTGGGCAAGCTGCCCTCTCTAGAATACTAGAGAAATTAACATGGAATTTTCGTAAATCAACATAGATTTTTCGTAAATAGATTGCTTGAGTGACAATTATAAAGTAATATTAACCCTTTGCGGTCGTCATGATACATATGCCATATAACTTAGTTGACTAATAAACGTCATCGATCACAAAGGGTTAAAAAAGCTTAGTGAAAAGCTAATGTGTCTAAAGCTTTACTACACTAACGAATACGACTGCATGCCGTTTTCTATGAGAAATATATTTGGAACCATATTTTCCATTTCAGATAAATAACGTAATTAATGAAAGATTACAGAGTAGTGACAAGTATTTAATATAAAGCGCATTAACAATTTGTTACTCCATACCATTGCTGGATTTCATTCAGCATTCTATAAATTTTGGAATTTCAAAGAAAATATTTTTCCTCGTGAACCCCAATTATTCCATGTTGACGTCATTCGGCTCATTCGGCTCATTTATCTTTAGGCTATTTATAGTCCTGTGCAATGAAGCGGCTCATTAAATTTTACGATTTTATTTACATATTGCATAATTTATTTTCCTTATAAGGTTAGTTTTTCACTTAGCTTGTTAGTTCAGTCTTGCTGCTGATGATAGCTTGGCTATCGAAACGTGCGTCCAGTACGAATTAAGTGTTGTGGTAAGGGTTTTAGTGAACTGTTTCAGTGTTCCAGTGCCACAGTTTTAGAGTATCCGTTTATTAAAATGAAAATTAGTTAAAGGTGGAAACTGCTGCACCTAGAAACGAACTGCCCAGTTAAATTATATATTAAACAGGAAATCTACACAAATAATTTTAAATTTCTTGCTGGTTGAAGAAATGCAAGATCGAGGTTGTTTCTTCCTAGATAACTTTATTTCTCTATCTAACTCAATGTGGTTTTCCGATACTATCAATGTAAAATATTCCAATTGATTAACACATAAATTTAACACCTATAAATTTAAAGTGTACAAGTAATCGCGTGTTCTTTTGAAATTAAATAAAATCAAGAAAGCAATGACATCGATGTACCAAGGTTATCATTACCTAGTATTTCTGATTGACACTATTTCAGGAGTATCAGAATGGAAAATATATGTACAATGTATATTTTGCAGCGTTAAAGATGAATCCATATTGAAATGTAACTGGCAAAGGCGCTAGGAAACGAAAAATTTAAAAGACAGCATTAAAATACATTGAATTTGACTTCATTTTGTAATAGTAATAGACATTCGATGATAATATTCGTCATAATATAATAATTTTCAAGAATAGATAAACAATGTCAAGAAGTCGTGACACAATTAATTATTAGTTCCTATGCAATAATGTGAATTTTGGGTATTTATTCGGCAGTAAGGCATTGTTGGCTGTTCTCATAATAAGAGTTGGTAGGAACGAATGGGTGACCGTCCTTCTGCATGCATATGCAATCCCTTGCACTGCGGCTCGGTGGGTACGGCCAATTATAGCCTAAACGTGATGTAGCTTTCGGCAATATTTCTCTCACTACCGATTAAGATTTTAGTTACGCAATTCCAGCACGGGTTTAGGAAAGGTAAATCAACGTCGACAGCTTTAATGAATTTTTACAATGAAATACAGAAGGCATTTGATTGTGTTCAGTACAACATATTTATCGACAAACTTGAACGGTATGGGATTAGAGGGAATGCAGCTCAGTGGTTCGCATCTTATTTGGAGGGACGAATGCAGTGCGTGAAGATAAAGTATGTTGATAGTGATGGATCTACGATGGAAACCAAGCCGCGTTGGCTGCCTATTTTACATGGTGTTCCACAAGGTTCAGTTTTGGGATCAGTTTTTTGAGGATGTTTATCTAACTATGTACCTGGATGATATCTCAATGATTGTGAGTAGTAACCCTGACTACGCACAAACAGAACAGGTCTTGACGTCACTAGCCATCAACTTAGTAGATTGGTTTAATGCTAACGAATTGAAACTGAGCGTGCCAAAAACCAACTGCCTTCAATTTCACACTCGACAAAAACGGCTAGCATGTCTTAAATGTAATATTGATGGAGAGAAGTTGGTAGATACCAGCTCGTCGAAGTTTCTAGATGTGGTTTTGGAATCAACGTGAAGCTGGTCGATTTATTGTGAAACTCTTTCAAAGGAAATACACACCGAGAGCTACATGTTCAGATGTCTAAAATCGCAAGTATCTCCCGCCTGTTTACTTTCGTTATATTACGCACAAGTACAATCAAGACTACAGTATGCGATTTTATTATGGGACGCATCTACTTCTGTGCAGCAAGTTTTTCTTGCTCAACAAACTATAATCAGATGTCTAGTTGGAGCGAGATACAAAGATTCCTGCAAGCCTATTTTTTCTGGCTTAAGTCTATTACCAATACCCTGCTTATGTATTTTAGAATCAGCTTGCTACATTTACAAGAATAGACATACTTTAGAAACAAACTCTGCTTACCATAATTATTACACTAGAATTAGAAAAAATCTGCCACCCTCAACGCTATCAGTCTTAGTGCATTTTCTTTAGGGGTAAGAATCTTCAGTAAACTGCCAGTGCATATACAACAAATTCAATCGTATTATAAATTTCAAAGAGTCTGTCAAAGCACTTTTACTTGCTAATATATTCTACCATATCGATGAATACTTAAATTGTTCTTTTCAATAATCTTTTTTTCCAATAGCATGCTTTACTTAGCAATTTAACGTAGTAATTTGTTAGTTATGACTTGTTATATACACCTAATGTGTAAAAATAACTAATAAATATTATTATTATTATTACCCTTTTCTGAGTATTGAAGATTTCTTAATATATGGTTTTTTTATTCGAATGGATGCTAATAGACAGCTATAGGAAATGGAAGGTGATTAGTAATAAAATTCACGTTAATCATGAATATAGTCATGATGAAATTGACCTTTGACAATAAATCAGATAGTATGCCTTCTTTCAGCGAGTGACTCAGACTCATGTCAATTCAGCAGCAGATCATAATCTAGGCCGCGAATGGGATATACTCCATCCATCCTGAATGATAAAAATTTCAGGAATTTCCATTGTATGCGCTCTAGCAAATGAATATATGTGTCGTATATAGGAAACCAAACAACAATACAATACTCCAACCTTCTTGGCACCAGAGCGTGAGAGAGATATTTTAGCGACTCGGTGTTAGTAAAATCTCTGCATATACGCATAATAAAACCCTAGTTCTAAATGCTGTAGTGGCAATAGCTGAGATATTTTCTGCAAAGTTGATTTTCTCTTCAAATATGATACCTAGATCTTTCACCTGTTCGTTGCGTACTATGCGGGCGTTGCAAATGTGGTAGGAAGAATTAAGTGGACCCGATCTTCGGGTAAATGAAACAAAACGACATTTGTCAATGTTTAGCTTTAATCTGTTCATCTTGCACCAATCGACAATAATATCCAGATCTTCTTGTAAGATCATGAGGTCCTGGTTGTCACGTACCGAATGGTATATTTTTATATCAGCGTACGCAAGAACAGAGCATTTAATGAAAGTAATTAGATCACTGATAAAAATGTTGAATAAAAGCGAATCAAGATTGGATCCTTGGTTTATTCCCGAGGACAGAGCTCATTTTTCTCAGCAGCCTAACATGATCTACTGTATCAAAAGCACGCGAAAGATCCGTATAAATAACATCAATCTGCCCTCCATCATCTAGTTTCTCGCACAGTGCCTGAGATAGCGTTGCAGGATTTGTGAGTGTCGATCTCTTACGCATGAAACCGTGCTGCTCCTTAGATAGGAATGGTTTGATGCCAACGTATATCCAATTACTTATTAAAGCCTCAAAGACTTTCGCAAAATTGGGTAAGGTCTTGGGGTCTTGGGTAGGTCTATAGTTCTCTGCATCAGCGGCATTTCCCTTCTTATGAATCGGATAGAGATGTTAGGAAGGGACAAATTAGATATTATACTTAATGGTTCAGCAAAGATGGGGGCACAGTCGCGAGCCAAAAAGTTAGGAATATTATCACGATCAGAGGTGAACGAGTTGTTTAGTTTCTTTAGTTGTCTCAAAATATCTTCACTCCCAAATCGAGGCGCACTTAACAATGGTAAATTGCTGTGTATATCTGGAATAACGTACCCGACTTCTTTTGGAAGAAAAACACGGGAAAAAACGGAAGCGAAGGCATCGACTATGATTCGATGATTCGTATGATAAGTTAACTTTTTTTTAAAGAAATATTTCTTACCCTAGGAAATTGGAAATAGTTTTACGCAATTCAACTCTTGCAGAGACGTTGTACATACCGGCGAAAAAACAGGAAGACGAAGCATTCAGGACTGTCATGGACGTTTACGTTATTCGTGTCCTCAGTTGCCCTTTTGTCGAGGAAAGCATTTTTATTTCGTCATGTAGTAGTGATTGGGGACAATGTACGACAGACATCGTAAAGACTTCCGTAGCGGTAAGCTTAGAGCGTCGGCCAATCTGACAGAGTGAATACGCCCGAAAGAATGAAAGAAGAATTGTGTACGGATGTGAATGTGTGGATGGAACATCAGACATAGCAGCAGCAGAATCAGAAGCACACTACATACGTACACGGCGGTACAAAGTGTGTGCAAGCCGAACTCCATTTACTTTAAGTCATGCAAAATAATTGGATTATTTTGACATGACATCGTGCACGGCATTTAATAACGTATACCGGAATATGCCGGAGCTTTGATGGGTTGTTATTTCCGTACGGCTTCACGTATATTTCATGGTTTCGAGCCTTTTTCGTTTGTTTTAATTCTATCCATTATAGTTGGTGCGCCATAATATGCAATTATTCCTGTATCAAGAAAGCAATAAACAAATGTTTTCGTTTGTGTACTCATATTTCTGTTTTGAAATGTTTTACATTTCCTCTTAAAAGTTGCGGAATGACAATTTGCGTTTGTTTCGAATTTTCATTGCGTTTTGCTGAAAGTTTTTATTAGCCTAACACATACATGAACCAAAAAGAATTTGCAAATTTTGAAGTGAATATTTATTTTTACTCATTTCAAACTATGGGAAACATAAACAAAGCTGTTAGGATTCATTTCGACTATCCTCATATCGAGACTTTTTTCCCATTCACGCTTTTTCTGCATTCTCCATTTTTGATTTTATCTTTTTTGAGCCGTATATTCTATTATCCTACACGGAAAAAGGTTATAAAGAATTAAATAATTGTAGAATAATTTCCTACAATTTGTTTGAGAACGTAGGTCTGGCTACAGCTTGCGCAAATCCCTGGTATTACTCGATTGTGGTTAACGAATTGTATTTCTGTTAGTGTTACAAAAATTTAGTCAATGATCTGTTACAAAGGTTGGTACTATAGTGTACACGTTGTAAAAAGAATGGAACACTATTATTCTAAAGATTGTATTGCTCTATACAATATGTATGCAGTGTTTTTATAATTACAATGATTGAAAGAACAAGTAAAACGCAATAACAATTCTTATGCTTTCGTACCTCCAACAGTTTCTCAATTTACAGGTAGCATTGGTCAGCCACGAGAATGTTACCAACACCTGTGCTCTTTCGCAGTATGTAATATACCCCTCCAAACATTCGACAAATTTGGAGTAAAAAGACAAGCTAGGAAGACTATGAAATTATGAACCCGATGAGAATGATTTGACTATATAAAACCAGGTGACTTATTAGAAAGAAATTATGTTTTCGTTGCGATATCTATTGGTGGATAGCCATTACTACCTAGACGTAATCTTAAGGCAGAAAACATTGGATTCATGCATTTAGGTAAGCTGCGATAACAAAATCGTCTGTATAGATAATTATTATTTACATATTCTTTATTCTAGATAAGTTAATATATTGTATACGACCTACCTAAGGTAAATATAACAATACATATAAATAATACAACACATTATATACATATGTATTTTATTCCAGTGCATCTTTACCTGCGCCTATGGTGCGAATATTTAGTGCCTTTCGCATTATGTTGCCGGTGCCTTCTGCATCTCCATGTACACCGCCCATGGGATATCCAGTAGTTCTAAATTGTCCTGAAGAAATTTTGGGACTTCTCCTGTGGTGCCAAGGATTATTGGGACAATTCTGGTGTCTTGAGCTTTCCACATATGTTTATTAATCTCGGCGGTGAGTGGTATATATTTCACAATTTTTTCCTTGTATTTTTCTTTGATATTTGCAGGGGATAATATTGCAATATCAATTATTGTACATTGGTTAGTGCTTTTATCGAGGAATATTATGTCAGGCCTGTTGTGATTCACTTGGTGGTCTGTTTGGATTGTCCTGTCTCAATATAACCTTGCTATCGTATTTTCACAGATACTTACAGATGTGTATTTGTAGTACGGGTAAGTACCCCATTTTGTAAGCGAGCCAACTGTGAATTATTTTAGCAACTGAGTTGTGTCTGTCGGTATACTCTTTTGCTGCCATTATCAGACAGGATGTAACGGTTGAAATTTTATTTAGTGTAAAATTAAAATAAATTTGTAATATTTAATTCAGGCTAAAATTCAGATTTAATACTGGTTGCACCATCTGTGTTCGATTAGATTAAGTTCGTATCAATACATTTTCCAAATTAATTTAATATTACAAACAACAGAGAGTATCGGCACACTCCTCACCACACAAAATATTATTAATTAATTCGGAACAGCTGTTTCAAAGGCTCACTGGGCCCCCATTTTCAACCGAGTTACCGAATAAATCTGAACGAAAAAACTAAAAACTTTTACTTTAATTCTACCATGCATGTCTATCCCTCCCCTCGAGGAAAAAAGAAGGGTATATATGTACAAATGTGTCTAAAAATGTAACTGTGTATATGTATTTCCGAATACCTACTTTTCTATCGCTTAACTCTAACATGCTGGGTATATGTGAAACTAAACAAATCAATACATAAATTGCAGAACACCGAGACTCGGTCTTCGTCAAGTGTGGACTGAAAAGTTCTTTTACCCTAATAAATCAAACAAGCAAGAGAAATGAAGTGGCGCATTCTCCTTGTTCAGGAGCTGCGAATGTTTTTTCTCTTTTTTCAGGTACATTGCCTCAAATGCGTCCAATTCCCGAGGTGAAATTACGTTTTTAATTAATTTGAGGTTTTCCAATTTGATTACATGTCCTGTGTTATTCATATGGTCAGCTACACTTGACGCTCCTGTTCGACCGAATCTATAGCATCTTATGTGTTCATTAAATCTAGTACCTATCGCTCGTTTCGTTTGTCCAATATAGGCTTTATTACAGTCGTTGCATGCAATTTTATAAATTCCCGACCTTGCTTTCATGTCCGGTTTGTCTTTTGGATTACCAAGAAGGTTCTTAAGTGTAATTCGTGAACTAAAACATACGTTCATGTCTTGTCCCCTAAAAACTTTACTGACGCCTTTCGATATTCTATGGAAGGGGAGTTTCACAAATTTCTTGTCGCGCGTTTCTACCGGTATCAAGGTCATAGAATTTCTTACATAATGCCTATGTTGGACTTTATTAAGGATGCGGTCATCATCTATAGACGAGTAACCATTATAAATAGCCACATTTTTTATGAATTTAAGCTCTTTCTTGTACCTATTTTGGTTTAAGGGAAATTTCACTAGTCTGTTAATTAAGAAACTAATCGCGGCCATTTTATGTTGTTCGCAGTGGTTCGAATCGGTCATAATGAATCTATTAGTGCTTGTTTCTTTTCTATAGATGTCTATTTCTAGTTTATTATTGTTTCTAATTACTAGGCTATCTAGGAATGGGAGTTGATTGTTCACTTCTTCTTCTACTGTAAACTTAATGGATCCGAATTTTGAGTTGAGTGTCGCGAGGAAATCCGGGATGTTACTTTTCTTAGTGTCAAAAACCGCGAAAATATCATCTACATATCTAAACCAAATTCTAGGGAAATACACGGTGTCCTTTTTCAAACACGTTTCAAATTTACTCATAAACAAGTTGGCTATGAACGGGGACAGTGGATTACCCATCGCCGTACCCTCCAATTGTTCATAATATTTGCTCCCTATTTGAAAACGGTTTTGGTTCATGCACAGAGAAGTTAGTCTTTTGTATTCCGCGATTTTGACGTCATCAATGTCGTTAAGTTTTAAGAGTTCAACTAAATATTCTATGGTTTCTGGGATTGGTACGCTGGAGAGTGAACAAACATCAAACGATACTAAAATTTCCCCTTCTTCTAATTCAATATTATTGACCTCATTTACAAAATCTAGTGAATTTTCTACTTCTAGGCGGTCTACTTTGATGGGTACATTTTTGTATTCGTTTACTAGCCATTTGGACAGTTTGTACGTAGGTGAGTCTATACCTGAAACTATTGGTCTCATGGACTTTCCTGGTTTATGGATTTTTGGTAGGCAATACATTTTTGGAACTGTCGGGTTTGGGACTGACAATTTAAACTTAAGGTTCGCGTTAATGAGTTTTGGACAATTTTGTAAGGTCCCGATGACAACAAATGATTGACGCGCTTGAAATAATCGGGCTTGTCCAAAATGATATTCCCTTTGTCTGCTTTTAGGTAAAAACAATTTTTATTTTTGAGACCTTTAGTAGTTCTGAGGTTCCCTGTGTTGTTTCTCAAACTTTTTTCTTCGTTCAAGTTTTTCGAAATCGTAATTTTGCACGCGTTTCTTATGTAATCTTTTGTTGTGGAATCTAAGTTCTTAATGGCTGTCTCTACTGACGCAATGAGGTCCTCCGTCGGGATTTTTGAGTCCCGAATACAGTGTTTTAGTCCTTTATTTAACAGTGTGATTTCAGTTCTATTGAAGGTCTCTGCTGATTGGTTACAAATTAGTGGTATGTTCTCCACTGTACATGCGGCGTTTACGTACTGTTTAGGGCAAATTTTGTGGAATTTCTTGTTGAGGCACACCATTTTTAGTTTAAACTTACGATTAATTCGTTCAATTACGCGTCTTTGGAAAACACATCATTTTTGAAAATTGTTTTCATCTAAAAACCGTGTTATTTTAAGGTGTAACTCGTATAATTCTATTTCTAATTTAATATTCTTATTTATTATCTATTTTTCATCTTTTGGGTCATTATTTATTGTTATTTCTTTTTTTACGATAATTCTTGTTCATTATCGGTATTGGAAAAGAAAAAGAATAATACATCTATGTATGGTAAAGTTTTGATTTTAGCTTCTTAGTCGTAAGTAGAGTACATGTTGGGACGTTGAACGTACTTGGTCGGCTTGCTAGAACCTTGTTTTAAAGTTATCGGAAATTGTGATTTTTTTGTGATATTTTGTTACTGCTGAGTGCAGGATTTGTGGCTTCAACAATATTGTAATAACGTACAGAAGGATTTGCATGATATAGAAACACAGTTGCGCGCTGCTGATTTTTCAAGGTGGCTAGAACTGTGTTTGATTGCTCTAAGTTGTTCAGAGTTCCTTGTAGGATAGGTATGGTGCAATGAATTCCTCTCAAACCACTCATAATTCCTTTTGACAAATACGTACTATACACATAAACACTGGTAAACATTAATATTTTGTTGCTTGTAAAGATCGATTTATAACTTTCGCGTGGCTAGAAATCAAAAGTGACAAGTGATGATTTATTTATAAACTCACTGATTTTCTAAAATTAATTGAAAAAATTAGGAAGTTTTATATCAAAAATTAGCACAATCTTGTCCTGCACGTCTCAACACAAAGATTGTTCGAAAAAATGATACATTTATGTGAAACAAAACAACAGAATATTCACCATAATTCTGAAGTACTATCTGTGATAACATGTAATAATTAACGAAAATTTGCGGTCGGGTTACATAATTGTGTTGTTAATAATTTGTCAATATTCATTATACTATACCATTTCTACTTTAATTCTCTTTAGAACCTACTTTGCGTGCTCTTTCCGCCGTTTGGGCACTTAACAGCGTATTTTAAAAATTCCTCCAAAATGTAACAAACGATAGTTTCTTCAATTTGTATTTATCACATAGTGAACAAATGGAATTGCTGGACATAATGCTTATCAAAGTTTTACCTAAAAGTAATGTACCGAATGATCCTTCGCATTGTTTTAAGGATATTTTAGACAACCCCCTGTTCTTTTCACTCTAAGTAATCGCGGTCTTGAGTAGAAGTGATTTATGGACCCATCAACAGCTCTTGGTGGTAAAATCACAAATATTTATTATATAAATAAGTTGAGAAACTTGAGTTAGAGAAATTTTTAATAATTAATTCGCTTCCTGCCTGAGTAGCCAGGTGCAAAGGGTACGTTCTGTTGATTATTATTTTGAAAACCTCATATTAATTAAGAACTTAATTTCCGATTATTTTGCATGTTTTAGTTTAGGAGAGACGGTAAAGGTAGGTACTTGTAAATACTTTCTAGAGTATGGATTGAACGAGGCATGTTAAAGTTAAAGACCTTCGGTCGTACGATTGACAATAGAAATCCACAAATTTCCCAAAGAATTGTTCTGAATTAATTAAACATTTTGTGTGGAACGGAGTATGTCGATACCTTGGTGTTTGCCATAGTCCCTAATGCTATCATTACTTATTATTTTGAAATATTAAGTATTCATGTTGGTATTCTCTACACAAAGAAAAAAAGTTCTTGACTCAAACAAATATGCATTCAGTCAACCAAATCGTAATTTTAAACCGCGGCCAAGATATATGTTTTTATTTTAAAGAAATAATTTTTTTGACATCGTTATTTGATTCAAACATATGATCTCTTGAAACAAATAGCCTAATATGTTTGATTCAACAATATCTACAATTCTTTTCTTTAAAGAACTTCGTCAGTTTGAAACTAATACATTTTTCTTTACGATTTATTTGACTTCATCTTTTAATGACGAACGTTCCCTAAGTGGGAACATTCTAAAAAATCTAATTTTTATAGAATTAATCATATTATTTGCATAACATTTTTATATATTTTTTTATTCATAAAATATACATAGATGTCAACTTTTCTGATTGTTAATTATAAAAATGTTATGCAAATAGCATGATTAATTCAATAAAAAATCGACTTTTTAGTATGTTGAACATATGTGAAACGGTGAACCTAAAATCCTACAAGTTTCTTCGAGATTACTCACATTTCTCAGGTGCCTGTAAAGCTAATCTGGTTAGATTAGGTTACGTCTCGATGTCGACGTTGTAACCTGATTTTAACAATATTAATAACATTAAAGTTAGGTATAGGTATACGTAATTTTGTAATTGTATATGTGCAAAATTATTTCGATGAAGATGACATAACTACAAAATAACTTGTGCGTTGTGTGAACAGATACATAAAGATTAAAGTGATGTACTACTTTTATTTGCAAGGAATATTACAAAACTTACTATCTCGGTAATCTCGTAAGAATCCTGAGAATCGCGAACGAGTGACAGCGATAACTGTGTGGTTAGGTACTAGGTATTACGACAAAAAGGGTAGGAAATAGGACAGCAGGTACCTCAACGGACTTATGCATGCAAGCTTGCCTTTGCTGAAATACCTGTTATATTAAAAAAGGAGGAAATATACTGTAGTGATATTTTTAAATAAATATTATATAATTAAAAAATCAATAATGATAGCAAGGACTGTGGGGTAGTGTGGACAAACAACACAGAGTATCGGCACACTCTTCACCGCACAAACTATTAATTAATATTTTCAAATTCAATCTGTTGCTCTTAAAAAATGTGCTTTTACTCAAATAGACCTTTGTTGAATTAAATAAATAATTTCAAAGATATATATTTGTTTGATTCAAGAGCTTTTTTTTCTGTGTAGGGCTTTGCCTGAAAAAAAAACTTATAACTAACAAATAATATCAAGGTTTCATTATCTTTGCTTAACTTATTTATATCGTCGTTTACTTATGAAAACACCTGTAACTAAAATGTTGCCGAATTTTATTTCCTGCATGATCTTTTGTGGCTAAGCAACTGGAGCTTCTTGTGATGACGTATGCAAGTCGAAAGACACAGAGAAGTCGCGATCGGCAACACTGGGGCATATCAAGAAAGTGATATCGAAACGAAAGTTGGTAATTACGGATATTATAAAATAAAGTGGCTTTAAACTGAAAGAACCCTAAAATATTAAATAATGGAACCTGGTCACTTACTATTAAACCATGCACTTTCTGAATTTCTGTAATGTATTGAAACCAAATGAAGGTATGATTATTTCTTTTTGCAAGAGCGCATGATGTAAAATTTTAATTACGTAGGTACTACCGCAGGCTATGCTGTCGATTGAAGTAGACGTTGAAATATTAATTTTCGCGGTTATTTATAATGCTTCAATTGACAGGACCGATTCGATGTGCTTCAGAGTCGTGATTCGTTATGAAGTTTGACACGATACTGTTAAAGGAATGCAAAGCGTGACAGGCTATAGAACGAAGAAGATGAATGGATGCCGTGCACACGTTAAGTACGGGAATACGTAGATAACCACGCACATATAAATTAGTCAAAATTGTAATTAACAAGATCTCATTAGACGGCTACGAATAGCTTTTAAGTTTTATAGGTAACTATAATTCATCTAAAAATGTGACAGAGCATACCAAGAATTTTCGATTAATTGCACACTATAAATAAATACATACCTATTAAGTACTGTTAGAAAGATTAAAATTAAACTATGATAAAAAAGCAAAAAGTAGATGGTGGTAATGAAGGTGTTGGTATGTTAATTAGATTGTTTACTTCTCGAAATTAAACGAAACCAAAACTTTTTGATTTATTTTATATTTATAATGAAAGCTTCTTGATTTCGCTTTATATTAAAAACTTGCACTAATCACTAGTCTGAGCAAACAGCGGTAACAGTTAGTGTAGTAGATATGTGGTGCGGAGTCGGCGATTATTTATTTCACGCGTTCACAGCGTCAATACTAAATCGATGCTGTATGCGAGTATCTCGTAATTGTACGCTTATGTTTGCTTTAAAAATGTCGCAGTTAGGTACGTCGCGAAAATGACCAATGGCACACACAGTTAAAAACTTTATAGTGGACATGCCGGACTTAATTCTTGATGGCGCTAAAATTCAATATCTAGTTTGTAAAATCCCTTTAATGTAAACCATAACCGAGATTTGGGCAAAAATCTCTTCACATGCAGGCACATAGTTAGTCTTCGTACAGAATGGCTCCCTGACAGCTCACAGGTACATTACGGAAGTTCTAGAAGATCATGTCATGTCTTTCATGCTTACCATGGGCGAACATGGTATTTTCATGCAAGATAATGCAAAATCTCACGTAGCGAGAGTTAGAGAATATCTGGATGAGGTGGGCATTAAAAGATTTGATTGGCCAGCACTCAGTCCAGACATGAATCCCATTGGGTATATCTGGGATGAGTTGGAATGACGTATCCGAAGCCATATAGCTCCAAGAACTGTCCAGGAGCTGAGAGAGCTTTTATTGCAGGAGTGGAATAACATCGACTAGAATGTGATCTGTCATTTAATTGAGAGTATGCCTCGTCGACTTCAAGCAGTTGGTAACGCAAGAGGAGGGAATAAACGTTACTAAAAAATAAGTTTTCTCATTAATGTTAGTCCTTTTTTTAGATTTGTAAACGTAAATTTGTTGCTTCTTCAGAATAAATCGTTAAAATCAAAAGAATGCTTTCCGATTCAATATTTACTATTAAATTTAGCTTTCAAAAGACACAATGAATTAGAATTTTCAAATATAAACATACAACATACAATAACAAAAACACATCACAATTATCAGCTAAATTATATATATATGTTAGATCGGAGGGAAACGGAATAGCGAGAAAGAAATCGTGATCTGAAACCTCAATTGGCTATCCATGTGGGTCAAGGTCATGTGTTGTTACTACTCCGGTTCGCCATTAATTCTGGTCTCTGCCACAATTCCAGATACCCACGAGCCCATTTAACATTTAGCAGAGAAATTAGGACTCCCGATGTTTGTCACGACCTCACTCCAGTTCTAGGAGCCGATAACTTTGTGATACTAATAACACCATATATGAAGCTGTTAGTTCACACCCACACCAGCTTAGTGATTCCGTCAAAGAAATCACATCCATCAAAGTTAATACCGAAGCGTGGTCACCATTACCAGATAATAATCTTGACGATCCAGAACAGATTCTAAGTCTTTATAGTTGACGCCTTACAGCCCTTGTAGCAGGTCCTACGGAAGGGACTTAGAACAGTACCAAGAAGAAGAATGGGCCGTCCACGAAAATCTACCCATAGCAAAGTACTGGTCCAGAAACGGGACGCAAATCTGATCGAGAGGGAACGTAACACGGCACGTGCATCGACGGCACGTGCATTGTGCATAGCTAGTTAAACAGTTAGTCGGTTGAGTTGCGCTACACACGATCGAATCCATAAATCTTTCTTATTTTGAGTTAGTTAAAAATAGAGGTAATCTTGTACTTTAAATAAACATCTGAAATTAATCTCTATAATAGCAAGAATAATATTTTAACTTAAAATTTATTGGAATTAAAATTTTCACATTCATTGCGTGGATTATTATATTTTATTAGCAGTTTTAATATTTCTAATTTTGATAAAACATTCCTTGCGTAATCATTTCTATAATATAACATATATTGTTGCACTTTTGCGCAGAGTCAACGTCCTGCTTAATTTAAAAATACCTTTTATTAAAAAATCTGGCTCTTCCTAGAGGTACAAAAGGTACAATAAATTATAATAAAACATTTTATATTTCTCACAGCAGGTAATATCAATGTTGTTAAGTGCATATTTAAAATCAATACAATTTCTCTGAAATTTAATAGTAACGTGAATATTGCTCTTTCTTGGTGGTCTAGATACATATGGCCTTGGCTGTGTATACAGACTGACGTGTCTTTTAATTAGGATTTTTGAATAATGTTTTACAGCCTAGGTTGTTTTTAATTCGCTTTATGTTGAAATTTATTAATTTACTTATTACAGTTATAGACAACACTCGTATTTCAAATACAGTTTTTTTTTACTTGTTCTTTCAGATACGCATTTCAGTTAAAAAAGATGCTGCAGCAACAATAGCCATGATAAAAGGCCAAGTATCCAAGAGAAAAGAACGAAACGTAGAGAAGATAAAAAAGTACTCGTTCGGTTAATAGACCCCTAAGTACTTTAATGTTCAAGGGGCCAGAAACTTTACTATCTAGACAACGTTGTTTTCAGATTTTTTCCTCTCCCTTAAAGCAGGCTTTATTTTTATAACGCTGCCGTTACACTGACCCTTAATTTGTTTTACAAAAGCGACTGGTCCAAGATTACGTTGACCGTTGAATGTCTTTATCTTTTCGCCGAGAATACCTGACCATATAACGTTAAAATAGTGGCAGCGCGCAGAATGAAAGGAAATGATGGTGTTACTCTAGCGTACTGTTATGAGGAATATAATGTATGACGGTCTAATGTTAAATAAAATCATATCGTGCCCTCTTTGTGAGCAACTACACTGAAAATATACCCCGTTGTTAAAATTTTCCCTGTGGAACGAAAAATGGGCATACCGGCATCGTCTTACATATCTCGCTGCTATATTTAATTACAAAAATTTTACTTACACAATTCACACTGGTAACACTCTTAAGATTAAATTAAATCCTAAAATGCATTTATTATTATTATTATTATTGGCTTCGACTGGAAATTAAAATGCATTTATATTTTATTTGAATTGAATTTAAGATCGATTGGTCGTATAGTGATCAACGTATACATTGAGAACTACATATTGAGCACAATATTTTTATTTTGGAAAGCTACTGAAAATTCGACAATCTTTTATGAGACATAAATCCGTAAACCTATTTTAGTATTAATGTAAACTTGGTAGGCGTTATTGTAAAATTATACATTTCGAATCCGATCCACGGGCATTTACGTTTGTGTCGCTTTCAAAAAAAGAAAAAGAGGAAATGCATAGAGGCATACATAATAACCAGGTTCCGTTATTTTGTTGCCTGGTGTAAACTGTTTTGCAATAAAATTGCATATTGCAATGCTCGAAGTAGTTCTCGAGGTGAATCACTCGTAAATTTGAACATACTATATACCAGAAATATACGTAGGTGCATATGTAACTATCAGTTTTATTGCTCCGGGGTATTAGTGTACTGAGCCAGAAATAATATTTTATCTACTTTCGTTTATGATCCACTTATTATGCTCATGTGTTAAATTTTAGTACATCTTGAAACGATTATGAAATCGTTTTAAAAACCTACACAACCGCTCATAAGTATTTAGGCACCTCAAATTTCAGGGTAAATCATTAAATATTTAAATAGAAATATGTATTTAGTATTCAAGTATATAGAACATTAACAGATATACAAGTTTAACAATTAAAATTATTTATTTGACCTAAATTTTAGATTCGTCTATGTGACCTCCTTTACTTTTAATGATTGCGTCGCGTAATCGGGGCATCCTTGCAATTAATTTTAACAATGTTTCCGGAGTTATTCGAGCCCATGCTGCCTGTAGTTTGTTCCACATGTCATCTGCTGAAGTTGGAGCAGTTTTTCTTACTTCCCGATCGAGTACTTCCCATAATAACTCGATGGGATTCAAGTCCGGGCTTTGGGGTGGCCATTTCATGATTGTTAGTATTCCTACCTATTTCAACTGTTCTAAATATTGCTTGCATAATTTTGAAATGTGTTTTGGATCATTGTCTTGTTGGAAATTCTTACACCAGAGGGTACTGCATTTTCTTCTAAGATGTATTTCTATTGCTCTTTTCTCATTATGTTTTGAATTTTTACGAGATCACCTGCGGATGTACCAGCAAAAGAACTCCAAATCATTACCGAACCACGGACATGTTTGGCGGTAGAGACTATACATTGCCTCTAGTGCATGTTCACCTACAGATCTTTTTACAAGCATTCATCTTCGCGAACCGAAAATCTCGAATTTGGATTCGTCGGACCACAATACCTTGCTCCAATCTTCTACCGTCCGATTTCGATGTTCACGAGCCCATTGTAATCTCTTTTTCTTATTAATTTGGAGAAGCAAGGGCTTTCGCATCGCAATTTGTCCGTGAAGACCGGCTTTTTGCAGACGGCGTTTAACCGTGGACACGCTAATCGGGTTCGGAAGTACAGTATTGATTTCTGCGGCAATTTCTGGAGCTGTTTTTCTTTTATTTCGCTTGCTGGATACCACGATTGCAATATATTGAGCTGATGTTGTCGTCTTTGGTCTACCACTTCTTACTTTGTTTAGAAAGCTGTAACTTTTACTGTATTTTTTGATGTTATAATCAACAGTAGATGGATTTAAATGTAATTTTCTAGCAATTTTACGATTGCTTGTGCCTAAGCTATGCTATGCTACCACAAGAGCACGCGTTTCAACACTAATTTCTATCCTTTTCGACATGTTTTAAAATTTCAAACGAGATTATAAACACTATTCGTTATGAAATGTTGTAGTTACTAACATGGTATGATAACTAAAGCTGGCCACGAGCGGTACCGCGCAGTAGCGTAGAGTCGACCAGGCCTCGCGTTCCACTAGAGTTATTCTGCTAATAGAGATGTTTGCTGCCGCAAATAACTTCGCTCATCTTTTAAATAAAAATTAAATAACACGTGCTCAAACACTTACCATTTTAAGAGTCCTCCGTGAAATCACAAAATGAATAATGTCTGTTAAATATCTGCAACATTAGATGTTTCAACTGTTGTTTCGGCAAAACTAGTACGGCATGAGGAAAAAATGCGTTTATATGCAGAGAACGAACGTTCTACATCTAGTGACGTAATATTTGCGTAAGTAAAATAATCTTTCAAATATCTTAACGATTCTGTTGACGCACCTTCACAAATGTGTCTTAATGTGCCAAAATCAGAATTTTTCTCATAAACACTTTCAAATTTTTCTAGAACAGAAACATTTTTTGCGTCTTCAATCGCGCATAGCTGTGCGTGAACATGTTGCACTATTTGTAGAGATTCTTCTAACGGCATCGCAGGATTTTGTAATTTTTCTATTGCATCTGCTAGCCCGAAGTAGTTGTCGTGAATGATTTTTAAATCCATTTTAACCTGACTATCTTGAAATTTCGACTGGCTTTTCTGGATAGCGGCAGCTTCCTTTGTATCGAATTGTAAAACCACGTTCTTAATATTGTCAAAATATTTATGATAATAAAACACGGCCTGTAACCATGTTCCCCAACGAGTTAGAATAGGTTCTGGTGGCTCTGGTATACGGGGGCACAGTCTGTGAAATTCGCGAATACGTTTCGTTGATTTGACAAATACTGCTTTGGTATGTGCTATTAAAGCGTCTACCTCAGGATAACATTTTCTGATACTATCCGCCACAAGATTGAGAGCATGAATTTTACACGTAATGTGTAACAAATTAGCAGAATGCTTTTTAAGAGACCGGCCTACAGAAAGCATGTTTGCAGCACCATCACTCACTAACATGAAGAGTTGGTTTGTTGAAAGTTCAAACTTGTCCAATGTATTTAACACTAACTTTGAAATTACTTCGGCAGTACACTGTTGTATTCGTTTGGAGACTAATAGAATTGAAGGTGCCGATTGATGAGGTTCCAATTTGCGTGCCATTACATTAAGAACAGAATGTTTCTTCCGATCTGTTGTTTCGTCGACACATAACCACAATTTTTGATCTTTCAACTCCGATTTTATTTTTTGTTCAATATGTTCGCGCGCAGATGGCACAATTCTTCGTAATGATGTGCGACTTGGTAATTTGCACTCCGAATAGTTATTCCAAAAGCAGATAAATGGTTTCTTGTCTAGTAAATTAAACGGTATATTACATGCAATAAACGTAACGCATAAATTAGATATAAATTTTTCATTGTCTCGTGCGCAATTTCTTTTTGAGACATGCTTTTCACTATTTACGTGTCGTAGACAATGTTGTCTGGACCAACACATTAACGGGATTTTACAGATTACACATTTAATTTTAGCACCTTCATATATTAAGTCTGGAATTTCTGCAATAAATTTTCGAAGTTTGTCCGACCGCGGTCGTTTTGCTGACGAAATCATAATTTTTTCTAGGACAGATAAACAATTGCGCAAATGACCGGCAGCGAAAATGTCCGTACTGCTCCGCAGACGAAGTAATACTACCGTTCCTCTCGGTCCGAACTGATTCTACGCCGATGCGCGGTACCGCTCGTGGCCAGCGTTAATGATAATTGTGTAATTCAAAAATATTACTTCAAATGGTTTTATTTTAGCTTGATGTTTTTGTTGTCGCTACTACCTGGGTTTTCATGACGGTATTACCTCTCACAGATAAAAGAAGTAAATAGACATAGCCCGATATTTTCTAATGAATTTAAATGAATCTTACTGCTTATTTGCATACTATTCAATAATGCTGGAATACATCTCCTAACTGCATTCTTTGTATACAAAAATCTAAAATCCAAGGATGCCCAAATACTTATGAGCGGCAGTGTATATTGTGTGTTGAAGTTGCAAATTGTATTCTCTAATGATATTGACGTTGTTTACCTTTTAAAATTATTTTTAATACATATATACCTACGTCGTTATATGTACTTACATTAACTTTTGCTGCAGAATAGATTGCGTTAAGCGCGACAGTAAACTAGAATAGGATCTATTATTATTCTTAGAAAGATCACGAACCATGCCTGAAGAAAAACTAGAGGTGTGGATACCGTTTGTTAATATACGATATGTCTAAAATCATGTGCTCAATACATTTCTGACATTTCTTAATTTAACACTATGTCATTATGAATATCTGCACTAAGAATTCTATTTTGTCGATGCCTAATTTTATTTCCAGACACCAACTAAATATCGAAATCGATCTTTGTATGATATCCGAAAAACACTGCGTTATTTTTCAATATTAGTGTATGCTTTCGCAGCTGCTTTCGATGGAAGTAGTGTCTTTCGGGTTTTGCCGTGTTTGTTACATTAATGTACTTGATAACAGATGTGAGTTTTCCAAGTATCGAAATCGTGTTAGTAAATAAGTTCACAGCTTTAGAATAATTACAGAACAATTGCTTTATTTTACTAAATACAGTGATAATCGACCAATTCAACGTTATCGGTAAGGCACAGAAATGTACTGCGCAAAAGGACAATGTTTCGAAAATTTATTACTCAAGACTAATTCTCATTACTATAACATTGTTTTTGTTGAACCTACTTCAACCATATACGACTGTGTGTAATTTCCAGTGCTTCAATGAACTGAATTTTATTTCTGAATAACTTGAGTATGTCTAGTTTTTATGATGTTTAAGTTAATATACCCCAATTCTTTTTATTAAATTTAATACAATTGTAAAAATTTTTCTATTTACATAAATTGTTGTTTATTGCAACAACCATTGTCTAATTTTGATGTTTACGTTGATACACTGAGACTTTTTTTATAAATTTAACACATTTGTTAAAACTTGGTTTAGCAGCTGTTAACAAGGTGTTATGTACACCTTGTTAACAGCTGCTGATAGCACTATATTACAATAATTTTTTGTCAACACATTGTGTTAAAGATTTGTACAATACAGTATTAAGAAGCGTATCGTAAATGCGTTGTAACTTTTACATTTGCAACTGAAGGGGAAAGTGGATGAAGTAGTTATGTTACAAAAAACTGTTTTTGATTAAATTAGGTTTTAATAGAGTTAGTTGGCATCTTGTATTGAATGATTATTTTCAAATGCGGTTTTTTGATTAAGAAGGGGTTGTGAATTAATAACATATATGATCAAACATTTGAGTTTTCATGAAACCTATTCATTACAACAAAAAGTAAATAAAAAAAAAATGTGATTTAACGCCTTCATCCACTTCCCCTTCACATTTAAGACTTGTAATTATTCTGTTTCTCAAATCAAAACAGAAACATGTTAAGGTAGAAATAGTCCTGTAATTGTATTTCAGATTTGATATGGGTCGGATTTAAGTTACATATTAAATAGACAGTAAATATAGAAATTTATTTAATGACATAATTAAAGTAAGAACTAACAGGAGTAGCGATAAGTGCATATATGGGATAAATTGCTTAAATTTGGCTTAAAAACCCTAGCGGCCTTATAAGAAAAAATACTTACGAACAACGAACATATAAGCTGACGTAATCAAAGTGTAGAAATTTGGCGCGTCAGTGGATACCTCACAACCATATTTACCGGTCATATTCTGTTGGACGTTCCTCAAAACGACGGTATTAGGCGTTGACTTCCCTATCTGTAAGGGCAAAAATAAAACGGAGTATGCAAGGAAGTATTAATTTCAAAACGAGCATTCCTTGTTTTAAGATATTTAATATATATCGCAGCAATTCTCAAAGCACTTACATCAATGTCCATGCCGTAGTAAGGAAAAATCTGAGTACTTGGTAGTTCCTTCGGTATATACCGGAAGAATTCTCTTTGTCCTTTGTACCATTTGACGGTGTATAAGGGCTCTCCTTCAAGATCATAATGACACTGAAGTGTAATAGTATCTCCAATATTTGCCGCTTGGGGTATTGTGACGGAGACGTCTTTCAAAGCAACGCTTCCTGGAAAAAGTAAAATATCTTTAAAATGTTGAAATAAAATTTTATATTCGCGCTTTAATACGAAACTACCTAACCAATAATGTAAATACTTCTACGAAACGGCGTTTGTTGATACCGATAGAATATCTTTTGCACTTGAATTGGTGCAGTAACATTTTAAAGGATTTCTTCGACAAAAGATCAGTATGAAAGTTTTAGGACTGATTTTAGAGCGAAAATTGTGAATTTATGGTCAGTTTTGCGGTTTTGATGTTTGCAAGTTTTATACCCGCTTACGTTTTTAGAGCCTATTCCATCTTTACTACCGAATATCTAATAAACGTACAAAACTGTTTATTTATCTGCCATCTATCATCGAAAGTATGGTGTTTTGACAAGCGCAAAGTAAATTTTAATATCGTCTGAAATCCTGTCGAACTCCTAAAATGAAGTCTTTGTTTGAAACGCTGTACAGTAATTTAAAAGTATATACAGCGTGTCCCCGGATTAATGCATGGATAGGTATGGCAGACAGAAAATTATTGAGTTGAAATTTCATCTTTTGGGGTTTAGTTCTGCTTGAACAGTAAGTAATTTATGCCATAATTTTATTGCCGAAAAATCAAGTAGATCTTGGAAATTTACAAAAAAGGATTTTTTTAAATCGGCAAAGTGTATCTTCTAAAGGAGATACGATAAGAGAGTTATTAGAAAACAATGTTCAGAGTACTACATGACATGGAAATTGCATCGCAACAAAACTATAATCAATTATTTTCTTTGAATAGTTATATGTTTCTGCCAAGTTTGGTCAAAAAATTCGCACCTCTTCTTGATGTTGCAATTTACATGTCATGCAGCATACATAGTGTTCTATACAAACTTAATTTAAAAAAGAATCATGCAAAAATTAATATCAATTTATTAAAATACATACAACTGGGAAATTAATTATGCTAACTAGACAAAAACGGATTTACCTAGTTCAGTGTTATGTCATTGGAGAGTTATCTATTCCAGTTATTAGGCTATTTAATGTTAAATTTCCGAACACGGTATTGGTTGAGTCTACCGTATCCAGACTCGTTCAAAAATTCCTGGAATATTGTGTATACTGCCAGTAATACACAATATTCCAAAGAAAAAGAAGAGCTATGATGAAAATGACGTAGGTACTATGTTAGCGATCAATTCAATATCTGAACAGCCCAAGCTATCATTAAGAAAGCGTTCCAGAGATGTTCGTATTAGTAAGTCACATTTACAATGCGTATACAAAGCAAATAAGATAAAACCATACAAAGTTGGAGGAAGGGGATGAATCTCGAAGTTTGGAATTTTGTCTTTCTTTGGCTGACAAAATTTTTCAAAATAGAAATTTCCATAAAAATATCATTTCCTCGGATGAATCGATTTTTACTACTAACAGTGCAGAATTGTTGATACTGGCCTAAGCATAATCGCGATTATGTAATAAATTCTAGACGGCAGTATTTTAAAAAGGTGAATGTCTGGTGTGCTATTTCTTACCGCTATGGTATAACTGGTCCACATTTTATTGAAGGAAAGCTTAACCAGCACAAATATTAAGAGATTCTAAATGAGTTTATTGACGAACTGCCATATGAAGCGAGATGCTCTCATACTTTCAACATGACGGTTGCCCTGCTTACTCGACTTGGCTAGTATGTGAATGGATGCTGGAAAAGTTTCGGGAAAAGTAGATAGCTAATGCTGGTCCTATTTTATGGCCGCCCAAATCCCCGGATCTAACAATCATGGACTTCTACTTTTGGGGTAGAATAAAGCATAGTGCATAGTGCATAGTGCATTTTGAGAGGCTCCCAAATGATATCCAAATATTAAAGAATCGAAAGGCTATAAATTCCATTTTTCTAGAGGGAATAAGAACAGCATTTACTACTTTTCGTGAAAATATCGGGAGGTGTGCGGATAAAGGCGGCGGACTATTTAAATGAGTGTATTTTTTCAATAATAAGGATAGTGATATTATAGTTAAAAAGAAAAGTTAATGTTAATATTTTCAGCAATGTGAATTGTATGTAGTTTATAACTTTAGATTAAATTTTATCCCTTATACTCCGGGTTGGAACCGCGTAGTTGTCGTAGCATTTGCCGACATATAGTCTACACTCTTATGGGACATTTTCAATGTGTAATAACAGCCCTGAATATGTCCCATAAGAGTGTTGACGAAACGTCGGCAAAAGCTACTGCAACGAGGCGGAAACCAAGAGTATAGTGATATTGACGACCGCGGAAGCCTGCGTACCAGATTTATCCCTTATAATTATTTATTTTATACATTACTATTATCACCCCTATTACTGTTAAGATTATTATTATTATTATTAGGGAAAATATCATTATTATTGTCTGTAATTAAACATCCGGTTTAAATTTAAATGAAAATATTCCGATCTTGTAAAAGCGCTTACACACTAAGTACTGGCATAATTTACTACTCTGAACATTGTTTTATAATAACCCTCTCATCGTATCTCCTTTAGAAAATACACTTTGCTAATTGAAAAGAATCCTTTTTTGTAAATTTCCAAGATCTACTTGATTTTTCGGCAATAAAGTTATGGCATAAATTAGTTACTATTCAAGCAGGACTGAACCCCAAAAGATGAAATTTCAACTCGATAATTTTCTGTCTGCTTTACCTATCCATGCGTTAATCCGGCGGCACGCTGTACATGTTCCTTTTCAGTTACCTTAATAAATTTTGAATGCACCGTTTATTGGCGGTATTAAGGTGAACTTTAAATCGTATATAGTCGCTAACGTTTATGAGTGAGGCACGTTGTCAATGGAATAACCTGGTAAGCCAGTGCAAAAACAAAGAATTATCTTCACACGATCCTGGAGATGTCTTATTTGTTTATGCAGGGCATGGGAAAATGTACATTGTAGAAGTGATGTTAATTCTGTGTTAGATTATATGCATGTCTATAAGAAACTGGTATACTTTAAAACGAAGCCTGGTAGAAGTTGCATGTATTTTTTATAAAGAAAATCGAAAACAGTAGCGTGTATGTAGGTATAGAAAATCTTGAATGAATCCAGCATAGAATTTTAAGTGAAATTTGTTCCCGTAACTTCATTAAACTACCAAACTTTAAGATTCCTTTAATTGGTATTTTTTTAAATGTCGATAGTTGCTATTCCCGATTAAATACTTTATATAGGTATGAAGAATATCCATCTGCATCCTTCGTTTAAAAATATACACATTAAATCCAACAGGCCGGATAGCGCTGAAGTTAATCTTCTGGGGAATCGAACATCCGCGCGGCCAAATGGGAAACGCTGAAGTCACACGTGTGTGTTTTGAAGCTCTACAGGAACTCTAGTTGCAGCAGCTAGCCAGTTTTGGCGAGCGCTCTTCATTAAAGAGCATGGAATAATGTTTTTATTTCGGCCAGTCGACATCTAGCATCCGGTGGCAGTTTTGATTTCGCGCTAGCTCACATCTGTGCCATCTCCATCAATTTCGGTTCGTATTCGGCGTGTAGGAAAGGTGACTGAACTAAACTATTTCGGCTCGTATGCCTTCGTGGCTACGCTAACTCGAATTATGAGTACGGATAGTTAGGAAGTATGATCTCGGTCTATATTTCTGCGTCGCGTCCTTGTATTATTTCTGGAATTCAGGCAATATTTATTTATCCATGCTATTGGATCCGTATATCAATCACAAATAGCGCAGGGAGCATAATAATATTTCTCGGTCTTAGACCCATATGCGCTCCGAAGATTGTGGTTATATTTTTATTTCGTTCGGTGATTCTGCTTATCTCGCTCAGAATGTTTCAAAATTACATATTTTTTTCTGGCATAGTAAGAATAATAAATAGATATTTATCGATATTAGTTCGACTTTTATTTATGATTTGGTAAAAAGCCTACCGTTAAAATATGAAACATCTTTAGTGACTCCACTATGGCAAACACTAAAGTATCGGCACGCTCCTCACCACACAAATTATTTGACTAAATTCGGAACAATAGTTTCCAGAATTCATGGATTTCCATTGTCAATCGTACGACCGATCGTATGAACTAATTGCGTGATGTCAAAACTAAATGTATCGTATTCCCTTTTCAAAATAATTATGCATCATTTCCCATACTTAATAATTAAATCGATTTTTACCTACCTCCTAAAACCTACCGTTTTGTAGGAAAAATGTTCATCATCGTCATTAACGTCTTTAAATCCCTTCAGATTATGGCTCACGCTTAAGTGTGTTGTATCCATTTTCTGCGGTGAATTAGTCCGCTTTTCCTTTTTCGGTTCTCTGTTTTTACAATTTGTTGTGAGTGCTTGCTGACTTTGTTACTTGTTTCCATATCTTTCTGTCTCTGTATTTCTCTTCCCATTGCTTTATGTGCATTTCTTTCAGATCCTTTTCCATATTGCTCCACCATCGTGTTCTGGGTTCCCTCTATTTCTTCGCTGGATGGGTGTCCACTTAGTTACTCTTATTATCATCCCAGTTTGTGGTCTTCTCATTATATGTCCTGTCCACTCTATCCTCTGGGATTTAAGAACTCTTACTATATTTTTGCCTTTTAGTTCTTTCTCTGTTTCCTTGTTTCTTTTCTGTCTTTTCCGCTAGGAGCGATATCCGGTCCTAGTATTGTTCGCATAATCTTCCTTTCTAGTCTTCTCAAGCCTTCCTGTTCTTTTTTGTTCATTACTGTTGTTTCCGCGGCGTATGTAATTACCGGTGTAGATATTTTTATTTTTGTTTTTTTACTTAATTTTCTGCTTTTCAGCATTTTTCTGTTTCTCCTGAACGCTTGATTACCTTTGGTTATTCTTTCTTGAATTCGTTCTTTCTCTGTTTGCCCTACTGTAACTCCCAAGTAATTGAAGCTCGCTACTTTTTCAAATTCAAGGTTACCAGTCTTTAGTGTTCTGTCATTTTTTTCACGTTTTTCCCTTTTTCCCATATATTTTGTCTTTTTTTCGTTTATCTGTAATCCGTGCTTTTTCGCTACTTTTTCTATTGCATCAATTGCTTTTATAATACTAGTTTTTGTTTTTCCTACATACTGCTATGTCATCTGCATAGGTTATTACTTGTATATTGTGCTGAAATATATTTTCTTTTATCCATTTTTTCAATTACCAAATTGAATAGTGTTGGGGAGATTGGGTCTCCCTGTTTGACCCCTTTTCCAGTTTCAAATTCCTCTGTTATCAGTCCTTGAACTTGTACTTGCGCTTTTGTTTTGGTTATGGTAATTTTTGCCAGCTCTCTCAATGTCTTAAGTATCTGTAAGTACTTCGGAGCCTGTATAATGGTGATTCTTTTGATTGTGTCAAAGGCATTTTTGAAATCAATGAACACGACGTGCACATCTCTATTATACTCCCGTGATTTTTCTAGTATCTGTACCAAAGTATGTATAGCATTTATTGTTGATCTTCCCAGTCTAAATCCATTTTGATAATCTCCTAATACCTTTTCTGCGCAATTTTTTAATTTTTAGTTTACTAAATTGGCTAAAATTTTATAAGCGTAATTTAATAGTGTGATAGCTCTGTAATTTGCACATAGTTTCCTGTCTCCTTTCTTGTGGATTGGCTTTATAATCCCTTTGTTCCAATCCCTAGGTAATGTATTTAGATCCCATATATCTTTTATTAGTTGGTTTATTTCTTCTTGTAGTTGATTTCCCCCGTGCTTTAGGAGTTCGTATGTGATAGTGTCTTGGTGATCTGTTGTTCTTTGCTCTTCGTATTTCCTTTATTAGTTCTTCTTTTGTAGGGCATCTTATATCTTCTTCCTCCTCCAGGCTTATACCTATTTGTCCGTCCTCCTCCTTTTCCACGTAATCCTCTTCTTCTTCCTCTGTCTCTTCATGTTCTGTTTCTTCTTTCCAATTTAGTGCTCTTTGGAAGTGCTCTTTCCATATTTCTTCCATCTCTTGTGGTTCGTATTGCGTTGTACCATTTTTATTTTTCTTAGTTTTTTGTAGAAACTTTTGTGGTTGTTGTACATTCTATCTTGGTTTATTTCTTTAATTTACTTGTAAGCCAAGTATGTTGTCTTATGGAACTCCAAATACGTGTATATGTGATGCAGTTTTCTTCATTATTTTATCATCGTCGGTTTACTGTGATTACATTCCTTCAGATCTACCTTTTGAAAATCTCGGCCTGCTCCACTGTTGCTCAACATTCTACATTCGCTTGCTGCATTTCATACGTAGGCTCCCTTGCCTTTTCATCCGTGGTTCTTTCGCAGTTGTTCTCTCATGGTGTTATTTGGTATTTTGTTAAACATGGTCATATTCTGTATCAAACTTATTTTCTATTGTTCATTACTCATTATGCTGTTCATTATTCAACTATTAAGTTGATCATTGTGTTATACACATTTTGCTTTTAGTCTATTGTAATTTTATTATTTCATCGATAATATTAAATCCAGTAAGCGGTTAAAAACTCCACCTTCTCTTACTCCATGAATGCGTTGCAATTTTTAATTTCATGATTATTGTTCGTGCTTTTCGCATACTTATAGTAACTTCTTTCAAGTATAATCCTACACTGTACAGCTACCACAGAATAGGCACAAACGCATTAATACCACATAAATTTGAAACGCGAAGGTTATTTATTAGTGCAAAGGATAAAGCGTGACAAACGGTTGCACCCGCAGAGACGCCTGTACGGGCGGGGGTGGGGTTATGTACGTATGTGGATGCAGAGTTCAGTAGTGCGGTAGACATTGAGGAGTTTGGTCGTTCGGTTTGGTTCGGTGTACCTCTTGCATCGCATGTGAAGAAATATATTTGGCGTTTTCCTGGTTTGCAATTTACAGGTTCACACATTCGTTACAAGTTTTGCGGTATAGGGTTGCTAGGTCGCACGATATTTCAATGCAGAAGTCATATTAAAAGTAAACGTCTTGTATTGATTTTAAGAAACAATATTCCGGACTGGCAATTTTTGTATGACTTTATTTTCATGTTGAGCACGTGCAACATCCCACAACACCTAGTAGATAATGAAAACTTTCGACTTTCTTGGGATAAATATGTTCCGTCATGGAAGCTACCAACAAAAAGACAATTGCGGTACAATTTACCACATGTGCAAAGTACAGTAAAAGACTGTATAAAAGAGGAGTTGAGAAATCAAAAAATCTGGCTTACTGTAGACGAAACTACTGATGCTCAGAAACACAGCGTGACTCATATTGTGGCGCGTCCTTTAAAACGTAATGGTCCAGCAGTTTCCTTGTTGTTAGCCAGTAAAAGGATTGAAAGAACTAATGCCGAAACCGTTATAAACATAATAAAAAATATGTTAAGAGAATTTTGTATCGTAGGAGCCCAAATCCTCATGTTAGTTTCTGACGGAGCCGCTACAATGCTGAAAGTTGGTAGGATGTTAAAAGTATGCTTTCCGACTCTTCTTCACATAACATGCCTCATGCACGCATGTCATCTCGTAGCAGAAACAATTCCAAGCAAGTATCCTAGGGTGAATGATTTAATATCATCTACCAAGAAAGTGTTTGAGAAATCTCCCAAACATACCCACGTATTCAAGCAATTGTATCCGCAAATTCCGCTACCACCTCAGCCTGTATTGACGCGATGGGGAACATGGATCGAGGCAGTATCTTACTATCGCAAATATTATTCCCAAGTGAAAGATGTCATTTTCAAACTTAATTCTTCTAATTTTCAAGCGGTTCGCGAAAGTCGGCAACTTTTTTCGAATTCGGACGGCCAAAAAGAAATAGACTATTCTGTAGTGACACAAACTATTTCGCAGTTAGAAAATACTCACTTATCTATACAAGACTCGTTAAATAACATCAATTTAGCAGCCGCTCTAGAAAGCTTAACGGATCCTATAGGACCAGATGTCGCGCAAAAATTTCGTGCAGTTTTAAATAAGGATCCGGATTTAGAAAAGGTTCGATCTATATCTGGAATTCAAGACTGCACAGAAGAGATACAGGAGTATTTGAATTTTGCAAATCTTACTTCATTAGATGCTGAACGATCATTTGCAAAGTATACGAGAATGTTTTCAGATCGTCGTCGAGGCCTGGCCGAATCGACAATGGAAGCATTGCTTATATTGCAGTACTACGCGGCGTACCATGACAGTCGCACATTATCGCAGTGGTCATCAATACGTCAATAAAATGTAGCAATCTATTATTTTTTTAATAATACTATGTCTACTTTTGCGCGGTACGCCCCGGACGGTTCCACTAGTCTCTCGAACATTATAAATAGTACACGCACACCGATCAACCGATAATAACCGAACGCCCACTCGATTCCTTGTATGTACATAGTAAACACAGCTCCTTTCACGGCGCCTCTGCGGGTGCAACCGTTTGTCACGCTTTTGCAATGGATCTAACATCGCTCTTACATATTTGAAAAACTCGAAGGAAAGCATTATAAGCTTGCCTCTGGCTTCAGAATATCGCTTATTTGCATCGTTCTTTATATAGTTTAATGTGCCAACTTATTGTCGAATGTGCGTTTCAGATTATCATGCGATATACATACGTACATACATTTATATATCCATACATTGCCTTCGCTTACGAAGTCTCTTATACCCGTCAGAACTTTTGATTAATGACTAAACAACTTCCAACTATTTCAGTCCACCGTGATTTATTCCAGGCGTTAATTGTATGGGTTTGATTAGCTGTGTTTGTCAATGTTCTAAGCGAGATTGTCTTTAAAAAGGAGAACAAGCAGTATGTGCACTTTACGTAGATTATTTGCGCTTCCCCCGCTTCCATTACCTTTTCAGTCCTTATGTGGATACAAAGATTTTGATCTCTTCTCGATTCATCTTGAACCCTAAAAGTAGTTCTATCATTTTGTTATCCTCGATACCATATCTTCAGTATTGCATGAGCTGTTTCGTTTTAGATTTTCCTCTTCTAGCACTTTTACGCAGCATTCATATTTCATTTACTAAAAAAAGGCGCTTTTTAACTATGGGGAAATTTTTATAAAATGGAAAATCTAGAAGAGCTTCTCTATCAAATTCGAGAAAGATATAGTGCTGCATTAAAAAAACTAAATAATACAAATCAAACTTAGCGATTATTTCGAGGGTCATCAATCTAGTTGTAAAAACTTTTTCAATGTACCGCTGAGAGCTTCAAGAAATACTCAACTGAATATAATCTAAATCATCACTCTAGCATGTAAAGCGTTTAAAATTTTGATGTTAAATAAACATGAACGTTTCGCAAAAATCAAATTGTCTCAATTATCGCAAAAAATAAGCTAGAAAGATACAGGTTGAAAGGTAACATGAATTGAAGGGGAACACGCAAAAAGTCAAGAACATACAGGGCAATTTAATAAACCAAAGCTTACGTCATGTGGAGTGGAAGCTATTTGTCATATTCGGGTATAATTCTATGTTATGCAGACCAAATATATTTTATTAGAAAACTTGTTCTTTAAATTATTTAGGGAAGGAATTATCCTCCTTTCACACACTAAATGGACACACTGTATAATTAATGCAATCTATGCTACTTTGCCATGCCTGCTGTCCAAAAGATGAGAATAAGAGACAAATAAACGAATGTAGACCTATATAGTGAAATGTGTTTCCTCAAAAAAAAATTGGAATGTTATACATTAATTAAATTTTGGGATTCGGGAGTATTCTTTCATATTCTTTTGGCGATTTTTAATGAATTTTGATGTCAATAAATGGAAATTAACAAATGTTAAAATTTTAAATGCAAACGTCATCTAAACTCTAAGTTTCTTATGACATTCACAGGAGATCTGCCTGTTCTAACCTCCAACCTTTTCTTCTACCTTGAATTTGTTCTCTAATTTCAATATCGGAGGCTTTAAATTGGGACCGCAGCCAAAATACTAGTTAACTCGAAGAAAGCTTAACCAGATTGATGAATTTATTGGCGTCCCTTTCCCCGTTTATTTTAATCGCGGTGGCGATTGTTTCTATCCACAGCAAATTTTGATGATTTATGTCTAAATATAATTTAACGATGAATTTTGATGAATAAAGTTATTTTTAGACGTTGCATGAGAGAATGAATGTAGTGATGCTACTAGATGACTCAAACTAGACGACTCTATGTTAGAAAACCACCACAACAAACCTTAAATATGAAATTTTACTGCTGTAAACGAAACGTATCTAATATACGAAATAATGTCAGAAATACCTTTGAATTCACCCTGTTGTTTGCTTTAGGAGAAATGAGGGGAATAAAAGAAAGAGTAGCTTCGTCATCGATTCACCAAGATCGTCATTGGCTAGGGTTATATAAATTATTCAATACCCGCACTCCAAGGCCAGTCGGCTTGGGGGGAAACTGTGGCTACGAAAATTAGCTTTTATCCGCCAGAGAGAATTTCATTCCTATCGGGTGACTATGCTGAATACCCTAAACGTTTTAGATTGACAGCTGATACTTCCGATGTAAATATTTAACATAACAGTAGATAGGTAAAAATCTATCTAACAATTCCAGGAGTTTTTAATAAGCTTTATCATAGCAATTTTTTCATCATTTGAACATATTTTAGTTATTGAACGTATGGTACAATTTTGTATTTTTCCTTAAGCTACGTGCATTTCAGTTTTTAAAGCTTCAAGCAGGTTAACAGAATAATTAAATATTGAAAGCTACGTGCATTTCAGTTTTTAAAGCTTCAAGCAGGTTAACAGAATAATTAAATATTGAAGAAACCAAACCTTTTGGATTTTATTACTGCAGAATTATGTAGATAACTGACAACCACCGTCAAACGTCCAATACAAACTAAGAATGTTGCATTTTAGTAAAAGTAGGAATAATACGTCACACCAATATTTGCAGCCATCTTTGCGGATGTAGGAAAGTGGGGAAGGAGGTAGGAAAGATGTAATTCATTGAGTAATTTAAAACGTGTCAACTTGTTTGCCCGGCCTCTCAAGAGTACTTTTATAGGTGTCGTAAACGATGTAAGGCTTCAAAGGAACTACATCCCTTTCTGTCGACAATTAATCTTATTCGTATGGGTGTGGAAGAGGCGTTAAAAATCCGGTGACGTTTTAAAATATCTCCGTGTCAATTCAACACATTGCGTTCGGAGAGTGATATATAAAAATCTGTCAGCAGATAGGAAAAATAACCTTTTCTGATGATGATATAGGCATCTAGAATTTATAACCATACGTAATTGGTAAACGTAGTATTGACATTATTAAAAAATAAGTTGGCACTTTACGGAATTGCATTCATTTCTTATTTATTTGGCTACAGTTGCTAACCGTTTTTAAAAGTTAGCTCGCGTTTTCGAGCAATTTCATTTTAAATATTCTAGGCCCGAAGACCCCTAAAAAACGTAATTTTTATAATTTTTTGACCATTTATTGAATTTAAATTGATGGAAATCGATCGAATAGACATCGTATCGACGAATACACATCGAATAGAAACTACTTGAAAAAAGTTGAATCGATTCAGTCGATTTTTCATAATTTTTTTGCAAAAAAAACATTTTTCTTGATTTTTTTCATTTTTCATTCTCCGATTGCCCTGATTCTGCTGTATCGACACCTTCTTGTAAATGCACGCAATGTAAAAGCATGTAGCTTTTTGTCGCTGTACCAATGTTCGAGTCTCGCCGTCACTTAATGAAAACGCTCGCCATGCTCATCGGATTCGTTTGGTGATTGTTCGGCGAATTTTTCTACATGGGAATACAAAAAATAAATTATTAATGACATTCGAACATTTAAACAGTGAAAAGCAGCGAGCATGTCTTTAATTAGTATGTACCAATCGATGAATTCTGAGAACACTATCAATGACCGCTTTCACACAATCCCATGCCACAAGCTCCATGTCAATGAGTGCATTTTCAAATCGTTTGTCCCTCATCAAACGACGAATGTCCGGTCCATTAACCCTGCAGTACCCGCTAGAACTTCTGGAACATCGTTACCCGCTTCGGTCTCATAGACCGGGATATAAAAATGTTTTATTTTACATACTTAATGCTCTAATTTGGCCAAATTCACAGTTTTGGTTATATTTTTTATTAAAAAGATGCAAAACATAAATATCAATTAAGAAAAAAAAATAAAGAAATACATATATTCTTAAAAATGTTCATCAAATTAGTTTTGTGAGACACAGTCATCACATACCACACTTATATGCGTTAGGCACATTAACTTTTCACACTTTTTGCACTTGAATCTTGTTTTTCGGTTAGCTTTTGTTGTGCAATAGAAGCATCTGCCTGTTGTTGTCTGGCTGACACTTGCTTCAATTTCTGTTTTGCTTATTTCTTGTATGCGTAGTTTCATTATTTGTGGCAGATTTTGTAGTATAGCCCTTCTTCGTAAATGGAGATCAATCATTGCCACTGACAGATTTCTCAAAAATTCCCGTCCTACAATTTTACTTTCCGGATTATTTACACAAAATAAGACAAAAGCATTGATAGCCCTAACATTTAGTAGTGAAAAAGTACTACCATTGGCCACCGGCGAGTATTTCTGGCACAATTGTAGTGGGAGCACAATTTATCTACGACATCAGTTCCACCTTCTGTATGGTTATACAAAGTCCTTATTTCTGGATTATTTCCTTCTCCACTCTCTGGATCAATAGCATCATCGTGATGCATAGCAGAAACAAGCAAAACATTCTTTTTCTTTTTTGGAATATACGAAACTAAGGTGCTATTTTTTTGAAATCCAAACATGCTGGAACGTACTGGTCAGTTTTCAGGATTAGAAAATCCGTATCTACCGTCAAGATTCTTCCCGAATTATTTATTGGTTCACAAAGTCGTTCAACAATGGCATCTGGAGAGTTGTTTACTTTGAAAGGGCCTTCTGGTTGTTGGCCAACATACACTTCCAGGCTACTTGTATAATACATTTTTGCATCTGACAATGCAAAAGTTTTGATGCCGTATTTGTTGGGTTTAGACGGAATGTACTGCTTCAAGCTGCATCTTCCCCGGAAAGCTTCAAGTTTCTCGTCTATTGTTACATATTCAGACAAGCCAAAACCAGATTTGCATTTACTGACAAACATACTAAAAATGTCTCGAATAGGTGCAAGTTTATCCACTTTTTTCGTTCATCTCTTGTATTTTTGTTGTCAAATCTGATACAACAGAGTAGAAATCTAAAACGATTCAGAGACACTGTTAAACGAAATATTTCTACTCCTGAGCCATCTGTTCTCCATAGATCAGCTGCGTTTAGACGGTTTGCATTTAGAACTCCCGCAAAATATAATAGTCAAAAAAAAAACTTAAATTTCTAATTTGTCGGTAGGTCACTTGAATACCTTCCTGCTACAGAATTTATGAAATTATTTGCGTTGACAACAGTACTGTTCAACAATTCGTCTGAGAAATAATAGTTCCAAATTTCAAGAGGGTTTTTCATATTTCTGGTCGGTAATCTTGACACTGAAAGACGCACAATTTTATTTTCTGGTCTAACTTTGACTCCCTGAGATTGTATTTTAGCCATTTGGTAATTTTATATTTACCTAAAAAACATGGCTCATCTGCGTTTACATCAATATCGTCCAAGTTTTCAGAATTAGAAATTTCTTGCTCAGATTCACTATCTGATTACATGTTCGAGGTCATCTCTTCATCGCAGTCTGAATGTCATTAGCTTCTCATCAATAGAGTTCTTGTTGGTGTTCAGCTAAACATTCCTCCATCAATCGGGTTAACCGAGCTTGCTCTATTTCATAATCACCCATGATGACTACAAATAACTTACAGTAGCAAAAAAAAAAACACAAAAAGAAACAGAAATACCTTATAAACTCAAATTTGTACACAAACACTTTTTGATACTTATGAAAGCACACTTAACCGCTTCGGTCTGGGAGACCGAAATGGTAGCCTGAAAAGTAACAACTGTTCACTTCAACGTGATGTAATGCACTGAGCTGTCAATGGGCAAATTAGGAAGATACAAGGCGGCTCATAGCAATCGTTCAAATGACTCGCTCATTTATTAAAAATAGTTGCTTCGGTCTGAGAGACCAACAACGGGTATTGGAGGGTTAAATATTCCTGTAAATATAATACAAAATGATATTTCTATAGATCAACATTCGGATTCAGACATCTACCTTCTTTTATCTTCATCCCACTTAACCGCGGATGCAGTTCGTTGAATCCATTTCCTTCTGGGTTCAATGCTTTTGTGAAATTTTTAACAATTCCTAGTTTGATGTGGTGCGGTGGTAACAAATCCTTTTCGATCGGCACAGGTGGAATCTCAATAATGTTGTTTTGTCGTAATCTAAATTCCTCATGTAAAGGCCAGTTCCGTTCGTTATATTGGTATAAGCTATTTGCATACCTCTTAAAAGAGCCACCACTTTTAAGTCGGCACAAATTTTCCACTTTTAGTCATTATATTGCACTAAATCGATGATTTTTTTAGCGATGCATATTTCTCTTTCGTATTGCTGTTCAATGCAATCGCTTAACATTTTGACTTCTGAAAACAGACTGAGCTCTCAGCGGTTAACAGCGCCGCTTATATGTATATTCATTTGACCAAGTGGCAGTGGCGAGGATGGAAGTTTCTAGAAAGTTCACGAATGGTCCATGGAGGGTTCTCGAAGGTTTCAGAAAGCTCTTCGGCTATTGATCAGATTTTCCAGAAAATTCCAGAATGTTCCAGAAGGTTCTTTGGGCCTAAAATTTTTAAATTGAAATTGCTCGAAAACTTTTGAAAACAGTTGGTACCATTGGATTCAGTGAACTCGAATTAGATTTACCTCCTGGGTGCCCCGCTTGTTGCATTTTGCAACTAGCACAGTGTGAAGTAGTGGCAGCACAGAAATCGGCTGAGTAGTTTGTTTGAGGCGAACGTTTAAGAAAAGTAATTTTGAGAAAAAATACAAATTTCATGTTAAGGTTTTCGTTGGATAATTTTTTAAGATTTTACTAACGGCCACGCAACAATGCTTGGATCGCTTCATTCAACTTTTCGCAATGAAGTACCATCAGACTATTTATAACTGATTTTGCAGAGTTTCGTCGTATTCGTGCTTTTGTCAGTGATGAATTTCGTGAAGGTAGACCAAAATCTGTTGTTGTTCCAAAAAATCATTGATGCTGTGCGCAATATGATTCAAGTACACTCGATTTTGCGTGCACATTTACGTATGAAAAAGATCCGTTCCTAATGGATTCCGCATAATTTGACCTAAGCACAAAGAGGCTCGTGTGAATTGATGTAAGGAAATGCTCAACAAATTCGATAGGGGGAGTTCAAAGTCCGTATAGAACATCGTAACAGGTGACAAAACTTAGATATATTCGTATTCGTACGAGCCGGAAACCAAGGAACAATCAACTGTTTGGGTGCTCTGAGATGAACCAAATCCAACAAAAGTTGGTCGTTCACGAAGCACTTCTAAGACAATTACTGTTTGTTTCTTTCGCAGTACTGGACATGTCACAAGAATTGCTTTGGAGCATCGAAGAATAGTGAATGCTGAATTTGTTTACGAGAAGCTTGTTACAATTTGTTTACCAGAAGTCATTGATAAAATCAGGAAAACCAACCGACAATGTCGCATCATCTTCACACAGCATGTCAAACAAATGATTAACTGAAGGAGAAAGATATCGAATTAATGTCTCATTGCCCGTATTCACCTAATTTATCGCCTAACGACTTCTTTTATTCCCGAATGTCAAACAAAAAAATGCGTGAACAACGATTTTTATCACTTCGAGGAACTGCTGTCAGACTGGAAGAAATGTTTGAAGAGATGGTTCAAACGCATGCTAAATCTTAATAGCGAATATTTTGAAAAACAATAAACGTTTTTACCAATTTTTCTTTTTCATTATTTTTGCAAAAACCGAAGGGTATAACCAAGATTTGTGTGCTTATTATTTATACGTGCTTATTGACTTGCTAAACCTAGTAAGTAGGAAAATGATTAAGTAGATTTTGTTACAAAAAAAAAGCTTTCAAATATTATTTTTATCGAACATCTGTGAAGAAATACAAGTTTATGGTACTTTGTTGCAGTACTCTATGCTCTTCAGCATCTTTCCAGAGCAACTTTTCCATCAGATCCTGTAAAAATATCCAGGTGTTCCCTCTAAGAAAAGTCAAAGGACATGAATCAAACTTGGCAACGATTTCGGTGACCATCATTTGAAATCTAGTTGATATCTTTTTTGTTCGATATACTGCAGAAAACTCAAAAAAATACTCAACTTAATAAAATTTGGATCACCATTTTAGCATGTAAGACATTTGGGTTGTCGGGGTTAAAGAAAGAGCAAGATTTCGTAAACTATCTCAATTATCTTAAAAACTAAGCTCGAAAAGTGTAGATAATGTTAAAGAAAGTCGACAACACCTGAAGAGGGGCTTCCACAAACGTAATACCTTGGGAATACTATACAGCATGTTCTGTTAAAAAACCAAATTTATGTCATGTAGAGCAGAAACTGAACACCAATATCTGAGCATACTTTTAGTGACATAACTTGACTGTTTTTTTCTTTAAGTTGCTTAGGCACTGAGATGGAGACGCTGTATACGTATGTATGAGTATGCGTTCCTGTAGTACTACTACCTATGCATTATTGCTAACTTAATATTTAGGTCGCGTGACCTTCACCTGTGATAGATCATTTTGTATCACAAATGGCATTTACTCTCAAATTTGGAAAATTGAAAATTTGTCGGGAATTTATATCACCAATAAAGTTTTTTGTTAAATTTTGCAAAAAATATCAAGTTAGTATGGTATAGTTTTTGCAAAATTTAAAAACGCCACTTGGGCAAAAGAAAAATAGCAAAAAACTTTATTTTACGCACATTTAACGATATTTTCAAGCAGAAACAAATTATTCTTACAAAGCTTGCCTTTAGAAAAATTTTCCGTCATATTTACGAAGTGAGGTAAAAGTTTTCGCAAAAGAAAAAAAAACAACGCGTGACGACGATTGAGTGAAATGAAAATGACATCGAAACGCGACAGGGCGAAGAACGACACACGGTCTCTTGAAACGAAAAAGTTGTAACGACACGACCAGTCGAAAAAATACCATATATAAAACTTTTCCCGAGGAGTACATATTTTCCGGCAACTTTATCGGTCGAACTAATCTGTGCTACGTTTCTGGTGGTGCCGAGGAAATTCCTAAGCGGTCGTAGTGGTTTGATAAAGCAGCCCTTAGCACCGCTTGACACAAATATAATGTTTCTTTTAACGGGTGGATTATAACACTCTTATATACGGCGAAGGTACCTTTTCGATTTATCTTTTTACACTTTATGAACATTTTCATCTAACACTTGTTGAAGCATGTGTTCTTTTTCAAAACGTATCACTTCAAGGAAATGATAATTTTAGATGGCTGAAAAGTGAATATATGAATTTATAACATCCATTTTTCAAGTGGGTTAACATTCTAGAAGAGTTCTTTGATCAAGTCAAACACTTTTTCTTTCAGACGTAAACTTTTGTTAAATAATGCATGTAGATAATCCAGATTATCAATGGAATTTGTTCAGAGCTGTTATTATAATTGAACATTCTAATAATCACAATGCTTTGTAGGCAACATTTTATTTTGCTTTATGTTTCACCAATAACTGCAACACCCTCATGTCTTTCTCCCTACTTAAACAAAATTTCCCCAAAAATTTGAGATATGCTCTACTTATGGCCAAAGAGCAATTCGCCCTTTTCTAATGCACAGCCGCACGCAACACGTAAAAACTAACCATACTAGGCACTTTTCAAACAACTATCGTTGAGAATTTACTTCTTTATTGGGTCGAGATCTTTTCAGGTATTTAATTACATCGAAGATTCCAAGCAAATTACAGATTTTCATAATTCACCGACTAAAGCCAAATTATATTTATTAATTAGTGTACTTGGCATGTAAGAATTAAAAACTGTCAACATTATGATATATTTGCAGATAATGTAACAACTAGGCAGTAAAAGTGAACATCCTCGGCATGAAGGTCCCCGTGGTGTAGTGGTTAGCACGGCCGTCCTTACCGAGTCGAAATTTTCTCAAGTATTTAAGTACGTCGGAAATTCCAAGGAAATTATAGATTTTCATTGTCCAAACCCCTTCAGTTTACACTATTGAAATTTTGTTTAACAAAAAATGTAATTGGAATTTTTTGAATTATTCGCATAATTGTAATTGAGTAAAGTATTAATCAATAACACTGGTTAACAAAATTTAACCTTTTTCTTGTCCCGCAAATTAGTATATGTGAACCTTGCAGCATTTTTTATGCTGAATTCAAATCTTTTTTCAGAAATATTGTATCAGGCAATTTATAAAACGTGTAATTTATAAAATAACTGAAAATGTTTCTAAAATGTACAAATGTATGATTTTCCGCTATATTTAGCGTAAGGAACGTCTCTCATCCAGCAATAGTCTGCCAACATAGAGGGGCTCCATTTGCCTTGGTAGCGCTTTTCAATGTCCAAAATATCTTGGTGAAATCTTTCCCCATGTTCGTCACTGACGGCTCCAAGATTGTCCGGGAAAAAATCTAAATGTAAGTCTAAAAAATGAATTTTTGGACTCATAATGCACTCCAATGTTTCATACGAAGTCAAAAGGTCTTTCACAATGTTCTTGTAGTCTTCGGATTTGTGATTGCCTAAAAAGTTCTTACAATTATTCTTAAATGACAGCCAGGCGGATTTTTCATTTTTGTTCAGTTCTATATCGAACTCTTCGTCTCGAAACAGGTCCCTGATCTGGTCCTACAAATATACCCTCTTTTACTTTAGCATCACTGATTCTGGGGAACTTATTCCTCAAATACGCGAATTCGCCACCGTTTTTGTCCCACACAGGAAACAACAGTATTTCGTGTAGCCGAGTTGCAATCCGGGTAATAGCGCCACAACCTTTAGATCGCCGCAGATATTCCGTTTAAATTCATCGTATTTGATTTTTTCTAAAAGAATCTTCATGTTGTCGTATGTTTCCTTCATGTTGCCTGAGTGGGCCAGAGGAATTGAGGGCAATTTATTTCCATTGTGAAGTAAAACGGCTTTTAAGCTAGCTTTGGATGAATCAATGAACAAACGCCATTTCATCAGTGTCATATTCATGGCCAAGTGCACTCATAACCGAGACAATATAATTGCAGAACACTAGGTTATCTTCAAGGGAGAAGTAATCATTGAATTTGCCATGACGACTACGATAAAACGAAATTTTTGTGTCATTCTGAAGTAGATTCCAGCCCTTCAATCTGGATCTCAAAAGTTCGGCTTGCTTCTTAGACAGGTTTAAATCGCGAACGAGGTCACTAAGGTCTCCTTGACTCAGCAAATGTGATTCATTTGAAGAACATCCTAATTCAAATGTGGGATCCAAATGCATATTTTCTTCTGCGACTTGATGTGCTTTCTCATTACTAGACTCATCATCACTCAAAGTAATGTTTTCTGCAGGTACTGGTAGAGGTAACTTCTCGTTATGAAGTACTGGTCTCAGTGCAGATGGTAGATTAGGATATACAACAGTGTGTTTAGATTTTGATGTAATACCAGTTATATTTGTCAGGCGGAAGTAGCAGTCCGAAACGTGGTCTTTAGATTCTCTCCATACCATAGGAACTGCAAAAGGCATATGACGTGAACCTTTTGCACATGCTGTGAGAAGCCGAACACATGTGGCACAGCAAATTTGGGGGACCCAACTTTTATCGTGGTCGCCTACTTTACAACCAAAATAAAGTTCATAACATTTGCTAACTAACGATGTAAACGAACGTTTCTGGGTTTTAAAAGTCAACTCGCCGCAGACGTAGAAGAACGAATTTGGATTATTTTGACAATTTCTCGGTATTTCAGTGGCACTTGAGGTATCAACACTTTAAACACAACAGTACACTTTCTCAAGGGTTAGAACAAGGCAAATGTGGAGCTACAATGTTCTCTAGTCGGTCAATTTACTGCAACTGCGCTCCCGTCCAAAGATCTTACATTGCTCCCGGCCAGCTTGTCGATACCTGTTCCCTGTTCTGCCTGTTCCGAATGACGCAAGATTACTTAGGATTACGCAATATTGTGTAACATTTTATTTCAAATGCCTAAATATCACCGGCATACTTATCGGCATTTTATTGTAAAGCACACAGTATTGTGCTACGTGGATACACGGGAACTCAAAAACTGTGGGTGATGCAGTAATTTAGAAAGTGAATTTGAATTCAGCGTGCAAAAATACATAGGAAACAGGCATTTTTATACTTGGGACAAAAACTTTGTTAACCAGTGTAATTAACGTCCTTTTGCGTTCAAAAATGTGTGCAGTTGTAATTTTGATTATTGTGGTTTATTTTATAGAAGCACGCCAAAAAATATTTTCCGAACGCTCTTTTTTTTAATTGTTTGACCATAATGATACAGATCAGTACGCCTAACTAGATACATACATACATTACATTAAATTGACATTCGATTGCCGCCCAGTATCCATACGGTGTGCACAATATTCATTAGCGTTTGCAGCATTTGAAGTAGAAAACACCGAATCTTCACAACAAGCTGTAGCGATTCTTGTTTGAATACAACATTACAAATGAACAGTTACATATATATTGTTAGATTTAACCTTATTATTGCGAACTGTCAATTTTCGAGAGATGATTTCGCAGCACTATGCTTGTTTATTATTACGTAAGTATAACCTAGATACTTTGAATCTTAGTTTTATGTAGTAAATCAAATATCTTATAATTAGCATATTATGTAATTGCTGGTGTTTCGCTCACACAATCCCTATGATATTAACGTTTGCAAACATATACGCACCTGGGAGACAATAATTCATCTCGATATTGTTAACACATATTTCTCTAAAGCTTCGATAAGTTAATTACCCCACGTTGGAAGTTAAACAGCGGCATCTACCGTTCACACAACCTCAAATACCAACAAGGAGCGTGTGGGAAAGTCGTAGCTGGCTGTGATGAGGTGGTTTTAATGGTTTTTAGTTAAGTGCAATCCCAGAACGTGTGTTCCAAAATTAGCCCCTTGTAATGTGGGTAAACTAAAGGCAGATAACACTTGTTAAACGCTATCGCCGGTAGAAATGTTACGAAGGATTTATGTGCTTGTGTTATATTATTCTCGACGGAAGGCGTTCAAATATAATTAAATATATTTAGCACAAGAATTTCTCATAATTTATTTACTTTGTCTTATATATGATATGGGAAATGTTTTAAACGTATAACCAAGTTTTCTGAAAGTTATTTCATTTAGAACCCATAATCAATTCAATTTCTCATCATATTACTCTATACCATAACTCTTATCAAAACCTATAGAAATGCTTTTTTTTGCAGAAGTGAAAAAGTAACTGAATTTTTGGTCTTGAAAGAATGGAGGGCAAAAAAGAGGGTAGCGGCTTATATTTGAAGAAGGAATATAATAAATAGGTATCGTACTTGTTTAAATAATGTAGAATATCTAGCGGATCTCTCCGATGTTTCAAGAGAAGGCTGAAAGATTTACGAATTTGAATCTGTAGTCGTATTGGTTTTTATTTATAATTGATAAAATTGAAGCAGGAATTAACATAAAACATCACTTTATCACTTAGAAAAGCTACTATGTTTCTGTCCCTGGATTTTAAATTCAGAAGAAGGTCTTGCGAACATGTATGTACCAAGCAAGGGGACACCGAAATTTGCTGTAAGGTTGAAAAAAGCTGATTTGGTCCATGACGTGGTGCTCAGTAAACGAAGAATTACAGTAGAATTGGAACAAAATGTGTTTAAAGTATTTTATACCACAAATTAGATCTTAAAGATCTCTCCGAGGAAAACCTGCTAGCAATATTTGTGAGTGTGAATGGAACTAGGGTTCACTAGTGTGATTTAAAACCCAAAGCACAAAGAACAATGTACTACGGACTGATGGTATAGAGATTCACGAGATCCACAAAAATTTCAAATATCTTATTATACTGGCGAGCTCACTTTCCCTCAACATCTCTACAGCTATCAGTTGCGGTTTTAGAGTTATCTTCATTTTGTTTGAAAAAGATCATAGAACATCATATCAAATAAAGAAGTACGACAGCTTCATTACAAGTGGGACAAAGTTCTTATGTGGGCTCCGAAGATTACAGCTCCCGGACTCGTTAATGAACTAGAGAGAAATATACAACATTATACAGGCTGTTCAAAACCTAAAATTGATTTGGCATACAGGGTGGCGCACCACATTGGCTTATATACGAAAAGCGGTAAAATATTGTTAAAGTATTTTTTTAAGGACTATGTAGGTTCATTGGTAGCTAGTTTTAAAATTGTTTTGATATATACTGGGTGACTCCAAAAAAAGTTATACACCAAATTGAACATTGTGATAATACGTGCTAAATAAAGGCAAGTTAATGTTATGTTTCCCATACCTAAGGTAAAACCGTTTTTGAGATATTTAACTACTTCTGAAAATGTAGGCCAAAATTTAAGAGGCATGCCTATCTAACATTTAAGCCAGATATTTTTAATCGTATTTATTTTTAGTCGAGGCATTAGACTTAGTGGTAAAATAAAAATGATCCCTAAAAATTATATAGGGTGCCCTCGATTCATTATCGTATTTCATTCATTTTCGCATATTCATTTATTACCATTTATTTTACAAAAGTAGGTTTTGACGAAGGTGATGTTATTATTACCGCTTACAAATAGATGATATTTACCGGTCTAACCCTTCAACTGGTCCCTCTTTTATACCAATTAATAAGAGACACAACTGTAGATAGCAAACGTAAACTTGAATGAACGATAAACTTGTGTAAAAACGTAAAAAAAACTAATGTTTTAACAAGTGTTCAAAATGGTGTCTATCATTTTCAGTACATAAGCGAATTCTATTTGTGAGCAGTAGCAATAACGTCAAAGTATACTTTTGGCAAGGAATGAATATTAGAAATTGAAAATGCAAAATTGTTAAAAAAATATAAGATATAAGCATAGGAAACCTTATTAAAATTTTATAAATGGTTAAAATTTCAATCTAAATGCGACGATGAATACAAGCTGTTTAATATAAGAAAATTATTTGATTTCAACGATAGTACAAATTAAAAATATATTTTCGTCCACCCTATATATAACTTTTAGGGATCTTTTTTATTTCACTATCAAGTCTAATGCTTCGACTAAAAACAAATACGGTTTAAAATATCTTAACTTAAATGCGTAAGACAGGCTCGCCTCATAAATTTTGTCAATTTTCAAGAATAGCTAAGTTTCTCGAAAACGGCTTGAGTTAGGTATAGGAAACATAACAGTAACTTGCCTTTATTATCCCGCATTATCCAAATATGCAATAATATACAGGGTGTAGTGGAATTCAATAAACTCCATTTCTATCAATCAGCAAAAACCGATGCGGGTCATCGATACCCGCGTGTGCGTCCAGTGCTGATTGAGCGTCTTGAACTTCGCAACAATAGAGATTATGCATTTTATATATACTGTAATATTTGTCTCAGGGGATTTTTTGGAAAAATATGAAATTTTCTAAATTAGTCTACATTTTTTTTTGGGCAATTTTCAAATTAATAAATCGAAATTAATGAATGTTGGAATTAAAAATATAACTAACCTCGAATTCGAACGAAGCCAGTGTCATATAAACGCTCTGTTTAAAATAACTTCTACAGGAAACTGCCTATTCTAACCTTCAACCATTTTCTCTTTGAATAAATACTTTGATTTTACTAACGAACACTTTAAATTGGTATCGTACTCAAGTAAACAAAATGATTCGACGAAAGCTTAATCGAGATTGATTAAAATTTTGGCGTCGCTTATTTTTATTTTATTTGTAATCGCGAAACATGGCGATTGTTTCATTCTACAGCAAATTTTGATAAATTAAACCCAAATATAAAATTTTACGATACATTTCGATGAAATGAAGTTATATATGGAAATAGCATACGAGAATGAATGCAGTGACGCAACCAGCTGGTTCGATTTAGAGGACACTATGACTTAAATTCTGTCTAACAACATAAATATGACGAAATACACTAGCGATATACTTAATAATGTTCGAAGAAGGATTCAATTTACGAAATTATGTTTGAAATACCTTTCAATTTACGCTGTTGTTTGTTTTAGATGACTTTTACATTAATTTTGACGATTTATGATATTAGGAAAATAAATTGAAGAGTGGATTTGTCCATGTTACCCCACGATCGTCGTTATCTGGACTTAACTTTAATATTTAACATCGACGCCCCAAGGCCAGTTGGCTAGGGGGAAATGGTGACTTGAAAAATTACATTTTTACCCGCAAGAGGGATATTTCGTTACAAACGAGTGGCTAACCTGAACAGCCTATTCGTTCAGAGGTTGACAGCCGATGCTGTCGTCGTTGTAAATATTTAACATTACAATACAGTAGTATTAATATTATTATAGACATAGAGCAAGTTACGAGTAAGATAATAAACGCCTATTAATGAAACTTGAAGTTAGATTTAACTATGTTGATAAACAACAAATAAATAGAAGTAAGACCTATTATTACAAGGGCTGTCCATTTAAATGTTCACAGCTTTGGTGTGTAACTTCTTTTGAGTTACCCAGCATGTATCAAAATAATTTTAAAACCTGCTTCCAATAAAACTGCATAGCCCTTAACAAAAATATTTTACTGGTTTTTGTATATAAGCCGACGCGAACGTGGTGCGCCATCCTGTATATTCTAAGTAGAAAAAGTCCTTTTTCAAATAGAACACTCTCTATAGCTGTACATCGTGTGTTATACAATCTAATTCCGCGTCGAACTATAGATGTCTTTTGACTTTCCTAGAATAATTGATATTCTAGAAATGTCGGTTTAAATTCCTATTTATTTAACACTCTGTGAAGAGTAGGTGGTGGGAATACACAAAATCCTTGTTTTAAAAATAATTCTCTTACAGAAATGAACACGATGATCTTCAACATCTAGATGAAGTGCAGAATATTGAAAGCATATGCGTGCGTTCTATATTTCATACGAGGTGCATTCAAGTTATAACACCTCCGATTTTTTTTTCTCAGAACTGGAAACAGATAGAAACATGCGGTTTGTTTTAAAATAAGCGGACACTCTTTGTCAATACGAAAGATGGCAGCACTGTACGGCACACAGAACCTTTAGCGGCAGCGGCGAGAGTGAGAACTGTTCTCGATACTTCAAATGGCGACGTTTTCATTACAAGATTAACGTGTAATCATTCGTTTTCTTCATTTTCGTAGTGTGACACCGATAGAAATTCATAGCTAGTTGAGTGGGACATGTGGTGATACTGTCATGGATGTGTCTAACGTGCGTTCGTGGGTGCGACAGTTCAAAGAAGGTAGAACGTCGTGTGACAACAAACCAAGATAATCCCGGTTTCGCACAAGGCGGTCTGACGACATGATCGACCGAGTGGAGAAAGTTGTTTTGGAGGATCGTTGAATGAATGTGGAAGAGATCGCCTCCAAAGTTGGAATTTCCGTGGGATCTGCGCACACAATCCTGCATTACGACTTGAAAAAAGTGTCCTCCAGGTGGGTGGCACGAATGCTGACAGACGATTACAAGGATGCGCGCGTGGCACATTGCAAGGCAATGTTGATGCGTGATGACGGCATGAATGGAGCTTTCTTTTCATCGATTGTGACAATGGATGAGACATGGATGCCGTTTTTCTATCCTGAAACGAAGCGCCGCTCTGCTTAATGGAAGCGCACAGATTCACCGCCGCCAAAGAATTTCGGGTAAGTGCCAATGCTGAAAAAATTACGGTGGCCATGTTCTGGGACAGCGATGGCGTAATCGTTACTTATTGCGTTCCAAAGAGCATTACGGTGACAGGTGCATCCTACGAAGATGTTTTGAAGAAGAAGCTCCTTCCTGCATTGCGTGATAAACGGCCGGAAAAGGTTGCACGTCTTTTACCAAGACAACGCACCAGCGCATCGAGCGAACGTGACGCAGCAGTTTCCTCATGTAAATAACTTTGAAGTGATTTCTCATGCTCCCTACTCACCTGGCCTGGCTCCTAGCGACTTTTGACTTTTGTTTCCATCGATGAAAGACACTCTCCGTGGCCGCACATTCACCAGCCGTGCATCAGCGATTTTCCAGTGGTCAAAACAGACTCCTAAAGAAGTATTTGCAGCGGCCAGGGAATCATGGCGTTTTGAAAAATGTGTACGGCTGCAGGGAGATTACGTCGAGAAGTGAAACAAGTTTCCTAGTTTTCGTATGATTAGTTAGTAAGAAAAGAAATCGGAGGTGTTATAACTTGAATGCACCTTGCACTCCCACATCCCGCAACGCAGCTTGTATTGAAGAATGAAGGTGGCTGTGAAAATAAAGTAATGCTAATACCAATAGGTTGTGTTCGTAAAATGTATGAAGCCCTGTTGAGCATTCCCAAACAGTGCACTGCTAATTGGATACAAATAAAGGTATTTTTCATCGACGCTCAACAAGTTTCGTTTATAATTTCATTACATTCTCCCTTGAATAAAAACAGATAGAAAGTACATTCGTTCGTATAACCCTCAGGACATTTTCTTCCATTTCTGTCGCTGTATTGAATACAAAGAGTAGCCACAAAAGATTCGACAGATCACCACTTTCGAGATTGATGTTGCTTATTAATACTCGCCGGTTTCCACTGTCTGCTTTTTGCGAATGGTCAGTAAATACCAATTTAAACCAACTTTCCACAGAATTTAATTCGACACTGCCATATGAAAAATATGTAGAATATTCTATTTGAGAGAAGTTATCTTTTCTACTTAGAATGTGCGCCTAATTAACTAGGTTATAAAATCTTTGCAAAATGTTCTCTATTCTTTGTTGTTCATTAATGAGTACGAACTGTACCATTCGCAGCCTACGTAAGGAATTTCTCTCACATAGTAAAGTTATCACATTTCTTTTCTCGATAATATTAACGTTATTAAATTATGGTTACATGTTCATAAACTTTTAACGGACCAGTTTCGTGAATTAATCTGTATATATCTCACTACCTATGGCCTAAAGTCTTCTTCGCAAATCTTATTTTTATTTATAGACGTGCCAGAGTTATTATTGTTGATACTATCAACTTCGGAAATATTTGATTCCAAAATGTACTTAGACTTAATGAGAGTATAAATTTAATTATCACCCACCTTTGGCGTAATCTGAAACAAGTTATATTCTTGCTAACATAATAGTATTCAGTGCAGGGTATACACTTAATCTGCCTGCTTTGTATAGTGATATATCGTGCTCTGAATTTAATACTCTATTTGTGTATACACTAGCGTCATCTGCATTTGATGACCCGAAGTGTAGCGCAATAACGACATCATTACCTGAAAATGCTGAAATTACATCAGACTTGTTAGACGATATTGTGTTGCCTTTACCGTCTCGTCTCTAACGTTAGCGTTATTGTCTCTGAGGAAAAGAGACTGTAATAACAAACATTTCCGTCGTAAACTTAATTATTTTAGAGGAATTCTTAGATGTACAGTTTCATTTAAGAAAATTAGATTGTGAGATGTATGTGTAATACATTTGATAACGATAAGTACGATTTATAGCAACTAAATTTATAAATTTGGTTACAGGTTCAAGAAAAAATAGGAAAAGTAACAAAATTGTAGCTGGTTGTTGTTTTTTTTCTGGATCTAACAGTTGCTAGCGGTTAACAAAAATCTATTCCAATGAAAACTTGACAATATTGGCATATGCTTTTAAAGGAGTAGAGTTGAAAGCAGAAATCTGAATAAGTTTGTTTTTGAACGTAGCGGCACAGTATTCGACATTTAATTTATTACAGGTTTATGTTAAGCAACAAGAACACAGTGGTTCTAAGGTCGGTTGAAAACCAAACCGATCCAACTTAATCGTATTGTGGGCATTTTATCAAACTTAAGATTCGTTGTCTACTAAAACGACCCGATGCCAGTTGTATTGTTTCAAATGCAAATTTTATGGAACCAGATACAAACAATGATATTGACTGAGGGAAATGGCTTTTAAAGTGACATGTTCCCAAAATAATCAGATCAAATACAATTAAATTCTTTTGAAAACTATGATAGAAGTGTAAGCACCAGAAATGTTAGAAGTAATCTATTGATTTATACATTGTTATGCTCTACCTGATCGAAATCGGTAAGGGAATCTGATGAAACGAAGGCCGTACCTACCTGTGAGCAGATTTTACTAAATGGACCTATTGCGGAAGGCTGAAAGCAGTTTACAGAAGAAACGTTCGTGGCCACTCGTCTTAATCAGAGACGGTCGTTTGGGTCTTTTTCGGAAATCGGGCACACGCGGCGAGTGCCTACTAGAGTGGCTGGAGGGCGCCACCCACTTAATCTCTCGGAAGCTCTCGCCGATTACTTTGGTCGTGGGACCTAAGGTCTGTTTCGCAATTGTTGAACGTAGGAGTTGGAGGAGGGTGATGAAGTAAATCATCCAATACAAAAACAAAGAAGTTCTGCAAGTCACCAAAGGTGGACAGACACACGAACAATAACGACACAACAAAGTTTATTAGATAAGAACAATTGTTAATAAACAAGAAAGGTAGCAGTGTAAGGACTATGTGAAGTTGTCAAAATCTAGCTGCATAATATAATAAAATAAGAAATGGATAAAATAGCTTGGCAAATAAAAAAAAACGATTAATTTTGTTAAATCTAAAAGAAATTACCATTATAGAGTGACATTAGATCAGTTTCAGGCGCTGAAAATTGTTCCTATTAAAACTGTTCGGTTTTCATAGTAAAATTGTAAAAACCATTTTTCTTACAAAAAAACTTCTGTGGGCTTAACATGCAAGTCTAGTACAGTCCGGTTGTGGATCTCGCTGGATCACGTTGTTTATTGGCGATCCGTTTTACAATTTTTACAAGATTCACATCAGGAAGAGGGTCCTCTAGTTGCAGCACGGCATCGGCATACGGTGAGTTTTACAGGAGTAATTTAATAGTTGCGTTTCATAAATACATATTTTTTTAATACAGTCAATATTGCGCACAGAAACGTTTTACGTACGAAATAAAAGTGGAAAATGTTTACCTTTCACGTGGAAAGCAATAAAACCGCATAAACATAAATATTTGTAAATCACCCAGGACCGGTGTAAAAACGGCAATAAATGTTCCAAATTAGATCTGAATTTAATTTAAATTTCAATGGAAGAGACTTATATCTTTCGATTCAAAACATTTCTGTTATTTTACGTTCGACGCTTGGGGTTGAGAAAGGTAATTTAATTGAAAGGATTTAAAGAGTTTTTATCTACAGCATCGCGGATAGCTTCCGCAGCGTTTAATTGCCCTTTTTATTTTGTGTTTGTAATTTAAAGAACTTGAGCTACGTTAATTTCAATAAAGTACGAGCTAGAAGAACATTTGATTTCGATATTACAGGTACCACAAAAAAATGCTATAAAAGAAGATGGATGTTGCAAATGTAATGCTTTGTCTTTATCAGTTATGTATATCATACTGAGGAAGTAATATTTTCGTTTTCCAATTTAGGCGATGTATTACATACTTTAGCACTTTTCCGTAGAGGACCTATGCGTTACGTTTATTCAACATATTTGTACTCTGCTGATGTAATAAGATTAAGACTTTTATTGCCGATATATCAAAGGTACAGAGCATTTTTATATCATAAATTTGTATATTGCTAGCCATGATTTTAAATGCCTTTGTATAAGCGGAAACTAATGAGTATTTTAAAGAATTAACTAATGATTATATTAAGCGTAATAAGTGTTGTACCAATTTTCAAATACATTGTTTGCCAGTTTTCTTAATCAATCAATTTATGGATAAATATCAAACTACTTTCATATCTGATTAAAGACTAATGCGAGCGCAATGAGCTAATCACCAGGTTACAAGGAAACATCTCGAACCCGTAAATTCCAAAAAAATTAAAACTTTATGGAGTAGTAGTCCTCACCCCAAGATGTTCGAAGCCATTTTCCTTATCGGCCCAATTTCGTTTTAAGATGGTGAAACCACCCCTGAAATTTTACTTGATTTTCGGTTTTTTGAAAATAATTCGATAACGGTTGGACCAAATACATCAAAGTTGTATATCAAAATAATCGCCTCTTTGAGCTCTATTACATATGCAAAAATAGCATAGTATTTCTATTTAAAAATTTGGCGGTGCCTTCCCCTACCCCTTCACGAAGGAACCTATTCAAATGCCATATTGTGGATGTTATACAGCCCTTCAAACAGTTTCATAAATACACTTCACTTATTGTAAAATAATTATTAGAAAAGGATAAAACTTGGCTCACGATACGTCGCTTTATGTAATTGTCAATGCCTGTGCAAAACAAAGATATGTTAAAGGTAATCCGCAAATATTGTGTGAATAATGTATTATCCTCGATGTGTACACGTATTTCGGATATCTCTATTACTGACTCACAATCAATGTGAGAGCAGTGGTAATTAAAAGTTACAGCGACCATTACCTTTCCTGTTAACGATTCAGGTGGACATTTTTGTCTTGGAATCTCGTTAGTAGTAGTAACATCATTAGCGACCACAATTTTGCGCAGAAAGATATTACCTTGTTGATATCGTATCAAATGCTAATGATAATGCTGAGCGCAAATTCTTCAATATGCAGTCGGAGAATCCACTGAGCAGTAACTTTGTGACAACCAAGACAACTTTTCTCTGTGCGGTGGCGGCCTTACGGGATATATGCACTCCAAAGCTTGTTTCTTAGAAGCTCTTTAGTGTGCAAATGCTGTGTGTAAAGCGTTCGATGGCTATGTTACTATCCAACATGTCAATGGTGACTCGAGATTGCACTGGACTCACCAGAAAAATCTGCCACTTGACCCTGGTAGGACCAGAACGTACAGCGCCTAACCTTGATACAATGAGCGGCAGTCCATCTTACTACTGGGCCACTGAGGCGTTTATAGGATGGACCATTCTCATTTTGATTCTCAATCCTACTTCAATGCAAATTACCTTTGGACGGATTGTTTACCACAAATGCGATTTTCGAATCTAAATACAGTGTTTAGAAGGCAGTAATATTTTTCACAGACGTGTCACTGGTACTTCACTACTACTACTGAACAATAAATACAAACAGCCCAACGCTATTGAAGAATTTCTATATTAGCAACACCAGTCGATTTCAAAAGCGTTCTTACGCATAGAAAATACATGTAACATTATCATTTACATGTTAGTCTTCCATATGTATTAGCTTTGCACTCTTTAGATATGTTAAACTTACTGTGAGCAAGAAGTTCCTAAAAAAACACTTTATTTCGTATGTCATCCGCATGCTAAATTAAAATTAACGTCAAAATATGCGAGTAATCCGTGTACATTCGCATAATTCATAGCTTTGCTAAAACTCAATAGAAGTAATCGACTGTAGCAGTTATTACAGTTTCAGGTTAAAAGTTCGCCCATTTAGTAATGTTCAGGATGACCCGCGGGGACACGATCGTTTGGAGGTTATCCGAAAGAGCACTCCAGTGACCGCAACACAGGACCGCTCCGTGATGGGGAAGGAAGATCCCGGAGTCAGACAGCTGTCCGACTGCGGGTGGTAACAAGCTTACGTGAGCGGGTGTGGTGCGGTACTCCGTGAGAAATACAGCTCTTGGGCGGAAACAGACTGGGACGGACCGAATGGATGTATTTCAGGTAAATTGGGGTAGTTATGGTTTGTTATTATGTTCGGTGAGGGTAGTTCTGTATCATTCGTACGTGTAGAATTGTATACCTACCGCTTATATGGTGCGTTTGTGCATGTAAACCTGTAAGCATAACATTTATGGATGAGGATTGGATCTATAACAGATAAAAGAGCCATAATTCTAATTTTAATTGAATTAAGTTGCACTACCCATATTATTTGATTATCTTGCTTTCAATCTATTGTTATTGGAATTTGTATATTATGCATAAGGAGCACGTCATAGTACACATAACTACTACGAATTTCGTTACGTAAAAAAATAATTCTTCAGCTCAATACCCATTAATTTCAAATAAATATCTCGCAACATATAACCAGACTACTTGATGGGTAGGCGTTGTTCTACGCGGGCAGGATAGTCGATAACCCGTATTTCTGGTACCACTATTGTATGTTACATAGTGTTTAAGGTATACCATAACATTTAAGCACTTAATACAATAAATTCATCGTGTACTGTAGAGAAGAGGCCATAAACAATTTATATAGCGTTGCATCTAGTACCTTTCACCTATTTTGGTAGGTCATTAATAAACGAATATAACACTGTTGGCCCTGAGACAGAGCCTTGCAGTTCTGCCCAATATATATCACCATAGTCAGACATAACACTACCAATGGCTACCCTCAGGCCTCTATTTGACACAAAAGCTTTGAAACTTTGCAGAGAAACCCATTAGTATTTATGGCATTACAGTTTATATAGTAATATTAACTCAAAATTATGCCAACCAAAAAAGTTCATGAGGTGATTGTATACTTTTCTCAATTCTTCACCATTCGCTGCCAATATTCAACAGTTCCTTGCTCCTAGTTCTGCTCAGTCTGCTTGTAAAATTATTACGCCAATTATGTCAATTAATTCATTACACACTCTTCTTCCCCAAACTCCATCTACTTCCTTTCAATCGTATATTTTTTTAAGAGCATTCTTTCTAATATTTCTAGTGATTGCCTCCTTCTATAAGTAAACGGTGTCTCAGAATGTTTTTCGTTGTAAAACGCTTGGTGGGTTTGTTTAGTTTAGTAGCGATGGATCGTTTTACGGGAGCGCAACACGCATTTTGCGTGCGAGCATTTTATAAAAACAAAGATTCGTACACTGTTGTTCGACATCTTTACAGGACACATTTTAATTCATCAATCATGAGAAATGTGCCAAGTGCGAATTTAATCAAGCATTGGGTGCACAAGTTTGAAGAGACTGGAAACATAATGCCGGATAAATCAACTGGGCGCAAAAGGACATCAAGAACGAACATAAATGTCGACCGCGTTCGCCAGTCTGTTATGGACCGTCTACGATAGTCATTACGATTGCGCCCAGCTTCTCTAAATTTGAATAAATCTACGGCTCATCGCATTATTCGAAAAGATCTACATTTTCACTCCTACAAAATAGTTGTTGTGCAAGAGATGAAGCCCGATGATCCTGCTAAACGAGTTGAATTCTGGAGGACAATGAAAAATCGTTTTAGGAGCATCAATAACATATGGTTCTCTGATGAGTCCAATTTTTACATCAAGGACCACGTAGAGGGCTTCCGATAATCCGCTGGAACTGCATCAGAAACCATTACACTCGCCTAGGATTGTCGTTTGAACTGCCACATCAAGTCAAGGAATGATCGGCCCATACTTTTTTGAGGATAATCGTGGTCGCGCTCAGACCGTTAATTCCGATCGATATTGCCATATGATCCGAACTTTTTTGGCTCCAGAAATACAAAACCATATTGGCTACAACCGCAACACATTTTTTCAACAAGATGAAGCCAGTTCCCATGTCACAAATGACTCGTTAGCTGCACTTCACAATTTTTTTCCCTGAAAGAGTAATTAGTCGCGGAGGAGACATCAACTGGCCACCGAGGAGTCTAGATTTAACGCCTGCTGATTTCTTCCTATGGGACTACTTAAAAACTAGTTTTCAACCCATTACCATACAACTTGAATGTTTTAAAGCAAATAATCACAGACGAAATCAACGCTATTCCAAGAGCGATGCTCCAGCGAGTTAATGAAAATTTTAGTTCCAGGCTTAACGAGTTTGAAGAAGCGGATGATACCCATTTATAAATGGTTGTTTTCCATAAAAAAATTCAAAAACTGCTCTTTACTTTAGCAGTAATTAAAACGAGTTTGAACTAATTCTGGTGTTTTGTTTTTAAGAATCAAAAACGGAAAACACTCTGGGCATCCTTTACATATACATTAAATATAAATGCATAATACAAAAATGTGTTTTCCTTAACCAAATCTCTATGTACGAGGGATGATCGTAAAATAAGGTTCCCAAAGCCCTACAGCAGCAATAAGACGTGTTAGGCGAAACCCGACAAGATTGGCGTGTGCAGCAGCTCTCCCACTCTATATACGTACCACTCCCGTCTCACTACGCCGCTCGGTGTTGCCTAAGCAGCCGCCCGAGGTGGAGCTCCCGATCGCCGCTACCGCCAGGTGCGAAATTCGCGCTGTGATGCGTTTTTTAAACGCGAAAGGGGTTTCACCTATAGGCATTCATCGTCAATTAACTGAAGTTTATGGAGAAAAGTGTATAGCTGTTCAACACGTCCGCAAATGGTGTAGAGAATTCACTGGAGGTCGGACGGAAATTCACGATGAAGAGCAGAGCGGAAGACCATCAGTTTCAGAGGAAATCGTTGAAAAGGTCGAGAGCATATTGCTTGAAGATCGGAGGGTCACTATTCGTCAACTCGCTCTTCGGATTCCTGAGTTTTCCAATACCACAATTGAAAAGATTTTGACTGGCGGCAGAATTTTACGACATGGGGATTAAGAAGTTGAAGCACCGTCTGCAAAAATGCTTGGATAGAAATGGCGATTATGTCGAAAAATAGCTTAAGTTTTTACCTTTAAAACGATGTGTAATGTTAAGGAAACAAGGAACCCCGTCTGTTTAAAAAAAAACATGGGAACCTTATTTTACGATCATCCCTTGTACATAATAACTTTTGAGATGTCGCAATTAGTTAAAATAGATTCGAAAACTTCAGTCCTAATTTTACTCTTCAAATAAATTTTCAAGCTACATAAACATTTTCTCCATTTTGTATGTGTGAGTGTATGTGTGATGAAGTCCTCTTCTATTCTAGCTCTAACTGCTAATGATCCAAATTTGGATAGGTCCTAATAAATCCTAATAGTCCTAATGGTGTAGCTACACTACTTATCCGTTTTGATAATTTTTAAATCTTGAATTTTAGTTTAATTTATCCTGACCCTTGCGACGATTGTTTAACCTGATTCCGATATCGATGTGAATTTTCACATGTAGTTACAATTCTTTTTTACTGGACTAATAAATGAATCGAAGGTCGACTACAACACAGCAATATATTTGATGAATACACCTAACACGAGTACAAGACATTTAACTATCGTGTAATAATATGCCTACGATATGCTACGTCCTAGTACGCGGCAATTTAGAAGGTTGTTGTTGATGTGTTAATGGGTGAAGCGTCGGGTTACGGAATACACCTCGCACTTCGAGGCATCGATTACTGTGACATTAGCCGACCCTACTACAATTTTGTCGAATCCAACCTTTGGTAGAGGTTTTTAACGTGCCAAACATCTTATTGACACGGGACACTATGGGGCCACGCGGTTGAAATCCGACTAAAAACGGTTTTTACAAAATTTCACAATTCATGCCGAAAATAAGCACACATTACTCAGAAAATGTCAAAGTCTAACGTACAGATCTTTGTTTTTAATTTTATAGCGAAACAATTTTGTACCGCAGTTTCAAACCTTATTAACAAACTGCAACTGAAAATCGGTGCATTGGCGTAAGTTAATTCATCGTAGAATTAAAACGTGAAATTGGTACTACTGCATTAAGTATCATACATGGATTGAAAGAACTCGTCTTGTTCTACATTTTAGCGTTAGAAAATTACAGATTCGTAGATTTGTGTTTGTGTAATGACCTATCGAATTAGTGGGTATCAAATTAAACACTTATTAAACTTCGTGGAAGGTTTCAAGTATTATCAGGGTCTATCCTGACAAAACTAATGATACATATAGATAGTCTCGGAAGTCCTGCATGATATCCTAAAAGAAAATCTTGCGGTTTTGCTGCGTTTATTGTACGACTAACGAAAAACAGTGACATTACAATGTCTACCTTGGGAACTATTACACCTGTATCTTTTATTTTGTTACCTAATTTGTTGTTGTGAATTTCAAATCAGTGTTGGGATAAATTATAATTTGTTAAAAAATTTTTCAATTTGTCTTGATAATATAACTTTTGTAACTTTTAATTATTTCATTTTGAACAACTTAAATTTATCGGTTTTTGTAAATTTTATTCTTGTACTTTCGCTTATATCTTTAAATTTAATAAGTGTCTGTGTTTAGAAAATGCTTTTTTACAGTTATTTGTTTGATATTTAAAATAGCTATTGAAAAATAGCTGAACTTCTTTCAAACTAGAATAGCTATAAATTTTAGAAGGCTGTTTTACCACGCCGGACATATTGTCGATAAGAATTTCACAAACATATTTACCGAATGTTAAAAAGGAAACAAAAAACGATCAATAACAGAGCATTGAAAAACAAGACTATATCAAAATAATATTTATAAGAAAAATATTTTCTTGTGATTTAGTGTAATATTCGATTTAGTATATATAATCAATTCCAGTTCAGACATATGCAGTTAGTCCTAAGACATCCTATGATCCAAAATATTTTGTACTTAAAGGGTATTTAACTAAACGGGTACTTGACCAAAATGAGTAACTTTAAAATCGCTAAGCGTACATTGTGCGCTGCTTTCATAGAACACGGGAAGCATATTTCAACCGCTGAGACTTATATTCGGCAAAATTTCAACCTTTCCGAACCTCAGTTGAAATGTGTAATCGTGAATATTCAAAAATACGCACTTCCTGAATTCAAAATACATTGGAAAAGGCGGCACGTAAAGTTGACGCGTTTTTAAAAAATAACAAGGATTGGTTAGACAGTAAGTTGCTTGTGCAATTTGAAGTAAGGGAAGAACCTTCGACGTCATCTAGAACGGTACGTTCAGCTGAAACGACCCAAAGGCGTAAAGCAATTAAACTCTTTCGCGAATCTGGATTGGAACATATTCACAGCTCATATGTACGAGGATTGCGCTCAATTGGACAAATCGTTGAAGCTAAAATTATACAAGCGGTATACAAGTATACACGCGGCATCAATAGAAAAGGAAGAGGTTCTACTGAAAATGCGAAACAACTGCGGAACCATTTACACCGGATAAAGCTCTGGCTATATACAACGATACATCAACAAGAAATAGGTACCAATATTTATTAAACTGCTTGCGCACTAAATAGTGCAGTTTATTGCCATCGTTCAAGAAACTGAGGGATGCTAAGATTGAATATTATCCAACTTCAATTGAAATTACTGACGTAAGTTCGAAAGTAACACTACAGTCGCTCCTCAATTGCATATGCAAGAGAATTTTGATGATCGATTCTGTTGACCTGCAAAAATCATCAGTTACGTTTATATACTAAGTGGAGCTGTGATAGTTCTTCAGGACAAAGTGAATATAAACAAATTCTTTCTGGTGAAAGCTCCCTGACAAGTGATAGCAATTTATTTATCGCTTCCTTGGTACCAATTCGCCTTATTGATGAACTAACAGAGAGTGTAATTTGGCAGGCTCTCCCCAGCTTCTGTGAGATATTACAGGCCCATTTGAATCGAGTTTTCAAAAGAGATGCCTGAAAAAACAAGAGCTACTGTGGACGAAATAGAAGCTCAGATCCGTACCTTGTTGCGCACTTCAGTAACGAAAAATGAGAAACCGGTCACAATAAAGAATGAGCTTTTGTTTACAGTGGTTGATGGTAAAGTTGTGCAGGTACAAACCCATACTCCTTCTACATCAACATGTGTTGTGTGCCTTGTCAAGCCCACGGAAGTAAACGATCTGGATCGGGTGAGGCAGAAACAAGAGAACGAAAGCGCTTTTAGATTTGGCCCCCCAACATTGCATGCGTGGATAAGATTCATGGAGTTAGTTCTTCATATTTCCTATAATTTGTCATTTAAGAAATGGGCGGCAACCACGGAAAACATGAAAAACGAAAAGCAAGCAAAGAAGACTTACGTTCAAGATAGATTTCGAAAAGAGTGTGGACTGATAATGGATAAACCACGACGAAATAGTGGAAACAGTAATGACGGGAATACCAATAGAAGATTTTTCGCTAATCCGGCTTGTGTAGCGGATATATTGATGAAGAGATTTCACATAATACTACAAACAATGTCATGCGGTAGGCACATTAATTCCCAAATTCCCAGTATGCATTTGAAACTGCACAATTGTATGTGAGCAAATATAATTGGTACTACATGCCCTCATCGGTACATAAAGTCCTGATTCATGGGGAAAACATAATTCGCTATAATGCAGTTTTGCCACTAGGACAGTTATCTGAAGAATCTCAGTAATCGCCCGATGAAGATTACAAATTGTACAGATTACATCGTGCAAGAAAATGTTCGCGTTTTGCTACGAACGAAGACGTTTTCCATACCTTACTGTTTACATCAGATCCTTGTATATCCAGTCTCAAAAAAGTATCCACGCCTGTGAATGTTGAACTGGACGAGGAAGCAGTACAATTGTTAGAGTAAAGGCATTTTCTGCTTTAGTGCTCTTCCATTATGTAAAACAACGCAATTTTCAGTGATTATTGCTAAAATAAGATACCAAATGTTGCTGTATTTTATGCAGATTTCGTACAAACACCTAATTGTTGTTATGTAAATATGTACTGTTATTTAGCAATAGATAAGTTTGCTTTTATTTAATAAAGAACTGATAATGACGCTGTATTATTAAGATAACAATAAATTAACGTTTTTTAAATGTAGATATCGAACAAACACTTAACTATTGTTATTAACTGTTGTTTACCAATAGAAACGTTTACTTTGATTTAAAAAAAAATTGATTTTGCATTATTATTAAAGAGGCCATAAATTAACATTTTTTAACCAAACAATCGTTAATTTCTTGTTGAGAATTTTATATTCACTTGAGATCTTAGACACTTCTGTACATGTCTGCCAGATTTCACTGCTATACTTCTATTAATAAGAAAGTTACGCCTCATAGTGCGGAGCCTACGGTTTTACTTTTTTATCCGAGAAGAAGGTATACTCCGATTTTTATCCGTAATTACAAACTAACCGTCCTAACCGGGATATGATTCGCGCCGTTCTAATTGAAGTGCAAGTCAGTGTGGAGTAACAGCCCTGAAGATGTACCATAAGAATGTGGACGAAACGTCGGCCAAAGCTACGACAACGACGCGGTTCCAACACGGAAATCAAGAGTAGTATTGTTGACGACCGCGGAAGCCTACGGAACAGATACAGTCGATTGTACAAATATTTAATTAAATTTTATGAACTTTGTTTATACGTGCGTGATTTAGATACAATGGTTTACATTAAAGAAATTAAACCAATTTTTATGAATAAATATTGAATAAACATAAAATACATGGACTTGCAATACAAACAAAATACGACTCCCTAACAGGCGATAGTATTGATATTGGATGGATCACCTTTTTTAAAGGCAGGTACTGGTAGAACAATTTTTAATTGCGAAGGAAAGGCACTGTAAATACCTTTTATAAGGTCTGCTTTGAAACATTTTAGAACTATTTTCACTGTATTTATTAAATTACTAATAAATATAGAGAAAGGGCGAATATATTCACCAAAGCTTCGAATTGCAACATAATAAAATTAATGCCAAATATAATCCGTTTAGACGGAACCTTTTTATTTTAATTTAAAGTTAATGGAAATCCTAGAAACACCGTTGAACATCAGTCAGCGTCTCGAACCAAAGCCGAATTATTGCAAATGTAAGCGAATTAATTTACCAGAAACCAATGTACAAATTCCATTTCAGCAGTCAGCTAATGATGTTGCGCAAGGTGCGCCCCACACTCCACCTACTACCAATCAACGTTAGAAGTAGTCGCTTAGGTTGCGATAATTACTCCACTAACAGTCACTACTTAGCATTTAAATTGGATTCTACAAATTGAAATAAAAGCCACAAGTGAGTGCATTCACCCTCCGTTCCTAACCTATTCCATTCTCTTGATAGTATTACACGCGTACATACAGAAGGAGCTGCCGTTATGTTTGAGTGGCAAGTATTTTATTAAAAGGAGATCCCCGCCCAGAATCAGAATCTAAGGGCAACTTCGATTAAAATTTATATTAAATTCTATAAAGTTCAAGGGGAAAAGCGAGTGAACTGGACTTGTGTTGAGATGGAAATTGAGAAGTGAATAACTTGAACGAAATAATTTAACCATTCTTCTGATGATTGCTTTCTCTCTCCCTTTTTATGCCGAGCAATTATGATGTAGGGGACGTCAAAAATTGAAAACTTTCAGAGGATGCGATATGGGCTTTTCGAGCACTTATAGCGTGGTAATACTAATACCTCTGGTAAATAGAATTTTCCAGAAGTTATGCTTAATTCGATTGTTTATCGTGTTAAAGCAAATCTTATAATTTTCCAGATTGTTTAGGAGCGCAATTTCGTTTCGGACATTATTCTCGTCCTCTGATATATGCCTATGTTTTATGTTGCTAAAAAAATAGTACATCTATAGATATTCTAGATATTTTAGAAGTCACGATATTCGATGGAGTTTTATTGTTAAATATTTAAGACCTCCATTAGAATAGATTAGATTAGATTAATTCTTGACCTATTCCACTGCGACCTTTTCAGATCTATTGTGGTTCCTTTATCATTAGATCAATTACGCTAGTGTTGCCTTTTTCACCAGACCTAGCAGCCTTGTGAGTGATTCCTCTGCGCAGTTTTCGGCTTTTGGATATTCCGATCCCACTTCTAAGAACCGTATTCTTGCTAGTGCTGTATAATCGCACAGCACGTGGACGGCAGTCTCTTCTTTCGCCTGGCAGAATCTACACGCCGCGCTGTTTCCTCCGTCAGGCCTAAGTTGCTCATAAGCTTCTTGAGCATAGAGTGTCCTGTTAGCAGGCCTACTATTGTTCTAACAGACTTTCTGTCCCTGCTTAGTAGGTTTGCTGTAAATTTAGGCCTGTGTCCAATCAGAAATTGCTTTTCCTGTCTCTGACCTGGGATACTCTTCCACCAGTCTTGAGATTTCTAATTTTTCCATTGTTTAGTGGTTGCTTTAACTAACATATATGCTATGACCACCAAATATTTTCGGTTTCTGTCAGCATTTAACGAGCCTGTTCGGGCTAATTCGTCTGCTTTAACATTCCTTCGATGACCTTCGTGTCCTAATATCCAGATCAGGGTCACCTTACATCGGTTGTCCAAACTAAGATCTCTATTACTAAGGAATTAATAATTGAGAAAGTGCTCCTTCTCTACTGTTCATGATTATACCACATCGTGCATTGTTAGGTCTTCAGTGTCCTTTCTTGTTACCATATTAACTGATTTCATAAATGTTTCTTTTGAAAAGGGCATTTTTCCCTCTAAATTAAAATTTTCTACAACTAAATCTTTGCCTAAAAAAGAAAACAAAAAGTACTTTTACCGTCCAATAGGTTTGTTATCAACATTTTCTAAAATTAGTGAAACATATCTAACTTGCTATATCCTAATCAGCATGGTTTTTGCCCACACAAATCTATTAATACCACCTTTTCAATTTCATAAAACATATTTACGATAATTTAGACAGTTGTATTGTATGGGTATTTCTCAAAGACGTTCGATCGTCAAATTTTACTATGTAAATTGTGAATGATGTTTCCTTAGCCTAGTTTAAGTCATTTACTTCAAATAGATAACAAAGCATAAAAACAGATAATTTTTCCAGTAATCTTATCTTGATAGCATTGGAGTGCCTCAAGGTTCCGCTTTAGGCTCTATTTTTTTAATATACGTAAATGATTTACCTCTAAACTTATCTCAGGCACAAGAAATAGCCCGTTACGGGGATAATGCAAGCATGTGTGTGTTTTGAAATGAATGGGTTTCTTGCTACTACTAATATCATTATTGGATCTATTAATTTGTGAGTCCAATATATGCAAATATCATATGTTTATCGTTACGTGATTTCCATACTTAGACAATATTCTTTCCATTAATTAATTTATTTACTTGCTTCTTTCCTTACAACAACTGTATGCAATACACTAACAGTAAAGCTATGTTGTTGATTCCGATAATTTAAGAATTCATTGTAAAAATAGTAATAGTTCATAGTTGACTAACAACCAGTACTTGTCTCTATTTTTATCTTTCATCTTTCTCATTCAATTCATTGAAGTTCGCGACATCTTTTAGTGCAATTTTAATGTGTTCAAATGTTATATATGCATTCAAATGTGAAATATAGATATTAATTGACCTTTAAGTAATTTGAACAAATATTATAATCAGAAGTGGATATTGCATTCTTGGCTTTATTGTATACATAATAAAGAAGAATAAAAACAGATCAACAAGGAATTATTCATGGGCAACGATGTTCAGAAATATTACATAAAATCAAAATTTAGTGAAATTCCTTGGTTGTTATAGTTTATCTAAAATTTCGAATTGCAACGGGTTTATGCAGCAACATTTTATAACAAAGTAGCATTATTCTAAATATGTCTCTGCAAAACGTTTCTGTCTTTGTCTTAGAAATGTCAATCTCCTGATATACATCTTTTAGAAATAGTACAAATGTGAAAAGTCAGTATATCGAAACAATCTAAGGCAAGCTATTGTGCGATGCTCTCTTCCGAGTAACTTTCATAACCATCATATTTACTTTTGGCTTCTGCGCAAATAGTACAATTAAATGAGTTTTATAAATGTTAATAATATATGAACTTAAAGTATCACTTCATTTAATATCGCCCGTTTAAAAAAATAGTAATTTAAATGCAGTGGATTGCTCCACTGAAAGTCAAAATATGCTGGTAAAGTTGCATAACTGATCGTGAGCTATTATTGAACTAACTGTAAAAGCTTCTAAAAAATAAATTGTATTCAAGGTAAATACTTAATGTTCTGAATTTGTAACGAATAAAGTAAAATTTGAATTTTTTTTTAAATAGTTACTTATATAGCGTGTCCACTTAGTGCGTAGACGGAAGATGATAATTCCTTTCCTGAGAAATTTAGAGAAAAAGTTTTCAAATAAGAAAGTATTCCGAGACAAATGCTGTACAACATAAAAGTATATATAAGTAAACAGTGTTTTCAGTTTCCGCTGCGCTGATAAAAGTTTTGTTTTTCAAATGGAACACCCTGTATATTATTACGATTTTATATACCTCCTTCAATTCATGTCAACTTTCGTGGGTTCCCTATACCTATCTATATTGGTTTTTTAAATAATTGACATACTTTGAGATTTATGCGAAAGGTTGCTGTTTCTTTAACACCCTCTTCAATTTATGGGAACCTTCATCACTATTCCCTATATCTATCTGTCTTAGTTTTCAAGATAATTGACATAATTAATATCTTAAACGCCTTCAAATTCAAATTTTATTCGATTGAGTATTTCTTAGAGGTTTTGGGAAAATCTAAATCTTTTTATACCAACAAAATTCTACAACATGCCCATCAATATCAATAAGTTTGATTCATGTAGTTTCAATATTTTAAATGGAACGTCCTCTACATTTTTACAAAATATAATAGAGAAGCCCTCCTAGAATCTTTTTTCTAAACGTTTTCCTATACCTAAAATGCGTCCTTCTTTAGTAAATTAAATATGAAGCTATGCAGTGAAGTGTTGTAAATTTTGCGTCGTCGAACGCAACCATCATTCCAGCACGTATAGTGTATTCAGTATGGTTACTCGTTTAACGTGGAATTCCCTCTAGCGGCTATTAACCCTCTTTCGGTAGCCTCTACTCTTTCCAATGCTTACGAGCTCTGGAGCGGAGGTACTAGGGACTTATTCTAAGTCTACCCAACGACAAAAGTGGGGTAACGGGGAAGAAACTCCTCTTCTAATCATTATCTTCATTTCGTAAATCCTTAAAATTACTGAAAAATGTTCCTACAACAAATAACAATGTAAATTCAGAGGTACTTCCAGCATAAATTCGTAAATTAAATATGTTTCGTCATGTTTTTGTCAAGAAAGTCAGTAAGCTATATTATTGTTGGGTTGTCGGTGATTTTCGTATTATCAAAATTTGCTGTGGATGAAACAATCGCCATCGCGATTGAAATAAAGGAGAAGAGGGACGCCAATTGATTTTCTCACTGTGAGCCAATTTTCATCGAAGTAGCTCGTATTTTGGCTGCGCTCCCAGTTTCACGTGTTAATATTTCAAATCGTATTATAAATTCAAGGTTGGTAGCAGGTTTCCTGTAAATGTAATATAAACATAGAGTTTATATTGACATCATCGTAAAATTCAGGTTAGCTTCAATTTTGAGTTTCCATTGCCTTTAAAATCTCATTTGTTGATCTTAAAATTAGTTTAAATTGCCGAGAAAGTGTTTTAGAACACTTCCGAACCCTCAGTTCATATAATTAATCAATTAATTTTTGAAAATTTAATTTTTTCAACAATTTTCCGCTTTTTAAAACATTTCAGCCGATAAGCTTACAATACTTACTATGAACAATTAAAGATATTTATTGAAACAAATGCGTAAACGTTATCTTTTTTGGTACAACTACATTATCTACTCGAAGTAGCCATCATTTTCCTAAATACATTGTCTAGTAAGTTAACCAACGTGTATAAATAATAAATAGCGATAGTAAGTAGACAAATAATGTTAATTATTTCAGCAGTAAGAAATATAATAAGAACATACTGAAAGTTGTTTAAAAAAGTTCGCTATGTAGCTAAATAGAAATATTTATGAAAAAACTTCCTGGATGAATTTCTTAAGCCAATGCATAGCATGGATATTACAGAAGATAATACTCCCGAGATGTGAGTAAATGTTCAATAAAACGGAAGGAATCCCATTACAGTTTGTATGAAACAAAATGGTGTTCACTTCCATCAGATGTGAAATTATTTGCATAAATTAACTTTTGCATAACATTTTTAATGAATATCTTTAGAAAAGCAAATGTTTATAGTATTTTGCCACGGCATTCTATAAGTTTTAGCAAAAAACTTATCCGCATAGCTTCATTTGCTTAACTAATTTGCTAGAGAACGAGACATTTTAGGTATAAGGAAATATTTATAAAAAAAATTCTATTGGTGTTTCTCTACCAGATGGCGAAAAAATATACAGGGTGTTCCATTAAGCAAAATTGAGAAAGCACGAATCAACCATGGCAACGATTTCGATCCACCTTGTAGGCGCCAGTTGATTTAAAAAACTTTTCGATATATGTATTGCCTGAAACTCCAAGAAATACATAATCAAATAAAATTTGAATCACAACTCCAGCCGTGTAAGGCGTTTAAGATATCGGCCGATATCAGCAGTGACATTTCGCAAAAATCCCAAAGTATGCCAATTATCTCAAAAACTAAGATAGATAGATATAGGGAATATTGATGAAAGTTGAGATGAAGTAAGGAGGGGCATTTGTATCGTACTCAGTGCAAACTGAACACCTTGTATACTTGAATATAATTTTATGTTATGCAGTATTTGTCTCCAAATATGTTTTATTTGAAAACCTTTTCTCTAACTTGCTCAGAAAAGGACACGCTGTATTCATTAAATAGGTAAAAGGACAGTAAGAGACCTCTCAAGATCATATTTGCAAGTATTTTGGCTATGATGAAAATGAAAACTAAGAAACAGATGCTCTAGATAAGGTAGTTTCCTTCTAACAAATTTGTAGGTACTAAGATGTTTGTATTATTACAGACGTTACAGCCGCATACAAATATTTAGTTACAATTTCTTTTGAAAGTGATAAGAGCTTGACTCAAAGCAATAAATTCAGCCACCATTTTGAATGATTATTGCCAATTCTAATATATAATTAACTACGTATACATTTCAAGTAAAAAATTTCATAACCTAGTGGTTGGAATATCCCAAACATTTTATTTTCTTTTCCTAACAATTGTCTCTACTTTAACAAACTATTCAATGAATGTGTAAACAACGAAGAGAAATGCACACTATTGTTTATTTAACGTATCATAGTCGTTATTGTTTTCATTCACTTCCATAGTTTTTCAACGTTAGAATGTTTGTTTCGGTGACTGGAATTCATGAATGAGCGTGCAGGAATAATAACAGATGTTCCGCTATAAATAGCGTCACCTGTCCGGTTCTCCCTGAACTAAATGCGCAGTATGAATGAATCTTTGAAACGGCGAACGATAGCAACAGATTACGGGGATATGATATTTGCGGCAGCCAAAAGGAGAAAAGTAACAAACTGGAAAGGAGAAAATGTTTTCATTAATAAATATAGAACTATCTGGGCACGAAATGTATACGAATTAATAAAAGATTCTTGCGCAAGCGTGCATTTTGAGAAGAAATAGAACTAAACGAAATAGTTTCATTTTTATACTTTATGAAAATTATACTATCCATGTAAAAAACTAAAAATTACACAATGGAATATGCTTTTTGTTTCTTTACAATTCGGTATTATTTTAGACTTAGAGCCTCTTCTACCTTTCCCTATTGTTATTTTTCTGTGAAAAGTGCAATATAGTTAGAAATTAAGAAATTCAATTTGATTTTCTTTATAAACACGCTCCAGGGTAGTTTTAGTAATTACATTTTAGCAACATTTTTATTACATTTTGCAAGGCAGAAGAATGTGCTACGTTTTAACGCCTTGAGGAAAAAAAACACCAAAAGAACATCAAAATAGTTAAGTTCCGCACAAACAACTATCGCCCAAAATTTTTCAGAAAGCTACACCTTCATTCAGGCTGTCAGCCTGCTCGTAGGCGAGGGAGTGGATTGGTACTACTCACTAATAAAAATATCGGATAATTTACAAGGCGCCACCTGTTTGAAATAACCTTGTCAGGTAATTGGAGTAAGCAGGAACCCACGAAGATTGTAATAAAAATAAATTATCAGGGGAAGAGAAAGCGCTGCGGGATAATCTACTTCAAATCAAAAAAAAAATTACAGATTTAACGTATGAGAAAATTCCTCTAATATGAGAGCGAATTCAATAATAATAAAATTTGTGTAAGTTGGACATGTGTTAACTAACATATAGATATTAACAAATTAAATTCGTACGGTGTTACCAATGGCAATGGCCAACGCTTCGATTCACAGTGATCGTGACAATAGTAAAATTGTAATAATGTAATAGTTGTAAAAGTAAATTAAAAATAAACGTTGTAGAGTTACAAAGTAAAACTGGTTCAAAAGACCAGATTGAAATTAATGAGCACAAACAGCTACAAAATTATTACCCTAAATTCGATTCACAAAAAAATAAGAGATATTTCTTAAATAAGAAAAGATGAATACACGTTTGTTTTACTTAAAATTCAAAGTTAATAAGTAAGACAAATGAAAGATTGAACTCAAATAACTTGTCTAGAATTGAAAAGTGAATACGTTAAAAGGAACTTGAAATAAATAGGTTACTAAATTATGAAATGTGAGAACGATATTAACAAACTTGAATTAAATGATTTACTAAATTATGGTTCAACAAGGTAAATAATAAAGGAAAGGAAAAACTTAGCAAGTAACACTTAGCTGTTCCACGAACGGTGCTGACTGAACAAAGGTAGCGGTGCCTGCTGCTAAATTCTCTCGAGCTCAAAGGAATTATTAATTCCAGCAAGGCAAAGTCAAAAAGGTAAAGCCACACGTAAATCCAAAATAGGTACGTCCAAAAGGTACCTTTTAAGAAGGTAATAACCCAAAAGTATTAGGCCAAAATCAAATATATCTAAACACAGAAACCTCCAAAATGAGGTACCAAAACAGTGTCCCGAGAATAGAACTCCTAGAAAGAAATAAACGAAACCCCAGAATTACAATGTTAAATAGAAACAAAATGAAAGATTACCGTTAAAACGGGGAAAACGATTAATAAGATGGGCGCGAATAAAGATCTTGACCCCACATGGCAAATCCAAGATGGATGTTAGAGACATCGTATTCAAATCCTGCCTAGCAGCAACTTGTAGCCATCCTCTCAAATATTTCCAATCCAATAATCAAAACCAAATAACGGCAACGGAAAATACAGATACGCTTCCAAAATATCCACTCAACGTGATCAATTTCAAATATTACAAACTAGCTAGTACTACCGTGACACTAATGTCTCAACAATCGGGCCATAAGTGATAAAATTTTATGACAAAAAGCCGGAAATACAGTGGAAAATACAATTCTCCCCCGCTCGGAACTACGTCATAGAACTACATGGATCAAACACTTATATTATGATAACGGAAGTTTCTAAACTGAAGATTTAAAATGGAGTAATACGTGAATAAGGTTGAATGAATATAAATGATTAAATAAAGGAAAACCAAACATAACGAAAGAGCCGTAAAGAGCAGTAAAATGACTGAAAACAACAGAACTGTGTGCCCCTAATGAGATCGAACGCGCTACTCGAAAGACTTATAGAACGCACCTAGACTTGACAATCTCGCAATCAGCTAATTGACTGAAAAATCTCTAGTAGAAGTATGTAAACAGAAACACATCCAATTGAATAGGAAAATAATAAGAGAAAAGTCACAAAGGGTTACTAAGACAAGGAAAAAGGGAAGTATAGACCCTCAAGATAAATAAAAGACTAATTTTAACTCAATTTTAGCTGTAAGAAAATTAACATTAATACGAAAGGAAGATCCAATGAAGTATTCGATAACCAAAGTAGCAGAAAGAGCAACAAAAGGATAAATAACTAAAAGGAAATGCTATAAATAAATAAAATCTCCAACGACAGGAGCATACATGGGTATCGCAATAAACTAAAATGTCAAAAACCTAACGAGGGCTGCGAAAAAAGGATAAACCGATACATTTTAAAGGGAAACATGGACAAGAGATTTAACCAATTAAGGTAAGGGAAACTATGCAATGTGACTGGAGTTTAAGAGCTTGTCACATAGGCTAAGCGAAAAATAGATTGCAAAACTTCCAAAAATAATACGACAACTTGAACAATCTCAGAAACAAAAGTTCGCACATACACTGTGCTCAAAGGGAAAAGAAAAACGAGACAAGTAGTAGCAGTAGATTCTGTTTTCGGCCTGATTAATAAAAGTTGTATAGTTACATTACTTCTTCAAATATTTTTATTGCAATATTTTATACGTAGAAAACTTCCAATATATTTTACATTTATTGTTCTAATTACTGAAAAATAATATTCCATTGCATAATTTTAATGCAGATCGTACGATCAACTCGAATTTCAAAAGAACTTGACATCTGTTCCTATAACACTGGGGAACAGCAATTTCGTTGTCTTAAATCTGTGACTTGTTTTCAACTAACTTTTGGCCTCTGGATCCAAAAACAACCGCAGTTTTTGTCAATCACGTCAACTTTTTAAGCTACAGGATACCCTCAAAAGTCATACAAATTGTGCATATAAAGGAAAATTAAGTAAAAACTTACAAAATATACTGTTTATAAAGAATAATGCTGTTCATACAAAGGCTATAATAGTTACTGCAAGTTAAATTGTGTTCATACAAATAGTTGCTTTTTTTATCGAATGGTAATTACATATTAAGGCAAAAATTTTCGCTTATAGCTTTTTCTGGAATGTTTAATCTGTGGACATTCTCGCTTGATGCTCCAACAATAGTCAGCCATCATACGTACATCCCATTTACCTTGATACCGTGCCTCCATGACCTTCAAATCCTGGTGAAATCGCTCACCCTGCTCATCACTGACTGCACCAAGATTTTCCGGGAAGTTAGCAAGATGGCTATGTAAAAAATGCAATTTGGTGCTCATGTTGGAACCTAGCAGTTTGAAGCTCTCCAAGAGTTGCTGGACAATTTTGGCGTAATTCTGTGCTCGTGTGTTTCCAAGATAGTCTTTAACAATGTTTTTGAATGCCAACCAAGCATTCTTTTCATGCTCGATTTCGCGAAGAGTGGTCACATTCTCATAAGGTGTAGAGATAAAACTTGACGTGGTAGAGGAAAACTAACTACAGTTTTGAAACCAGCATGCCTAATTAACTACAAAACAGCTCAAAAACCAAACTCAACAGAAATTGTGTTACAAATTGTTCCCCAGTGTAATCATCGGACACACTTACATCATACAAAATGCAAAAAATTACTTGTAGTTTCCTGTAAATATAAAGACTTTGTTGAAGATAAAATGCAATTAATACAATACATTTTTAAATAAAAACACAACGCCATACCTCAAATATCCTTTGTTCCTATAAAATAGCAATCAATACTTGGATGACTTATGATAATTTCCTACATTTGCAATTCATTTGTAGATTCACTAGTAACTATTAGTTCTCACCGCTTTCAATTTTATTGCAATATAACAACGGTATCATATATTATGCGCGTTACTCCTGCATGGGGATTTTATTCATGTACATGTTCATTATGGTATGTACATATCTGTTAAACTCATTTATTAATAAATTTCTAATTAAAATAAACAAACTAGTACTTATTATTATTACAAATATTTATTATTACAAATACGCACATCCCAAATCTAATTCCTGTTTTAATAAAGGTGTTTGTATTTTCGTCTATATTAGTTAGCTTGTTCAATATAATTTAAATGAGTTGTTCATATTGGAATTTAATAATTTAATGTCGTATATATTGGTCATGAATTTTCCATATTGAGCAAAGCGCACATAAACATTCTACGTAACCCAACTGTGTTTCGAAAGCATCGAAGGCATATTGGAGACGCAATCCTTAATCAACAACTAGATATGCCCTGAAATATTTATTCACTTTTCGTTTTCATCATTGTAGCTAGCGACAAGGTGACTGGACTACGTTTTCTATACGTAGATTTAGATAGTAGCTTTAAATATTTAGATGAAATAATTAAGAAGCATTTTAGACGGAGAGGGAAAGAAGGAGGTATAAAGCTTTTTTTGATAGCCAAATAACGGTCGCATAGTACCAACAAAATCTGAACCTGACGTTTGTCGGGAGCACACTAATAGAATCCTAAATGGAACGTCGTGGCGTCTACATCTATTTAGCGCTATTAAAAAAGCAATGTCTCAAATTAAATAATTGATAACCATATAGTAATAGGAATTTGTTTCAGTTAACGTTAACGTTACGTAAGTAAACTGAAAAGTTCGTGTTCAAAATATTACTCCATTTTACTTTACGTTATACATATAGTATTAAAAGGGAGGGAACACTCAATAACTTTACCATCTCGAAATTTGCAAAGAAAAAAAAGATTATTAGTTTCTTTTGAGATCATACGTATTTTTAGCGGTACTTTCAAATGCTTTTTTTCCATTTTTATGGACATATATATTAATCCAACGGCTTCCTAATTTTTATATTATGATGATTGTCTATTTTGATTTTCATGTCGACGTAAATGTTGATATGTTGATACGAATACTAATGTTGTGTATTACGTTTATGTATAATTTTGACAAAGTAGGTTTTTAGAGAATAGCTGATGTCTTGTATTACTACATACCTGTAACTCCACTTTATTGGACTCTTTGAAATAAAATCCAAAATATGAATCATTAAAACACCTGAAACATATATTTTGACGAACCGTTGACCGTCCGAACAAATTTAGAGACTCGTCAGCTAAAAAGGAAGATATAATTATTAATAGAATAATTTTATATTAATTTTTTAAATTATTTTTCAATTTTCACTTTCACTTTGGTCACTTACTTCTTGATGCCATTGTATGTTTCTCTTGAGCGGTAGCGTGCAGGAACTTGTCTAACGCTCTGCTTTGAAATTGTTTCACCTCCATATGCCATGTATACGAAATCATACGTCAGACGAATTTTAGGTATATAGGGACGTACAGAATCTCATTCTGCGGGAATTCTCTCCTGTTCTTTCCCGTACCTTCCCTCTAGCATCTCAGACGACTGGAGCTGTTCTAGGGAAGATCCAACCGAACCACATCTTGGTTATCGAAACGTGAACTGTTTTAGTGTTCCAGTGCCACAGATTTAGAGTACCCGATCAGTATTCTACACTAACATCGTTGGCGGCTAGGGCTATCCTTGTTGAGTTCCTACCCATATCGCTGACGACTAGGGCTGTCTTTGGTAGCTACCTCGTCACTCCGCACGAGAACATATTATTTTATTAATATTCGTTTTTCTTGTATATAGATTTTGGAGGACAATTCTTTTTACATTTACGTTTCCTGTATATAGCCACGTTCGTGAATCTAAATTTTGTTTTTTTTCGCTTATAAGAATTTGATTTTGTTTTTGGATCGACCTTTTTGTAAGTGACACTAACTGTTGTAACTTACCTGTTATTTCAAAAAGCTCTGGACAACTGCTATCCTGACAGAAATCGTTAATGAACGTTATAGTCACAATCATCGCCATTTAGTATTTTCACCAAGTCCGTAATCAGTAAAATTTACTCTGGCCCACGTGGAAATTGTTGTTTATTTAATCGTATCAGAAATAGAAAATGGCCGTAGTGCTATCTAGTAGCGAGAGGCACAACCACTTATATATAGTGAAATGTTCTGTATGTATGAAATTATTAAACAAAATTAATTTTTCGGCTCGGAGGTGTTCTGAAACACTTTTTCAGGAATTGCAATAAAATTTAGTATCAACTAATGGAATTGAACGAGTACTGAAACTGAATAGCGAAAACTAACCTGGATTTACAGGAAACCTGCCTATTCTTAACCACTAAACTTCACGTTTTCTTTGTATTTATGGTACAATTTCAAATGTTAAACAATTTGGAATTGGATACACACAAAAATCACATTGTGTTTGGAAATGATCGTTAAAATCCTTTGCGTTACCTACGACACCGAATTGGAAGTTCAAAACATCAAAATTAAAATATCAAGTCATTAGATTGGTAATGTTAGGGACGACGAAAAAAAAAGAGAAGTCAGCAAGAAAAACAATTCTGACAGATAATAACATCTTTCCGATTGACTTTTGGAAGTCTTCCAGTTGTGTTACTACATGCATTCCATCATACTACTTTTATTAATAAGTTTATTAATCGGAAATTCATCATCATATTTGGAAAAAAGTTATAAAAATTTGCTGTGTATGAAACAATCGCCATCGCGATTAAAATAAGGGAGTAGAAGGACGCCAATTAATTTCTCATTTTGAGTCAAGTTTCTCATCCAGGTAATACATATTGTAGTGGGATGTTTCAACGTGAATAGCGTATGTTAAATTCACTATAATTACTATTATATCAAAATCCGCCGAGAGTAGATTTTAATAGAGTTTAATGCGGAACTTGAATTATATCCGATTAATATTCGAGTTCCGACATTATTGATTATTTATATTATCAATCTTTTCTTTTTCTTAAAAAAAAAAGACTCAGTTAATGACATGTTACAGAGGAGAGTGAAAATCTCAGCTTATTTTAAGTTATTTATGTATTAAAGACATTAATTGTAAAAATGACACAGATACACACAAAAATCACATTGTGTTTGGAAATGACCGTTAAAATCCTTTGCGTTACCTACGACACCGAATTGGAAGTTCAAAACATCAAAATTAAAATATCAAGTCATTAGATTGGTAATGTTAGGGACGACGAAAAAAAAAGAGAAGTCAGCAACAAAAACAATTCTGACAGATAATAACATCTTTCCGATTGACTTTTGGAAGTTTGAGACAAGAAAGTTAAAACATCGTGAAAGTATCCAGTGCAAATATATAAAAAACATTTTTAGTGAACTATAAATGATATTCAACGATTCTTAACGATATTTAATCAGTCACGAAATTTTTAAAAACCATTTGAAGAAACTTAACCTACGAAAACCATCAGAGGGCTTCCAAACAAGGGGACTCAACGAAGCAGAGGGAAGGAGGAATAAAAAATAAGAGGATTTCACGAAGAAGAGGGAAAAAGGAACCAGCAATTAGTAGGATTTTACACACACACACGCACATTAAAAGAAAACACGCCTCAATAACTGTAAGTAATCTTAATTAGATTAAATTCATTTTTCTATTGTAAGTAAATACTTAAAATAAATACAAAAACAGATTATCATTAAATTTGAGTTGAGGAGACAATCTGTTTTTGTATTTATTTTAAGTATTTACTTACAATAGAAAAATGAATTTAATCTAATTAAGATTACTTACAGTTATTGAGGCTTTTTTTTTTTAAAATGTGTGTGTGTGTGTAAAATCCTACTAATTGCTGGTTCCTTTTTTCCTCTTCTTCGTGAAATCCTCTTATTTTTTATTCCTCCTTCCCTCTGCTTCGTTGAGTCCCTTTGTTTGGAAGCCCTCTGATGGTTTTCGTCGGTTAAGTTTCTTCAAATGGTTTTTAAACATTTCGTGACTGATTAAATATCGTTAAGAATCGTTGAATATCATTTATAGTTCACTAGAAATGTTTTTTATATATTTGCACTGGATACTTTCACGATGTTTTAACTTTCTTGTCTCAAACTTCCAAAAGTCAATCGGAAAGATGTTATTATCTGTCAGAATTGTTTTTGTTGCTGACTTCTCTTTTTTTTTCGTCGTCCCTAACATTACCAATCTAATGACTTGATATTTTAATTTTGATGTTTTGAACTTCCAATTCGGTGTCGTAGGTAACGCAAAGGATTTTAACGGTCATTTCCAAACACAATGTGATTTTTGTGTGTATCTGTGTTATTTTTACAATTAATGTCTTTAATACATAAATAACTTAAAATAAGCTGAAATTTTCATTCTCCTCTGTAACATGTCATTAACTGTCTTTTTTTTTTTTTTAAAGAAAAAGAAAAGATTGATATTATAAATAATCAATAATGTCGGAACTCGAATATTAATCGGAAATAATTCAAGTTCCGCATTAAACTCTATTAAAATCTCTTCTCGGCGAATTTTGATATAATAGTAATTATAGTGAATTTAACAAACGCTATTCACGTTGAAACACCCCACTACAATATGTATTACCTGGATGAGAAACTTGACTCCAAATGAGAAATTAATTGGCGTCCTTCTACTCCATTATTTTAATCGCGATAGCGATTGTTTCATACACAGCAAACTTTTATAACTTTTTTCCAAATATGATGATGAATTTCCGATTAATAAACTTATTTATAAAAGTAGTATGATGGAATGCATGTAGTGACACAACTGGAAGACTCAATTTATACTACTCTGTGATACAAAGCTTCAATGACAACTGTCCAATAATAATTTTTGCTGACGTTTGCAACACTAACTTAACGAAACGTATTTAATATTCGAAATTATGCTAGAAATAGCTCCGGTTTTATGCTGTCACTTGTTGTAGGAAAATATTCCATTAAATTTCAAGATTTACGAAGTGAAGAAAATGAACAGAAGAGTGAAGAAAATGAACACGTTTGTCATTGGCTGGAATTATAGTAAGTTCCTAGTATCGCCGCTCTAGAGATCGGAGGCCAGGAAAGGAGTTAGTACTGAAAAAGTGCCAATAGCCGCCAGAGGGATTTTCACATTGAACGTGTCTGTAATGACAGTTGAGTTCGAAGATGTAAACTAGAACACTGCAATGGCTTTCGCCGCTAATATAGTGTACTATTTTAAATTGAAGTTAGTTAATTAATTATATGATCTGAGGGTTTGAGAGTGTCCTAAACACACTCTTTCGGCAGTTTAAATAAAACCAGATATCAATTAATGAAATTTTAAAAGTATTAAAACTTGAAAAGAGAAAACTAACCTGGAATTATGACGATTTCATATAAACTCTTATGTTTGTTTATATTATCTAATGGAAACCTGCCTATTTTCCAATCAACAAACTTGATTTTTACCTCGTATTTATGGTGCGATTTAAAAGTTAAAGACTTAGAACTTGGGAACACAACCAAACACGTGTTACCTGGATGAAAATCTTGACTCAAAGTCAGAAATTAATTAGCGTCCCGTGGCGATTGTTTCAAACACAGAAAATTTTGATAATGTTACTTTTCTAAATATAATTTGATAATGAACTTCCAACGAATATTCTTGTTTTTAAAAGTAGCATAATACATTCCATATAGTGACACGACTAGAAGACTTAAACTAGGCTAGTCTATAATAGATAACATCACCAACTGTGTAATATTAAAATTTACTGACACACAAGGCGATTACTTGGCAAACAATATTTAATTTTCGAAATTATGCCAGAAACACCTCTGAATTTATGCTCTCACTTGTAGGAAAATATTCCATTAAATTTCAAGATTTACGATATGAAGAAAAAGAACAGAAGACAAGATACTTGTCCGTTCCCTCAAGCTGGTCGTTGACTGGACTTATAATAATTCCCTAATACCTTTGCTACAACGATAGGGGACCATAAAAGGAGTGGGAGCTACCGAAAAGGAGCTAGCAGCCGCCAGAGGGATTTTGACGTTGAATAATATTATAATAGAAATTTTATAATCCGGAGAGGAAAGCATGCGTTGCACTATGCGATTAAATGTGCAACACTATTCGTAATTTTATTTATACCCTTTCTGATACAAAGGTTAAAATCTCCAACACTGAAAGAAGGGAGGTTTAAAGTCAAGTTATTCATTTAATAAACATACAGGTGTAAGCATACTGTTACCAAATTACTATTTATGGTATCTAATTAGTAAAAATGTCATTTGGGCATCAGTGTACATTTAATGCACACATGGCATCAAAATAATCAGCATAGTTAAAGAGGGAACTGGTTGGTAGCGTATACACTAGCAATCATATGCATTGACGTCGATATATTCCGTATATGTAGAAGTTCCATTTACAATTTGACAAGCTATAATCTGACCGATGTAATTTCAAATACATACTCTGTGTCCATCGATCATTAGTGCGATCGTAACCACTGGCCGTGTAAACAATCAAGATCAAATAATATCATGCCATGTACTAACAACTGTTGTCGCATGTATGTATATGTCGTTATGACAAGAACGAATACGCGGCAGCAGGGCCGTTAACGATATCAAGTATTATGAATTGAACGGTCCTCGAACGCTTCATTGCTTTTGTTCCTATTATTTATTTTTCCATAAAGCATTAACAATTACTCAAACAATCCTTCTGGAGTATAATTCCAATGCGACAAATCAATCTCCTATCTGACTATTGGTTAATTATTCTTCGTTAATTATTCCTCGTTATATTTATGTAAAACTTAATGTTACAGACAATATAATACATATAAAGAATAGTCAATGCGGAAATTATGGGACATAAAAGAGAACCATATTCGGACTGACGCTAATAATGTCAAATATAATTACGTTTCTGTCTTGACATTGACTTCTTATTGCAATACAATGCTGACTGCATCCACAGCTGCATTAATACGCAACTCCATATATGATATGTACAAGAACAATAAGTGTTAGTTGTTGTATTCGGAGGAAATTATTTAGTTTTGGTATTTTTAGGGCAACATGTCACAAGGGCATCTCTCTTACAAGCAAACTGACAAAACTGTGATTCTCCGATTTCGATGAAACTTGGTATATTGCTAGGACATCAAAAAGTAAAGGACACGTATTTTTTTAGCGGCCCATATTCACCTTAAGGGGGTGTAGGGTGCGTCTGAAATTACTCCCAAAACCGCATTTTTCATCATAACTTCGGAGCCGCGCAAGCTATCGGGATGAATTAAAAACCAAAATGTTTTATTTCAAAGGGGCTTTCAAACAGATCATATGCTCTCCCTCCCTTGGTGGGGTAGGGGAAGAAAAATTTCACCTCTTTTTCACCACCCTGGCTACAATTTTCGCCCTAAACAGGTCATAATTGTTTTCCACAAACAACATTTAAAAATAAAAGTTACTTTTTTTTGCATTTTTTTCCTCGGTTACATATAATAGAGGAAATATTTTTTATAAAGCGCGACCGCGCGCATACATATATTCCGTTTATTATTTATGTGCATTTGGCATTTATCATGAACGATCTATTAGATAGTGAAAAATCCTGCACTTCCATTTATTTCTAGTGACTATAAATCGCCAAAATGAATAGACAACTTGGGATTATATAATAGAGTACGAAAATATATTAAAGTGCGTCATAATGTCAGTAAGCTGCATATAGTTTGGCTTCTTTTTCAGAATATTTTCAGATACACGTATGCATATCCCTAAAATACCTTTGAGGTTGTTCTAGGAGAAGTTGATATTAGTGCCAAAAAATATTACGTGTACGTATGTATATAAACGGGAAATGGTCGAAAAAGAAACACTTTCCGGATACATCCATACTTGAGCTCAATAACTGTCCGAGCAGCTTGCGTCTATATTTTGGTACTACTCGTGTAAATTATCAAAATGAGGAGGTACGTTGATTGTAAGAATAAACGTAAAATGGGAAAAGATGTATTGTTGCGCATCATATAATATGGATACTAATAAATAAATATGCGAATGTGCAATGGAAAGATTACTGCTACCACATTCAAAAGATATTCCAACTTTGTTACAAATGACATCGACAATCAGTTAAATAAAATCACACATTGTATTGGTTCAAATATGACTCTTGTGGCATTTTCTTGCTGTTTCTTTTTTAATCTTAGTTAAATGAATAAATGATTTTTAAACGATAAAAGCATTAAGCAATATTCTTGCATAGTAGTCTTTTATATTTCACAAACGTGCACTACCTTCATGGCAATAAAGTATCACTTAAAAAATTTGTGTCATAATCTACTAAAAAAAAACCTTAAATTTTTGCTTTGTGCGATATTCCCGTTTACCCCCATCCCAATACACATAAATTACAGGATTTCAGATATTGGGAGGCTTTCGCTCATACGAGCAGCATTTTAAAAGGTTGAGATTGGTTAGAACCCAATTGTGATGGAATTTCGGAGGGAGGGGTTGTCATATTTAATCAAATAAATGTACGGGTTAACAGATTGATTTATGAGTTTGAGTTTTTGTTGTTTGCCTGAACTTTCATTACTCCGACTCATCTGCATGCATCAACTGTTATTTTACAACAAAAACTGTAGTAAAAATTATCTAGTGTGGAGTAAGCTTAAATTAGGCTTCTTGTAATTATTAAAATACAAGATTGAGTTTATGTGTATAAGTCTTTCAAGAAAATTGCTTCAAATATAGAAAACAATGAAACCAAATGTATTGGAGAAATTTATTCACAAGTCCATTTTATTGTGGCTGTTTAGAGTAAATGTTTGGATTCGAAGAAATCTTTATGTAAATTCGTATAGAAAGTATTTCTTTTGATACATTATTCATGCAATTTGTTCAAGTTTTTTCCATTTTGTCAACTTTGTTATATTTGCCCACGAAGTTGTTAAAAACGTAAAAAATGTAGTGATTTGTTGTGATATGGTCATTAAAAAACAAATCTGATAATCTTGTGATTCAAGTCCTGATATTGTACATGATGAAAGGGGAATAACTACAGAAGGTTAAACGTTTTACCTAAAAGCAAATCATGCTAAAATACGATCATCGTTATAAACTGATGTAAGCCTCCTTCAATTTAAAATATGAAAATTGGTTTTGTATATTTCATAATGAACTTTTGTATATTGACAACATATTCAAAATCATAAGGACCTACGAATAGTGCGAGTTAAACATTTATCTAAAAATTTTAATATATGGAAAAATTAGTTTCGTAGGGACACATTGAAATGACGATGACTCCAAAAACACGTAACTTTTATTTTTTGTATAGTTTGGATATTAAGAGAAAAAATAAATTGACAATATTTGTGGGCGGAGGCGGAAAATATATTTCTTTTAATTCCCTAACAAACCCATAGGTGCTCCACTGATTCTTTCTCATTCGAAATGTAGTGCCAGTAACAGAGAACAATTTCTTTTTTTTTATGTGAATTCAATATCTCGTCTTGTTACTGAGGTATAGTAAATAATGTGTTTTCGGGGGATAACTTTGAGCGTCAATTACACCCCTTTAAACCGAAAAAAAGCAGCTAAAAAATACGCGTCTAATATTTTTCGGTGTACTACCTCCGTGTAAAATTTTATCAAAATTGGAGGGGGCAGTTGCCTACGTTTGCTTGTAAGGTATATAAAAAGCTAATAATTTGCGGTATAAAATGTTTATTCGATTTAGTGCAATAAATATAATATGGATACTAATAAATAAATATGCGAAATGTGCCAAATTTGCGAAATGCTTATTTTATGCAAATACGCACAAATATTCAAAATGCATATATTCCAACCTTTAGTTATTACTAATTTTATAAAAGATTATCGGAGTCTGAGCAAGGTCAGTATAAATGCATGAGAGAAAAATCACAAGCAGTTGCTACAGTTGGTTCAATGCGCATGTTATGGAAACAATTGTGCCGCGATATTCATTTGCTGTTTTTTTACTTCTCTGTAGGTTGAAAATTGAATATACATGTATTTTTAAAGCGAGGGTAATAAATAATGTTCAATATTTATGCCATAGTGAAGTGCTTTAACAAATACGTTCGCCTACGTCCATGAACCGACAATAATAGGGTGAAACTTTTATAAAATTTGCAATAATACCAAAAATACCTTGATATATTTGGCGTATCATAGACTGCGGAATATATTCCCGTAAACAAATAACGAAACCATTCAAACACATAAATTTAAACAAGAGGATACCATTGACGTATTGTGGACGTTTTTCGCAATTCATAGGCAAATGCATTTTAATATACAGATTGAGAGTTGGTCCTATGGTCGCACCTATTTTGATCGGATAAATTCGGAGCGGGAGAGGGGATATTCATTCATTGTATTACTCAAATATGTATTATGTCACGGTTGTTAATTGTCAGTTATTTACGGTTGACGTTTGAGTTTTGATGTACGTATTGACGTACAACCTTTTTTCTATTATACTGATTCTGCGTGTATTACACAATGGATATATTTTTCTTACAACAAAAGAAACTTGTATAAAATCATTTCATCTGTGTTGTGTACAGTGGCAAATTTTAAATTTGGCGGTCTCTGTAATAATAATAAAAGACAAGAAGTAACGAACATGTAATGAATGTAATAAAGTCTTTTTCAAGTTATAAAGTAAAAGAAAATCAAGTGAAACATCGTATTTTGTAATTTTCACTAACCATTATAAACTGAGCACTGTTTAAACGGTGCACTGCTCCGGATCTGCCGAGCTAAATACTTATGTAACTGTAGTACGAATAGCTATTTGCCTTTATTTATAGAACTTACATTACATCATATATTACGTTTTTTTCCATCCGCTTTTCCAACAATTTGCCAACGGCAAGCGTGTGTTTAAAAACGGTTAAGAAACATGACAGTAAAGTATAATAGTGTGGTTTTTCATAAAAATAAGAATCTCGAATGAAATCTTTGTGTGGTTTAATTGAAAAATTATGTGTACAAAATAAAGGAAAGGAATCTAACAAGAATGGTTCTAAAACTGGTTTGTTCGTAAATACAATATGTAAAATACGACAATCTTAATAAATTTTCGAAGCGACCTCCAAATTCCAATGAACAAAATCCCAATCGATCATAAAAGTCTCTTCTTACGTTTAACAACATTTTAAGTGGAATGTTTGTTATGCAGTTGACAATCTTATAGCTTGGGAGCGTTGGGAGATAAGTCAGGGGATCGTGGGGGCCAGCGAATAGTGCTCCATGTAGTTAACAGTCATTAATTGAAAATATTTCCTCAATTATTGTCGCACAATTGCAGAATTATGAGCAGGACATCCATCATGTTGAAATCATATTTTTTCTAACGTAATATCTTCTAGATTTTCTACGTAAGGTATTGTGATATTCTGTAAAAGTTGCAAATATTTATTTGCAGTTAATGTTCCTTCTATAAAAAAGGATCTAATTATATGATTACCTAGGATGCCTGCCCAAACATTTACTTTTTTGGGATATTGCGTTTATGCATCATAAGTAAGATGTTTATTATTTCTAGACCAATATCGTGATACGGATGGATTATGGCGTCCACGTATGGCAAATCAGGTTTCATCAGAAAATAATACATTTTCAATAAAATTTTCATTATTACACCGGTCCATAACTTTTTCACAAAATTCCATCCTACGATATTTGTCATCGGGAAAGATTTCATTGGCCTTATTTAATTTGAATGAACGGTACTTTTTTTTAATATTTTACGAACAGTGAAATCCGAAATGTTTAACTGCTCCGCTATTTTGCGAGAAGATAATTGTGGTTGTCGTTCTACTGCAGCACAAACTAAAAGATCCCGTTCTTCATTTTGTAATTCTGTACCTCTTTTGTGTTTGCACGGATATAAACAACCATAATTTTCAAAATTTCTAATTATATGGCGTGCTGTTTCAAAACCAATAGCTTTTTCAAATTTAATTCCAAATGAACGGGTAATTTCTCTAATGGAATGACCTAGGTGATAAGATTTTGTCACAAATTTCTTGTATTGCAACGAAAAGCTGTCCATTATGTAACGTAAAATCGGTATAATATAAAAAAAGGTAATACATCAATACTGACAGTTAAGAGCCGTGACATAATACATATTTCAGTAATGAACGAATATCCTCTCTCCCGCTCCGAATGTATCCGATCAAGGCATGTGCGACCATAGGACCAACTCTTAATCTGTATACCATCGGCGGAATGTGTTACTTTCCGGTTTAGGTAGCAGTAGCAATTTTGTTGGTGATCTTTGTTCGCGTAGTTTACATCAGAATATGCACATGTACACTATCGTTCATGGAAGTTCGGGCAAGCAAAAAAATGTACGGAAATCAAAGAAAATAAGAGAAATATTAAATGGCCATGTATTTAATACTTACTTACATGATTTTACATATTTTCAAACACAAATTTATTAAAAAGAAAAAGTTAATGTAATACAAATAATTTAAATCCGATTTTCATCGAAAAATCCACCTTTTGCCTTTAGGACTGCTGAGAGTATTCTCGGCATCCGATTCACTAATTTTGCTAATGTTTCATTGGGCAAGCTTGTCCATACCTCCTGGAGAATGGCCCACAAATGTTCCTTCGATTTTGGACACTTTTTCCTAACACATCGGTCTAATTCTTCCCATAACAACTCTATCGGGTTCAGATCGGGGGACTGTGGCGACCATTCCATAATTTTTAGGGTTCTTTCATTTTCTTCTTGCTGCAGGTAATCTGTGCACAATTTAGATTTATGTTTGAGGTCATTGTCCTGCATAAATTCAAATCCACGACCAATTAATCGGACTCCTGACATTTTTCTCCAGGATTTTCCGATATTCTTCTTTTTTCATTATGCCCTCAATTTTGAGCAAGTCCCCTGTTCCGATTAAGGAAAAACAACCTCAAACCATTACAGATCTGCCTCCATGCTTCACCGTAGGAACTATACACTTCCGTAACATTCTTTCCCCTCTTGATCTGCGTACGAAAACTCTCCGTCTATTTCCAAAAACCTCAAAACTTGGATTTGTCAGTCCACAAAACGTTTTTAAAATCATCCACTGTCCAATCTTTATGAGCTTGTGCCCATTTCAGTCGTTTCAGCTTATTTCCTCTTCCGAGTAACGGTTTTCGACAAGCCATTCGCCCATGCAATCCAGCCTCTTTCAGCCGACGTTTCACAGTACTCACAGAAACTTTGGAATCTCGCCCATTATTGAATTCTGCAGCAATTTCTGATGCTGTTAGTCTTCTATTGCGCTTACTAATTATTTTTATTCGTAGATCTTCCGCAGGAGTCGTTTTTCTTGACGGTCCTGGCCGATTACGATCTTGCAGGTCACCGGTTGTCTTAAATGGAACTATAGTATCATGTACTGTAGATTTTTTTATTTTTAATTTATCCGCAATCCGTCTTTCTGCGTACTCTTCCTGATGCGAAGTAATAATAGCAGATCGTTTTGAAACAGCTAGAGGCTTTCAAAAATTATTTTATTTTTCACTTGCACAACCACAGATACTTTCATAATAACAATCTCTTCAGAACTACTGCGTTTACAAATGTTATAATACTTTATAAAGGGTATACGAATATTTCCAGGTAACACGAGTGAATCAGCTAACCATCATAGGGATTATTGTAAAGCTTTATTGTCACTATAATTATTGGAGATTTCCAACATAATTATATATTTTATGATAACGGTCTTATAATAGACAAATACTATCTGGAAATTGGTAAAAGGCCTCCAGAAAAGGTTAGTTTTAATAATTCCTCACAGAAATGTATATTATATAATTTTAAAATTTTTTCCTAAACAGTTAATATAATTTGTCAGCTTGCCCGAACTTCCATGAACGGTACTGTACATACATGCAGATCTGTGCATAAGCAGAGCATGGAAGGAAGTTACCATATCAATATTGAATTAAAAAAATAGTGGGAAAAATATATTGCGTCATAGAGTTATTTAGTAGGCATGCTTTTTTAATTTATTAATTTACTTCACTGGCGGTATAACAGTATAGTATTCATAAAGAGCTGCATGTCACAGCGTTTTACACAATTAGTAATGTCATTCATGTAAATTATAAAGTTGTGTTAAAACCTTTCAGCTAGCAAAAAGGAATGTGGGCTTTGTTTCAACGACAAGGGCGATGTAAAATGACAGATGTTACTTCTGCGAGCTACTCGATTTAAAATATGCAAAATATTTCAAATTTCGTTGGTAAAAAAGAAAGAACCCTCGCAAAAAATGATCGCGCATGAAATGAAAAATAAATACGATTTTAGCTTTTATTGTTTCAGTCTGTTTTTGTACACAGCGGAGCCTGAATGTTGCCGTATACGTATATTAGCCGTACAAGCCGGAGAAAGAGGTATAAAACAATTTTGAAGTTGCTATTTTTCAGGTCGGGCGCGAATGTCGGCTGACTTTTCTACACTTCTGTAACTAATGTCAGTCATTTATGCTAATGCGGTGATATTTTCTCCTTCTTTGTGCTCATGTAAAGAGGTATTTTTCCTAGTTAGTTGAGAACAAAGAAGGTCACCGTGGGAGAAGCGCAGCTCAAATTCTCTAGCGAAATCTGTGTTCGCTTTTCGTTGTTATTTTAAATGATAGACTTTTAAAACGTTTACTCTTCAGTGTGATCTTATTCCATCTGTGATATTTAGCGTATACATTTTTTTGTCTCTTTGTAGTATTATAGCGCTTCAAACAATTGTACGAGAGCCAAACAAGTTAAATGAATTATATTATCTTTAACGTGGTTCTGCTTTACAATTTATAAAAATATGTGAAATAGTAAGAAAAAACCCGGGAATAGAATTATGTCATTGTATAATACGATCGCATATTGGGCAAATCATTATTTCTAGAACTTAGGGCGTTTATAGTATTATATCACATCTTAAAATAAATAACAGAAAATGAGCGAGTTTGGAAGTAAATCATCATTTATCTGTACAGAGGATTTCATTATCGAAGTTTACCTAAATGCTTGAACTAAATGTTTCTTGCCTTAGGAATAGATGGTATTGGTTAGTTTCCAACAGATGTCGCAAACAAAATGTTCACTCTTTTCTAAAAAAAAATCTGCTTATATACTCAAAGCACTTTCATCAATAGTGACACAGATAGCGAAATGTCTAGTTCGCTAAGCAATCGGTCTCAGATCGAACCTCAAGATCGCAAGTCTCTCAGAGTAATATCTTCCGTAGTTTACCTTGTTCCTCCAATTTTTACGAAAGCTTGGATTTGTGAACACACACGTAGGAGCGCAGGTTTTTGATATTTCTGTGGTCGGTCAATGCTTTCCCGCATGTAAATGATAAAAACTGTTGGTGATGCGAAAACATGGACTAGTTATTGCTATGTCGTTCACTTTAACCATTATAATGATAAGAACACTGCACAATTTGCGGTAGTTTAATATAGAATGTTTTAATTAATCAAATAATTGTTGCAATTTGTGTAATCTAATGAAGTAACTACTAAAATTCATTATATTAGCATGTCAATAAGTACGATACACACATTTGCACAATTAAAAAATATGGCAGTATGCAAGTGTAGTAAACGTTGCAAGTTTTGCGCCGTTTTTGTTTCCTATAGTGTTCCACTAATTGCTACAAATTGCCCACGTCATGGATCCTATCCTCTCCCATTTGTTGTGGCATTTGCTGCAATTGTAGAAGTTATTCTAACATTTTCTTCTGTGTTGGTATAAGCAAATAAAAATCAGATAGCGATCAGCTTCGCTTCTCTTCAATAGTCCGCAAAGCTTGTAGCGCAAGAAAAATAGAATAGAATGGAGGGAAAAAAACAACTGCAATAAAAGAAATTGCAGACCTACCTGAACGTAGTTCTCCAGCTGTGCCCGCTAACATGAATAGGGGTGAGTTCACAACTAACTAAAAAATATGCGCCACCCGTTTGAAATTAGGGAGAACTACCCGCGGAGAACAGGAACGCGAGGTGGAGAAGGGGTAGAAAAAGAATAGTTATCACTACAACTTCTTTAATGTAAATAAAAGAGAATGGTACTCAATAAAACGAAATATTTGCACGAAACTGTTAGTTAACCGAATTGAAATAAGGAATCGACGTTGTTGGCCACTACGTTCGATTTAACATTGATCATCATAGGCAGAAGCGTAATTCGTTAAAATTATTCTTATCAGGGCGGTGTCGTGGTCGAATGGTAGTAATTGACGCTAGTCTTGTCTGCGGGTCGTATAGGACATGTGGACACACTCACCCAGCAAGAGCTCTACCCTTCAGTGGATTTCGGCTTAACGATAAATCAACAAAAAGACCCTAAATGTGGAAAATAACGATCTATAGGCACAAACCTAATGAAATATGATTAATATATATTTGGCTTCCGTCGGCAAATTATAGATTTTCTAATGAAATATGATTAAAATAATTAATTACCTCGGTTGGATGGAGGGTTTGCTAGCCGATGATCGAAGATTACTACTGGCGTGTCGTCATAAAAAAATAATTAAATATATCCCACAATGTCGGGAATGGTTATTAAAACAAACGAATTAGAACTACTCACGGTACTAAATTATGGTAACTGTGACAATCTTACTTTGCGTAGAGGCTAATCGCTACAGCAGATTTTCGCAAACTTGCCTTCTTAGTTCACGGTCGACAACAGAAAGAGAGCGGTGTTAATTACTAATCTACGAACATCGTGCATTCTATTGCAATGAAGTTAGGTAAATTTAGTTACAAGAAAAGTAACCAAAACAAAAAAAAATAAAGGGGAGGAAAGACGTGATGAAAACTGTTTAATAACCAACCTTTTTAATTGAAATTACCAAAAATAAATAAACCAAACATTAAATATGTATGTCAATAATAAAAATTATAAATTCCATGTATACTAGAAAAAAATAACGCAGAGACAACTATTGCAAACATAAAACAACCCTTGACAATATGAAAAACAATTATGTTAGTAAAATAGAATTTGACACGTTACAATATGCCATTAATAGTAATTATAAATGTTGAAGCATATTAGAAAGATAAGGTGGCGATATCTATTGTAAACACAAAGCAACCCTTGACAGTGAGAAATTCAATTATGTTTACAAAGTAGAATTTGACACAAGTTACAAGCTCTTTGCCAATTTCTTACAACTGCTCTTCTCGAAGCAGGCCACATCCTATATCAGTCCTTTGTTTAGGACTATTGAGTGCTCATTAGTTAATACTTTTGATATCTTATTACATATTCCTCTATACGTCACACCTTGTTTTATTACTAAAACAACAGAAGGTTTATTGTTAATTAAACCAAAATTTTTTTCTTAACAGGCTTGGTATAGGTAGTACTCAATCAGAACACATTGGTTGTAGTTGAATAAACGTTATTCTTGCAAGTAGAAATTAATTTTATAACTATATTTCCACAAGGCGTTTGGAAAATGTTGAACAAACCTATAATCGTAACCAATGGACACTATCGTTATATTAAGATCACTAGAGAACGTTTTAGTAATGCTAAATTATGTAGCGTTTCTAACTAGTTGCTGAAATCGTGCCAAATAGCAACGGTGTATCATACATTTACATCAACGTAATATAAAAGTTACAAGCTAACGTTTAATTTAATGGTATTTCTATCTATTGAAGAATTGTTACATATTTTCAATTACGCGCCATTTGCGCAGATGTTTCTTCCCATAATGCCAAGCATAGAGAGTAGCAGTAGCCTGGTAGTAGCAATAGCATAACGAATACATCGTTATAATAATCGTTAGAATAATAGCTATAATCAAAGTTCTATTACAAGTTATACATTTACGCTTCGTGACTTTCTTATTATTATACAAGAACCTAACAATAACATACTATAATTTGTACGCAAGAAATTCAGTATTTATTATCTAAGTAGTGCTAACTACCTATGCTTTAATGTAGCGATGTAGATATAATTTTCTATAATGTTGCTGTTACAGGAGTTGTTCATGGAATCTATGGACAGGAACCAAGCATTTTAAAGACAAACAAGCCTTTTAAGGATTAGCTAAAGTATGCCAAGGTTCTCATGAACCGCTCTAAAATTGAGTAGGAAAATATCTCATCCTTATCTGTTATTAGGTGTATTGCAATAAAAAGGTGTGCCTGCAATTCTATGACTATCTATTATTGCAAATTTATTCCTTATCTCTTTGTAGTAGCCATATGTTTATTTAAAAAAATTGCATTTAAGGTTAATAACCGCATTCAAGTAGGTTCTGAGCAATTTTACAACGTTGCATGAGCCGTTGCTTTTCACGTTGCTTTTGCGAGTCATTTGTGTGTTTATGTAACGTTTACAAACAACGTAAAAGTTATGTTTATAGGGAACGTTGCTTTTACGTTGATTGTAAATGATTTTACAACGTTGACAAAGACGTTGCTTCCGACGTTCTTTTGCGGTACATTAATACGTTTATTCAACGTTGCTTATAAACGTTGCCTAACGCTTGGTTATCGCAGCGAAAAAACGCTTTTTCGACATTTTGGCTTCTGTAGGGCAGGAATTTGTAAAATATTGCACACTTATATATTGTAATTGCAAATGTTGCATCGGCAAAGCACCGCAGTGCCAATGACAGGTTTGTTCAAAGGGGGCGTTTGTATGTAAAATATGTTAGGGATGTGTGCTAAGTATACAGAGCTTCCCAACCTTCTGAAATTGTAAAATTGCGCCTATTCTGTAACTACTACAAACCTAAATCTCTCTAATAAAGTAATAGACATCATACAGTATCTTTCAAAAATATTTTTGCATATTCAGGGTGATTGATAAATATTGGATCAGGCACTTATTTAAAATGGCACACCCTGTATATTATTACGTTTCCAGTTTACCCCTACAAATAAACCAACATTATATGCATTTCATATGTCTGTTTCTAATAGATTTCGAGATATTTATAATTCTGTTCTCAATCGCCCAAATGTAAATATATTTGTTTTTATTAACTTCAAGAAATCCGAAATACATTCTGGCGTAAATTTTTATGAGATGAAATTGCATGCTTGCCTCTATTTCAACATGGTATTAGGACGCCTTCGAAATATCTACGGTTCAATACTGAACATTGAGCACCAAACTTTACCAAATACAAACATCAGAAATGTAATTTTTTTAAATAGCACCATATACTATATTCTCTCTGTATCCACTGTATAGGAAATTTATATCTCTAACATTTTTATACAATGATGTATAGATCTAACATTGAAAGTAAAAGAGACGTTTACAACCACGCGTGAGTCCTGCATTTGAGTATTGCATCCGAGCGGTTTCTGATGTTATTGTTGTTACTAGGATCATAACACAACACCAATTAAATGGTGGGCGATGGGAAGACCGTCGCAACGTGACTGCTGACTTGCTTGAATTAAGCAAGATACAGCTTAGGGCAGCAACATGTCTATTAACAGGACATGGCTGTTTGAGAGGCCACTTGCATAAGATGGGGATCTACAAAGATGAACCCTTATGTAGACTTTTCAATGAGAAGGAGGAAACAGCCCCTCATATTATTTTCGAATGTGCAGCGCTAGCTCAACGCAGATTCGCTATGCGAAGCATAATTGAACTACCAATGGAGAAAGATTTACTACATAGGCTCTTAAACCTGATTGCGGGAACTAACCTGTTCAAGTAAAACAAAACCGAAGCAGGAATAATACAATAGGCTATTAAGCTTCAGTGTTCGGGATGTAAAGACCAGCCCTGCTTTGGTAGGAAAATCAATCAATCAATGCTGAGAGTTGGTAGGATGTTGAAAATATGCTTTCCGACTCTTCTTCATATAACCTGCCTCATACACGTCACCTCGTAGCAGAAACCATTCGAAAGACGTATCCGATGGTGGATAAGTTAATAGCATCTACCAAAAAAGTATTCATCAAATCTCCTAAACACATCCGTGTATTCAAACAATTGTGTTCGAAATTACCACCACCATCTCAGCCTGTAATAACGCGATGGGGAACATAGCTCCAGGCAGTATCTTACTATCAGAAATATTTTTCACAAATAACGAAACAAACAACAACCAATAGATGAAATTTCCATGAACTATTCTGTAGTTGCACAAGCTATTCAGCAATTGGAAAACAGTCACTTATCCGCACGAGACGCATTAAATTGCATAAACAATTTACATGCCGCTCTAGAAAACTTAACGAACACTATAGGAGTCGATGTTGCTCAAAAATTTGGTGCAATTTTAACGAAAAATCCCGATTTACAAAAGGTTCGGTCTATAACTGAAAATCAAGAGTGCCCAGATGAGAAAAAGGAATATCTGACATTTGCAAATCTTACTTCACTGGATGTCGAACGATCATTTTCAAAGTATACGACAACGTATTCACAACACCGTCGACGGCTGAATGAATCGACAATGGAAGCGTTGCTGATGATGCAATTCTAGGCAGCTTACCAGGGCGGTTGCCAATTGCCACAGTGGACATCAAGACGACAGGAGAAGGTAACAATATTATTTTTCACTAATATTGTATATTACGTACCTACTTTTATGCGGTGCGCCACTGCCGATACCACCTTTTTAACAAACTCTACTAATTAGGTAGGGCCAGCACTAAACATACTCTAGTGTTCTAGAATCAGTAATAAGGTTATTTTTGTATGTACAAAGTGTATAATAACTCCACCTTTCAAAAAGCAATACTTTTTTGTATAACTATGAGCTATATTTTGACAACAAATCCAAGTACCTTATTAATTGCCATTGCTTGTATTTCGAAAGAGTTCTAAAAATAAACAGCCGCTTTTAATAGTAGGGGAGAAAGAATTTAGGATACGTTAAAAAAAGGCATCTGCTGGAGAGTCCTGGCCTAATTTTTGATTCCTCTATTTTATCATTACCACACTTCCGCGTATTCATATGAAGTAATTCTGTTAGATATTCGCGAACGTTCCTGCTTCCTTTCTTGCAATGTTTTTTAATTTCTTCCGCACTGCACTTATTGTGCAAAAGTTCTTTTATGTGTGTAAGTATTCAAAAAATACTGTTTACAGTATTTAGATTCAAACTTATATACCTAATATACCAACAGCATAAACAAACCGCAAAAAGCTAATTAAATATTGTCCAAAAGCCTACCAATAACATTCTACCAAATAATATAACCATAGCGCTGTGTTAATTTTGAATACTGCTGCTATATAATGTAAAATTACTGAAGCATACACATATATAAAATTTTGATTGGTCTAACAATGTATATGAATATTTATTGCTGTTATTTATGAAGTGAGCTTCGACAAACTAATTAATGTTTTTAAAGGCCCATTAATGCTGTAGCTTTATTCACACATTTAGCCCTCGAAATATACATGCCTATATACAAATATATATATATATATATGTACATATATGCAATAAAACGCAAAAGTAGCACTGTTTAGACCTAATAAATCCGATGTTGGTAGTAAATCGAGATCGTTAATGAACTGTTAACACTACTTGTACGTGATCTGCTATCAAAACGTGCACGCAGTTGGTAAAACTGGACCGCATGCGTTTTGGAGAATGGTATTTACTATCTAAACATGTAAAAATAGCTAAGATTCGTGAGTATGTTTAATGTTTTTAATTTTAATGATGGTGATTTCTGTACAACTAGTACTAATATAAACGATTTGGTGTCCCTAAGATTTTGGAAAAAAATTGCACAACGAGCAATTGGGATTTTGGTGGATATGTATATAGCTAATATTGAGTAATAGTCAAACTGTTGCAAGGTTTTATCTGTTGACAGGAACTTTAAGGAATAAACCTGGAACTTCAAAAATGGTAACAATTCCCTCCAGAAATAGTAATTATTAGCGTACGTGGTACATTGTGCGAAATTTGATTGCAAAACTACATTAATAATAAAAATATATTTGTATTAGTAATAAAACCATTACAGAAACTGTTACAAAAATTGTTGATGTGCAGTACATACATTAGTCAAATTATAAGTAATTAAAGTATATAACTAAAAATATATAGTCCCTGAGGACCATTTAAAAATATTATGATTTTGGGGTACAATTTTAAAAAACAGTTGGCAATGTTGGCAATATTATTATTTAATTATGTATAACATGGAAGTAAATATAATTTTAACATATATTTACTAATATTTGCTTGTTTCTCCTCTGTGTTTTATTATTTTCTCAATGCTTTTTGGCATACTGCCAATGTGGCTTTTTATTGTTTTTTTAATTTCGTCGCTATTATGCCATACATCTTCAATATGTTGTTGTAATTCTTCCTTTGTGGTTGAGTTTCGTCTACTTATGATGTTTCTCAAGACATCCCACACATTTTCACTTACATTTCAAAGAATTTTAATTTTATTTGCGTGTGTCTATTTTCGCGGTCAATTATTATCATAATGGGAAAGAAGAAGGGTATAACCACAGAGAAAAAAGGTCGAATTTCTGCTCTTCTTGGGACAGAGAGTTCTCTCAAAGTGAAGTTGCACAAAAAGAGAGCGTATCACATCAAACTGTTCTGAGAATCGCGAAATTAATTAAGGAGAATACCTTTAGTACAAGTAGTGGCAGAATATACTGTGCCGGTAAACGCAAAGCAACTGTAAGAGATGATCGTCCTATAGTAAAAGTAAATCATCGTTTTTTATCCACTAAAGGTGTTCATAAAATTCATAATGGAGCAGGTATACAAATATCAGCCCGAATAGTCTGTAGACGTCTTCATGAAGCAGGCTTAAAATGCAAACGTTCGGAAAAGAAGCCAAGACTAACATCTAAAATGAAAATGATTCAATGGGGTAAAGAATACAAAGAATATACAGTTGGAGATTGGGGAAGGTAAGTTTCATTTATCATCTGTATTTTTAGTCAAATTCATCCTCATAGGTCGCTTAATGGTTCTCTACATTCTTTACACTTTCCTAGATTATTTATAGCGACGAATCACGGCTAGAAGTCCTAACGGAGGGAAGGCAATTTGTTCGTCGACGTCGATCAAATCTATCAAAAGCCCCCCGTCTCTAACGGTTTAGTCGTGTATTACGACAGAAGGACCGGGACCACTATATTTCGTTAACAGAACAATGGAACAAAAACAATATAGAAAAGTTTTACAAAACCATTTAGTAACTTATATTGGTTCATTAGATCCGACTCAAGGACCATATACATTCATGCAAGACAATGCACCGTATCATAAGGCAAAAAGTGTAATGCGATACTTTGAATCTAAAAATCTGCGTGTACTACCTTGGCCAGGCAATTCACCAAACGTAAACCCAATTGAAAATGTGTGGAATGTCTTGAAAGACATCGTAAGTACATGAAACAAGGGAAGAATTACAACAACATATTTATGAAAAAAAGACAATAAAAAGCTGCATTGGCAGTATGCCAAAAAGGATTGAGGAAGTAATAAAATACAGACGAGGAACAAGCAAAAGAAACACAGAGGAGGAACAGGCAAATATTAGTAAATATATGTTCAAATTACTTACCTGTTATATGTAATTAAATAATAATATTGCCAAGATTACCAACTGTTTTTTTTTTTAATTTTACCCCAAAATCATAATATTAAGTGGTCCTAATTCGATGACCAGGGACAGTATATGTAAAAAGATGCATAAATATAATGAATAAACGGGGTGTATAGATAAAATATAAGACAAACATGATAAATAGACCGCAAACAAACAAAAATATTAGCTACCACCTTCCACACGGTGCACTGATGAACCGTACACGGCAAAACGTGCGTCTGTACGTAGTGGATAGGTGCTAGTTTATATCATCAAAAACATGAAATCACAGATGACTAGCTGACTGTAAATTCCTCGATGCTGTAGCACTCTATCTTAATAAGCATCTCCTCCATAGTTTTCTTGTACTTCTCATACGGTAGACTTTTAACCACTCGTGACAATTTGTTGTATAATTTACACGCCCAATAGTCTATGGATCTTGGAGTGGTTTTTAATTTATGATCCGGCATTCTCACCTCGTGTGGAATACTCGGGATGCGTTCCATTTAAGAGAAATGTATTTTTGTTTTGATGCACATGTGTGATAGGATGAATATCGACGGCAACATAAGTATTCTTTTTCATCTGAAATATGATCTGCAGCTATTTTTTGTAGCGCGAAAATCCGTGCTGGAACAATTTTAAATTTGAGTCCACCATCATGGCCAGGAATTTCACTGCTAGGGGTCCAGCATTTCCGATGGTAAGTAGAAGATGTTGAGTTTTGCTGCTATTTATTAGCAGCAAACCAGTTATTAGTGTCTATTACTGCGTTTCTTGTTTTCTGGTGCAGTTTTCCTACATCTGCGTCCTCAACTAAAAGGGATGTGTCGTCCGCACATAAACATACTTCAGCGCTAATAACGTTAGAGACAAGATCATTTATATGGAGGATGAATAGTAACGGGCCGAGGATAGAGTCCTGTGGTACTCCGTAATTTGCTTGAACTGGGATCGAGTGCCGCTCCATTTAGTTACCTATTTGCGAGGTAAGAATTCTGTAGCTTGAATGGTGTCCCTCTGACACTATAATACTACAATTTATAAATCAGGCTAATTCATTCAAATGCTTTTGTTAGGTCTATCATACTCATTTCGGTGTACATTTTGCCATCAAACGTTTTATAGACACTACTCACCATCTGGAATATGACACTTGTTGTTGAATGTCCTTTTCGATAGTCGCATTGCTTTGAAGTTAAGTAGTTGCTGTTCCAGGTATTTTAGCAGTCTCGATTCAATGGTAAAGTTCAAACATTTTTGATATTGCAGGCAAAATACTAATCGGACGATAGTTTTCACTCTTGTCTCGATCCCCCTTCTTGAAAATTTACACTACTCCTTCTACCTTCAGCAGAGATGGGAAAATGCCTTGTTAAAAATGAATGCTAGCGGTATACGTACTGTTTATTTGTTTTAACAATGCAGTTATGATGCCATAAATATTTTTTGTGTTTGTTTTATTATAGTATTTATCTCCTCTGAAGTAACGGGTGTTTCATTTCTCTATAACTGTCCACATTGATTTCGTTTTATTATTTTCATTTGCTAAGTATACAGGATTGCTTTGCTTTTCTATTTCGGTTATTTTATTCAGATATTCTTTCTTAAGACCGCGGTACTGCAGGTAATGATATGGATGATTTGTTGATCATGCTATAAATGCTCATGCGCCTAACATGCTTTTCAAACTACTCATTTCTTCCACAATTCCACAATTAAAGCAACTTCCGAAATAGAGACAGCAGTTCTCTGCCAGAAAAGTCAAATCATATTTCTCAGCTGACAGAGATGGCAACAGTACTTTAGCATTAATGACGGTATGGAAGATGAAATCAGCAACGGGATATCTCATGGTCTTTTGTTAGTCAAATGAAAACCAGCAAATGGTTAAAAAGGTATGAACATAAACTGAAGGAATGTAATGTTCCATCAACATCTGTCAGGCGTCAAGTCGTTTAAGGTAATTGAATTGATTGCGCGTTGCCATATTGTCCTACAGCTACTATATTTGCTAAACATAGCTTTTCCTCAAAACAGATCGAAAGGGAAAGTTGAAGCTACAACGCTTTTATTGCTGATCATTGTCTTAAATGCACACACATGGCTTGATAAATGTAATCGGTTCGGTCAAGATTTTTTTAATAAAATGATACTGTGTCGTATACTTGTTCCTTCGCTTTCAGTCTTATGATATTTAAACCACAATGTCTACCATAGTGTTATTATAAACTCAACTTTGCTTTTAGCAAATCGAAACACTGTGAACTAATTTAAGTCCGCCTGCCGTTCAAAAGATTTACCGCAGAAATCAACCAGTTTCGAGAAGTCAAATTACCAAATTAGAATCACGTAGGGTATACATTTCGTCTAAATATTTAGTAGTTGATGAAGAAGTATTAAACTGTAGTTTACGTTTATGAGATTAGAAGTTATCACTTGTAATGCACTAAACAGATGCCCGCTATTACCGCCAGACACGTCTTAACAGTTGGCTGACGAAGTTAGTTGTCGAAATTGTCAGAGTTTAGCACAATAAACCTCTGCTGAATCCGCTTTGCAACTCTAGCAAAACTTCGGCGACACGTTCCTTTTACATTTCGCTCGTATTTATATAACTTCCGCTTTTTAAATAGAACGTTTGCTTCGTATTTTAAGTTCACGCCATCTCAGCGCGTGCTCATTTTCTTGCTTTACAGCTTGATTTTTCTAGACATCCAGCTGTGAGATACAAGCTGAAAAGTTTGAAAGAACACCGTATGTTGCCTTCGTAACGTTATTAAATCGCTGACCTTTTTAGAAAGACTATCTTTGAAAAGGTGAATGTGAGATGTAAAATTTCTAATAAGTATAAGCAAAAATGAAAATTATACGTGTTCAAAATTATTTTCTTTCTATTGCCAGTTTTGTTAGTACTATAGCCACATAGCAATTATTAAAAGGAAATGCCATAAATAAATAAAATCTCCAACAGCAGGAGCATACATGAGTATCGCAATAAACTAAAATGTCAAAACCCTAACGAGGGCTGCGAAAAGAGATTAAACCGATACATTTTAAAGGGAAACATAGACAAAAGATTTAACCAATTAAGGTAAGCGAAACTATACAGTGTGACTGAAATTGAAGAGCTTGTCACATAGATTAAGGGAAAAATAGATTGCAAAACTTCCAAAAATAAAACGACAACTTGTACAATCTCAGAAATAAAAGCCCGCACATACTCTGTGCTCCAAGGGAAAATAAAAACGTAACAAGTGATATCACTATGTGTTTGTTTGTAATGTATTCTTCATGGCAACGACAGTGCTCAATTTCTGACTGCAACTATACTTTTTTATGCCAGCCTAAAATTATTGTGTTATTCAATATTACTTTAATAGCTTAAGAGGAACAAAATACTTATTTCTAGTACAAGAGCAAATTGTAATTTAGTGATTAGAAATGAAAATCTCTTAAATGACGATGTTAGTTGGTGAATACAGAATGTACTATATCATCTACGAGGGTAGCCGGAGAAGGTTCAAGCCTTAACATGAAGATGGCACTATTCGTTAAAAACATTCTAGTAACATAACTGTGTATGCGTGGAAAGAAAATATCAGCCATGTTGGATTCTGAGTTGTTGTTTAACAGACTGTTGATGTTAGTGTTTCTGTAAAAAAGGAGACTCTACACCACGGTTGACGAACGTTCGGGATCGACCAAAAACTGCAACCACTACCGACAACAACGGAAAAGTTCACCAAATGGTGTTAGACGGCCATCAAACTAAGATTAAAGGGATAGCAGAAGCTCTGGGCGTCTCGAAGAATGTGTTTGTCATATATTGACTGAAGATTTGGGCAAGAAAAAGCCAAGCGCGCGTTGGGTGCCGCGTTTGCTCACTCCGGACGAAAAGCGCATTCGATTAAACATTTCCAAAGCCCTGATTTAGCAGTTTAAGCGAAATAAATCAGAGCTTTGGAGTCGGTTAGTAATTGTAAATGATGCTTGGATACACCACCACGCTCCTAAACCAAAGGCCCAATAGTGGACCCCGAAGTGTGAATCGGCCCCGAAACGGGCGAAGGATGTTTAATCGGCCGGAAAAGTGATAGCGACTGTTGTGGGAAAAACAATAACGGGGTCATACTACGCATCATTGGTTGGTAAGCTGGAAGCTGAAATTGCAAAAAAACAATTGAAGCAAATTAAAGATTTGTTTCATCAAGAAAGCACTTCTCACACTTCAGAGGCCGTTATAGCAAAAATTCATGCATTAGAGTTAGAGTTTTTAGACCACTCACCCCATTCACCAAATTTGGCCCCCGGAGACTTCTTTCTATTTCCTAGGCTCAACATTTTGCTCGAAGGACAAAGATTTTCATTGAAAGAGAAGGTCGTTCGTAAATGCATATTTTGCAGAACAACTACTATTTGAACGGATTAAAGAAAAGGGAGGATGGCTAGGAAAAGTGCAGAGTCTTACAAGGAGACAATGTTGAGAAATAAAACTGAATTTGAGAAAAAATGCTTGTTGCTGTGTTAAGCTGGAAACTTTTCAGGCTACTCTCGCACATATTTGAAGATAATAGTTAAATGTGCATTATGATTTAATTGTTGTTGAGAATTGATTTTGCTACATCGAGGTAAGGAACTCAACGAATCTCCTCCTTGAGTAAGCAATAACAGGTGAAATAATCTCAGCAGCATATCTTCCCCAATATTTTTAACTTTATTTTGTCAGATCTTTAACGCGATAAGCGTGCTTCAAGATTTACACAGAGTGTCTCAAAACCTGACGTAAATTTTCTAACATTATTCGCTAGATCAAATAGTAATTTCAAAGAAAAAAATAGATAAGTTTCATAGTTGCCGAGAAATTACGTGTACTTATTTTATAAAGAGGTTTGAGGAATAGTGGTGGGCATGGAAGCACACGGAAGTATGAAAAGTCACATAATGTATAAACAACCAAGGAATGGAAATACGCTGTAATACTAATAACACTGTTGTCCGACCTACTAAGTAAACCGATCAAATCATAAAAATAGTAAATCGTAAACAAGCTGCAGCGGTTAACGGCGTGTTTACTTCTAATTCGAATGTATTTGCTACTATCATGAACGCAAATTAAATCTCCAACCAGTTGATTGTCATCAGATACTTAATTACCATCAACTTTGACTGGGTTGCTGAAAAGATAATTAAACATTTGTTAACTGATTATAATCAAGTGGCTATTTGATAGTGCACCAACCGGCAAAGCAGCATAACAGGGTATTTGCGTCACATTTTGAGGTTTTGTTAAATGTTTATTTTGTGATTTGTGGTTCTTTGGTGAGTTGGTTCGTTCTTTGTTGTAGCGTTTTAGGTACTAGAAATTAGTTCAAGATTTTTATTAGCGTTTGAGAGCTCAAGTTCCAAATTGCAGAAGAGGTCCGAAAACTTCACCGGGCATGAAAAAACTCAATTGGTCTAGATAATTTAAAAGTAATTTTTTAGATAGGTATGTTAAAAAAAACTGAAGTTTTTAGTAAAAGTCGTTAACACCGGTTAATTAATGGTAAACGAATTAGATTATTATTAATAAAAGTCTTTGTTTGGAGTTATTTTTATAAATGATTTCAAACAATGAGGTTTCCAGATCCCACTTGTATATACATATATTCCTTTATTAACCCTCCAGTACCCGTTGTCGGTCTCTTAGACCGAAGCAACCATTTTTAATAAATGAGCGAGTCATTTTTTGCACGATTGTTGTGTACCGCCTTGTACGTATCTTCCTAATTTGCCCATTGACAGCTCAGTGCATTAAATCACGTTGAAGGGAACAGTTGTTACTTTTCCAGCTACCATTTCGGTCTCCCAGACCAAAGCGGTTAAGTGTGTTCTCATAAGTCTCAAAAAGTGTTTGTGTGTAAATTTGAGTTTATAAGGTATTTTTGTTTCTTTTTGTGTGTTTTTTTTTGCTACTGTAAGGTATTTGTAGTCATCATGGGTGATTATGAAATAGAGCTTGAAATAGAGATTGACCCGATTGATGGAGGAATGTTTGGCTGAAGACCAACAAGAAACTCTGTTTGATGAAGAAGCTAATGTCAGTTCAGACAGCGATGAAGAAGATATCCTCGAACAATGTAGTCAAGATAGTGAATCTGGGCAAGGAATCTCTGATTCTGAAAACTTGGACGATATTATGTAAACGCAGATGAGCCATATTTTTTAGGTAAAGATAAAATTACCAAATGGCTAAAGCACGTGCCATCTCAGAGAGTCAAAGTCAGACCAGAAAATAAAATTGTGCGTCTTCCAATGTCAAGATTACCGACCAGAAATATGAAAAACCCTCTTGAAATTTGGAACTATTATTTCTCAGACGAATTGCTGAACATTATTGTTGTCAACGCAAACAATTTCATAAATTCTGCAGCAGGAAGGTATTCAAGAAAAAGTGACCTACCGACAAATTAGAAATTCAAGCTTTTTTTGAGACTATTATATTTTGCCGGAGTTCTAAATGCAAACCGTCTAAACACAGCTGATCTATGGAGAACAGATGGCTCAGGAGTAGCAATATTTCATTTAACAGTGTCTCTGAATCGTTTTGGATTTCTACTCTGTTGTATCAGATTTGACAACAAAAATACAAGAGATGAACGGAAAAAGTGGATAAAATTGCACCTATTCGAGACATTGTTAGTATGTTTGTCAGTAAATGAAAATCTGGTTTTGGCTTGTCTGAATATGTAACAATTGACGAGAAACTTGAAGCTTTCCGGGGAAGATGCAGCTTGAAGCAGTACATTCCGTCTAAACCCAACAAGTACGGCATCAAAATTTTTGCATTGTCAGATGCAAAAATGTATTATACAAGTAGCCTGGAAGTGTATGTTGGCCAACAACCAGAAGGCCCTTTCAAAGTAAACAACTCTCCAGATGCCATTGTTGAACGACTTTGTGTACCAATAAATAATTCGGGAAGAATCTTGACGGTAGATAACTGGTTTACAAGTTTTCCTTTAGCTGAAAAATTAACAAAGAAAAAATAACCTTGGTAGGAACAGTTAGGAAAAACAAAAGAGAGCTGCCTTTAGAATTTTCTAATCCTGAAAACTGACCAGTACGTTCCAGCATGTTTGGATTTCAAAAAAATAGCACCTTAGTTTCGTATATTCCAAAAAAGAAAAAGAATGTTTTGCTTGTTTCTGCTATGCATCACGATGATGCTATTGATCCAGAGAGTGGAGAAGGAAATAATCCAGAAATAAGGACTTTGTATAACCATACAGAAGGTGGAACTGATGTCGTAGATAAATTGTGCTCCCGCTACAATTGTGCCAGAAATACTCGCCGGTCACCAATGGTAGTATTTTTTTCACTATTAAATGTTGGGACTATTAATGCTTTTGTCTTATTTTGTGTAAATAATCCCTAAAGTAAAATTGTAGGACGGGGATTTTTGAGAAATGGCAATGATTGATCTAGATTCACGAGGAAGGGCTACACTACAAAATCTGCCATAAGTAACTACGCATACAAGAAATATGCAAAATATAAATTGAAGCAAGTGTCAGCCAGACAACAACAGGCAGATGCTTTTATTGCACAACAAAAGCTAACCGAAAAACGAGATTCAAGTGCAAAAAGTGTGAAAAGTTCATGTGCCCAACGCATATAAGTGTGGTATCTGATGACTGTGTGTTACAAAACTAATTTGATGAAAGTTTTTGAGAATATATGTATTTCTTAATTTTTTTCCTTAATAAATATTTATGTTTTGCATTTTTTTAATAAAAAATATAACCAAAACAGTGAATTTGGCCAAATTAGAGCATTAAGTATGTAAAAAAAAACATTTTTATATGCCGGTCTGTGAGGCCGAAGCGGGTAACGATGTTGCAGAAGTTCTAGCCGGTACTGTAGGGTTAAACCTCTTCCATTTTTATTAATGGTCTCCAATCCCATTCAAAATTTCCATAACACTATTTTTTGAAAATCTGTACCTTTGTTTAAAGTCGATATCGCCGTATCTTTGAAAAGGATCGTTTCTTGGGTTTCGTGGGTCTTCTAGCAGCAGGAACAACATCAGAATCATCGTCAGAGGAGCTGGAGAACGTTAAGGATACGGACATTTTTTAATTATTGTGTTGAATTTAAAATAAAATATAACTAAACACTTTTTTGTGTTTATTCTTCGTTTTTGTGTCTCTTACCTATAATTCTAATACGCAACTGACTGCTGTTAAACCTTAATTACTGCTTTACCGACAATTAACTAATTGTCGATCTAAATGCATTTTTATGGTAACCAAGCCCTTGATTGACGTTTATGCAACGAATGATTGGTAATTTCCGTATTTGATGTCTAGATTTGATTGTCATCAAAAAATTTGATAAACATCAACTGATTGGCGTCTGAGCAACGCATTCTATGACTTGATGATTGTTAACTGAATTTAACCATCATAAATTTTTTTATTGGCGTTTATGCAACCGACCTTTAGTTGCACGTTATTGATTGCGCCTTGCATATAGGTGTCTGCATTAAATAATCCACGGGCGTGTGTAAAGCCCTAAAGATGCTAATGGAGAGCAATATTTTCTTCTTTTTCTGACAACCTGAATTTAGTGCCAGTTTTTTTGAATTCCACATTCACTTTCATTTGTCAACAGTGGATACGTAATAGTAGACTGTAATGTTACTCATGGTGTGAACACCGAATAAAGTAATAATCGTGAAAAATGACTATAATGGAAAATAAAGAACTCCTAAATAAAGAAAATTATCAACGTTTCCGTGTTGCAAAATGAATCGTTATGTTTACGTACATTTTCGAGTCTTTAACTGTAATACCGGACAATTTGGGAAACGATTTTAATATTAAAACTGGCCATAATCTGCACTAATCACGAAGCGCACGTTTAAATTCCATCGCTGACAGCAACGCTAACGTTTTGCGCAAATTCACTTTGTTCCCCGTAAAGACAAACATTTCACCATTTCAACTCGTCGCTAATTATATACACGATTCGAATGCCGTGCAAATCGGTTATAACTGCTTTGTACCTGCGCTACGTTTCGACCCCGTTTTGTACCATCGTTCGGTTGTACACCGACATTAACGTTTTGAGTGTGTTTCAATTGCCAGGGCGCTCTCGCTCACTATATACGTACACTACCGCTCATAAGTATTTGGGCACCTCAAATTTCTGGGTAAATCATTAAATATTTAAATGGAAATATTAAAATATGTATTTAAGTATACACAAATATACAACATTAACAATTATAATTATTTATTTGACCTAAATTTTAGAGTCGTCCATGTGACCTCCTTGATAAATTAATTGCAAGAATGTCCCAATTATGCAACGTTATCATTAAAAGCGTTGCATAATTGAGGCATTTTTGCAATTAATTTATCAATGTTTCTGGAGTTATTCGAGCTCATGTTGCTTGTAGTTTGTTCCACATGTCATTTGCTGAAGTTGGAGCAGCTTTTCTTACTTTCCGATCGAGTTTTTCCCATAATAACTCAATTGGATTCAGGCCCGGGCTTTGCCGTGGCCATTTCATGATTGTTGGTATCTCTTCCTCTTCCAACTTTTCTAAATATTGCTTGCATAATTTTGAAGTGTGTTTTGGACCGCTACCTTGTCGGAATACAAAATTCTAACCCAAAATTCTTACACCAGAGGGTATTGCATTTTCCTCTAAGATGCGTTTGTATTGCTCTTTTCTCATTATGCCTGGAATTTTTACGAGATCACCTGCAGATGTACCAGCAAAACAACTTCAAATCATTACCGAACCACCGCCGTATTTAACGGTAGAGACTGTGCATTGCTCTAGTGCACGTTCACCTACAGATCTTACAAACACTCGTCTTCGCTAATCGAAAGTCTCGAATTTAGATTCGTCCGTCCACAAAACCTTGCTCCAATTTACTACCGTCCAATTTCGATGTTCACGTGTCCATTGTAACATTTTTTTCTTATTAGTTTGGCGAAGCAATTGCTTTCGCATCGCAATTCGTCCGTGAAGGCCGGCTTTTTGCGGGCCGCGTTTAACCGTGGACACGCCAATCGGCTTCGGAAGTACAGTATTGATGTCTGCGGCGATTACTGGAGCTGTTTTTCTTCTATTTTGCTTGCTGGACACCACGATTACAATATCTTGAGCTGATGTTGTCGCCCTTGGTCTACTACTTCGTACTTTGTTTAGAAAACCGCCACTTTCACTGTATTTCTTGATGTTACAATCAATAGTAGATGGATTTAAATGTAATTTTCCAGCAATTTTACGATTGTTTATGCCTAAGTTATGTTGTACTACTATCAGAGCACGCGTTTCAACACTAATTTATTTCCCCTTCGGCATGTTTTAAAATTTTAAACGAAATTATAAACATTATTCGTTAAGAGATGTTGTCGCTACTAACATGGAACGATAACTGACCATAATTTAAAAATATTGGCTATATGATAGCTTCATGATTCGTAGTAAAATTAACTATTAATTTTTTCCTGGGATTTCAAGAAATACGCTCTTAGTTGTCGCTACTACCTGCGCTTTTATGACGGTATTACCTCTCATACAGATAAAAGTAGACCGATATTATTTAATGAATTTAAGTGAATCTTGTTGATTATTAGCATAATTTAGCATAAATGCGTTCTTTGTATGCAACAATCTAATATCCAAGAGTGCCCAAGTTCTTATGAGCGGTAGTGTATGTACGTCGAGCCCCTGTACATTTCTAATACCTTGTCATAGGACCGCCGCCATATAATTAATGCAGTTGGGCGTTTAAAGTCAGCCATTTTGATTAGCCGTGTTCACCATCTCGAAAAGTACAAAGCATTTGCGTACCTCAGGAGTTGTTAGCTAACTCGCAGTAAGCCACTAACGAAGCGTTTCCTTCATGACTGATAATTACCGCGCTTGCTTTGGCGAAATAATGTTTCTCTTGACGCTATTGTACGTAAATTCGAACATTCCACCCTTATCTGACTACAAAGCTCGATATTTAGAATGTTGCAAATTATTTATTGACTAGAGACATCGACATTAATAGTATTAATTTTTTGTCAGGCTACTATAGCCCAATAAGAATGTATCTATCATTTAACAAATGGCACTTGAGTAGGAAAAGGGGTGCAAGCTGGAAAAAAACAAAATGGAGTGACTTGTGACACTTATAAAGCCACCGTGCACCTTTGGGAAAATGGATATAAATCAAAGTGCCAAATATTTTACTGCCCAAAAGGAGAGAGTTTCAATAACAAGGGAGTGTTGTTATTCTCAACTGCTATTTCCCAAAGTCTCCACTTTTAGACATGTATCCCTTTTCCCACCCATGTACCAAATATTGGAGGTAGAATCGACGCGAAACGTGCTTTATCAGATACTCTCATCCGTACATGTTACTATCTAATTCATATATGTATATACGAGAAGCATAGGAAGTGCCATTACCTTCCACATAGACACACTTATGAGATTTAAACGATGAAACGCGTCTGTGTGTGGTGGATAGGTGGTGGCTTACATTTTAATTTTTTACCTGTAACAATTTTCGATACGAAAGAAGTAAAAAACGAACGAACGAATAAAATGCGTAACTTACAAGATATATTGAACTGCTTAAATTGAGTCTTCTGGGAAATCAAAATAGATTTATTGCGCCGAAATAGTATAATTAAAAAACAAGTTTCATAGGATGGCATTTTATCGCACGCCTCCGAAATTTGAGAGCGACAAATGCCTTATGAAATGAGGTTTCTGTACTATCCTTTCTATTTTGCATTTCTCTGACAAAAAATCTATTTTTACTATGTATTTTTTGAAAGCTATTGGACATTTAAACTTGTGTGATATGAAGGTTGGATGGAACATAAGCAAGGTCATGTGCTGATCACGTGTATCATATGACGTGGTCCAAACTCAAAAATTTGTTATTGCAGTCGTATTCTATTTGTATTTAAAAGTACATACAGGAAATGGGCGATATTGAATATAGTAATATAACTACGAAGCTGAGGTAGAGGACAATTTGTCCTCTACCTCAGCTTCGTAGTTTATTATTTAGTAAATCACGTGAAGTGTATGAAAAAAAATGAACATTTTTATACTTGCTGTACATAAAATATTGTTGAAACAGTATCTGGAAATATTTCATTGGCATATTCTCAAATACAAAGTAAAACAAGGAAGTGGTCGGTGCACTCTATGTTACGTTCATGTCTTATTATTAAAGCGTGACAACCGGTTGCACCCGCTGTCTTTACTATGTACATGCAAGGAATCGTGTGGACGTTCGGTTATTATCGGTTGATCGGTGTGCGTATCCTATTGTTCGCGCGTAATAAGTGGAGTTGCTCAATCTAGGCCACCAACCAGTGGCGGGCGCATAAAAGTTTACACAAAATAAATGGTCAGCAATAAAATATAATACTTTCTCAAACACTTACCATCTTAAGAGTCTTCCGTGAAATCACAAAGTGAATAATGTCTGTTAAATATCTGCAACATTAGATATGTTTCCATAGTTGTTTCGGCAAACCGAGCGCGGCGCCGGCGTGAGAAAAAAGTGTGTTTATATGCAGAAAACGAACGTTCTACATCTAGTGATGTTATACTTGCGTAATTAAAATAATCTTTGGAACAACTTAACGGTTCTGTTGACGCACCTTCAAAAAGTTGTCTTAATGTACCAAAACAGAATCTTTCTCTAAATCACTTTCAAACCTTTCTAGAACATAAGCATTTTTTGCGTCTTCTACGGCGCATAGCTCTGCGTGAACATGTTGCAGAGATTCCTCTAACGACACCGAAGGATTTTGTAATTTTTCTATTGCCTCCACTAGTCCGAAGTAATTGTTCTGAATAGCTTTTAAATCCGTTTTAACCTGACTATCTCGAAACTCTGACTGGCTTTCCTTGATAGCTGCAGCTTCCTTTGGATCGAATTGTAAAACCACGTTCTTAATATTTTCAAAATATTTATGATAATAAAACGCGGCCTGTAACTATGTTCCCCAATGTGTAAGAATAGATTCTGGTGGCTCAGGCATACGGGGGCACAGTCTGTGAAATTTGCGAATACGTTTTGGAGATTTGACAAACATTGCTTTTGTGTGCGCTATTCTACCTCAGGATAGCATTTTCTAATACTATCTGCCACATGGCTAAAAGCATGAATTTTAGGCGTAATATGTAACAAGTTAGCACAATGTTTTTTAAGAGACCGGCCTACAGAAAGCATGTTTGCGGCACCATCACTCATAAACATCAACAGTTGGTTTGTTGAAAGTTCAAACTTTTCCAGTGTATTTAACATTAACTTTGAAATTACTTCGGCAGTACATTGTTGTACTCGTCTGGAAGCTAATGGAATTGAAGGTGACGATTGATGTGGTTCCATTGTACGTACCATTACATTAACCACACAATGTTTTTCACGATCTGTTGTTTCGTCCACACATAGCCACAGTTTTTTATCTTTCAACTCCGATTTAATTCTTTTGCAGTCCGAATATTTATTCCAAAAGAAGACATATGCTTTCTTGTCTAGTAAATTACACGGTAGATTACATGCAATAAAGGTAACGCATAAATTAAATTTAAATTTATCATAATGTCGCGTGCAATTTTTTTTTTTAAGAATGCTGTTTACTATTTACGTGACGTAGACAATCCCTTTTGGACCAGCACATTAAAGGGATATTACAAACTACACATTGAATTTAAACGCCATCATAATTTAGGTAAGGCATTTCTGCAATAAATTTTGTAACTTTGTCCAACATTGGACGTTTTCGCGACGTAGTCAACATTTTTAAAACAAACGTAGAACTACGAAATAGTATCTACGGCAGCGTACATGTATACACAATAGATCTGGTTGAGACTCGCAGTTATACTGAGGGTTGTATCGAACCTCCGACACTGCGCGTTGGCGTTAGTGAGCAACTCTAGTAATAAGTACACGCACACCGATCAACCGATAATAACTGAACGTCCACTCGATTCCTTGTTTGTACAGCGGGTGCAACCGTTATTATTTGCAAGAATATAGACACATGAAAATACTCGAAATCACAAGCATTTTGGAAACGTTCATGAGTAGGTTACGAACCTAAAAAGTAAAATATTAGAGATGAAAGAAATTAATCAATTTATTGAGAAAGCTGATAACACAATGCACTTCGCAATAGCAGTATGGAATATATTCAGACTAAGTTTCATACAGTTTTGGTTGTTATAATGGTGTTCAATTTAGGTTGTCTTAGCAATGGGTATCGTTTTTATAATTTTGAAATTTTAATATTTGCCTAAAATAAGCACTAGCGATAGCTAAAATTTTAATTTGATCTGTTAAATGATTTTAAATTTACTAATAATTGATCAAAACAAGTAATGTCTACTATTTACAGCAGTTTCGTCAAGAAATATATAGCAAAGGAAATCCATCTCAACGTCCTAAGGATACGGAGTAACTTGTTCCAAATTGATGCGTTTTCCTTAAAATTCTTCGTAGATAATAATATTCTAAATTTGGAACTTCTAAAGCAGTTCAATTTATATTATAAAATACCATTATACGCTTGTATGTATGCAATAATCGATTTTTAAACACTTAAATAAATTTCGGTAGTTATATTTCAGTCAAAAATGTTAATTCTTCTTATTTCACTTGTTTTTCGTTAAAACCCAATATCCATTTCTCAATCAGATACGGCAGTTACTATGGCATGCGTAATTCATTCTTCGAGAGACACAGCATAGGTTAATTTTGATGTACGCTAAAATTCCATAGTTTCCTTTTAATTTTAAATTCCAAATAATGAATGTGAGTAGTAATAATTGCACAAATAAGACGCATAAATATTTTTGTGGAAAGCAATATAAGTAAGTAGACAGCGGGAAAATTTTGATTTACACGATCTTTGTTGTTGACTGGACAACAATAAAAGTATTCTTACAGTAATGTGTAAGACAAAGATATAAAAATAAACAAGGAAAATGTCGAGGGAAGCGCCACCAACATACTTCACCTCGCAACTGTACGCAGCAAAAATGTAAACAAAGGTGACCATAAATAATTTTAAATAACCTTCTGATATGGAATTAAAGCACAGAAAATCATAGCAATATAAATAAAACAATTGAAACACGAACTATAAAGGAAGTATGAACCAAATAACGACATTTTTTTTGCGAAAACAACAACCTACGAGGGCGTTGAAATAAAGTTTCTATAAAAACACTATTTACCTACTAAGCAAAGGGCCAGCACTGATTTTTGTCGCTGCACTTGTCAACAAATTGCGTGAAGTTAAAGTAGCAGCTGCCCAAAGATCTAAAACAGTTTTATCGTTAGCACAGAAGGTCTACGCGCTTTGATGTCAGCAGGCTGTGGCGTATTTTGACATAGGCCATGTAAACTCATTTACACACTGAGACCATGTCTGCGTTTTGAATTGGTTTATCCAAATTATATTGGTTTTATTTAAAAAAATACTGTGTAGTGATATTATTGTATGTTGTTGGTGATACCTGCAATGTTTTTCTGGTGTTGTATAAGCGATAAAACCTTTTCTGAAACCATAAAGACGAGTTAACCTAATCTAACATAGCATCGGCTCGTTCAGATCGATTCTTGCGTTTTGAATTGGTTTATCCAAATTATATTGGTTTTATTTAAAAAAATACTGTGTAATGATATTTCCGAATTTTGTTGGTGATACTTGCAATGTTTTTCTAGTGTTGTATAAGCGATAAAACCTTTTCTGAAACGATAAAAAAGAGGTAATCTAACCTAAGATAGCGTCGGTTATTTTGTGTTTTGTTTGTGAGTTACACTTTGTAAATAAAAGAAGGTATTATTTATTTTTCAACGGCTACAGATTCAATAGCATTAAATAGCATGTATGTAAATGTTCTCGTGAGATTGAACAAAATTTCGAATAAAATTGCAATTAATGTATCATTTCAACCTTAGTTTCGTCCAAATACATGTACAATTACAAATAATAATAATTAGTCGATTAAATATCCACCACAAATGCATCTTTCACGAAAACGGTGCTCGGTTGCGTGTTTGGTTTTTGCTTTGAAAGTTCGTTTTTCCAAAATAAACTCGAATGGGATGCAAAGAAGGGCCCAGTTGCGACTGGCATCGTCTGTAAACCGGAAACCCTTCAAAACTTAAAGAAATGCAAAAAAACGATTCCTTTATCGCATGGCGATACATCACCTAAACAGAGTGACGTTATCGAAGAGCTGTAAGGGCTTCTAGTAACGGTGGTAACGATTTTATTCACGAAGAGTTAGTATTCAGGTTAGTGTCAGTACCGGCTGGTGGTGACGTAAATAGGAGGTCAATTGCAACGCTTTGATTTCCTCGTGTATTTCTGTTGCATAGTACAATGCACACGATATGCAACGCAAATACACGAGGGAATAAAAGCGTTGTAATGCAGCCCGCAGCCACAGTGCACAGGCCGCCGCTTGTTAGTGTGCTTGGGGATAATGCTCCTTTATATCAGGTAGTGAAGAATTGGTCTCGGGAGTTTCGATGTGATACAACAATTTGCGAACACGCAAAAGGTACTGGTCGAGCGCAAACTGTGTGCACTCAAGTTGATTGATCGTGTCAGTGACTGGATTAAACAATATTGTTGGTTAACTAGTAAACGCTTAGCAGATATAACACACATTTCAACCGATACAATTGGAACAATAATCAATGGCTATTTGGGACTTCATAAGGTGTCTGCAAGAGGGGTACCCCAAATGTTGACGTCCGAGAAAAAGCAAAAAGTTTTCTGGATCGGCTTGTTGCAATTAACGAAACGTGGGTTCAACACTTAATACAATAATAACCTTTGTTGTCCAACAGAAGTACCATTTACAGGATAAATGAATATAAATATAAAAAGATATGAAAAATAGTGATGGAAAGAAAGTAAAATACGAATGCGTCCCAAACAAAAAATAAAAAGGACACATAATGGATTAAACCATAAAGTTATAAAATGATATCAGAAAAACGGATCCGCGTAAAATTTATTGCAATTAGTCGCCACGTGATACAGAGGAGCCTTCACTAACGTGTTGGTTCTTTCCCTAGAAGTTAGGAAGGTGTCAGAAGACCGCGTTAAACGTGTCAGCACTACAACATTTTTTGAGTTAGCAAAGAGGGAGAATCAACTTTATTATGGATCAGTTGCACTATAAATTTCGCACTTTGCCTCTCTCTTCTGCTAGCAAGTTAATTCAACGAATGTCGATCCAAGAGGCTGCCGTAATCTATATTTCTCTCTGGGTATGAACCGTCACACTCAAATGATAAATACTTTAGACTTTACACGTTCCACGGCAAGCTAAAGGTGCAGATAGTGTGGACACCATACCATGCTAGCGTATTCCAATTTACTTCTGACAAAGGCATAATATAGATTTCAAAGCTGTAGAATTAGTAAATTGTCTGCAGGACCTCATAATGAAGCCAAAAGCTTTATTGGTTGATGCGCAGATATCACGAATGTCCAACTAAATACACAAATCTCTAAATACTTCCACTCGAGGTATTAGGACTTCATTTATTGCGTAAGAGAAAGTAGTAGGTTTTGCGGTTCTCGCGTAGCTCACTATCGCACATTCATCAATGTTTAGACTAATTCTATTACGTTCGCACCAGTTCTGTATGTTCTGTAGGTTCCCTGGCAATTCCCTGCAATCATCAAGAGTCACTACCCTTGCAAAAATCTTGAGATCATCTGCGTATGTCAGAACTCTACAGCTTAAAGTATTGAGTTTATTAATATAAATATTGAATAGAAACGGACCGAAATTTGTTCCCTGTGCTATCCCACAAGAACATAGCATAATCTATTCGTTAAGTATGAAGATATAATTTGCAAAAAAGTACTAGAGAAACCGAACGCATCCAAGTTAGATATAAGTATGGAGTGATCTGTAGAGTCGAAGGCTTTTGTGAGATCGATGTAAATGAAATCGACTTGGTTCCTAGTGTGTAATTTCTACTAGATTAGTCGTAGTAGATCGGCCACTAAGGAAACCATGCTGCTGCGGAGAAAGCTGATGTTTGCATTTGTTGAACAGTTGATTATACAATGTACTCTCAAATACATTAGAGAAGCTGCGGACTACATTAATTAGTCGATAATTCTGTATGCCTTGTCTACCTTTTTAAAAACAGGCGTGACTACTAATTTTCCATATTTCACGAAACAAGCCAGTTCGTATAATCAAATTGAAAATGGTTGCTAAAAGCTCACACAATACTCTTGCACAATCCTTTACAAATAAACTAGGAATAGCATCATGACCAGATGTGAAAGTGAATTTTTGCTACAAAACACTTCTCGTTCAGAAAATTCAGAAAATTCTTTAAGTGTTATACAGTTTTATGTGTTGTTGGAGGTGGAGGCAACCGGTGGCGAGGAATGAAAGTAATTTGAGAAAACTTCTACAAAGGCATCAACAATGTCTTGCGGTTTCGTGAATCCTTGATTGTTGCTTGACATGCAGCCGGGAATTCAAGTAGTATTTCTCCTATCTGCAACGTATTTCCAGAGAACATCTGTGGGTCGCTAATAATTTTAGATTGCATTTCAGATTGATAGTTTTTATAAGCAATACGTGTTTCATGTTTTTCAGTAGAGCGAAATCTATTATATTCATTGCGGTAAAAGGAGGACCCATTTCTCTTCCACTTTCTAAAATAGTAATCTTTGAGTTAAAGTAGCATTTTAATATCCGCTGTATACCAAGGCGAGAATATACGGTTAGAAGATTTGATTCTATTGACTGAGCGATCGATAACTGAGTACAGTTTATCATAAAAATAAGACACAGCCACTTCACCATCCGTGCAAGAATCTAAAAACTCCAGTCGATGTCAATCATATCTTTATAAAGCATGGCGAAGTTAGCAGTGTGAAAACTGTAACGAAGATTGTTGTTCGATGGGAAGTTGGTGTCCCGCATTGAGCTGAAAAGGTCCAAAACAACACTCAGTGCAGGGTGATGCAGATCTGCCACTACTACAGGATCAAGATCGCGGGAGACAGTAATATTGCACTTAAAACTACAAAAGATTAAATCAAGTAGTCTTCCTCCAGCGTTAGTGATATTATTGTATTGATGTAGGTTGAGAGTAGCCATAAAATTGCCAAAGGAAATATACTTCCTGTGAGTCGAGTTACCAGTTGGTTGAACAGTAGGCAATTAAATACTTCGATCCAGAGTCTAAACAATAAAGCAAAGAATGGCAATATCGAGGATCTTCACCACCTCGCAAATTTGAGGTCCAACCCTCAGACGGAATTTTATTAAGTGATTACCTGGAACGTGCCTAGATAGTCAGGGATTAATATTGCGCCACGTCGTGCCGTGTGGTATTCTCTTTCATCAGGACAATGCTCCAATGCATAAAAGCCTCGTTTCCTCATATGCAATTTTCAATGCAGGATTCGAGCTGATGTAGCATCTACCATATTTATCCGTCCTAAAATAAAGTCTTCGGGGAACCAAATTTAACAGCGACGACAACCTTATGACAGCAGCTCAGGAATTTTTCTCAAATCAAAACTGTGTTTTTTAAGGGTGTAAATATATTAGGACATAGTTGGAATAAGTGCCTTCAAGTGTATGGTAATTATGTTGAAAAACAATGTTGTTTAATGTGTTAGAGACAATAAACACTGTACAGCCCCCACAAGAAACAGTTTGAAAGACATGAGAAGCGAAATCGGCCCTAATCACTTGCAGTACATATACCGTTAAACCGGTATTGGTGCATTGCAAAAATGTGTGTTATCATGGTATATTGCCAAGATCCTAGACCTAAAGATGAGGAACTGTTAAAGATGATTAGGTAACGAATTACACACATCAATGTAAGCAGCAGAAGGTAAGGCAGCACTAAACATATGCGATAACCACAATGCGGGATTCAACTGAATGGCAGATATCCATATACATTAATCTTAAGTAAACTTAAAATACAAAGTTTAACAACCACATAAACTGAAGTATGATTTTGATTGCCTTCAAAACGGTGTTGTGATATTATTTTCAATCTTTGCGTAACAGGAAAATAAAACTTCTACAGAAGATTATAATTTATATTTGTATTCTGTTAATTCTAGCATTTTGTATGTGTTTCAAAATTATAAAAATAGGACCCCAAAAGCAGATTTTTATTTAATTTTCAGGATTAAGTACTCTAGCCTTGTAGTAGTATTTGATCAATCGGAAGACATAAATCAGTAAAACAGTGAAGGCTGAATCTGGATTTCAAGGATTAAACTTCAATGTAGGTCGATATGAATGTATATGCATGCACAATGCACATCACAGATGGCTTGTGATCAGTAATTGTAATTCCGAAGATTAAACGTAACCTAATTTCAGATAAACATTAATCCGAAGTGCCTAGTATTATATCGCATCGTCGGTCACAGGGTATCAGCTAGCAGTTAACTAGTTAACGGAGTTTATATCAGTCAACGCTGATCTGATTTAGAATGAGAGCAAGCGTAGGATTGGTAGCTAAATTTATAATACGTTTATTGCAGATTATACAAATAATTTAATAATGGAATAGATTGATGGACGCCTTTGTAAACATGAAAGTATATATAAGGTATCGTTTTCTAAAAACGAACGTAAGGAAATTTCTCTTTGAAGGTACTACCAGGATCGATAAGATGCATTTTTGAAATGGTGCCTATATGATATCAATGGGGGTGTTCGCTTGAAAGGAATATTTTGTTTCATAAAGTTGAGTGAGATGAAATTCCGTATAGCACATAGCGTTGATACACAAGTATATCGATTACTATTCTTTACGATATCTGATCATTTCTCACTTCAAAAGCTCATGTAAGAACGATTTTTCCTTCTCTCTGGGAGCACCAACTCTGTTTATTTAAAATTGCTATTGGGCGCTGAATGCGGGTTTTCGTTCAAAATAATTTGTCTGGTGCTTTCGCTCGTAAACCAATAAGAGCAAATAGAATAAATACGTTCAATAAGAGATCGCTTCTAAGACCATATTTTATAGACAGTTTTACGCGATTACATATATTTTATGGTACTTACGATAATAGTGTTGTACCTTCGTACATCAAAAGGATTACATCCGGATTTGTCTATTCTTTTTTTGGCGAGTTAATTTGAAATAATGGACATCTTTCATTTATCGAATGTGAAGTGTATGTTAGATACGCTTTATTAAAGTAAATATCAGGCCAGCGAAAGGTACAGCAAAAACGACATTCTTGAACAAAGTAAATTTTATTGGGATCGCATAAACAGCAAATTCGTATATATATTAAAAAGGTATTTACTTGGCCCAAACAAATTAAATTTTTGGGACATCAAATACATATTTTCTTAGCCCATCTGCTATTGCAGATGTGATTTATTGTAATTTATATCTGTTTATTGTAGTATTTTACTTACCTCAATCAAGAATAGCAATACTTTTTCATGCATAATCTTTCTCACGCCCATATTTTGTTTCAAATAGTTGTAGCTCAAAGCAGATAAAATATAAATTCTTACCAAAATACTATGCATAGTCTAGCTTTCCACTGCAGTAACAAAGTTACTATTTTCAGGATAAATTATTACGAAGAAGGTGATGGTCTTAATATATCTGACTAAGCTAATGACTTAGAAAATATACGGTTCACTTGATCACCAGCAACGATTACGGATAAGTGTTGCATTTCTAATTCTAAATAATCGATTTCTGTTTTTGCGAACTAATTTTTGGTGTTATCGGTAGTTCAATTGCATTTCTGGCGTCACTGGGGGTGATGCCAACTTTCCTATCTTAAAAACAATTAAAAGGCGAATTCAACGATACCACATATGTCATACGTTAATTCAAGAATTATCACAATATACAGAAACAGATGTTTGATAACCTATCTTTTGTTTTTATACAATATTGGCTAGGAAAATGCCTAAAATGGTGATGCCAGGTTCTTCCAAAAAGCTCGACGCCAAATTTCAGTTCTAAAATTGTAAATTATTCTTGTTACTTTGTCATTTAATCGTGCGTTTTTTCTAATTTCGCTCTGCGGTTTTGTTATTATTTTCTACTTTTACCTTCATACATTTTTTCCATTCTGGAAGCTAATAACGGAAGCTGAAATATTTATGGTTTATGATTTTGTTTAAATTTAGTAAGGAATGCGTTTCTAGAAATAGCACCAAAATCAAAATATATGAAAAAGCATTACGTGCTGTATACTGGATATTGCGTACAAAACACGTTTCAGTTTCTGAAGTTATCTTATATAAGTGGTTGCTTAAAATAAAATCACTTCGTATCTCATCGTTGAAGAAAACCCTAAACTGTGTGCATGCGTAGCCGCATAATCTCCCTGTAGCAAGCCATAAATGTAGGTTTAATAAGAATCTTTTCCAGTTCGCAAAAATGATTATTTACATGATTTTTAGTGCCCTCGTTTTGGATTGTTTTCGGAACAAATGTATTAAGTGACCAAAAAGCATCCTCTAGGAATTCTGCCGGCATCCAAATATTTGTTAGTGTGTAGTGTTTAGGTATCTAAGTGATGTCATTCATTATCTTTATATCACTCCGTCACATTTCTTCACCCTTACGTGTTTTGAAAACGTCTCCAAGATCACCTATGTTAGATTTTAGACCCGACATGGCCAACTAGATTCAAGTAGTTCCATATATCTTTCAACTTTAAAGTGTTATATATGGAACTGCTTGCGTACGTAGCTACACAATATTATAAATTTATAACGTTCCAGCAACTAAATGTTCTACCCGTTCGACTTCAGTTTTCAAGGGAAAGCCCTGTGTCGCCCTCTAACGCGCTACATATAAAATTACACCTATTCCACTGACATCGCCGAGGTAATATCGTAAATCGGAGCGTTTATACGAGAATTTATTGAAAAGTTTCGTTTATTCGTACGAAAAGGGAATTTGTTATTGGAATGTATGAGTTTCTCTACATTGGTAGTATATGTACATAAGAATTACAACGAGGCTGAAACTGGATGAAGTTTACATTTTTGATGTATCATAAATTTTATCAAGGAACACGGATTCTTATAGAATATCAACTTGTCCTCAATTCAGAAATTGTGAATTGGTAAATAGAACACAGGTAACTCAGAGGTGGTAAAAATAACAAGAGCAATTTTAGGAGTATTACGCTTTGCGCAATAATAGCTTTTCTCCAGTATTCCGTGAATTTGTCTTATTTTTGAACGCACGACTCCAATGCTTTGATGGGTATACACATGAGCTGACCGTGGTGATATTATATCGTAAATAAATGCTGAATCGTTTACATTATTAAGTATGTATAATATAATAAATAGTGCAGAAGTATGACAATTACTAATGTCTGCGTTACCGTAACACCTATGCAGTCTGGGTCAACTTTTTTTCAGTTTAGGAAACAAAATTCATCGATGACATATATTTATATTTTTTTTCTCAGAATTGGAAACAGATGGAAACATGCGGTTTATTTTAAAATAAGCGGGCACTCTTTGTCAATGCCTGACAGATATGGCAGCACTGTACGGCAGAGTGAGAACTGTTTTTGATACTTCAAATGGCGACGTTTTCATTACAAGATCACCGTGTAATCATTCATTTTCTCCATTTGCGTGGTGTGACACCGATAGAAATTCATCGCCAGTTCAGTAACACATGCGCTGATGGCGTCATGGATGTGTCTAACATGCGTTCGTGGGTGCGGCAGTTCAAAAAAGGCAGAATGTCGTGTGACAACAAACCAAGACAATCTAGGCCTCACACAAGCCGGTCTGACGACATGATCGAGCGAGTGGAGAAAGTTGTTTTGGAGAATCGCCGAATGAGTGTGGAACATATCGCCTCCAAAGTTGGCATTTCCGTAGGATATGCGCACACAATCCTGAATGATGACCTGAAAATGCGAAAAGTGTCGTCCATGTGGGTGCCACGAATGCTGACAGACAAATAACTTTGAAGTGATTTATCATGCTCTCTACTCATCTGACCTGGCTCTTAGCGATTTTTGGCTGTTTCCAACGATGAAAGACACTCTCCGTGGCAGCACATTCACCAGCCGTGCCGCTATTGCATCAGCGATTTTTCAGTGGTCAAAACAAACTCCTAAAGAAGCGTTCGCAGCGGCCATGGAATCATGGCGTCGACGTTCTGAAAAATGTGTACGGCTGCAGGGGAATAACGTCGAAAAGTGAGACAAGTTTCATAGTTTTCGTGTGATTAGTTAATGAGAAAAAAAATCGGAGATGTTATAACTCGAATGTACTTCGTATATACAGCGTGTACCACTAAGAGTGTGGACCGGCGATATCTTGGAAACTACAAGAGCAAAAGTGATGGGAAAAACTTTTTCATAACTAAAGTGATAAAGAGAAGTTTACTTAAGTTATGATCAGATCCCAAAGCAAGTTCAGTTATGCAGGAACTTGAAATTTGAACCCAATGAGAAACGTGAAAATAATCTAAAGAATTGACATGTTAATGGAACTCCCAATATCCTTCATTTAAACTAGAATATTTGTGGGCTCCGGTTTAAAATTAGTGAGTTGCTGTTTGTAGGAGCGACTGTGATCTGAATGTCCTTTACAGGCAAATGGCTAGGTGACCATCTAGTGAGCAACGAATTTCTTTCCGCGGATTCTTTTGTAGTTCGCAAATACTGTGATTTCATTACAACTAATCTAATGAAAGGAGGTGATATTCTACTAGGTATTAGATCCAGTGTTCAATGCCAACGCCTGGACGTTGTGCCTGTATCGAAAGCCGGTTTTGTCATCGATTTGATTGGAGTGAAGTTGTTCGGCCACCAACGGTAATACGATTATTGTGATCATAGCATATATCTCACTAAATGTGTCTGATACAGATTTCCAATACTTTCTTGATGTATTAAATTTAGTTATATTATTGGAAATTCTAATATTTCTCGCTTATTATGGTACGAATGATGTATTTTACTACGTTTAATAACTTCAAAGAGTTTTCAACTTACTGCAGGTGAATACAATTCTCAATATTAGCGGACAAATGTTAGATTTAGCGCTTAGCATGAAGGTACTAAGACTGTGGAATATCATGTACATTGTAAGGTATTTGGTTTCTCCATCCAAAAATTAACCAATGCAATATGGATTTTATATGTCTATTTCTAACAGATTTTCTGATATAATTTTGTCCTCAGTCGCCTAACTTTAGATATATTTATTTTCTTTCAGAAGTCCGAAATGCAAATATACTCTAGCGTAAATTTTTGCAAGAGTAAATTGCGTACTTGGCTCTATCTATCTATTGCATTAGAACTCCTTCAAAATATACAAGGTGTTCAGTATTGAACACCAAACTTTACCAAACATGGCGTATTGCTACGTTTACATGTACATATTATTAGGGCTATCACCAAACCTTATCAGAGTCTGAGAGAACGTCTGGTCAAGGAGATAGTAGCAGAAATAGGCGAATGCGGCTACCAAGATGTTCTTATGTTATAATCGATACGCTATGTGCCTTGTTTGTATGCTCCATGCTACTACCTCCTATAGAAGCCACAAAGACGAGAACCACATATCGTGCGCTGAAAATCGTGGTATTACGTAATACATTCTCGATGCATGGACCAGTTCTCCGACGAAGTTATATGCACTCCTATAACACATCCGCACTTGTATTATGCTTTCTTTCTCTATGCTGATTCTCTGTCTATCGCTCGACCGTGGTGATTCTCTGTCCAGCTTCTAGATTTCTATTCCAATGTGCTCTACTCTAAATACAAATGTTTAATGTAATAGAATATTACGTCGATTCTTACTTTGGGGGCGGATGGCGTTGTTACATTTGCGTATATTGTTACGTTCTTCTGGTTTGAAGAACAAGCAAAGGAGCGACGATCGACAATAGTGGTATTATCCTCCTCGGCGGCAAATACATATTGAGCGCTCGTTTCCAATACATATGCTAGCGGTAGCTCCGTCGTGGAAATATGTAAATGATTATTAGGCAATTTTTAATTTCTGCGTTATCGATTTTGATAATATTTACGTATATTATAAGAAATTAAATATATTTTCTGCAATAAATGCGTACACGTTAAAGTTTTAATGAATATAAACATATAATATATGGATTTATACAAAACAAAACGAGTGAAATATTGAACTTACAAGAAAATAAAACAAACGATTCACAATTAAGGCACATAAAATGTCGGGTTTATAAAATAGAACAAACAAAATTATAAATTTACAGAAAATAGATAAAATGCTAAGTGTTCTTAACATATACTAGACTAATTTAACTTAGCTTTGTGTTAAATACATACACAGTAACATTTTAAATGAATATAAATACAATATATGAGCCCGCTAAATATAAAACTCTTTGTTTGGTAAAAAGACACAAAAACCGTTTTCTATATTATTGGAGCCATATACTGTTGTTAAAGTTGTTGAACTGAGGGAAAATGGCATCACAAATAGCTTAGTATCTATATTTAACCTAAAAATGTTGCTATAGTTGAGCAAATAACTATTTAAAATGCATTTACTAAGTTTTGCATCTAGCAGTTGGTTTTACAAAGTTTTGCATCTGAAGCGAAAAATTGAATTAGAATACTTTTTAATAAAGGCAAGATAGGTACCTGAAATAAATGCTTTATTTCAGACAGCAGTATTAAAGATAAAACTAATAATGTAATTCTTCATTTTCAAACTCTTCTTCATACCTCTCCTCTTCTACTCCGGTTTTACTTTCGCCAACTTTAAGTTTGTAGTTACTAATTTTATAAATCTGTAGTTCCGGGTCACTTCTCCATTCAGGCCCATAATGGTTCTTCAAAAGATTGTCAATAGACATATCACATGAATTTTTTTCGCCCACAATCCCAGATGTTTTCCTTTCTTTTCCGTCCTGTTTAATACTTTGCCGTATCACATGACACGTGATTAATAGTCTCCATGATCCAATCGCAAATACTTAGTTTTGGACTTTACAGAGTTTTGCATTTGAAGCTGGTATTTAAACTTAAATATCAATTTCCAGTGCCAAGAACAAAACCAACATCTTGTAAGACGGTTTCCTTATTGGATATTGGAAAAACCCATCCGCTGTGTTCGTAACGTCTGTAATGGAAAACTATGGTCGATGGAAATTAATCTTTTAGGAAATAAACTATCACCGGTCGCTGGTGCACGTGAGCTTTTAAATTAGAGCGGAAAAAGAAGTCGCGCTTGAAACATTAAGGTCAGAAACAAACAAAATCCCATCGCACGTTCGAAAAAACCCCTTGCTCGACACTCGAAAAGGAAGGAAGGAAGCGGAAAATAAAACACCTATCCGGGAATAGGGAAAAAGCGGAAAAAGACTAACTCAGCGCAGCAGCGGGCGCCTGTGTGCGTTAGAATAGTTCGAAGACATTGATTAATGAAAAGCAAATGGAAGCTCTAGGTTATATAGGGATGCAGCGAACAAACACCAGAATCTATGCAGGGGCATGTGTTTGGCTAACGGCTCTCCGAACACTTTTAAAACGCAAGTGATTGATTATAAAACAATGGATGGGAGTTTAAAAACTGTCGTCCAATAACGCATTACCCAACGTCCTTAACTTGTGTTTACTTTCTTTTCCACTTGCATGCAGATATCGACTACCTCATCTATCTTTTATAGCATTAGTTTTTGGTCTATCCAATTTACTTATCTAATTCAAATCAAGCGATTAAAACATTTGTTCCTGTCGATGAAACAAGGATTTTTCCCACCGAAAAGTTCACTTTTTGCATTCGCTGTACGAAAGTTTTCTTATTAGCGCGATTCTAATCGCTTGAATTAACTTTGCGTTTCCAAGAAAAACTTGGAATATATTTAATGAACGATAGATCTTGAAGTTTAAGAGAATTTTCCAGTTAAAAGAGGTCGGTATTTTTTTTACTAGATAGATTAAATAGCAGTTATTTCGAGATAAACTAGAAGAGAGGGTGGAGTACTTCGTTTGATAAGGTAATAAAAATGGAGAATAGTAATGAATAGTTAATCACGAAAAAGTATAAAACAATGTAAGTTTAAACTAATAATAGTATTTTTAAGTGGTCCCAATTCGATGGCCGGACTGTACTATACATTTTGTATGGAGATTTGCGCACATTAAAATACACTGCTTTTTACAGTAGTAAATTATATAAAATTTTATAAGTTGACGAACCTTCCTGCATGGCACTGGAGTCTAATTAATAAAAAGGTAGCAATTGCTTTTGCTTGGAATTTTTCAGTAATTGCTTACATTACTATGAATAAAAAGTCAAGTGACTGCCCTTTCTTTAGGCAATTGCTACAAGTTATAGCAAATGCTTCTAGCAAAGACTTGTTTGAAAAAATCTTAATTATCAATAAAACTAGCAATTGCTAACATTTTTAACCCACTTATGCCTGCCTTCCTTAAAATAGGACACCCAATAAAGAAATCTGTATTTAGTTTAAATTATAGTTCAACGTTGCTAAGACAGATAGCTCCACTTCAAAAGTGTTTATCAAAAGTGCATTTTTCATTTGGCACGTGTGTGAACTTTTTGTGTGTTTTTTTTAATTTTCGACATGCCTCGCAACAACAACAGCTATTCTATTGATCTGAAATTGACTGGGTAAGTGTTACATTTTATTTGTTCGGATTTTTTGTTTTTTGTAAAAATTACGCAAATGATGTTTGAAGCTAACTGTAGAGGCATTATTTTACGACAGTAATTTGATAATGTTTATGCAAAATGGCCTAAACTTTCATTGTCCTCAAAAAAGGACGCTATCCTCATGACGTTATTTTTGTTGTTAGGGGTCTTACTTTGAATGAGTTGCTAACGAGCCTCGAAGAAGATGATATTTTTTATTAATATAACGTTATTGCCACCTATAAGTGCTTGTCAAGATTTGACGGATGAGGATTCTGGAGAGGAAGATTCTGTGACTGCGGATAATCTACCGGAATCGCAGTTGAGGGCAGAAGTTGAAATAAATGTTGAAAGTGACGACAACGAATGGGATGAAGAAAACAACATCCCGTTGTCTACGCTTCAGCTCGCCTCAGGAAAAAAATATTCTTGGAGCAAAAAAGAATTAGGCGTAGTATTTCCAGAGTGGCCTCAATTTTATGCTACTAACGCCAACATGTACGCTTCAAAAAAGAATAAACCTTCAAATATCACCGCTTCTGGAATGAGGGCATTTTTTGGCGTTTCGCTATTAAGTGGATATGTTCCTGTTCTGCGGAGAAGAATGTACTGGGAGAATAATGAGGATACCCATAATTATCTCATTGTAAATGCGATATCGAGAGATTTGAGTTTATATTATCAAATCTACATTGTTGTGACAATGACAATTTAGTGGCAGACGATCGCTTTGCAAAAGTTCGTCCCTTTTTTGAAAAAATAAATAAAAATTTTCAATTGTTTGCACCCAAATATGAAACACATAGTATCGACGAATCGATGGTTCCATATTTTGGTAGACATGATTGCAAACAATTTATCAAAGACAAACTCATCAGATATGGTTTCAAAATGTGGATGGGAGCAATTTCCAAGGAGAGCTGCAAAGGGTACTGTGTTTGGGTAGAACAATACCAGGGGGTTAAAACCCAAATTTGCACAAAGTGTTTGGTCTAGGGCCATCTGTAGTGCTACAATATTGTAGCATTCTCGAAAACATAGAAAAATTGTCGTACCACATTTTTTGCGATAATTTTTTTACGACAATACTCCTCTTAGAGGAACTTGGAAAAAAATATATCAAGGTAACAGGGACAATAAGAGAAAATCGATTGGGAAAATGTGATACCGTAAATAAAGCCGAGATGAAAAAACAGCCTAGGGGCACATATGATTTCCGTTCAACTGAAAATAAATGTATGATTATCAAATGGAACGACAATAATATCGTCAACGTGGCTACCAACAATTTGACAATTCAGCCACTGCACAAGGTATCTCGAAAATCAAAAAATACCAGAACCATGGTCGATCAACCTCAGAGTATTTTTAGTTACATTTGCTTTATGGGGGTAGTAGATCGCTGCGATGAAAATATAAGTTACTATCGAACTGCGATTAGAGGCAAAAAGTGGTATTTCTGCCTGATCGCATATCTCTTGGATTTACGCGTTCAAAATGCGTGGCATCTTCACCGACGTCAAGGAGGCACAGTGGATCAACTATTCAGAATACAAATTACTACAACACTTCTTGCAAAAAATAGAGTTTGCAGAAAAAGGGGTCGCCCTTCTTCATTGAAGAACGTCGAAACAAAGTTTGACAATAGTGAACATTATCTTGTCAAACAAGAAAAGCATACGCGTTGCAGACAATGTCACAAAAAAGTGCAAAAACAGTGTGCAAAGTGTAAGGTGGCTTTACATATGGAATGTTTTGTTAGTTATCACCTTAAAAAAGAACACCTTCAAATATCACTTTTTTAAAAGCAAAATTAAAATATACATATGTACTAAAGTATATTTAAAACGTCTATTCCACTTAGAGAAACCTTATTTCAACACAAAATTAAAAATATATATATTCCGGCATAGATGGGTTAATCAATTGCATTTGACGTTGGCAATTGATTGAGTGTGGTTACAATGGCAGAGTTCATTAACATCCGTAAAAGAAAATTATGCAGTGTACGCAAAAATTGCGAAAATGTGGGCTACCCACAGGTTACATCGACTTAGTCAAGAAAGTGTGGTTCGTAAATGATTTTTTGGAAGAAAGAACAGATGAATGCGATGCAATGATGCATTGAACAGAATAAATAAAACGAAAATATTTTTAGGGTGCGTAGGAGATCTTGGCTATCAAAATTCGGTAGCTGAAGAAATTGATTTGCACCAAACTACAGTTCGTAAAGTAAAATAATTAAAAAAAAACACGTATGAATTCGTTTCACAAAATCCCGCGCAGAAATTATAGAAGCTAAGCAGCAGAAGCTACAGAATTATACTTTTCCCAATGCTATTGTAGTAATCGATTGCACCCCTATAAAATTTCAAAATTTAAAAGCTTTAGCGTCCAGTATGTAAATAGGAAAGCATAACCGATCACCAGTGTTCAAGCTACATGTAGTTGCGAGGAAATATTTATATAAATAGTTGCACAGTGGCCAGGTTTTTTGCACGATAATAGAATTTTCAAAAATTCAGCGATTTATGATGTAATACAGCGATTCTCAACCTGTTGGGCGCGTCCCCCTGGGGGCGGCGCGATAACATTAAACGAGGGCCACGAGCATATCGAAAATAAAAAAATTATTTAATTGTTACTTAAAGAAGAGCAATAAACATTCTGACAGTACTGCACAATGTATTTAATAATTAATTTATTAACACTAAATTAAAAACAAGTTTAATAATTATTTACCCCTTTGGACCTGTCTTGCAGAGCAAAGTTTTCGAAAAAAGGTTTAGAGATCTATATTTTGTCTTCAAAGCAGCCATCGTAGAAAATCCAGTTTCGCAAAGGTAGGACGTTCAAAACGGTAGTATACGAGATGCTCTTGTTTTCAGTGCAGAAAATTCATCACCTACTTCTGTCTAAAATTCAAAGAGTAATTTATTACTAAATTGTCTTGATTTCGTCACTTGCCGTAAAGTCTATGGAGATTTCTTCTTTAGCAGTTGAGAGACCTTCGGTAATATTTTGAAATGGGTCCCTAACTTACTCGTAACTTCTTACCAAATTGTCGTCAGTAAGAAAATAATTTTTAAAATTTTCTGTCAGCATAGCTAAGTGATTTTCATTGGTTATAAAAACAACTTTTACATGTTGTTCTTCAGCCTTGTAAGCTTGAACACATTCCTCTACATTGAAAACATTTCTATTTTTTTTTTGTTTTACATTTCTGCGCCACAATTCCATTTTTCTGCAAAAAGCATTAACTTTATCATTCGTATCCAACATATATTTTTCCACTCTATGTTTTCCTTGTTTACAAAACCATTTAAAATAGCAAATAATGTGCTGTTACTTTGAGTTTTATTGGTTTGCAGAAAAATAGTCTTCCACTGCTGATATGCCATCATAAAGTCGAACATAGGCAATTAAATGAGCATCTTTATTGTTATCTGTTGCCTCATCAAGCTGAATTGAAAACAATTTGTCAGGCAACTTCCTGAAAAGCTGATGCTGCACAACTTCAGCTATATCACTAATTTAACGGGCAACAGTATCATTTGATAGAGGTGTGGATTGCAATTGTTATCTCCAAACATAGTTTCTACAATCTCAATTGCAGCTGGCAGAATAAGCTCTTCACCAATTGTGTGAGGCTTTTTACATCGGGCTGTTATATGAGACCTTGTAAAAAGCAAGTAAAGCTTCTTCATTCAGTTGTTTTAAAAATAATTTTTGCTTTTAAAATGATTTTAATTTTAATTCGAAGAATTCTTAAGGTTTGTAATTAAGGCCGTAGTGTAGCTTTAACGTCAAAATACAGTTAAACAGAAACTAATATTACAATTACAGCACGATTTCAGTGGAAATCGTTGCGTGGGGGTGGGGGGAGGGAGTGATGAGAATTGTGATTGAAAATTGGGTCGGCAATACTAAAGGGTTGAGAACCACTGCAATAATGGAATGCGGCAATGTTTGTGTCTTTGAAAGAACGGTTACAATGACGCTAAAATAGGATCTCTCAGGATAAACATGTAGTGATCCACATTACCATTTATATAAAAATGTCAAATGGTAAGAGGGGTCAACTAATCCATCAAATGGTCTCGCAATTTTCTACATTATTATTTTAGAGCCTTCATAGTTGAAAGATTTTGGTAAATTTCGTTCAGATAAATAAAATTTAATTCAAAATGTAATAAGTAATGTATTTTTAGCCAAGGTTTAAGCAAAAGACGGTTTGAGTGTAGTATAAGAGTAATTTCTTGTAGTTCACCACGTAAGTGTTCAAAAATATCCACACTCTTTGTATGCAATCAAGCTTGCATATCTCTACGTTTTCAAGAAAGTTAAGTTAATGAGATTACCTTGAATACTTGTAATAATATAAAGGTGTAATAAGATTACACCTTTCATAATAGTATTCGAAATAGTTCATTTTTCAATAAAAAAATGACTTTAATTTTCTCATAAAACAAATAAACAAAATGTAATTTCTCTATAATATAGTTAATTTAATTTATAGTAGGTTGTTCAGTCCTCCATTTGAAATGTTTGACATGGTGGCAGGCTTAACTTTAATATTAAAATGTGTCCCAAAAGAAACAAAAACCAACATGTTTCAGGGGGTTTCCAACAATATTGCAGGGGTGCCTTTCAATTGAAATTCATAGTGGATTATGAAAGATTTTCTCTCACAAAGCGGATGGATTAAACCGTACTTGTTTGTAATAAGTATGTGAGAATTTATTGATTGATTAATACTTTAACAATATTTAATAAACCAACAAAAAAGTTACAAATATCAATTAAAGGTAGTAAAATATTTGACCATGTTATGTGACCTATTCAGTTGTGTATACGAATCGTCTATACAAATTGTTCTGGGTTATTAAGAGAATACTAGCAACGTGTAATGTAATAAATAAGGTGTGGACGTTGCCCAACCATTTCTTTAACGAGAATATATTTAGTTTTAAGATACGAGAAAGCTTGTATTCAATCTGCGAAAAGAAATAGAACAGTTTGTGGTCCTGTGTGGTTGTAGATAGTACTTTGTACTACTTTAATAAGTGGGAATACCTTACTTGAATACACTAAACACATCTTACTCTTATTTTAAATCATTCCTTTTCAATTTCATTTGATGACCTAAAAAACGAACACAATACTTGCCAGCACGTTTATCTCTTCTATCGCAAAATTTTATCGTATACCCTTTGTACATGGTTCTCAATGAGCTTTGGGTATTACTGATACCGTCTAGATTCTTTTTTAAGAAACGGTAATTCCTTTATTGTATACAAGGATATCCAATTCCATTTCGTTTTTTCTTCCGTTCCTCCTCCAATTTGTTTTGTTTTCTAAGGGCAGTCCGAATTCAAATAAAATAGCGTCATATCAGGCCCGAAGCTGTACGGCAAATTCAGAAATAAAAAGCGAGTACGGAGCAATCCCTGCTCTGATAGAATTTCCCAGGCGAGACACTTATCAAAATTTGGGTTAAGTTTAGGGGTCATTTGGATTCAAATTGCGCAGCGGAGGCAATCTAAAGACTGAAATCTGCATAGTAACAGTTTAATTTTATTTCCAAATTAAAAATTGTCGGTGTAGTTTGAACCTTTGAGTTTCGTCTTTGCCTAAGTCCTGATATTGCGAGATCGGCGCAATATGAATATGAAGGTGGGCGTTTAATTAAAAACAATCCGAAAACAGATACTGAAAAGGAAAACGTTGCAGTTAGAATTTCAATTATTAAACCGATAAATCCATCGTAGTAAAGAAAGAAACAGAAAAATGGTAATTTCATTAAAACAGAGGTACTAACAGTGAGAGTTAAAACATAGCTCAAAATGAATTTTAAATAGTCAAAGAGCGTGTTAGAGCCATGTAGTTTTTAAAGTATGTTTTGAAAATGTACATTTATCTGCCATCTATTGGAAATAAATAATTTTGTATAGTTCTTGTTACTCTTCAAAAAAGACTCAAGCATGTTCATTTTTGATTTAATAAGTTTAGCTCCAAGTTTACCTTTAAGAAGCAAAACATCCCAAGAAGCAGAGGCCGCGCGAGAATATGATAAATGTGTGTTCTGTAGCTGGCAGTTGTAAAAGAAGACAAAATATACTTACATACGTATAATGCTGATGTAAATGATGTTAGCCTAATTGTAAGAAGAAAGATTTAAATGTCTACAAGCGCAGAGTTAGATGTCCTGATGCACTTATGCTTTTATTTAATGGGAACGCGATTTTCATATTAGAAACCCGACTATATTTGATATCTCGGAATCAACGTTAAAATTTAAATATTCACTTTTTATAAATTAGTTCTATACATCTATTTTTCACGCTTGCAAATTTCTCTAGAACTTCTTCATTGAAATTTACAGCTGCAGCCAGTGCGAAGATTAATAAAATCCCACAATCTTTCAACCGGATTTCCTTCATTTTGAAGCGAAATCGCTTGTTTCATCTACTATAACAGCTAAGTAATTTCTGTCATAGAAAACAAAATAACGCATTTTTCTCATCACAACCGCAAATCCACTTCGTATTAAAATGAACACTATTTCTGGTAAGTCGTTTTTCCGTTACATTTGCTTTATTTAATTACTCGCCACATTTTAATGTTTCATTGTATGTATGTACATACACATTCCATTGCACTTTCGGCCACAAGAAATAGTTAATTGTAATTCTCAGGATTAAATGTTCCTGCTGTATGATCTAGCCTCCATATTATAAAAGAAAATGTCAAACCAAAATGATTTCATAAATGTCTTAAGAAGTAATGCTTTTATCAATGTTAAACTAGTTATACATATTATTAAATAATTATATTAGGATTTGAGTTGTAAAACAGAAACACTTCACTATCACCCTTACCGCAACACATTCGCGTTTCGATAGCCGAGTCTTCCCTTCACAATGGACCCAATTTTGTTTTTAATCGGCTGACATTCACTAAGGTTACAGGGACTTCTATGTGACAAAAAGTATGCTTCTTCTACCACTTTATAATAGGTGCAATCACAAAACTGAATAACAAATTACATCTTGCGACAACAGAATCTCTAAAATGTTTTCAAAGGTGAAATCCAGTATCCATTACTGCCATTACTAGGAGTGTGAATGTATTTCAGGATTGATATAGACAAGCAAGCATAACCTAATTTGTACACAAATATTTTTATTCTCTCCTTCCAATTTTCGAATCCATTGCCTATCAGGGCCGATGGATTCGATGATTTAGCGCTGAATTCATCGATGAAAATAAAAACATGGTAATGATTTTCATCATAAATTAAGCGTTGAATACAGAAACCAGTAGATATATTTTCGTTTAAAGTGCGCAAGCCATCGACGAATAAAAGAACTTGTCAACTTTTAAAAAACTTACAGTATATTCAGCCAAATATCAAGTACAATAGTGCAATAAACAAGGCAAAATCCGAAAGACAATTATCACACTACACAAAAAATATATGAAGAAGGCGGAACCAGTAATAAGTATTAAGTGTGCAACGATGTAACTTATCCCTAGCATTTTACACTGTTAAGTGTAACACACTATCACGCTTTCGAATGAAAGTTTTACCATAGAGTTATGGTAAACCTTACCAAGTTTACCAAAAATAGTGTGGACTTATGTAAACTACTCTTACAAGAGAACATCCCAAACTCGAAAATTCAAAAAAAATTGAAACTTTGTGAACAAGTAGTCCACACCCAAGAATGTTCGGATGTTCCTTATCGGCGCAAACTCGTTACAAGAGGGTGAAACTACCCCTGAAAGTTTAGTGGATTTTCGGTTTTCTTAAAATAACTCGGCAGTGGCTGGAACAAATACATCACAACTATATATCAAAGTAATCGTCTCATCGAGCTCTATCACATATATGAAAACAGCACCCTAATTCCATTAAAAAAAATTATGGTGCCCTCCCCCGCCCCTTTGATAAGGAGCGTATTCAAACTCCACGTTATGTATGTTACGGAGCTCTCCAAACAGTATAAAAATTATATTTTATTTTATGTAATATATGAGTTTTTAGTAAAAGATAAAACTTGCCCGGCAATACGTCGCCTTAAATAACTGTGAATCCATATGCAAAATAGATATATTATGTTTACATAGACTTTTTTATTTCAATTAGAAAAACAAGTGCATTGTTTCTCAATACATTATAATAACTACAACTATTTACTTGCACTACCCTAGCAGTAACAGTTATAAGTAAAGCTGGCGACGAGCGGTACCGCGCAGTAGCGTAGAGCCGACCAGGCCTCGCGTTCCACTAGAGTTATTCTGGTAATAGAGATGTTTGCTGCCGCAAATAATTTCGCTCATCTTTTAAATAAAAATTAAATAACACGTGCTCAAACACTTACCATTTTAAGAGTCCTCCGTGAAATCACAAAGTGAATAATGTCTGTTAAATATCTGCAACATTAGATATGTTTCAACTGTTGTTTCGGCAAAACTAGTACGGCATAAGGAAAAAATGCGTTTATATGCAGAGAACGAACGTTCTACATCCAGTGACGTAATATTTGCGTAAGTGAAATAATCTTTCAAATAACTTAACGATTCTGTTGACGCACTTTCACAAATGTGTCTTAATGTGCCAAAATCAGAATTTTTCTCAAAAACACTTTTTTCTAGAACAGAAACATTTTTTGCGTCTTCAATCGCGCATAGCTATGCGTGAACATGTTGCACTATTTGTAGAGATTCTTCTAACGGCACCGCAGGATTTTGTAATTTTTCTATTGCATCTGCTAGCCCGAAGTAATTGTCGTGAATGATTTTTAAATCCATTTTAACCTGACTATCTTGAAATTTCGACTGGCTTTTCTGGATAGCGGCAGGTTCCTTTGTATCGAATTGTAAAACCACGTTCTTAATATCGTCAAAATATTTATGATAATAAAACACGGCCTGCAACCATGTTCCCCAACGAGTTAGAATAGGTTCTGGTGGCTCTGGTATACGGGGGTACAGTCTGTGAAATTCGCGAATACGTTTCGGTGATTTGACAAATACTGCTTTGGTATGCGCTATTAAAGCGTCTACCTCAGGATAACATTTTCTGATACTATCCGCCACAAGATTGAGAGCATGAATTTTACACGTAATGTGTAACAAATTAGCAGAATGCTTTTTAAGAGACCGGCTTACAGAAAGCATGTTTGCAGCACCATCACTCACTAACATCAAGAGTTGGTTTGTTGAAAGTTCAAACTTATCCAATGTATTTAACACTAACTTTGAAATTACTTCGGCAGTACACTGTTGTATTCGTTTGGAGACTAATAGAATTGAAGGTACTGATTGATGAGGTTCCAATTTGCGTGCCATTACATTAAGAACAGAATGTTTCTTCCGATCTGTTGTTTCGTCGACACATAACCACAATTTTTGATCTTTCAACTCCGATTTTATTTTTTGTTCAATATGTTCGCGCGCAGATGGCACAATTCTTCGTAACGATGTTCGACTTGGTAATTTGCACTCCGAATAGTTATTCCAAAAGCAGATAAATGGTTCCTTGTCTAGTAAATTAAACGGTATATTACATGCGATAAACGTAACGCATAAATTAAATATAAATTTTTCATTGTCTCGTGCGCAATTTCTTTTTGAGACATGCTTTTCACTATTTATGTGTCGTAGACAATGTTGTCTGGACCAACACATTAACGGGATTTTACAGATTACACATTTAATTTTAGCACCTTTATATATTAAGTCTGGAATTTCTGCAATAAATTTTGTCCGACCGCGGTCGTTTTGCTGACGAAATCGTAATTCTTCTAGGACAGATAAACAATTGCGCAAATGACCGGCAGCGAAAATATCCGTACTGTTCCGCAGACGAAGTAATACTACTGTTCCTCTCGGTCCGAACTGATTCTACGCCGATACGCGGTACCGCTCGTGGCCAGCGTTAGTTATAAGAATAGCGACGATACACATGCTTCGGGGTGACATCATTCGCAGATATTGAACAAGTAATATGATCGATTTTCTGACCCATTATGATAGTATAATTTATCTAATGAGGTTCATATTTCGTTACAATTTGATATATAAATTAGTAAACCATTTCAAAGATAATTGCAGTGCATTGAATGTTACATACGATAACAATGATGAAGAATGACTTATAATAATTTCTAAGGTGAGTAATAATTTACGTGTAATAGTTTCAATTCCATTATTTATTTATATAAAAAAAAATGTATACAATAAAAAGTCACTTTCGAAATTCGTTAGTACTACATGTGAGCTTTAGAACATTTGCATGACAATGGCATGAATTCAGTATATGTAGTTCATTTACTTATGGTAACATTTAGTGTTATAAATGATAACCGCCCTATGGGTTTCAACAATAAAGAAAGTGAAATTCACGTTCTATTAAGGGATACATTAATTAGATCTCGAGATGACACAACATTTGTGGTAGATAATGATGTAACACTAGAATTCTTGCAAGAATTTAAACCACCTTCACGGGAAGAAATAGTAGAAGTTTTACAATTTGAAGAAGAAGAAGAATGTGTACCTGAGGGAGAAGATATTGTCTCTTTAGAATATAAGGAAAAAACCTTGCCTTCTAGAAAAATGAAAAAAAACGACGCTCATATAAAGCTGTAAAACATAGATTTAGAAGAGTAAAATCTTCACATCAATCATACAGGTAAGAAATCGCAGGCCAACTTCCATACATTTTTGTTTTCATACATCGTTTTCCCTTTTAGATGGGGGGCATCATTACAAAAAGAAGGAACAAGAAGAGAGCAATTGTTAAAAATTTCTGAACACGTTTTTAATAAATTTGTTATTAACAGCGAAACGGGCGTCATAATTCACGACCTAGATGTCCGTAAATGGACTTTGGAAGCCAATGAAGAAATAGGGTTAACAAATTTCAAAGCATCTCCACATTGGTTATAGAATCTTAAAAAAGTATACAGGATAGATTCCAGAAAAATTACCAAATTCGTTACCCGTTCATATGGTACAGGCACGACAGAGTTAAGTCGCATTTCGTCGGATTTCATACAAGAAGTAAAACCTTCTACTGCGAAAGTAGACCCTAGTAACACATTCAACGCTGGTGAAAGTTGATTCAATCCAGAATTACACTCTGGTCGCACGTTAGCTCCATAAGGATCGAAAGCAGTTGAAAGTATTGTACAGTCTATATTCGCGACAATCCACAGCTATACCATACTTCCCGCAATATCCGCGTTTAGACGCTTATTATCACCGCTGTTTATGGTTTCAAAAGAACAAAGTGGTACATTTGGGCCACGAGTGGTCCCATACTGAGCAGCAAATATCCATGTAACTGTTTCAGCATCCGGTAACTTAACAACAGCATTATTTACGGAATGGTTCACAAAGATATATCTACCTCAAACAGTTTTATTGCTAGATTCACGGACTGGTCATTGCCCATCTTACAAAACTACTGACATGATACAACTATTGGACGTCTATGGATTTCGTGTTATATTAATTTGCATTCACGTAATAACATTATTAAATTACAATCTTTAGTGCATAACCAATTATCTTCTACAAAATATCCTGTTCATTTTGCCCTCACGGAAGATTTTCAAGTTACATTGCGATGAGCCATATGTGGTTCCCGTGCTACAATACGGTGTTCCTAGTGCAACCGTTTTTTATGTCTTAAAGCATTTTTATGAAGAGGGACATTGCCATACAAATTAAGGAATTATTTGTATATATGCACATACATACATGTATACATAAGTTATATTTTAGGAAGCATGCCATGTAACATGTATTTTATATCTCATTCAGTCTTATATATTAACGTATGAAACATAATTCTCCCCATTTCGTATTTTATACCTATATTACATAAAATAAAATATAATTTTTATACTGTTTGAAGAGCTTCGTAACATACATAACGTGGGATTTGAATACGTTCCTTAGCCAAGGGGTGGGGGAGGGCACCATAAATTTGTTAAATCGAACTAGGGAGCTATTTTCATATATGTGATAGAGCTCGATGAGATGATTATTTTAATATATAGTTGTGATCTATTTGTTCTAGCCATTGCCGAGTTATTTTAAGAAAATAGAAAATCTACTAAACTTTCAGGGGTAGTTTTACCCTCTTAAAACTAAATTGGGCCGATAAGGAAAATACTTTCGAACATTCTTGAGGAAAAGGATAGGACAAATAGTCCACCTATTTGTTCACAAAGTTTCAAATTTTTTTGAATTTTCGGGTTCGGGATGTTTCCTTATTAGTGTTAATTTCTACACGCAATTTTTTTTCTGTGTATTTTAATTTTTAGCCAAAAGATATAGAGGGAAGCCAGGAGGAAAGGAACTTCACAGTTTTTGACAAACAAGCTGGGTAACATATTTACAATTATTTGACTATATAATTGATATATTTTTTTACATACTCATAAGCGCACAGCATGCCTATTAATATAAATCAATTTTAAACCATTTAATTTATCAAATTATAGAAATTCGGTTTCTACTCATGCTTTTGTAAAATTTTGAAGTACATCTGTTATAGTAGAGAATCGTCGCATAACTACAGCTGTATACGGAATTGTTACGACGTGTAGAGGAAATAAAATCTAATTAGTGATGTCCTACTCCCGCGCTTACCATACGGTCTAACTTGCTAATACGCCATGTCTCATGCACACGTTACCACGGGCCTGAGAAATTGTCCAGAAATCTTGCCGCTGCGCGGTAATTAACAGAAGAAAATTTCCCCAACGTGCCGTGATTAAAATTTGGACGAGTTAATGTCTTATTAAGTTTATACGAGTTCGCGTAAGTAACGACGAGGTAATTAAAATGAAAGTTCAAGGTGTCATACCTACGTTTAGAGGCTTTGAGATGGTACGAAAGTCAAATAACTGCAACCAAGATGGAGTTTTGTTCTCTTGCGTGTCTAGCTTCGTTTAAATTTAAATAGCACTATTAATGCTGATGAAAGTCGGCGAATATAGTTTCGAAAATGAGATATTTAAATGCAGTTTAGAAGATTAGGAATACAAATAAAATTTCCTTTGTTCTCTTCGCATTGTTGCTATAGTTGTTGGCAAGATAAATTGTGGTTTTCTTTTGCTATTAATTAAATAAAAATACAAAGGAGCAAATGTGATTTTTAACAGGAGTCATTATTTTTCGGCTTATGACGTAACCATTCTCTTAAATGGAACATCGTGTATATAATTTCATTTTTCGGAATACAACATTGCAGTGTAGATTCAGCGTATTTATTAGAAAAGTTTGACTCATCTTCAGGTTGATGAAGTAGGGAAAATATCCACTTGCAAACAAAATTCACAATTCTGAAACACTCCGCAGTGGCAAATTAGATGTATTCTAATTTATTTGATGCTGATATGTGCTTCCATACAAAATTCGTACGATCAACTTTTTAATGGGTAATAGCCATACCATGCACGTAATATTAAAACATCAATTACTTTCATTTGAATATTCAAAACAATTCGACACTGCACGTGATGGAGAGGCGTTGAATGTAATTGTACTATGAATACGTTTTGGAATCGCCAGTAATTTCGTCGACGTGTAATTCCATTGAGATAGTCGAATTTGTCTGATTTGCAATAATTTCTGATTGATTATTTTCAGAATGGAGGGAGAATCTTTTCCGAACATCAAATAATGCTATAAATCATTTGCATACTTTTTTGTTTCTAAGTAAATAAATCAAAACTCTTGTTTGTTACTTATAACACATAAATTGGAGAAGGAATCCAAAACAGAATATACCTTCTATTCTCTGAGGACTTACATATATTTTCATTAAGCCTAGTGTTGAAAATTACTTGGGAATGTTCTAGGTTAGAAAGCAGGCGTTTATATTCGGAAAATTCAGAAAATACATCGATAGGGACTGGTTCATCCCAATCCATTTGTAATTTCCACAAGGTTTGCATCAATAATTTCCCGGTAATAATTATTGGCCCTAAAAGTCCTAGTGGGTCAAAAAACTGCGAAATAAAAAACAATATATATCTCTTTGTAATTTTAGCTGAAGCAGATTGATAAGGTGGTTTATATAAAAAAGTGAGTTCAGTCAGAATTGTTGGAGTGCCATTTTCGTAGCTCAAATCCTCCACACTTAAGCAAATCTCTAGTTTGACTAATGATGGTAACAGCTTCTTCCAGTGCGTTTGCCTTTGTTATGAGGTCGTCCACATAAAAATCATGAGTTGTGATTTCTGATCCAACTGGAAATCTTTCTCGTTCGTCGCTAGCTAGCTGTTGTAACGCGCGAATTGCAAGAAATGATACTGAAGCAGTACCGTAAGTGACGGTTGATAACTCGAAATCTTGAATTCTATCATTAGGATTCGATCTCCATAATATTCGTTGGTAATTAGTTCCTGAACCATCTAATAGAATTTGGTGATACATTTTTGCAATATCTACTGTGAGAGCTATTTGATGCGTGCGAAATCTGCAAATTATAGAAAATAAATCCCCTTGAATGGTTGGACCGACCATCAAAGTGTCGTTTAAAGAGATGTTAGTTCTTGTCTTACATGACCCATCAAAAACCACGCGAAGCTTCGTCGTCGTACTGTTCCGTTTCTCAACGGCATGATGAGGAAGATAAAATGATCATGAGTTTTCGTGCAAGGAGTCCAGATTTACCTGTTTCATATGCCCTAATTCAAGATATTCATCCATGAATTTGGTGTATTCAGTCTTTAATCCTTGGTTGGATTTAGAGCGTTTTTCTATGTTATAAAACCGTTTTAATACTGAACCGTATGAATCACTTAAACAATCAGGGTCTTTTTTCCACGGTATTTTAACTACAAAACGACCCTCTTCATTGCGTTCAGTGTTTTCTTGAAAGTGATTTTCACATGCTTGTTCTTCCAAAGTATAATTTATTTTAGTATCATACTCTTCAATTTTCCAAAACAGACTGAGCTTCTCGTTTAGAGATTCATTTGTTATGAAATTGCAAATTCTTCGGTTTTTTGTGAAATATTTGATGTGGGTGTGCACGCGACTACCCATCCAAAATGAGTTTTTTGAAGATATGGTTGATTGTTATTTGGTTTAATTTGTCCTACGTACATAAGCTTCCAAAATAAATCAACTCCTATTAACATATCAATTGATCGAGAAATATCGAATTCGGGATCAGCTAAGCGAATAGTTTTTGGTATGTCAAAGGATGCTATATCAATAGAAATTGTTGGTAAGTTAGACGTAATTTTGTCTATCACTAAACAGTTAATATTAGTTTGGAATGCATTGAGCCTAGATTTTATTTTTACATTGATGGCTTTGTTTATCTGTGTAGATGACTGATTAATACCCAAGACTGGCATTGAAAGTCGATCAGCAAATGATTTTATAAAGTTTGATTGTGAACCGCAATCTAATAAAACTCTACATTCTTGAGGACGACCTTTAATATCGTTGACAGTTATAAGAGCAATCGACAATATTGATTCAGATTGGTTTTGAAAATCAGTGGCATGACTACTAATTGTGGGAATAGCGTCATTCGCATCTGAAGTAGATGGTACGTTTGGGATTTGTTGAATATGGAGCAGCGTGTGGTGCTTCTTCTTGCAAATTTTACATAATCCGCTAGTACAATCGTTCGCACGATGACCTGCTCTTAAGCAGTTTAAGCACAGTTTTTTTTTTGTTTTTGCATTGCTAAGTGTTTGTTCAATTGGAAAAGCAAGAAATCTTTTGCATTGATATGTGCAGTGATTATTTGAACAAAATAGACAGGTTATGCTTGATGTTACCAAATTCGACGTACCTTTGATTGGTTTTTGTTTAGATACATCTATATGTTAAGGTTTTCTTTGTAAAGTTTCTAAAATTTGACATATTTTCTCTAAAAATATAATCATTTCTTTGAATGATGGAATTCTAGATGAAGTGGGCAATGAACTTTTCCATTCTTTGTTGATTAAATGGTCTAAGTTGTTTGAAATTATATGAACTGGTAAATCATCCCAGTGTTCGACAGGTCTGTTAAGTGACTCTAAAGCTCGCGTGCGCTTGAGAACGCCATCTAGTATTTGACGTAAGCCTAAATGATTTTCCTTGGATAAAACATGCAAATCGTATATGCCTTTAATATGCTGTTGTATTATAATACGTTTGTTATCGTAACGAGCGTTTAACATTTCTCATGCAATGTGATAGTTTTCTTTCGAGATTGAAAGAGAATGTAAAATCGTTGCTGCATCACCAGATAATGCAGTTTTTAGAAAGTGTAATTTTTGAATGTCTGGCATTGAGGCATTTTGATAAATTAGAGAATTGAACGTATCATAAAAGGGGACCCATTCTTCATAAAGTCCAGAAAAACTAGGTAAATTTATTGTAGGAAGCTTGACACAAGTCGATTGCTGATTTGTATTTTGTTTTAACGTTTCGTTAGCGACTGGTTTTGTTGTTCATTTTTCTATGAGTTTTTGCAATCGACTAACTACATCTAAATAACTTTTTTCAAATTCGATATGTTCTTCTTCCTGATAGTCTATGTTTTCTAGAACTTCGATATCCAGCTAAATATCTTCGGATTGTTCCATGTAAGGGTTAATTTTAGCATGACGAATCTTGAGGTTAATTAGGTTAATATCTTGTTTAGTGTTTTTAGAAATTTCGTCTAGATATCTTGTCGTTCTAGTGAGATATAATTTAAAATAAGCCTTTTTTAACTTTAGCTTTTTTAAATCAGCCATTATTCGAGCAGCACAAGGGAAAATGGATATTTAAAATGAAATATTGGAGACCTGCCTTTGTAGCGTCGTTGTATGCGTTGGTTGAATATTCGCTACCGTCTTCGAATAAGGTGGAATATCTGACACGAAGGGCCAAACAATGTTGTTGATTGTTTAATAATAGACTGTAGATTGTTTTACTTGATTTTAATTCACAAATAATGGCTTACAATGAATGCACGTGTTCTGTGTTGTACCGAATCTTAACTGTACTGTCCAACGGCTTGCATGGTACTGCTGCACTGAATATATACAAGGAGCATGCGCACGAAGTGGCGGCAATTTAAATTATGTAAGCAAACAAAAATGACCCTTAATGAAATCTAAACACCTAGCTGCTGTAATTTTCAAAAACATTTATTAGGTATTTAAACTACTGGTTTTCCGATTTAAGGTATTAATAAAATTATTCACAGGTTTTAATTTAATATGCAATAATAGCAGAATTATATCCTGTGGATGAAAGAAGAGTTTATTTTTATTTCTTCTGGTGTATTACTCGTGTTTAACACAAATGCGCTAGAACACTCCGCTTAAGTTTATTGAGATGAGAAACAACCAATTATTATCTTTAAACTACAAGAATCTTTTGCCACGTATGGAAGAAAGGTTCATATTAGGCGGAGATTTTAATGCCATGCACTTAAGTTGGGATGCAAGGCTAACTAATACAAAGGGAGAAGCTTTAATGAAAGCATTCAGAAGTATGGGAGGAAGTTTCCATTCAACAGGTGAACTAATTCATTCGCCTACCGATAGAAATAAGATACTGGACCTTCTAGGCATTCTCATTTCAAAAAAAATTTTCATGAATATTTTTATCTACAATTTAGAGCTGTTGTCATTGCACAAATAAGGAAAGCTACTCAATCCGCACTTCCAGAATGTAATGAAGCTTGGGCGGTTTGTAGACCTTATAAGACCTTGTAAAATGCCGGATTCCGTTTTGGTCGAGAAACGGTTTTGGAGGGTGGTATCGGGGTTTGAGAATCGGAGGTTTCTGCGTTTTCGTTAAGTATTTCCTATTAGATGTTCATAGAAGTTATCGATGCATGTAGATGGTTAGCATTTTCAAAGAACTATCGAAATACACCAAAGTTTATGAAATAGGAGGTTAATGGGCGTAATGGCAGAATTCAAATAATAGTACTAGGCTATTCAAATCCTATAAATATAATGTCGAAATTTAATGCAAATTGAAAATTTAAACTATAATTATATAAAATAATGGTATTAGGTGCACGCACTTCACCTAATACCCCATTACAACATCCCATCTTTAAATTAGTACCATTCTGTACTAGTCCAATGGAAGCCTAAGGAAGATGTAAACAGATTGCCTTATTTATTTACATTTGGGATATTTCGTGTGCTTAAAACACATCATCAGTTCACTCAATAATAAGGGGCCATGATAAAATCATACCTGAAGTTCAAAATTTTTAAAGAATAATGCTTTTTCACTTTCATTTCCAGCAGATGTATCTTTGTTTATCGTGAATCGTGCAATCCATATTTATTTATTTTCTTGACACAATTGAAGCAGTTAGCACTATGATTTTTGCATTTCTTGCAATTCTGATTAGTTACTTTTTAAACAAGTATTTCTGATAATAATATTAAGGTATTAGTGAAATATGATGCTACTTTTAATATAGTGAAACGAAAATTATTCGATTTTTCTCTTATCGTTAGTTAAGGTATTAGCATTGTGTCAGTAGTATTGTTTAATTTTTGTTTATGTATACACTATTAGTACATAAAAGTCGAAGAAATGGTGTTGTTTTGTTAACATAGAGAAATAAGATCCAACGAAATCGTTCCAGATTCAAACAACGTAAAATATAATCGAATTCGTAAACTACCGAATCTGGCTTAGTTTACTTTAGCTGCCATTTTTCATCAAAACGAATTTGCTCATCCTTTTTTGCCATTGTCCTAGAAAACAATGTGTGTGAACGATTTACGTCACGGTCAGCTATGCACAAATATAAATTGCTCTAGAGCAAACAATGTCGTAGCAGCTGTTGCTGCGCAAAAATATTCACTCTAATTGTTAATTTCCACTCCAGCACCTGATTTCTTGCCTTCTTTCTTTTCTACTGACATCGGGATGGTTTTAGCGAGGAAGAATGTCTACAAATTACGATATAATTTTATAAATTATGAAAGCGACCAGAACATGAGGGCATTTGGAGTAGCTCGGCGGACGTGGATGAAGTGAGGTAGGGAACGCCAGGCAAAAATTACGACTCGTGCACTCAAAGCGAAATACTTCATTTTAGCGATGAAGATCATGCTGTATCAGTGAGCACAGGGAATGTGTACAGATTTTTTTACGGAGGTATAAGGCGAACCAACCAGTAAAGTTGCTGTACCCAAATTATTTTTTAATTAACGTTAATTTTAGTAACAACGCTGCGGAACTTTTGTATTAAACTTTACGCCGTCTTTCATTTTCTTTATGCTGGTTTTAAATTTATCCTACTCTTCGCTTAAACTTCCTTATCCAGAAGGTACGTTAACAAAATTAGCTTCGCGGGTATAATAATTAAATGCCTTCTAAGTGTAAAGAATAATTCAGTTTTGCAAGCACCTGTTATGTATTTTCACCCCATTTTAGTTACTTCAGCCTGGAATGAAATAATCCAACACGTTTATTAGTATTAAAATCTAAGAAAGAGTATAATTTACGCTTATCTGGGGTTAAAATCCTTTGAAATTTCGATGCTACACTGCAATAGAGAACCTTCCCTTCCATAAAGTTATAAAGGACTAATTTTAGAATATTTTTCAGTGAGCGCATGAAACAAATTTTTGTACTTGCTGTAGATTCCATTGTACGATTTTAACAAATAAAACTAAAAAAATGGTTTTATGTGGTGGTACGTCATAGAGTTGTGGACAAGAGAAGCGGCATCTTTACATCTCTATTCCATGCCCCCAAATAATCTACGGCCCACAAACATCGAGATCTTGGAGAAAGTTCAGAACCGTATCCTTAGGATAGGAACAAGGGCACCGTAATAGGTGCAAAATGAAACATTAAGAACTATCGATGTAGTCATTTCAACTGCCGGAGCAACCTGGCAAAGGGCAAGAGCGTCAACTAACGCCAACATGGGATTCAACCACATAGTCACCGAAGATCAGTCGACTAAGATTAGAAAGCCCCGATACGTAGAACCGAGACCCCTGGGGGCTGATGCCTTCCCGTCTATACGATTTGGAGCATAACGGCAAACCACCAAACTCGCGGGGGCGTGAACCCCGCGTATTAATTAATGAAAAACGTGTGGAAGAACAAGTACAAGTCAAATAGCACTACTTTTCGACCTCATACAAGCAGCGGACCTTAGTAGATTAACCAGTTGAATTGAGTTTCACATTGAGTTGAGTTGAATTTCACACTCAGCATTGACATTTACATTGAATTACATTAAATTTTACATTCAAATTCAAAAATTTTACATTGAGAGGCCTGTTGTTAAATTTGACTATTTAGTAGTAAACGATATTCAATGTAACGCTGGATTTTAATTGTATGTCTTTCTGGTACTTCACCAAAATAGATAGTTTTGCAGCAACCAGCCGGATCGTTCGATACGTGTTGGGTGTCTGGATTATTTGTTGGCCTTCCATACATTTTTTCTTAAATTTATATGAATGCAATTAATTTGTACTTGACGTCGTATGACCTCATGCCCTAACTTTGGAGACAAATATATTCGCATCATATGAGCAAAAGCAAAAGCATTTCCTAAAACAGTATACGATAATTCGAAAACTTGTGTATATGTACGTACGTACTTCATCGTATAATTATCTCGAGTTCTCCAATCTCACACTCAATTAAATAGACGATACACTCTACTTAAGTAGATTAATCTTGAGGGTCAAGCTATTCCATCGCCAGCGATCTCTGGGCTATAAACGAACAGAGCCCTGTTTCACCCTTGCTTCTTCGTTTTGGCCAACCAAAAATCGGTGGTGTCATATTCACGGAAGCGTTAATACGAAAATAATTAACGCTCCGACCGACGAAGACCGAAAAATACATATAAGGGTGGAAATGACGGTGGAACGAGGTTCCCTGTAGCTCATTCTAGAAACTAAAGACATTTTTGTAAGGATATACGTCTCCCCTTTTACATGTCAGCAATAAGCAAGTCGAGCGTAAAGGACTCGAAAGAAGACATGTCTATGCATAAATAAAGGATGCTAAGCTAACTTCTACCTAAGAAAGAGGAAAATGGTCTAATAGAACGTTGAAGGCACTCCACAGCGCGGGAATGTCTTTTTGAGTATATAAATTATGCATGAAAATGCTCATGTTCCGACAGAACCTGTTTGGATCAGCTTTGGTTTAGTATAATAATTGATATGTTATAAAGTGCAGTAAAATATTGGAAATATCCTATTTACATCTTTATATCCATTTAAATTATTCTATTGCATTTTTATATGAAAGACCTAGAATAGCCTATTTGCATTTTTTTATAAAGAAATAAATGTGTTTCGATAAAATTAGTTTTTCCCGATTCCTTGCAAGAAAAATATTTCAGATATGGACGTAGGTACGAATTCCACATATGAGGCATTCATAAATCTATAAAAGTTTTTCCTTTGCCGTTGGGAGGCGTTTTCGTGCAATATCCCACGCATGTATCACTCGCTTGCTTACACCGCCTTAATCCGACTCTGACAAAGGATAATTTACGTTTAAGTTTTTTTACGAGTGACACATTTTATTAAACTGTTCAGTATAAATTGCGCAAGTAAACCCTTATGTTGTTACGCTCGCAAAAAAGAGAATCGAATGAATTTCCATTCAACCGGATATAATCTAACAAAATCCACGGTGATTTATGTTTCGTATATGCCTGGCTCGCACAGAGAAAGGCTCGGCCAAAAACATGCAACAACCTCGACAACAAAAACGCCACAAATCTTTTGTTTTCTCTTCCTCCGCTGTCGCTTTTTTCGGCTCTGTTTGCGAGGACCGTAACACTGTTTTAACTCGCTGGATATTAGATGGGATTATCCCAGACGAACCAGTAACGGTATTATATCTTATGGAAGAATTTTGTTGCACTTGGGACGTGGTAATTACGTAATGAGTATATTTTTAACAAGACACAGGCATATCTCCAAGAAATATGTCACATTAAGACAATTCCCGGCTTACGTAAACGTACATGCACATTTATGTTCATAAACATTTCTGTTTAACTAAATTAGATAATTTCTTAAATAGCCTTAGGTATGTTCGTATTTCTTTAGTGTTCAAAAAAGTTAGTGTGCCATGCTTTAAATAAATTTATTCGTTTTATGCTGTATTCCAATCAACATTTTTCTGTTTATTTTCGCTATTTATTATTGATTCGAGCTTGTTCACTTGCTGGACAATGTATGCTGGAAAATAGTGATCACTCCCAGTAGATGTTGCAATTATACGCATAAAATAACTATTACACATTATTTTTAGTGAACATTCTTAGAGATAGTAATTTATTTGTCACATCACTCCATTTAGTTAAACAAGAAACTTGTCTGCGCAGTTTCATATTTAGTTTAGTAGAGAAGGATACACTTTAGGTATTATATATATTTCGATGGCCATTTTGTAGAATCTAGTAGATACAAAAGCTTTTTCGATACATCGCTTAAAACTTCAAGAAATACTCAATCGAACTAAATTTGAGTCCCCACTCTAGGACGGAAGACATTTAAGATCGAGTATTGAGAAACTTCGACATTTTGCAATAATTTCAAATGATCTCAATTATCTCAAAAACTAAGCTGGATTAGGTATAGGGAATCTTGAAGAAGGTTCACATGAATTGGGGAGGGGCACTCAAAAACTCAGCCACGTACAGGCTAGATGTTCCATTCAAAAAATCAAAGTTGTATCGTGTACATTGGAAAATGAACAGCCTGTAGATATGAACCTAATTTTATGTTACGCAGAACTTGTCTCCGAATACTTTGTATTTGAACACGTTTGCTCTAAATTGCTGAGAGAACGAATTATCTTCCTTACACGCATTAGGTGGACACGCTGTACCTAATAACAATCTCTAGATGATATTTTAGACATTTCTGACTTGCCCATGTTATTTACTGGCGCTTTCCGGTTTTCTAAAAGGTTTTTTTGCTTATTTGACGAGAGAGCAGTTTAGAGATTAATTTTGAAATTTTGAAACATATTCTCTAATACTAGGTTCACAGGTTTGCCAGAAATAACTGGAAATTTTGATAGATAAGCCTTGTATTATTTGTAAATTGACACATAATAAGATTTTTGTTAAACGAAGTTTTATTAAAAACCAAAATAAATGAATTACGAGTGAACTCTGCCTAGTTATTGTCCAGGAAACATTTAAGTAAATTGCAAGTCGTCAGTCCGACCTTCAAAGTTCTTCTTGATGCCTTTTATCTTATAAACGTTATACGTATAGTCAGCATAAGACCTTTTATAATTATTTTAATTAATTTGTGATTTTTGCCTATTCCATCTTAGGTACGTAACTTGCAGCTTCCTTTTCTTTTATCGGACTCTTATTTTCCTTTTGTTCTTTTCTTTTAGGCAATTAGTAATTAGTATTTGACAACTTCTACTTGTTAATTTGAATTGCATAACTAGTATTTAACAATTTGTATTGGATTACTACTATTAGCCCTTGTGTTGGATCAATTTTACACTTGATGTAGTACCAGCACACAATAGTTACCGGAAAACCCGCCTATTCTCAACCCTGTTCGGAACCTGCGCTACATCTCAGAACATTAATCTTCATATAGGTTAAGTACCCGATAATCAACTGACTTTCTTTTTAAACTCTTAATTTACTAAATTCACTTTGGTTCTATTTCATAATATATGTATATCTACATATACAGCGTGTCCCGCTAAGAGTGGGGACCGGCGATATTTTGGAGACTACAACTACTACTAGCTATAGTGATGGGAAAAAAAAATTCATAACTAAAATGGTGAAGAGAAGTTTACTTAAAATATTTTTAAATTCCAAACATGAGTGCTAGGGGGCGCGGTTGTTAGGGTCAACATTAAATTTGAAATTAGTCGGCAAAAGTTCCAGGATTAACTATGATTTTAAGTGCTTTATTAAAAAGCTTAGTTAATTACGCACCACTTTGGTTAAAGACGTTTTGTTATATTGTGAATAATAAGTGTAGTAGGCGTTGCCGAATTATGTAAAACTAAACATGTTGTAACTTCTGCAGTTTTTACCCGAATTAAAGAAATGTGGACTTGTTTGAAAGGGCATTCAGCGGTGTTTTAGACGTTCGCAATTTGTGTCACCTGTTAATGTTCAAGAAATGTACCAGATGGCGTTATTCCCAAATATACGAGTTTTTCTCAATTATCTCTAAAAATTCAAATGCAACAGTACGCTTTCTTTATGTTGTATTTGAAGAGTTTTGACAGACTAAAGTAGTAGTGAAAACCGCATAGTGATGTATTTTTCCTTTTTCCAGAAAATAACGAAAACAGCCCATTATCAGTAATAATTTCCGTATCAGTTACAAATACCTACATAATAATATCGAAACCTATCTTAATTGGCCATGAAACAAAAGAATGATAACTTTTACTCTTTTACACACAAAATCGTTTCGGTATTAGTTTAATATGTTTGTTTTTGATCACTTTTAAAATAAAGGTACGTCACTTCCGGTGAAACCGGAAATACAATTGAAATGCTGATAAAGGCGAAAGTTAGTTTACAGAAAATAGAAGTCGACCTATTTTTTATAAAAACGCCAACTTCTGTTGTTCAAAAGTTAGCATGGGGTGGGGGGAGGGCACTTTAGGCCCCCACTGTATATATAGAAATGACGGGAAGAGGGTTTCACAGCGGGTGTGAGTTACACATCAGTTTATCCCTATAGGATAAAGGGCAATATTCCCTACTAAAATAAGAAGGCAGACACGATTATATTGTTTACGGCGCTATTTTTCACTAGCTCTCATTTCATAACGCAACAATAAATTAAAGGCAGTAATTGCTCATATCGTTTACTTTAGTAATTTCTTTACTTTTGTCAAGTTCTGCCAAACGATGAAATCATTTAAAAATTACTGCCGCCAGCTCCCTAACTAAAACTTCTAAAATCATAATGGCGGACTAATTGTGTGAATTACATGAAAACCGAAATGAGATAGGGATTAGTAATTGAATAATTTGAACAAAAATAAACAAACGAATTCACAATTCCGTAGAGGGACGGAACACGAATTAATAAAATCCCAAACAGTAAATAAAATAACTTTAGAGCGGGCCTACGCGAAATACACTTACAGTGGTGACGGCACTGATATCGATTACTCATCGCCGCTCGATGCAAGGTCGCCTAAAATGTGGCCCCTCTACTGTTTATTTATTTGCTCGTTGGTGTCGTGGTTGGTTATTAAGTTACAGCTTCCTTACTTACCTTTCGAATTAAAGTTTAAGCGCTTATAATTCGTTTGTCACTAACAATACCAGATTATGACACATTGGCGGTCACAACTGGTTACACACCATACGCATGCGTAGAATGTATGCAGCGACTAATCTGTTTTTCAGAAGTAACCTCTGCGCACATATCTCATTTTGGGTGAATTTTACCCTACATTCTCATACTGTTAGGTAAAATTACCCCACTTTCTGTGTTCCATCACAAATAGCAAATCAAAAATAACCGCAAGTTTGATTTGAAAATACATCGGTTTGAATTAACGTAATATGTTTGATTCAACAATACAGTTCTTTCTTTTGAAGAACTTCGTCAGTTTTCTTATCGTTTATTAGGCTTCATCTTTTACTGGCGAACGTTTCCAAAATGGGAATATGCAAAAAAATCTAGTTTTTATTGAATTAATCATACTATTTGTATATGTTTTAAAATATACATAGATATAAATTTTTCTGATTGTTAGTTACAAAAATTTTATGCAAATAATATGACTAATTCAATAAAAAATCGATTTTTTAGTATGTTCCCATTTTGGGAACTTTCGCCATTGAAAGGTTAGATGAATATATATTTGCTTAACAAAATATTTCTGCAGTTTAAAGTATGCTGTTACTTTGACAAATATATTATTCTGTTGATATTATTACTCCACTAAAAATGGTTAGTACGATAGATGCTTTCTTCTTCTTGGATAAGAAAGCATCCATTTATGAGCACATAGGGTAACAATGTGTTAAAAATGCACAATCTTTTGATAAATTTTATTAACATTGTAGATAAACTAACAAAAATACATAAAGAATAAGTATAATGCAGAAAATTAATCTCCATTTTGTAGTTCCGTGATGCTTCTTTTCTTGTAAATAAATCCCAGCTCCCTAAAATACCACTAACCTCCTCCATTACGTTAAGGTGATATCAAGGCCTTGCTAAAGATCTACGTGGTCGCAAACAAAAACGGTGAACCTGAAATCTTACAGATTTCCTTCAAGTTTCTTCCAGACTACTTACATTTCCCAGGAACCTGTAAAGTGAATCTGGTTAAATCTCGATGTCGAAGTTGTAACCTGATTTTAACAATATTAATAACATCAAAGTTAAGTACAATCCGCAAATAAAGTTATGTCGTAGGGAGATCTCCCGAAGATTCCCAAGGTTGTACCCTGTAGAGAGGCTACTGCAAAGAATCGTAAGACGAATGCGTACAGCGGAAAATGCGGGTGCGAGCAAGTGAGAGCATACATACTTAAGCGCGTGTAGGAGAGGGCGCGAAAGTAGTGCCAAGAAATCAGTAGTCCTACGTATGTTTACATTAAGAGATAGATAATATGGAGAATAATGTATAAGAATGGGATGAAGAAGATTTCCAAGGTTATACCCTGTAGCGAGGCGAAGGATTGTGATTTTGTGAGAAGCTAGGCGTTAACGTAAATACAAGGCTACGGATGAGACTATCAAGAAGCACTGCCAAATGTTATCCAGATGCTCATTTGGCACTCGTGTTATTTAAGAAAATTGCATTTCGAATAACAGATTTACTTTTGGGGTGCAGTTCTATGAGCGACGATCGCCGAAAAAAACTGAGTAATTGGTTTAGTTTCTGTCTGTCTGTGTTTTTTGTTCTTAAGTAATGTTTAACACAACAGGTTTTTAGTTGTAATTTTCATAATTTTGTCTATATAAATATTACATTATTTATAAATTGCTTTCGTAATTCTCCACCTTGCACTTCCCCAACAGAGTCATCTGGCATGCACCCATTTGCTATTAAGACATCATTAGATCATCACGAAATTCATTGCAACATGCAGCCGAAATTTTTTTTTTTTTATTATTTAATAATAACGAGCACAAAGAACGAAAGTATAACAAATGCAGGTTATAATAACAATAAACAACAAGAATAATTTACGCTTTTGGAATTGAGATCTGACAGTTTGGCAATTGTTATGATTACTTTGCTTAGCAACGAGCTCTTTTGATCAGTCTGGTGTCACAACAAGCAATTTGGCGCTCTTTACTAGCCAACTTTGCGTAACAATGAAAACAGATTACCAAAACCTATATTGTTGCATATCGTCATATTTCTTAAGTTAAAGTATAACATATGTGGTATCGTTGGATTCGTCTTTTAATTACCTTTCCAGAAACGTAAAAATATATAGGGTATTCTCTTTAGAAAAAGGAAGTTGACGTCACTTCCGGTGAAACCGGAAATAAAATTGAAATGCTGATAACTTTTTAGTTGTAATTTTCATAATTTTGTTTGTCTATATAAATATTACATTATTTATAAATTGCTTTCGTAATTCTCCACCTTGCACTTCCCCAACAGTCATCTGGCATACACCCATTTGCTATTAAGACATCATTAGATCATCACGAAATTCATTGCAACATGCAGTCGAAATTTTTTTTTTATTTTTATTTAGTAAAATACATTATAGATAATTGTTATTCTCTAATTGAGCACAATGTCTGCTATAACAGAAAATAGTAGAATTATATGTAAATCCTTTTTGTATATATAACTATAAGGTATTAATTCATTGAGAATTGTATTAAAATTATTGAGAAACTTTTAATTTTAAACATCAAGTAAAATAAACGAAAATACGTTTATACTTCTTCGTAGCAACGTTTAATTTGATGAATATAATGTGTTCTATATTCTGTAACCACCGACGTCATTACATGCGCAGGCTATTTTTAAATCGAGGCAACCTTAATACAAACAATATACATTCTACCAATCTTGGGTACTGAGTGGTTAGGTGCTAAAAGGGTGCTAGGTATTATGGCAAAACGGACGTGTGCATGAAAGCATGACTTATCACTTGCTTTTGCTGAAATACCTGTTATATAAAAAAAGAAGGAAATATACTAACAATTAGTTACAAAATATGAAAACGGAAACATCAAAGCATTGTTGAATGTGTGGTGAATTGAATCGCAATTTATTTAAACCGCTAACATTGGTGGCGAGATTTTTGTAATTTTCGCTAATCGCTAATATAAACAGAAATTCTGATATTCACCAATCTACAGAAATTTTCACGTTAGTTATCCAATGGTAAATCCGTAAATCCATTACCCTACTTACCTATTATTTTCTTCATTTACATCTCACCGCTTGCGAACCACCATCTCACATAACCTAAACTAAGACTAGGATTGCGGTTGACCTGCGTTCACGCAACGGATACTGCCGACGACGCGCGAAGCGCACGATTCTAATTTATATTCGTTTGACTCAACGAAATTATGTCAAAAACGTTTGTACATTCAAACAAATTCAATCTGTTCTTCTTAAAAAATGCGCATTCACTCAAATAAACCTTTGTTGAATTAAATAAATTTCAAAGATATATATTTGTTTGATTCAAGAACTTTTTTTTTCTGTATGTGCAAGCAACAAATGACGAAGCCTAGAAAAACATTAATTAATAGATAACAGTTGTAAAAGCTTAATGTCGTATTAATAAGTAAGTTCTGCTGCATACTGATACCGATTAAAACATGCTGGATGGACAATAAAAACTAACCACGATACTTGAAAATCTGTGTGTTCACCTTACATACTAATTGTAATATATGTACTTTTAATCAAAAGCAAATGCTACTTCTGTATTTTTTTGTGATTGATGTTGGTAGTTAGTTACACAATCTTCGACAAATCTTTGGAAATTGATTGCCGAAAATAAAAAATCATAGTTAGTGGCAAAATGTTTGATTTTGATTGTTAACTTATGCACACAAGGAAATTGAAATAATAACGATAATAACACATTCAATGTGCAACAATTTATAATATTTTAAGCTTCCGTAAGAAATAATTTGCAACTTATAGTCCGCGAAAATTTCAAATCCCTTGCTACGAAGTGTCCATTGTTTCGGGAGTGTGTAAAGTACTGTTAAATGAATGTAGATGTGCATGTGTATATACATATATACATATATATATATAGTCGCCGTAGCATTGTTGGGTAGAAAGGCAACAGTTCAACTGATAAAAGGGTTGTATGGTTCCCAGGGCAGACCTTTACCACAATCGGGTTGTTATCTGCAGCAGGTTCCCCAGCTGCTTATTGTGTGTATCTACCGTTTGACCATTGTTCAACGTATCGACAAGTTAACGAGGCGAGCGCCCCCAGCAACGACGCAAGCCAGAAATCTAATTATTATAGTCATTTGACCGGGATGTTATCAAGGGGTGGCCCTAACGTACGAACATCGAGAATTACAATTGTACGCACTTAGATTGATGGATATCTTAATTTAATCTAAAACTGCCCGGTCGGCGTGTGTTATACGTTATTTCTCAATTTGGCCGTACAATTCAGTGTGATTTATATTCTACGAATGATTCCTCGCTAATCAATAATGCCTATCTAGAGGAATGTACAGAAACGGTTGCCACTGCTCTATTACACTGATTTCGAAAATGGGAGTTATTGAAGATGGCTGCTTGAAAATATTCTAAATGTATTTAATAATTGCACAAAAAATATAAATAAATTGAATTCCTTTAATTTACTTTTATATAATAATATATTTGTAATATATGTTGTATACTCAGTTGCCAGATTGTTTTATTTAAACATTTTGCGACAGCTTTCATTGATTTCAAACCGTACATAACTTACCTGCTTATTGGCTTTTAGGTTCATAGAATAATACCGTATCCGATCCGACTGTAAAAAATTTGCAAGTTATTAATACGACCATCAAATTTTAAATGTTCACCAGTATGAATTGCATTGTTTTTTATAGAGGAGACGATGTTATATTGTTTATATTAATTGTTTGAATGGTACACTAATTTTCAGGATTCCACGCATAATACAAGCAATTTCGAATCTATTACATTCTACGATTGCACCCATATAACAATTTCAAAATTTAAAAGCTTTAGCGTCAAGTATGTAAATAGAAAAGCATAACCGATCATCAACGTTCAAGCTACATGTATCTGCGAGGAAAAATTTACATCAATAGATGCTCAGTTGCCAGGTTCTTTGCACGGTAACAGAATTTTCAAAAATTCACCGATTTATGATGTGATGCAGCGATTTTCAACCTGTGAGGCGCGTCCCTCTGGGGTGGCCAAAAATTATGAACGTTTCAGTCTAATTTATTTATTTCGCTCTACATGGGACGTTTCGATAACAATGTTTGTCTTTATCAAGCAGTAGGACAGTTAAAATAGGACCCTGTAATATGTATAAACAACAAAAGTACAGTACCTTTAGTTTCCGGGTTGGAACCGCGTCGTTGTTGTACCTATGGCAGACGTTTCGTCTACACTCTTATGGGACATCTTCAGGTTTGTTGCTGCACACTGACTGGGGATTATTCAATGCCATATATTTAGGTCTTGTTTTAGATTAGCGACTAATTTGGAGGTTACATTTGCAATACAATTTTGACAGGTACCTTGGAGACAAAATCCTTTTCATGGCTCTACTCTGTAGGAGATGTTCCTTAGGCGCCAGAACTAAGCTTACAACTTTAGAAATCGTATACTAATAACATTATATACCGCTTGCTTATTATATACCACTGTTAATGATTAGAATTTGTTAAAAAGGTGGTACCGGCAGTGGCGCACCGCATAAAGGTAGGTACGTAAAATACAATATTAGTGAAAAATAATATTGTTGCCTTTTCCTATCGTCTTGATGTCTACTGTGGCAATTGGCAACCACTCTGGTAAGCTGCGTAGAAGTGCAACATCAGCAACGTTTCCATTGTCGATTCATTCAGTCGACGGTGTGAATACGTTGTCGTATACTTCGAAAATGATCGTTCGACATCCAGCGCAGTAAGATTTACAAATGTCAGATATTCCTTTTCCTCATCTGGGCACTCTTGATTTTCAGTTATAGACCGAACCTTTTGTAAATCGGGATTTTTCGTTAAAATTGCACCAAATTTTTGAGCAACATCGACTCCTATAGTGTTCCTCAAGTTTTCTAGAGCGGCTTGTAAATTGTTTATGCTTAATGCGTCTCATGCAGATAAGTGACTGTTTTCTAATTGCTTAATAGCTTATGCAACTTCAGAATAATTCATGGAAATTTCATCTACTTGTTGTTGAACGTCCGAATTGGAAAAAAGTTACTGACTATCTCGAACTGCTGCAGAATCATTTGAATCAAGTTTCAATATGACATTTTTCACTTGTGAAAAATATTTTTGATAATAAGATACTGCCTGGAGCCATGCTCCCCATTGCCTTATTACAGGCTGAGGTGGTGGTGGTAATTTCGGACACAATTGTTTGAATACACGGATGTGTTTGGGAGATTTGATGAACACTTTTTTGGTAGATGCTATTAACTTATCCACCATCGGATACTTCTTTCGAATGGTTTCTGCTACGAGGTGACATGTGTGTATGAGGTATGCTATGTGAAGAAGAGTCGGAAAGCATATTTTCAACATCCTACCAACTATCAGCATTGTTGCGGCTCCGTCAGTAACGAACATTGCGACTTGGGTTCCTGTGATACAAAATTCTCTCAACGAATCTTTTATTATCTTGACAACGGTTTCTGCATTAGTTTTCTGAATCCTTTTACTGGATAACAACAATAAAGCTGGTGGACCATCACGTTTTAAAGGACACGCTACAATATGAATGACGCTGTGTTTCTGAGCATCAGTTGTTTCACCCACACACAGGCAGATTTTCTTATTTCTCAACTCGTCTTTTATACATTCCTTTACTGTACCTTGCACACGTGGCAAACTGTATCGTAATTGCAGAGATGTTGGCAGCTTCCATGAGGGAACGTACTTAGCCCAAAAACGACGAAAGTGTTCATTAGATACTAGATGCTGTGGGATATTGCTCACACTTAACATAGAAATAAAATCATATAGAAATTGCCAGTATGGAATACTGTTTCTTAAATTCAATACAAGAAGTTTACTTTTGCAATGTTTTCTACATTCAAACCTATCGCGACTTAGTAATCCGCTATTGCATATTGTGCAATAAATATGCGGACTTTTATGTTCTAATCCAGGGAAATGAGATTTTATTCACATTCGTAGGGAACGTTACACCCCTTGGACGTCCCATCTCCGCGTACTTATTTGGCGTGCAGCGTGCAACGTACTGTCGCTTTGAACTCTCTCGCGGTACTGTCGAGATCGACTACGAGTTGAAAATTACCCCTACCCGCCGCTACCGCTACGCTACTGCCATCCGGTACCACCTTTTTAACAAACTCTATTAATGATATACAACTTACAAAATTGACATTCAACAGAATAAAATATTGAGATTCTTTCCTGGACAGCCAAGGTACCTGAGAAATGAGCAATAGAAAGTAGGCCTCAACGTAATGAGCCTCATTAATTACAGTAGAGGGGAAAGGGTACCTGTCAGATGACCAGTACCCCTACTGTGGTAAAGGTGGTCCCTATCTTAGATATAGAGTTATTTCCGTACCCGGCAGGTTCTTTCTGGAATAATTTACAACCTATTTGTTACCTAACCCTCATTCAACCTGAGGTCAATGAAATAAAAATCTTTTAACAGTCCCAGTTGATAAGCAAGATTAGATCTACATGGTACATATGTACCTTCTTCCTACTTGAATATGCTGTGTTTAATGTCTTTGAGTTCGTCCTATTATTGCAGGAACAATAAAGTGGACTAGGTACAATTAATTTCACTTAAAAACATAATAAAAGCTGTAAAGGATTGAAAAAAGTAGTAAGAACAATGTCGAGAATTCACAAAAAATTCTTTAATATTATATGTTAATCTGAGACTATACTAGAAGAATATTAAAAAAAAATCTTACATACATTCTTTTCTTATTCGCTGCTATGTCACTTAATAAATGGGAGAAGGTTAGTCGTGGAATCCGTCTAAAGACTCTAGAGAATAACAACAACTGGTGGCATCTACAGTGAATCGTCGAGGCTAGGAAGCAATATAAACTTTAAGAGAAAGTCACAAGATTATACATAATTGATCTTTCGAGAGAGACATTACTATTTGACATTGCCGAAGGCTCAAGATAGAAACTTCTTATTTGCCAGCGCAAAGGTTTATATATAAATAAATTATTATAAGCTTATACAGCCTCAAATGGTGTACTCTTGGAAGACATATTTTTAGGAATCTGCAAAGGATACGATTTCGTTAGCAATACTCGTTATCATAGATGGAATTAAAGTAAAATGTTTTATGATTAGAGATGTGATCAAACAAACAAATACCTGAAATGTAGACAGATTGTTTGAAACTTTAAAAAGAAATATTTTTTTGCTGTAGATGTAATGGCAGATGTGTAAAGAAGAGGCAAAGAAAAGATAGGTACTTTTACTGTCTAATTTAAAATCAATTTACATCTCAAGAAATAAGGCAAGGTATGCGATACACCTCTAAGGTTTCACATTTTTTAAAATTTATATTTACTATGTTTATGAATTATTTTAAGTTCGTGGTATTTCAGTATTAGAAAACATGCGCGCAGTTACACCTAACTGCGCAAGGAGCAGTACAGCTGCGACTGCGATGTAATGTTATTGTGTTATTGAGGTAATTAAAGTAATTTTATTTGTAAAAGAACATTACAATTGGCGACGAGGATGGGATGTGAAATTTATGTGTTAATGTGAGAATAAATGCGTGAGTAGTATTTCTTGTTGTGGGAAGATGACTGATTGGTATAAAATGGCCGAAGCTAAAATGTGCTCTGCCCATTTACGTGAGTTTCGATTACAGGAAAATGATTGGGGGATTTATAAAAATAGAATGGAACAATATTTTATTATGAATGGTATAAAAGACGAAAAAATTAAAAGAGCATTTTTTACTTAATTCTTGTGGTGATAGTTATAAACGTATGTTTGATTTCTGTGTTCCTGATAAACCTGAAACTAAAGCATACGCGGATCTCACTGTAGTATTAGATAAACATTTCCTTCCGTAAAAAATGCGTTTCCTGAACGTTACAAATTTGTTAGTGTATTCAAGGACAACGATCAATCTATTGCCGATTGGGTTGCGCGTATCAAGAGTTTAGCAGCAAAATGTGCATTTAAAGACGAGCTAAAATGGATGCTTCGAGACCGTTTCGTTATGGGACTACCAAAAGGACCAATGACGGATCGTCTTTTCGAAGAAGACGCAATGACACTGACATTTGAAGCAGCAGTGGAAATAGCAATAAATAAAGCTGCGGCGACTAATAATTATGGTTTAAAGGAAGTGACAGCCGGAACGGAAACTGAAGAAATTTACAACGTTTCACATCCAGGACAACAGCAAACGACACGGACTAATAAGAATTTGAGCGGCCGGCGAGGTACAAAACGATGTTTGGGTAACCAAATTACCGGAGAAACGTCAACACAGGATCAGCACGACTCTCGGAACAGGTGCTTGGTGTGAGGTGGGAGAGGCCATTTATCAAGCAATTGTTATTTCCGTAATTAAAAATTTAATTATTGTGGAGTAAAAGGACATTTAAAAAGCATGTGCGAGAAAAATAAAAATAAAAATTGTATGTTACATGATCAAAATTCAATGGACAAGGATTTGTGTACTTTAAACAGTGAAAATAATGATCCAATCACAGTAGATATTAACATTAATAAGCCTCTTACATTTTAGCTTGATACTGGAGCTGGCGTATCGGTAGTATCAAATAATATGAAAACAGAGTTTTCCCAGTCGATTTCTTTGCAACCAACACGAAAATGTTTGATAGGTTATAGAGGAGCACCGATTAAACCTATTGGTTATATTTTCATTGAAATAGAATTTCACCATAATACAGCCTATTTATGTTATTTGTGATGGTGGACCTCCACTTTTAGGAAGAGATTTTGCTGCTACATTTAATTTAAGTATTCAAACGTCAAATAAGCTGTCGAATTTATTATCTTTAAACTACGTAAACGGTGCTGGAAGATTACATCAGCAATTTCCGAACGTATCTACTTTGGGTTGTTTCATCAAGGGGCAGATTCATTTAAATATTACACAAAAAGCTGTTCCTAAATTTTTCAAATCCAGGCCCTTACCATTTGCTATTAAAGAAATGGCCTATTAATTATTCAAATTATTCAAACCTATAGTGCCAACTGTTAAAAAAAAGAAATATCAGAATTTGCGGAGATTATAAAGTAACTATAAATTCTGTGTTGGAGATAGACCAATATCCTTTGCCGAGAATCGAGGAATTATTTAATAAATTGCAGGGGGGTAAAATATTTACTAAACTGGAACTCTCCCAGGCCTATTAGCAGTGCTTCATGATGATTACTACTTATTACAATTAGCACTCATAAAGAATTATTCGTCTATAATCGTTTACCATTCAAAGTAGCACGTGTTCCGGCAAAGTTTCAGAAGATTATTATATATATAATTTTATACATAATTACAGGTGCGAACGAAAAAGAACATTGGATAAGGGTGAAGGAAGTACTAAGAAAATTTAAGGAATGCGGATTAACAATAGAAAAATCGAAATACGACTTTTTAAAAGTTCGGTCGTTTATTTAGGTTATAAAATAGATACAAATGGTCTTCACACGTGCGCCGATAAAATTGAAGCAATTAAGGCAGCTCCAGTGCCAACAAATATTACACAATTGAAATCATTTTTGGGTCTTGTTAATTATTATAACAAATTTATTCCGAATCGAGTGCAGCATTGTAGGATTTATTAAAAAAAGGAACATACAGCATTTGTAGTTCGGAAAATTACGTTCTAATATGCTATTAATGTTTTACGTAGTCTATTTGCAAGATTTGGATTACCAACAACGCGAGTTTCGGACAATGCAAAACAGTTTACATCGAATGAATTTCAATATTTTCTAAAAATGAATAATATTGAGTATAAAACAGTAGCACATAGTAGCACGAAGCGGCCGAAAATGCTGTCAAATCAATTAAAAATTGCATTAAAAACGCAGTTGGAAATAAGTCATGCGCTAACAATGATTTAGAAGTTATACTGAATAGATTTTTGTTGGATTATAGAAACTACACGCATTGTACAATCGGAAAAAGCCCGGCTTCTTTGATGTTTGGGCGACCTTTGTGTAGCAAATTTGATCTTTTAATATCGTTTACAAGAAATGGATAAACACAAGTTACTGTTAAAAAGAAACAAATTAAACAACAACAGTATTTATAAGGAGAACCGGAATCAAACATATAAACATATAAAGACTGAACGTTGAGGATATGATCATTTCTATTTAATTCCGTAGGTATTTTCAGAATGGAGGGTTAGGTGTTATGTCAATGAATTATTTTAGGTTGGCAGTATTTTCGTATTAGAAAACATGTGCGTAGTAAGGTGCCTTCTTTTGATTTTAATAGAATTATAACGTTTTGGAGTGTTCTTGGTATAAAATACACGATCAACACACTATCTAAAATTTATAATCTCTTCATTTTGCTCCATTTTCAATACATTTGTATTATATTTGTACTTGTATCGCGCGTTCAGCATTCCGTAGAAAGTTTTTGAATTAAAATTTTAAATCGACTGAATCAGAAAACTTAAATTCAAAAGTACGGAAACGTGAAGCTCGACTGATGAAGATACAACGATTTACCAAGTTTTCAGCAAATAGCCGAAATTTAGCACGGAAAAACAAACAGTTAAACTAAATATTAACAAAAGCGTGTTCTGCTCGGTTTCGCCGCTTCATTTATTGGAAGGTGATTCAAGATATCGAACTTTAAGCGGGGGACGATGGCTGGTTGAAGATTTGCAACATTTTGCGGTATATAAATAATCAGATTAAGCCCGGCACAATCTAACGGGCGGAAGAAAAGTTTTTAGGGACTTCTTCACCCTATCGAGTTTCTTCTCGAATGAATCTAGTTAAAAATTTCGTCTTTCTTTTTCTGGCTGATAAATTCCCCGTCTAAGGAGCCCGCTGAGAGAAAATTCAAATTTGTTGTTATAAAGTTACGTTCGGATTTGCGGTGCTGTATATAGCAGCTTGTTAATGTGTCATGAAATTCAAAATGAGTTAGTGGACAAATCCTGTGGGGAAATACACTGAAGCGTTATAAAAATGCATTTGAAATTGTTAATGTAAACAAAACAACTCTACTAATAAAGGTTAGGAAACCTTTTTTTTTAATTTTCAATAATATGAATACTGTTGGAGCGGAATATAGTGCATTAAACATAATATTATTAGATAAAATCAGGTTTGCAAAAAATATATTTTCTTCTAAATGAAAAAGAATAATTACTACACCCTATTCAATTCATTTTCTACTTTCCTTTAAAAAAAAACATTTAAATAAAAATCAGATGCCATTAACTTGATCTTAAGAATTAGATACGTGAAGAATTTTGCAGATAATCTCATTATCCCAAGTGGAACCACCAGGTTAGGCCGATATGGGCTACAGATCAATATCAGATTGGCGTGAATTGTATTTCCTACACCGCACTAACGTCAACATGTGAACATTTCGAAAAGTAAATCCAAGCAACGAAATCCTTTACGTTATTTACAATACCGAAAACGAACATCACAACATCAAAATTAAAAATATCAAGTCGTTAGATTGGCAGCACCCAGACGATGGATAAACAAGAAGTTAGAAACAGAAAATCTGACGGTAAACAGTATTTGAAAGATTCATTTAGAAACTTGAATTTAAAAAACCTAACAGAAGTTTAAATATAAACTAAAAAATTCTAAACTAAACAACAACAGTTTGAAGAAGTAAATCAACGCAAAATAGAAGACTGGTGCTACAACAACCTATTAACGATAAACCAAAACAAAACTAAGTACATGATCTTCATACCAACAAAACAAAGATACAAATTCAGCATAAAGATCAAAGACCAAGAAATAGATGAAGTACAACATATTAAATACCTGGGAATAACAATACAAAACAACCTAAAATGGGACAAGCACATAAACCAACTAGTAAAGGCCAACAGAAAAACCATAGCGGCATTAAATAAACTACGGAACATCCTCCCAAAAAAACATGAGACAACCAGTATACCACGCAATATTCACATCAAGAAACAACTATCTAATAAACATATGGAGCAACACAACTAAAAGAAACATAAATACCATACAACGACAGGAGAACAAAATCCTAAAAATACTCTACTCATTAGACAGAAAAACCCCAACCAGTGAAGTATACAGCATGACACAAGAACCTAACATACAACAAATGATAACACTAAATAACTTACTCTTATTATACAAAATAAAAAACAAACTAATAAAAACCAATATCAAATTCTCAATAAGCAAACAAATCCACACACACAATACCAGACAACATTTGCACCTAAGAACAGAAAGAACAAGACAGAAGAATTACACACAAAACCTGACAACAGAAACAATAAGACAATACAACAAAATAGAACCAGATATAAAAAACAAAAACTACACCAACTTAAAAAAAAACATAAAATAAAGGATTTTAAAAAACAACATCTAAATATAAAACACGAACGCGAACATAAGAAGGAAGAAACCAACCAAGAAGAGCGACATAGAAAAATCAACCGAACAGCCCTCGATACCAATAACCCGAGACGGACAACAACCCACTCTTGAGGCGAAGACAGAGGACACAGCAATATTATATGTAAAAAAAGTATACATATGTAAAAATACGTATATTATGTAGACATATATTTCAAAAAAATAAAATCTATTAAAAAAAAAAAATCTAATCGAACAAGTCATAGAAGGGGATTGGAGATTGGGTCCATTCAAGACGATATCAACTAATTATTTGAAAGGAACAGATCAGGATTCAGAAGAGGAATAAAACCATACACACGCAGTACACACACACGAATAACTAAGTAATTTAAGGAAAAAAATATGTTTGTAAGTGAAATACTAAAAATAATAAACGGAACAGATTTTCACCCAATTTAATTTTAATTGTTTTAAAAATCTCAATAGTTTGATCCAATACAACACAACAACAACCACATTGCACAATTCTGCGATATGGAGTATATATCGCAGAATTAATTGAATTATTTGAAACAACTTTCAACTTTCCTAACTAAATTCATTTGATTCACAGATACAGTACTACGGTATAGTAGCCCACGATCAATATAACCAGTTGTTGCAAATAAATTGATTCGGTGACGTGGAGTATACCAATACGGTGGATGTGTTAGGCTCACCCACAGTCATTATTATTCGTTCAACGCAGACTAACTATTTATTATGACATAAATCTCACAACCATAGGTGAACATAGGAATCTAGTCAGAATCATCTATATGGTCATTGCGCCAGTGCTCTGACAAAATAACTACGTATGTTCTTACCTGTGGCTGAAAGATTCACCTGCCCAATATTCATCAACATTATTTGATACTAAATAGCTAAAGGTAACAAATTGATTATTTTTAACCAAACAGCAATGTAATTGAAAACAAAGAGGGATATAGTCTTACCAGATGAAGAGTACGTGATGCATCTATTTTAGCAAATTAAGTTATGAAGTAACATTACTGGTCCAATTACTGCACAGTCTAGCAATCAACATGTTATTGTAGAAATTTACAATAAATCTTGATAAACATCTCAGCTTTCTGTACTTTGAGTTTCATAGTTGCGCCTTTTCAATGTGACACATTAATTTTTTGAGAAAAAATTTGTAAACATAAATGAAACATATAGGTACGATTTAAAAAAATTATATTTATAAGTTGTGTGTATTTATAAAAGTGCTGTTTAAAATTTAAAAATACATCTCATCTTATTATTATTCTTAATGTTTGTAATAACAGCATTCGCCATAACTTGTCCTCTCAAGTAGTTTCCTTTTATCATCCCTATCAATCTGTCTTTCAGTGGGCTTTTATGTCGTTTACTACGTCTGCGACACGTTCTAGTACGAAATTCAATTGACAGCTCATCGACTTTGATGCAAGTGGTTCGCTATGGGTGATACAATGGGTCCACATAGCATGCGGTGCCTTACTGCGAATAAGCGCCTGCAATCCTCCATAGCGACCAGACATTGATCGAGCTCCATCAGTATACATACCGATGCACTTTTCCCGATCCAAATCATTTTCAGTTCTTGGACCTTTGCGCTTCCAATGATCCTTTTGCAGAACAGAAAGCCTTCAACGATAATATTATCATCGAAGAAGCGTACATAACAAATAAGGTGTGCGTCTTTGTTACTGTCAGCAGCCTCATCAAATTGCAGACCAAATTCCGGCCTTTCATTTTCTCTATTTGATCATTGAGATCCAGAGCCATATAATGGATTCGACTAATAGTGTTGTTGGACAAAGGTACCTTTGAAATTCATTTTCCTGCCGATTCTCCCAGCATAATATTAACCATGTCAATGGTATGTATGCGACTTTAAAAGATGCTGGCAGTGGGTTGCTTGGTACCGAGGCTAAACACACTTTTTTGCTTTTGTAAATCTTGCAACTTGCTACTAAAGAATTCGCGAAATTTTTCAACCATATTAAAGTGATTGGTCTCGAGATGTCGCTGTAGCTTACTTGGGAGCATACACTCGGTTGCTAGAACTTATAAACAGAGCACACACTGCGGTCTCTCTTCATTGTTTACTTCTACTGAAGTAAAGCCAAAATTCAAATATTTAGGTGCCAGGCCTATGTTTAAATACCAATCGCGATTTACAGCCAACGTTGCTATGTTGGTCCAACGTTTCCGCGTCCTCTAGCCAATATGCGATTTTACTTTTGTTGAACCGTATATCGCCTTTGACCTTGATTTTGTTGTCGACTACCAGTAACCAACAACACCTTCACACTGTGTCTTGATCTTTAACATACAGTAGAGTTGACCTTCGGTCTCCTTATATTATCAAAATAGTACATTGTGTCAATTGTTCTACCAGTAATTTTAGATGCTGAGATATAATACTATCCTTAGTGTTTTCCGAGAAGTTAATGTCAATATCCTTGCCTCTGTTTATCCAGAAATATGTCTTTAATTTGGTACTTATTCCTTTTCCTTCCGTCTTGTCATTTGGTATTGTGATTACTATGCCTCAGATGTCTAAAATCTTATAGGGATTTGAGTTTAAATGCAGGCTTATGTAATGTTGGTTATCTGCAATAATTTGGAATCGAATGAATATATGAGGGCTCACATTCTTTTACCGGCAAAATAAGCAGTTTTATCGAAGTCTTGCTGTAGCATTGGGAACATATTTAGCGAAATTGAACAGATTATCCACATACAATAGCAAATATACAATAGCACCCAAAGTGTTCTTCCTTTAGGTGCATCTTTTTGTAAATTCCCTATAAGAAGATGTAAGTGCACTAACCTTTCATACATGTGTATTATCTGCATCAAATAATTGTTATAATTATCAATAGTTAGAATGGAAACTGCATGTTAACCGATTGAACCTTATCTAACTCACCTAAAATATTTTGGCATGTCTCTTGCTTCCGGTTATAACGGAAATCAATACTAGCCATCATACTTTCAGATTTCTCTATTTAACATTTTGTCACCACTATATATTGATATTGTTTGCAATAGTTTTTCAATACATGGCAAGATCACTGCATTTGTAAAGTATGAGAAAAAATGGGACAGCCTAACACACAGTTAACCTATTGCCTACATTTCCCTGAATGTGGAAAATAAGTCTAAAAATTATTCTTGATATTCTGTTCGATTCAGCAATTAATATAACACAAAAGGTAAACCGTTTCAAGGAAAGAAGGATTTTCCGTTGCAAACTAAGTTTATTCACGTTCATCGTATTTAATCAACATAATAGCAGTTCAATGGACGCCATCAAAGGCGGTCAATAGGGCTTTAATTGCTCGTATCCTATTCCACAATTTCGGATATGATTACGGGCTCTACTGCAGCTACAATGTGCCTCATTAGGGAATGCCGGTTATTATATTTATTTTTAGCGCGTCTAAAATTAAATCATCATTGATTTTGCGAAAGGAAATTTAGGCACAAGCACCTCGGCAAAACGTGGAATCAATTACCAAGGTTGCACCTTTTTATTACTGCTAATGATAAAAGTGAAATAATTTGCATTACCAATTCGCATAGGGCATAATGCCAAACCGCAGAGGTAGTTGCAACTGTTACAAAATGATTCAATTGCAGTACATAAGCAACGCGGTTCCTTTCATTAAAAGAGTAAAAATAAATTAAAAAATTAATAGTAAAGTGTTCACTTCAAGGGGGTGAAGGGTGTGTCTGAAGTTACCCCCCAAAAACGCATTTTTCATCATAACTCCGAAACCGCGCATGCTATTGGGATGAATGAAAAACCAAAATGTTCTACTTCAAATGGGGCTTTCAAATGGACCATAGATGAATGCCCTGCCCTCCTTAATGGGGCATGGGGAGAAAAATTTCACCCCACTTTCACCACCCTGGCTATAATTTTCGCCCTAGGAAGCTCACAATTTTTTTCTGAAAACTACATTTAAGTAAAAATAAAAGTAATCTCTTTTTGCATTTTTTTCCTCGGCTACATATAATAGAGGAAATATTTTTTATAAAGTGCGACCTCGCATATTCCGTTATTATACGATTCTGATTGGTCTTCCGTTTACTAGTTATGTGCATTTGGCATCTACTATGAACGATCTATTAGACAGTCATAAATTCTACACTTCGGTTTATTTCTAACGACGAGAAGCGACTTTAAAAGTCGCGAAAAAATTAAAATAAAGAACTTGTGATTATATAATACAGTACGAAAATATATTAAAGTGCGTTATAATGTCAGTAAAATGTCGTCTATTTTTTTTATAAGTGACTGATTTACTGCCTACATTTTGGCTTTGTTTTCAGAATATTTTCAAATACACGTATTCATATCCCTAAAATAATTTTGAAATTGTTCCAGGAGTTGATATTAGTGCCAAAAAAATTACGTGTATATAAAGGTGAAACTGTCGAAAAAGAAACAGTCTCTAGATACATCAGCCATGGGTGGGTTCGCTTTAAATTCACTTAACATCTTAACAACAAACAACACGTGTTTCAGCGATTCACTACAGTTTTTAACGAATATCGACCTTTGTTTCCACTTTTCCAATACTCCACGGCAGCACGCCTATAGTCAATATCTATGTCTATTGCATCTCGGAGCTCTCGTTCTTGATCAATAACATCCATTTCCTCTTCGGCGTTATTATTTACGTTATCATCCTCTTCCATGTCCACAAGTTGCGCTCCAGGATAATCTGACGCCGAGCTCAAATCGTAGATTACTTCTTGTTGTACTTCAAAAGCTGGATCATTAACGCTGCTCACAATTATACCGAAAAGTTTATCTGCTAACGTCTGTTCGGCACCATTAACTGGACTTGCTACAATACTGTGCGGTGGGTAATGATTATTTATCAGAGTAGTTAATATCGTTAAGATGTTAAGTGAATTAAAAGCGAACCCAACCATGGCTGAAGTATCTAGACACTGTTTCTTTTTCGACCGTTTCACCTTTATATACATACATACACGGGATTCTTTTTTACACTAATATCAACTCCTTCTGGAACAATTTCAAGTTATTTTAGGGATATGAATACGTCTATCCGAAGATATTCTGAAAACAAAGCCAAAATATAAGCAGTAAATCAGTCACTTATAAAAAAATACGCGACATTTTACTGACATTATGACGCACTTTAATATATTTTCGTACTGTACTATATAACCACCTCTTTTTCATTTTTTCGCGATTTTCAAAGTCACTTCTCGTTGTTAGAAATAAATTGAAGTGCAGAATTTATCATTATCTAATAGATCGTTCATAGTGGATGCCAAATGCACATAAAAAGTAAACGGAGAACCAGTCAGATACGTAGAATAACCGAGTATATGTATGTGCGAGGTCGCGCTTTATAAAAAATATTTCCTGTATTATATGTAACCGAAGAAAAAAATGCAAAAAGAGGTAACTTTTATTTTTGAATGTAGTTTGCAGAAGAAAATTATGACCTGTCTAGGATGAAAATTGTAGTCAGGGTGGTGAAAGAGGGCTGAAATTGTTCTCCCCTGCCCCACTAAGGGGGGCGGGCATTCATCTATGGTACGTTTGAAAGTCCCTTTGAAGTAGAACATTTTGGATTCTAATTCATCCCGATAGCTTGCGCGGTTCCAGAATTATGATGAAAAATGCGTTTTTGGGGGTAACTTCGGACGCCCCCTTCACCCCCTTAAGGTGAATATCAGCCGATAAAAAATACGTGTCCTTTACTTTTTGATGGTCTACCAATGTACCAAGAGGAGGGGGTCAATTCTATCAGTTTGCTTGTTAGTGCGTGGGTGGAAAATAATTCCTTCCCTGAGTGATCCAAAGAAAAAGTTTTCAAACAGAAAGTATTCAAAGACAAACACTTCACAATACAAAATTATTCTCAAGTTGGCAGAGTGTTCAGTTTCCGCAGCGTATGATACAAGTTTGATTCTTTAAATAGATCACTTGTACATTATTACGTTTTTGGGTACCGCTCTTCGATTTATGTTGATTTTCACTAACATACCCTATACCTATCAAACTTAGTTTTTGAGATAATCGATGAAATTTCAGATGCTTACAAAATGTCGCTGTTTCTTTAACGGCCGATATCTTAAATGTCTTATAGGCTAGAGTGCTTTAGTCGACTTGGAGTTTTCGGCAATATATCGGAAATGTTCTTGGAATAAGTTGCGTCTAAAAGATGGGGATGGAAATCGTTACCATGCTTGATTCATGCTATTATAATTTCCTTTAATGGAGTATATTTTTTTCTATATATACTTCCGCGTGTATAAGAAGTGTCGTTCTTTAGTAAATTAAATATGACGCTCTGCTGATAAGTTTTTTGATAAAAATGCGACGAAATACCATAAATTTTAGTTTTCTTATAGATATCCGCTAAACATAATCTGTAAAATTTAATTTAGCCATGTAATTTCAATATCAACCGGGCTGATTTCGATGGTTATCTTATAGACGCCAGTTAATATAAAAAAGTTAATATATTACCGAAAACTCCATGAAATACTTAGTCGAATAAAATTTGAATCGCCGCTTTAGGTGTTCAATATATCGACCGTTGGAATTTCGCAAAATTCTCAAGTTGCTTCATTTACCTCAAAAACTAAGATAGCTTATTGAAGAGAGACATCTAAAAACGCAATAGTATATAGGCTGTTCCATTTAAAAAACCGAACCTTGTAGCGTTTGTAACGAAAACTGAACACTCCATATACGTGGGCATAATTTTGTATTGTGCAGAACTTGTCTCCGAATATTTTTTATTTGAAACCCTTCTCTTTAAATTGCTCAGGAAAAGAATTACTTTCCCCCCATGCACTAGGTGGACACGTTGTATACGTATATCCTGCGTCACACATTTAGAGAATGATCTTTAATTACAAGAATTGAACGTGGAAGCCTGTGATTTACAAATACATGGATTAAAAAGACTTCCTTCCAAATAAAAGTTACTTAATAACTTCCAACATATCATTTCAGGGCCAGAGAAAGTCCATATAAAATTATATGTGATCCATTACTAGACGAACACTTTATACATTAAATAAACGAGAAAGCACATTCATTTTTATTGCGTGCTATTAAATACTAAAAGCTTCGGTTGAGCGACTAAAAGCTAACATTAACAGCGAGAATAGTAATTTTTCTTTTTCGTTTTACGAATAAATACATAAAATGCCTTTCTGTGGTTTAATCGAAAAGATCTATACGCAAAAGACGCAACAAAAAACGTACTCACCGAACAAAGATAGGCAACGTCTGAAGTACTGTAATATAAATTCAACACGTTGTGGAGAGACTGCTGTGATGAAAAGGTATTTTATATTTCAGACTTATAGCTTGCGTTCAGATAGGGGGCTCTAGACTAAAAAGTTATTTAGAATTTAATTAACGGTTGCTATTTTTCGTTCAAGTCTTGCAAAAACAACCAACGCGCTTTCGAGTAGGACATATGGTCGACCTCTCACAATAGTAGTGTGGTAAAATACAGAAACGACAGGAAAAAAATCTAATTCAACTTTCATAAACAGAACACACTCGCAGCTTCCACTCCCGCAGTATTCCACGGCGCCCCACTAACACACCCTTTTTTTTGTATGCTTCCATCTCCAGCGCTTTCCATTTTACATCGGAAAATGGACATTTCAACCAGTTTTCGATTTAATATCTCGAAATATTTTGCATCCACCAGGGAGGTACTCCGGTAAAATCCTTGATTCAATTCTGCCCCTGCTTTTTCACATGAAATATTGGCACACCGTGAAATGTAGGTGCTTACTAGAAAAATTTTAGGGGTTACTAAGGCAAGGTCACACTTGTTATTTCTATTGCTACTTATACCGGGTTCCCCACTAGCGCGTTGGCGGAGTTTAGCATGGTTAGTATACCACAGCGTATTTTGTAAAATTATTTACAAATATACAGGCTGTTTCAAATTTCCGCAACCGCCTTCACCTTTTTTTATTTTAAATGGATTGGTATATTTTCCATTAATTATTTTGATAGCCATTCAAGGTACTTTTGCAATGAAACATGGTTGTGTACACTTATAGCAAATTTTTTTAAAATTTCGACGATAGGAGGCCGTGACGTATTAAGACCTAGCCTGAGAACGGATGTACTGTCTCGAGTTACTCTCTTGCTATCAATTTAGGGACACTTCATATGCTTTAAGGTGGTATGATGTAATAATACGAGGGACACGCTATATATTTTGAGATGCCACAAAAGTAGAGAAGTTAGAGCTGGTAAAACTGCATTTCTAAATACCACCATCCTTAAGTAGTAAACTCTGACTGTCAGTTGAGTCGCTGCTGTCATAGAGTAAACGTTCTAGGTACGATTTGTCATCGAAACATGGACTTGTCAAGAGAACATGTACGCGCAATGATTTACTACGATTTTAAGGTCGGTTTAAGTGAACAACAAAGTCTTGAACGATTGCAACTCGCATTTGGTTGAAAGTCCTTCACGTGCAACTGCGTTTCGCTGGTATAGCGAATTTAAAAGAGTATAGATATCGCTTGGTGATGAGGAACGTACCGGTAAGCCCTGTTCTTCAGTTACCGCTGGAAGCATTGAGAGTGTGAGACGTATGATCGACGAAGATCCAAGATGCACCTATCAAGTGATTGAGGCAACTCTTGGTGTTGGATCCGCAACAGTAAATTCAATTTTACATGATCATCTTCGGATGAAAAAAATTGTTGCTCGTTGGGTGCCACACACGCTTACCGATTTCCAAAAAGCAGAGCGAGTAAGAATCGCTCAGGAAACATTGGAAATGTTAAATAATGGTGGACATCGCATTCTATCAAAGATAGTAACAGGTGATGAAACTTACATCCCATTTTACGATATTCCTACCCGCCAGGAGAGCCGCGTGTGGATCCACGAAAATGCACCAACACTAACAATGGCCAAAAGGCAAAGGGCTGTCAAGAAAGTTATATACGCAGTTTTCTTCCGTAGTACCGGATTAGTAAAAGCAATGAAGCTGGAAGAGCAACCTACAGTCACAACAAACTGGTACACCACAAAATGTTTACCTGCAGTTAGTTCTTGAGTCAGCCAACATTCGCGGGTTAATGTTGCATTACGACAATGCATCGTCACACAGTGCACAGGAGACAGTAGAATTTTTACGTGAAAATAAGGTAAAAGTCATTGAACATCCACCCTATTCGCCTGATTTGGCCATGTGTGATTTCTGGTTGTTCTTCAACCTAAAGAAGCATTTACGTGGTCGACGTTTCACGACGGAGGATGAGGTATATGAAGCAATTCATCTATTTTTTGAGAGCATTCCAAGAGATGACTGGCTTTACGCTTTTACGTTGTGGAAACTTCGGTTACAAAAGTGCATTGATGCAGGAGGAGATTATTTTGAACATAAATAAAATCATTTTCGTAAAAAGACTTGTAGTTTTCTTGTATCTCAAAATATATAGGCTGTCCCTCGTATGTCCTGCAACATTTATCGAAATTAAAATGCTTTTTTTCAATTTTTCTAAATAGAACCTACATTTTTTAACATTGCTAGCAATTGCCTTGTAAAATTACCTACAAAATGATACCAATAATGATTACGTTCCAATATTTTTGAGGATATTACACTTTTATAGGCAATACCTTTTTAATATTTAATGCCCCAGACATCTAAGACAGCTAGATGATTTTCAAATAAAAAATTACTCTATCTAACGAAATGCCAAATCTGTCTAAAATTTCCACATAAAGTTACCTTCTGTAGTTCCTCTTTGCTATCATCGCGCTTTAGTATTTCTTACAATTTTATTGCGGCCTGTTTTTGTAATTTGAATCATATATATGTTCATTATTAGTTACTACATACTGCTTTAATCTTGCTATCAATTATGTCGTTTTGTTGCTGTTATTTTTTACTAACTTTCATTAACTAAACAGGAATTTTTTTAAAGAAGAGCTCATAAACATGGTATTTGTTCTTGGCGCTTGCAACAGAAATCTACCCTTAGCGCTATGAATGTATGCAACAGAATACCGGATAGCAGAACCATTAGAAGGTAAAGGTAAAGTTTCTTCGAACGGTTCAGTGAATAATGTCAACTTGAAAGGAAAAAAACTATGATTACAGAAGATAATGAAGTCACATTCAGTCTATTGTAGAAAATCCGCAGGAATTTACATGGGGAATTTCGAAACAACATGTAATTAAAGTGAATACTATAAGGAGAATTATATAAAAGAAACATACATTTCACCATTATAATATTAATATTCAGCAAGGCTTGTTCCAAACGTATCTTAAAACGAGACTTGTGTATCGTGAATGGCCGCGTTTACGGTTACGACAAAATCAACATTTCCTGGATTATGTGCTTTTCACGCTATTATAATGCAAGAAACTCCCGTTTTGTGCGACCCGTTTTATAACAATGCAAGTGGAGTATTAAAACTTGGGGAACCACCTTCAAAACTTCTGTTGGAGGTCCGTCCTTCTTCAAAAATAATTTAAGTTATGAAATATATAGAAACTTTTTAGAAATCAATTTACCGCTATTAGACCTACCAGATAACCTAATGAGCAGCTTGTGGTACCAACAGGATGATGCATCCGCTCATTACGACGCTGCTGCAAGAGCGCATCCAGATGGGACATTTACCAATAGTGGATCGGGAGAGAAGGTCCAATAAGCTGGCCACCGTGGTCACCAAATCTCACCCCTTGTGATTTTGTTCTATAACCTACTAAAAAAGACATTGCTTACATAGCAGAAAACACACAGCAACGACTAAAAAACGCCTTTCTTCAGTAAAACGTGGACAATATGACCCAAGATGTAAGCCAGAGACGGTCGGGAATATGCATAAAGCAGAATGGGGACATATTTAAGCATCTTCCGAATGCTAAGATTCTAATAGTGGTGCTTTTTTATTACCATACATCAGGTTTGAACAGTACACATCCTTTTAATTTTAGCTAGTACAAAAAGTTTCGAAACCATGGTTTCTAAATGTATATCTCGTTCTAATTTATTTACAAATCGAAGTTGACATCACCTTGGTCCTGTTCATAATAGCATTAAAAAGGATTCTGTTAGTTGTATATATATATTTAATAGGTTTATTGTCATTAAACTAGTAAATTAGTTTTTCAAGAGCATTCCTACAATTCACAAGAAGTTCGTGCCTGCCTTTGTTAGCTACAACCACATTGGTGTAGATCACAAAAATGAAATATATGAAATAATAGTCCGTTCATAGAAATTACAAACAACAGCAGTCCTAATTTAGAGCCCTGCAGCCAACAACGACAAGACCAGAAACGTGGCTGGCTACAGATCCTTCGCCATCAACCATCACCTCCATATAATGCTTCCGCTACATCGTTTGTGACCCGAAAATGCCTAATTCTACTCCCCTAATATTATATCGTGATAATTTATTTAATGACCTATCAGATAAAATGCTTCGAATAAATTACACTTACAATTAATGCATGCAACTAACATCTGATAATATTATTTAATATTTTTTCTGGTATACTTACTAAGGCAGTGCTGGTAAAATTCTTACCAACAAACCAGTGTTGATTAGGAGACAGTATGTTGTTATCACTTGTATATTTAAGCAATCGCTCATTAGAACGTTTTAACACTGCAACTGCCGCACCGGTCAATTTGACCGTCTTTCAATATTAACGTTTTTTTTTTCAACGGAATTAATTTTGATATCTTGAAATCATGTGACTTTTCCTAAATTTAGTTTGGCAATGCTCTCACAAAATGTTGAATATTTTGTAGAACTCTAAGCGGTGTTCCGGAAAATTTTACCTTAAACGGCCGCCCCGGTCAAATTGACCGGTACGTTAAAAAAATGTTTTGACAAACTTTATTTGTCAATTCTTTTTTTTTGTTGTAACATTTGAAAGAACTAAACATTTAGGCATGTACCGCATGTAAACATATAGATACATAATTTCAAATATTTATTACATATAAAACAAGGCATATAACTGCATCAACCGATCAGAGCTTGTTCCTATTTGTTAGTGCTTGTTCGTACCTGTTTCAACATGTTTAGCCTTGCCCTAGACAAAGAACCTGTTTCTACTCGTGCTCTTTTTAGTGTCGCACATGCGCAGACTGAATTTGACGTATGCGTACAAAATATTTTGTTTCAACCTGCACTATTGTGAAGGTATAAAAAGATCGGTAGCAAGATGTCGAGTTATGCAACATATTTCCAATAAACCGAATAAGTTTGGCATTAAATTTTGGCTTGCTGTTGACACCGAAGCTAAGTATGTGTTGAATGCCTTCCCGTATTTAGGAAAAGATGGTTCGAGACCAATAGGACAACCACTTGGTGAATAACGTCGTTCTAAAATTAATAGAGCCTTACACCAAGAAAGGAAGAAATATGACAACGGCCAATTTTTTTACCAGTTTGGAACTTGCAAAGAAATTAGCAAAACTAAACACCACAATTGTTGGAAAGAAATTCCCGAAGTAATCAAAAAAAGCAAAGGTACTTTATATGAAACTGTTTTATTCACAAGTAAAGAAAATGTTTGCACCTTGACAGTGTATCAAGCCAAAATAAACAAAAATGTTCTACTTCTAAGTACGCAACATCCAACAGTTTCGATTGACGCTGGTACAAAGAAAAAGCCAGAAACAGTTTTATACCATAACAGCGCAAAATATGGCGTTGACGTAGTAGATCAAGTAGCCCGAAAATGCAGCGTGAAGGCACCCTCAAGAAGATGGCCAGTCCATGTTTTTTATAGTAGTAGATTATATACATTTTTTGAAATGCCTTAAACGTGTACATAGTATAAAAAAGCAGTACTATCTTAAAAAATACGAAGCTAATTTTAACCTTAAGCGATATAACAGAATGAGAAAATAAGAACAAGAGAAATACGCAACAGAACTAATTATAAATTTATTAGGTTACTTATTTCCTTTCCATTCCTTGAACCTATCCAGCAAGATAAATTATGCCAACTGGTATAACGAATATTAATGACACTGGTGGTAGTATGTATTTGCACAGCCTTCGTTCTTGCCGCGAAATTTCTTAAACAGTATTGGATGAAGATGCGAAAGGGAAGTGGGAAAATAAGGAGCAACAGAAGACGTACGAAAAATTTCATCATGCGACCTTCTACGTCCTATCTGGTGAAAATTACGTATTTCTACTATTACACATACCTGGATACAAACATCCTGAGATGAGTTTTCTGCTTATGCGGTTAGAAATATTAAAGGAAGCATTATATTTTAGTTATTGCATCCACAGTTCGATCAAATTCTTGCTTTAGTATATTGACGTAAATTTAAATTACAACATTTAATGTTATAATTGCTTACAAACTACGATTGATTTTCAAATTATTTCAAGAAGTTTAACTCTTCCAAAGTTCCTACACTAATGCAAGTTCTGGTTTGTATCCAGTGACAATAAAAGTAAAAGTTGTAACATACCGTAGACGCAGGAATTAGTTGTGTTAAGAACTCAGTATATACATTTAAGTCTTTTCCATGTAAACGGAGGAAAAACCAGAATTAAACCGACATTTAAACATGTAAGCCATATCTCGCCACAAATAGGACTAATCAGTAAAGCTGCCGACGTGAGTGTTGCAACATTAGCGGCGCTATCGGTAAGCCAGTACGTATAAGTTACAATAATTTATATAATCTGTAACACTGACCCTGTTAGAATAAAAATCTGTCACAAGAAAGCAACAGCTTCGGTCACAAACGGCAGCAGGACACTGAATCGCGTACACATATGCTGAGGCTACACAACAGCATATGGTTTGTGTTAGATTTCCCCGAATTTAATACCACTGCTTTAGAACTTACTGGTGACAGTTTTACAAATCACTAATCAGTCACAGTGCATAAGAAGCGCTCTAGAGCGGTAGTCCAATATGCTAGAAGGTATGTTTTATTTCACTTTCGGCCAATAAGAAAGATTCTATGCCGATTCATATTTGTCTTGCGTGAAATAACATACGTACGTATGTTATTACGTAATGCTAGTCTATTCAGTACGAAGCAGATCTGCTGCTAAACCAGTATCGTTCACCACAACTAAGATATCATCTGGGTGCATTATAAGGAATAATAATTCTGCAATACTTTCTCTTATCAATTATTGAGTTATATTAGGCGAAATCAAATGTTTCTTTGTATTAAACTATAATCGATAACTTTCTACTCTAAATGTCTTTTAAAATAGGAGTATATGTAGTCTCCAATAATAAAGTTCTTCTCCAAGAAACTGGTACCAGTTTCCAACATATAGTACTACATTACTTTAGCTGTGGCTTAAAGCTATAGAGTCTGGTATACTTTGTGAAGTACAATTCGAGCAAGGTGGAAACTATACGCTTAGTTTCCAAAATAATGGATAAGTTTAAATGAAAGGCTGAATAAGCTTCACACATATGTCCCAATGAAACTGATAGCTGTTCTATAAGTCTTCATAATACTTCGTGACTCCTCCTTTAAATCTTTTCAGAAAGCTTTCAAGGTGTGTGACAACCCTATTTCTGAATTGCAAGAAAATGCTGCTAGTAATTAAAATGAATCGTATTACGTTAAATAGCAGTAGTAAATGAAACTTTTCTTCATAGCATACTCGAATTCTTCAAATTTTATTCCAAATGTTTATTTAAACTTTCTACAAATCGAAAATACCGTCTTGCAATTTCATCGTTGACATCAATGATGTGACACAGAATATAACATAATGGGTGATTCGTTAAGTGTTTCCACATATAAGGTTTAAGAAAAACACAGAAATATTGAATATTAATATAATTTTTTATGAGACAATGTAATTTAATTAATTACAATTATGTATGGAAGATTATATCCCGCACATAACTGCTACGGCTCATGTGGCATGCTCTAATGCGTCTGTCATAATTTCTAATAACATTGTGGCACATGTCAGGTCTATGCTGTTGATTTCGCGTCGTATCTCGTCCTTCAGCTCTGCAATCGTTCTAGGCTTATTTCTGTAGACTCTACCCTCCAGACAACCCCAAAGGTAAAAGTCCGCAGGAGTTAAATCCCACGAACGAGGAGGCTAATTGATACCATCGTTTTTTGAGATTAGGCGTCCTGGGAAACGAGCCTGAAGTAAGTTGACTGTTTCTCTGGCTGTATGGCTGGTGGCACCGTCTTGTTGAAAACAGAGGTTATCAGCGTCCAAATCTTCCAATTGGTCCCATAAAAAGTCCGTTAACATGCTCTGATAGCGAACGGCATTAACTGTAATCGCATTTTCAACATCGTCTTCAAAGAAATACGGGCCTCCGATGCCTATGTTGCCTCCGTACCAAATGCCATACCAAACAGTCACTTTTTGGGGATGCATTTCTTTTTCGATAATCGCTCTTGAGTTTTCTAATCCCCAAATGCGATAATTTTGTTTATTAGCAAAACCATTAAGGTGAAAGTGGGCTTTGTCAGTAAAGATGATTTTCCTTGAAAAATCATATTCTTGTTCATGCATACATTCTGCGAAGTTGGTGATCTCTCGCCTTCAAATCTTGTGTCAATTGCATTTTATAAAGATGCAAATGCAAATCCTTGGCAAAGATTCGTTGTGTAGTGGAGTAGGAGAGTCCCAGTTGTTGGGATCGACGCCGAATCGATGTGCCTGGTTCTTCAGCCACACTTTCACGAACGAGAGCCATGTTTCCCTCCGAACGCTTTTGGCACGATGAGGTGCTTTAACTGTGCTTACAACCCCAGTTTGCTTAAGTTTCTTAACTACATTCCAAATTGTGCGTTCCGAAGGTCGATTGTGTACACCAAAATATTCAAGTAATGCACGAAATGCATTTTTCCGCGAACACCCATTTTCATAATAAGCCCTAAGCATCTTAGCACGTTGCTAGATTGTGTATCGCTCCATGACTACTTTTGTACACGTTTCTAGTTTGTAAACATCACTTCACAGATGTAATTGTCATTGACGTTTCAACAATATCAGAGGCTACTATTTGGAAATGCTTAACGAATCACCCTTTATTTTCCACTCATTGTCAGTTCAGAAAACCTATTGCTTACTTAGAACGCGGGTGTCCCTCTTCTACTTTGTGAAGGTATCACATGTATTCTCACAAGTGGATTTTACAGATTCAAACCAGAGTTAGGTGAAACGAATATACACCTTTTTATGTCACGCTACAAATTGTTATACCAAGGACTCAAAATAATACGTATCGATTGAAATGAAAGAAATGGATTTTTCGAAATTGCCGAAACCTGAATTTCGTGTGTTAGTTTTAATTACCTTTACTATCTGACGGCCACAAAATATTCTTTTTTATTCAACATTTTTCGCAAAATTTGAATTTCTCATTTTTTGAAATGTTTTCAAAATTTCACATATTAAGACTTAATTTTAAAATTCAAATTGTTTATATGAAAACTAAACTGTTATAATTGTAGAAAATAATTTATATTGCTAATTGTTTTCTTTTTATTTAACGAAACGTAACATTTTTGGATAATATCTAAATTTTTGATGCAAGGTGCTTTTCAGGAGAAATATTTACAGTGATAATTAATTTCTGTTTAAATGACTTCCAAAAGCCCTAATTGACAAATATAAATGAATTATCTTTACAAATACCTTACAAATGATATTTACAATTGCCTGAATAAATTGATTTTTCTCTGTTCAGTTTACATGTTCTAATCGATTAAGCTGACAGAATATGAAACGGCCATTGTTTGTATTAAATCAATAATTTTCAAGTTTGATAGTTCCTTTTAACTATTAGAGCTATATTCTTTTTCTATTATTTAATGAAAGGAGAGGGGGAGGGGGGTACATTGAAATGTAGGGAACTGTCTTAAACATTTCAAAACACTTTTTGAGTTACTTAAAAATAACAACAAAAATTTGCTAGCAATTTTTTTATTTATGATCTTTTTATCAACATTTTTTAGTATAAAACTTGTATCTAGATAATAAGTCAAATTCTAACCAACTTCTTTGGTAAGATTTTCCTAATTTTAGTTAATAAATGCAGTTTTTGCAATTATTTTCAAAAAATTTCAAATTTTATAGGTAAGCGAAATCACCTGACAATTTTTATTTCACTAATTGGTAATATTTCTTCAAGCACCTCTTATCGACAGCGCTTGATTTTCCAAGAAACTATAAATATTTTGTTTTCTATTTGATGCCGAGAGTATGTTGCATTTAATTTTACTTCCACCTTCTAATTAGGCACTTATCCACCCCCTTCAATCCGTTTTTATTACATACAGCGAAAGAAAAACATTTTTTTCTTCGTTCGGGGCTAGCTTACGTTTGCTTTAGCATCAAAAGTAACAAAATGGTTAATAACGAAGTGGATCTTATTTAGAAGACATAAAGAAATGCGCGCCATTAAGGCGCTGTCTTAGCATTGCTTTGAACAGCAAGTGCCGAATTCTAATTTGTATTTAAATTTTAAACGTTTAGGTATTAGAGCAGAAAAAATTAAAAGGTTCTCGAGAGTAAGCAATTTCGCTAGCTAACAGCTGTTGTTTATTTCTTCCCCTTGAAAGCCTGAAAGTGTTTAAATTGAAATGGTCATCAGTAGACCCCGGTAACTGGAGAGCAATCGCAGCGGCGGCGTGACTGTGTTTAGGTGGGCGGGGAGGGCTGGTCGATTATGATACGACACGACAAATCATCATCACTCATTTGTAGTTTTTTTCTCCTTAGGAGAAGAATTGTCGTTTCTCAACTTTCATATGTTTGGCGAAAAGCTCTTTATTTCCACTACTGAGTAGCACTATGGGGTAGAGTAAAAATGTTATAGAATTGAGAAATACTCAAAACATAATTTTTATGTTCTTCGCGTTAAAGATATAAAATGGATTCTAATGTTCTCTATAAGCTGACGGATAATTAAGTAGTAACAAGTATAAATTAAGATAGTTTCCTCATTACAAAATACCAAAATAATGAAAACAGGTCCTACACTATGAAAAATTTTAGGTGTAAAGCACTTTTTGGTGCACATGTAGAAATTTCACGTGTCAAATCTGACACCAAAAATTTAATTCGACACCGTTTCCAGTTATTGGGCAATCTGTGACAATTTTACTAAAATAGGTGTATATAGAAAGTAATATTGTTAACTACGACACCGTCCACGTGTAATTTTGACACCGTTGTGTGTATCATACCAAACGCGTCATATCTTGTGTCCCGCCAATTTGCTACTTGGTGGTTAGATTTCATTATATTTGTGGTAGGTCTTGCAGCGAGTGGAGGTTGTCTGGCTTGCTGCTGCCAAGGTTTGTTTATATGTATTGCTAATCACAGATCATCCCCTTAGAATTAATGCGATAATAAGTAAATATAAAGACACAACGAAATGAGCTTTGATTAGTGAGGTTGTTAGCCAGGAGGAAATAAAATTAATCGGTAAGTAATTTATATATTTTGTATTGCATGCTGAGACGCCATTTTTCAATATACTTTTGCTTCATTGTTTACAACCATACAGATCAAATATGTGAATAAGTAGTGTGTAATGTTTTCGTAACGATTACGGAACTGATTAGAATAAAATAGGTTTATTTGGTGTAAAATATTGCTTTTATGTATGTATCTAGCACAGCGGAAGTTTTCTTGTAACGTAGAAAATGTCAGCATAACGGATCAAGATGTGGCTGTATTTGAAGACGACATTTTGCCCATATATTTTGCAACAAATGCACAGAAAGGTGAAGTTCCGGTGCTAGTTGTACGAGATCAAACGTTATTGAATGTAGGTTGTGAAAACTTATATCATATATGTTAGAAAATAATGAGATTGTTTTAATGTAGGTACAAGTAGCAATTCAACGGACACCGCTACAAGTGATAAACTGTAACAACTTATATGAAAAAATGTTATTCGTTGGTGGATTAGTGGACACGAGTAGTAGTAACGATGAAATTAGTACTGAAACGGCAGCTGAAATTTGTCTTATGCCTATTGTACCAATTAAACGACAAGGAAATATTGATCTGAAGGTAGCATATTTCCAAACAAAACGCAATCTTTTACATAATTTTTTATTGATACTTTGTTAATTTGGAAGGAAGAAACCTCCCAATTTTTAAACATTCAGCAATTAAGAATATAGAGTTTTACTGCGTCCTAAAGTTTGATTGTAACCTTTTTAGTTTAATTTAATTTTTTAATAACGCATTATTATATCGGCTTCGAGGTACTAAAGGGGTGAAATGCTATATCTTTAACAATTTTTTGTTTTAGGTTGATATAGAATTTGAAATAATTAAGCCTGGTTTGAAGATTGAGGAAACATCAGTAGACATTATATACTGTGTTATGTTACGAATAACAATTAAAAGATTTGAATAGGGAGATAATCAGTTTTGTGTTTATTTTAAGCTTTTCACTTACAAAAAAGAAAATAAAATTTATCTATTTAAATTACTTACAGTTATTTAGTGACGTGTGTTTGATTTGTGTGTGTGCGTATAATCCTAATGGTTTCTTCTTTCCTCTTCTCGGTAAAATCCTCTTATTTTGGAGCCCTTTGATCGTCTTCTCCAATGAAATTCCTTCAAATTACTTCTTAAAATTTTCCAACTGATTTAATATTCTTGACAATCGTTGGTGATGATTTATGGTTCACTTAAAACGCTTTTCAATACATTTGCACTGATAACTTTGACGATATTTTAATTTTTATATTGCAACTTCTAAATATCAATCGAAAGATGTTTGTTTTCTGTCAGAATTGTTTTCGTTGCTAACTTCTGTTTTTCTCGTCGTCCATAGCATTGCCAATCTAACGACTTGATATTTAATTTTGATGTTTTGAAGATCGAACTCGGTGTCGCAGGTGACGTAAGGGATTTTGACGGTTATTTCCAAATGCAGTGTTTTTTGTGTGTGTATGCGTCATTCTTGCAAATAATGCTTTCAAAGTGTAAATAACTTAAAATAAGCTGGAATTTTGATTCTCCCCTGTAATATATTATTAACTAAGTCTGTTTTTTTTAAGAAGTAAAAGATTAATAATATAAATAATCAAAATGTCGGAACTCGAATATTAATCGAAAATAATTCAAGTTCCGCATCAAACTCTATTAAAATCTAATATCAGCGAATTTTGATATATTGATTAGAATGAATTTAACAACATATTAACATACGCTTTTCACGTTGGAACATCCCACTACAATAGATATTATATATTTATGAAAACCCAGTGAGGGTCCCTAGGCCGAAAATTGTGCATGAAAATACGGAAGAAATAGGTAATAAAGTTCTGAAATACATATGTGAACAAATTATCACTGAATAAGCTTCAGTGTGGGATAAGACTATCTGGCCCTACTACATAGATATGCTGCCTCCAACAGCTAAAACAAAATCATTTGTACTACTTGTAGTTTAAGCAACGTAAAATTGAAATTATATGATGGTTTAATCTAGTTTACATCTTTTCTAATGTTTTGTAAGTAAGTAAATTTACACAACAGACAATTACAAATATCAGTCTAAATATAGTTTTTCATCATGTTTTAAACGTAAAAATGGATATATAGTTGATAGATAGGACTTTTGAAATAATAAAAAAATAAAAAAAATATTTAGAAAAGCTTTTTCCTTGATGACCATAAATTTGGATTATATTCACAATTATATACTTTGATTGTTGGGCTCACCTGCAACACAAATCTACCGGGGAATCGCTGAAAGAATTTATAAAGTTTAACGATGTGTTTGTTGACCTACGAACCTTTATCTTAAACAATAGGAACCGATATTAGTGTGTACCTGTGAGTGGATGTGCATTGTACATTTGTAGGTATTCAACATTCTTGCGAAAGAAAGGATCGCCCGATCGCTTGCAAGACGGCGTGCAAATATCTATAAAATGATGTTGGTTCCTATTGCTGAAATTAAAGTTACCAGTCTGTATGTATACTTCCCTTAGTATGTGAACGTTTCTAAAATAGTGAATAAAAATATTGTAATAATACTCAAATTTGTCTACAATACTGTATTAGGCAAAAACTATACTCCAAAAAGTGTTAAATTGTCTCTCCAAGGAATAACAAAAGGTACATAGATGACATGGAAAAGGTACGTAAGTGACACAAGAGAAGGCACATAAGTGACACAGTAAAAGGTACATAAGTGACACAGGAAAAGATACCTACGCGACACATTAAGGATTTGGAAGCTGACATTCTAAAGAGTACAAAAATAACACCGTCAAGTGTATTAAAGTAACACTTTCAAGTGTGTTGGATTACATGTGCATGTGTATTGGCATGACACTGCAATGGGTAAGCTGGACCAAATTACTAGTATCACTGTTACACATATAGGTGTTAAGATGTTGACACCCCGTGTACACTTAGCTTCACACCGACTAAATAGTATATTTGACACAAAGTGCGAAAGTAAAATCGTAAGTCATAACTAGAGCAACGCAACTGCGCTGAAAGCCAGTGGCGGACGCATAAAAGTTTACACAAAATAAATTAAATGTGATACGTGCTCAAACACTTACCGTTTTAAGAGTCCTCCGTGAAATCACAAAGCGGATAATGTCTGTTTAATATTTGTAATATTAGATATGTTTCCAAAGTTGTTTCGGCAAAGTGAGTGCGGCGTGAAGAAAAAGTGTTTTTGAATGCCGAAAACGAACGTTCTACATCTAGTGACGTTATATTTGCGTAAGTAAAATAATCTTTCAAATAACTTAACGGTTCTGTTGACGCACCTTCACAAATTTGTCTTAATGTGCCAAAATCAGAGTTTTATCTAAAACACTTTCAAACCTTTCTAAAACACAAACATTTTTGCGTCTTCTATCGCGCATAGCTGTGCGTGAACATGTTGCACTATTTGCAAAGATTCCACTAACGACACCGAAGAATTTTGTAGTTTTTCTATCGCATCCGCTAGTTCCACGTAATTGTTCTGAATAATTTCCAAATCTGTTTTAACTTGACTATCCTGAAATTTCAAGCGGCTTACCTTGACAGCCGCAGCTTCCTTTGGGTCGAATTCTAAAATCACGTTCTTTATATTCTCAAAATATTTAAGATAATAAAATGCAGCCTCTAACCATGTTCCCCAACGAGTAAGAATAGGTTGTGGTGGATCAGGAATACCGGGGCATAGTCTATGAAATTCCTGAATACGATTTGGGGATTTTACAAACACAGCTTTTGTATGTGCTATTAGAGCGTCTACCTCGGGATAACATTTTCTGATACTATCTGCTACGAGACTGAGAGTATGAATTTTACATGTAATATGCAACTAGTTAGCACAATGTTTTTTAAGAGATCGACCTACAGCAAGCATGTTTGCGGCACCATCTCTCATAAACATCAACAGTTGATTTGTTGAAAGTTCAAACTTTTCCAATGTATTTAACACCAACATTGAAATTACTTCGACAGTGCATTGTTGTATTCGTCTGGAGGCTAGTAAAATTGAGGGTGACGGTCCATGTGGTTCCATTGTGCGTACCATTACATTAATCACAGAATGTTTTTTACGATCTGTTGTTTCGTCCACACATAACAACAGTTTTTTATCTTGCAACTCCGATTTAATTCTTTTCTCGACATGCTCACGAGCAGACGGCACAACTCTCTGTAATGTTCTCTCACTTGGTAACTTAAAGTCCGAATATTCATTCCAAAACGAGACGTATGCTTTCTTCCTTAGTAAATGAAATGGTAAATTACATGCAATAAACACATAAATTAAATTTAAATTTGTCATAATCTCGTGTGGAATTTTTTTTTGAAACATGCTATTTACGCTATTTACGTACCGTAGACAATCACTTTTCGACCAACACATTAAATCTATTTTACACACTATACATTGAATTTTAGCGCCATCACACTTTAAATCAGGCATTTCTGCAATAAATTCTCTTATTGTGTCCAACTTTGGTCGTTTTCGCAACGTAAGAAACATTTTCAAAACAAACGTAGAACTACGATACAGTATACGACAGCGTACTTGCATACACAATAGATCGGCTTTCTAGTCGCAGTTATACTGACGCTTGTACCGAATTGTCCCGACCGTGTTTATTTTGTGTAAAGTTTTATGCGTCAGCCACTGGCTTTCAGTGGTTTGCGTTGCTCTAGTCATAACACAGGTGTATGTGGACCTATATACTAGGGTACGTAAGGATTCATTTATAAGCGCGAGACCCATGCATGTTGTGAATAATCTTGCCGCTTGTCCTTGATTCGCTTTGCGCGCTCCCCACCTTATACTATCATAGCGGGCAAACGTTGTAACACTGTCTATATATTTTAGCGGTTCACTTTACTACGGAACGTACGAACGCGGTAGACACACGGAGGTGTCAAAAACTTCACATAGTGTATGATATTTCAGACTATCAATCGATGACCTAAAATAATAATGCGTTAAGCAAAGTAATCAATTTAAAATATATCGATGTTGCAATTTGCTGCATAAGCACTTTATTTTCCAATAAAGAATTAAAAAGTTTAATAAATAGCGAAGAGTGCTATGGGTGCAAAACATTTATATGCGTGTATATATATGCTAAGCGTAAAAATTAATTTGCTTCGAATTTTATATTTTACAATATTGTATCGTTAATACGGTGATAGAACACTACAAACGTCATAAACAAATTATTTATATTAACATTTGCGCTTGTATTAAAATTGTGTTTTTCGGATAAAAATGTGTCATTTTGTTTGCAGATCTATTCAATTTATTGCAAATTGCTGTACTAAAAACGGAATTAATTTTTGTAGAGCACGTTTTGTATATATTTATTTCGTATGGAAACACTTCGGTCGTTATAGCTTTTAGAAGCACGTTATTTATGTGATAATAATCGCGTTCATTTTTTTAATAAATATATGAGAGAAAATGCAATCTAATCTATAATTAAATGCTGTAAAACTAAAATTATAACTATATGATGGTGTAATACGCACCGATATTTGCTACCAATTATTTCCTCTTGCAAAATTTATTCATTCGAATACAATATTTTACGTACTTAATCCAAATTCTATTCCATGTCGATTAACTTTGACATGCAGATTGCTTTATAACTCCAATATGAATGGGGTGCACATATACGTCGATTTTTATCAGAAGTAGCTATTATTGCTGTTTGTAGTATTCATATTCATAGACAAGGCGTCACATTGGTATTTAACCCTAGGATGTATAACACGGGCCTCCGAAGCCCAGCGTGGTATTCTAAGCTTCATAACTTCTTTATCTTTAATTTTTTTTCTTTTGGGCCTTGTCTATGCCTCAACAGGATCTTCCTATTCCTATTTCTAATTGACGTTTGATCTATATAATTTATAAGAAAATCTATTTTAGATATTTGAATTCTACCGCGTATTTACATTTCTCGGGCCTCGTAGGCTCGGTTTATTTTTGATTGATGATCGTTTATATTTACATCCAAAACTGTCTTTTTTTAAATAATTCGTTACTTCTGGCGTCAATGTACTGCATATTGCAATATTATTTGGAATACAATGTGTTAACAATTGGCTGCAACATGTTGTAACAGGCCTCCTTCTGCCCTCAACTGAGTTTGCAAGTTTCAACGGCGTATGCAGGTTTCAACACGCAGAAATGCATATCATATAAATATGCTTAGGCTTAGCTTAAGCTGAATGCTTTCTTAGGTTTGCTGATACAAGCTGGCGTGGAAAGAAACTGGGACGTACCTATAAGGGAACTGTTTTTTTCTGATAAATGTAATCCTATTTATCAAGCTACTATGGGAATTAGTCGGTTTGAAGATATTAGACGGTACCTGTGTTTTGATGATAAAAGAACTCGTGATTTTCGCCTACAAACCGATAGATTAGCTCCGATATCGTATATATGGAACTTATTTTTACAACAATGCAGGTCATCTTTGGTGCCAAACGAAAATGTTATCATTGACGAGCAGTTACTCTCGCATGTTCATTTGTTCAGTATATGCCAAATATATGTCAAAATACGGTATCAAGATTTTCTGGATGCGTGAGTTAGAATTAGGATTTGCAATTGATGGAATGGTATATACCGGACGACGACCCAATCAACCTATCCATACAAATCTTGCTTCTGAACTAGTGCAAACTTTAATACGTAGCATCCACTTTTCTGGACTAAATGTTACATAACTTCTTTACAAGCATTCCATTGGCCAAATGTGTATTAGAAAAGAACCTAACAGTGGTTGGAACACTAAGAAAAAGTAAGAGAGAAATACCAATTGAAATAAGAGATGCAAAGAACAAACCGGTCTACTCTTCTACATTTGGCTTTTATGACAAAATGACTATGGTTGGTTACATTCCCAAGAAAAACAAGTCAGTCATTTTGCTCAGCACCATGCACAATGCCATGTCTGTAAGTGAAAATCTTAAGCAGAAACCGGAATTATTACTTTATTATAACAAGACCAAAGGGGGAGTAGACGTAATGGAACAAAAACAGTCCAACTATACATGTAAAAGGCAAATGAAGCGTTGGCCTATGGCGCTTTTTTCTAATATGAACGATATTGCAGCACTAAATGCATTTATTATATTTTCCACGTTGAAACCTGATTATCATAGGAATGTAACACACGCTAGACGACTATTTTTGAAGGAATTAGCTGAGCAATTAATTGGTAATACCGCATATGATAAGGAGGTCAAAAAATCCGAAAATACCAAGAAATTCAATAAATTGTATGAACAAATTTATTAACATTGAAAAAACTGCGACTGATGCCGTTACAAATAAAAGGAGGAGATGCATGGTGTGTCCCTCTAGTTTAGACAGAAAAAACAAACTAGTTTGTGAAAAGTGGCGCAATAATGTGTGCAACGAACATAGTGTAAGAATTTGTAAAAATTGCTACTTTTGAACATGTATTTGCATTTATAAGAGCTGTAATCTTTAGTTGGAGGTTTTGTTTAATTATTTAAGATTTTTACACGCACAAATAAATGATTTAAATATATTTCATGTTCTTATATATTTTTAACAGAGTAAAAAAACAACCGGACCTGAGAGACCCGAGAAATGTTAATCTGTATATCCGAACACCCATGCATCCTAGGGTTAAAAGGACTAAACACCTAACTAGTGTGTTGCGAAATTTGTGATCGAAATTGTACCTTACCTAACTGAATCTGTATCGATATATAGCAAGAACAGAAGAAAATTTTGGTACCGCATATATACAATCAAATCCGGATGGTTTATCAATGATTTTCTTTCAAGCATTGACGTTTCTTTCGTCACTGAAGATGGTATTGTGTAGGCACTGCAGAAACCTAAAGCGCACCTTTCAGTGGCACTGACTGTGTTTCAAGTTCTTTACTTCGAGTTGACGCCGGAAGTTTCACACAGTCTCTACATTATTTATTTAATTTAGTTTTGAAAGATGAGACTTTCCACGAAATATGAAAGACCACATTTGTCCAATGTTCAAGCGCGGTGAAATTTCTGACTTAAACAAATATAGTTACGTTCGATAAAAAGTATTTAAATTTCATTTCAATATGATTTCGTAAGCAAGCTACTATACCTAATTTGGCATGTTTTTCTCAATATAGAACTGCGGTTTTACATACTTCCAAAAGGTACTCGATCAAGTAAATCTTCATAGTTTACAAAAAAATGAACATTTTGGTTTAGCCCTTTAATTGTTGAATCCACTGAAATCATACCTATTTTTCAGAAAACCGTTTGTAGAGCGAAGAAGTCATAAGACCCACACATTTTGCCGAACATTTGGCGTTCCTCAAGGGACGTTGTTATTTGCAGATGACATGAAAACGTTTTACAGGTTTAACTCCCATGATGGTTGCCTTGCCGTACACAATGATTTGTAATTAATCGATTCGTAGTGTCAATGTAACTGCCTAACCTTGAATATTGCAAAATGCAAAGTAGTGACATGCACACGAAGACAAAGTGCAATTGTTTATAATTATTCCATGCACAGTGTTGTGTCGAGTACTGTAGATAACATCAAAGCTTTGGGAATTACCTCCGGCTGCAAGTTCAACTTCATACAGCATGTTAATGGTATTGTGGCGAGTATTTGCCGCACCTACGGACTTGTAGATCTATAGATCAAAGATTCTACAAATGTCAGATGTCTCATTTTACTTTATTTCTCCTCTATCAGATATATGTTAGAGTATGGTGCTCCATTCACGTCGTTTATTGTTCTAGTATTGAAAGAGTTCCATTAAAGTTTTTAAAATACCCTATGTGAACGTACATATATCCTGAAAGAGGCTACGATTTGATGCTGAAGAGATTTAATTTAATGTCGCATTCCTTTACAATTTACTTAACAATAAAATAGTTTGTATTTGTATTGAAAAAATATGTTTTCTCCGGGATTTTGTTAAAAAAATTTGTAAATTAATTACATTTTTAACTCTTTTGTGGGATTCGGGAGTATTCTTTCATACCCTTTCGGCAATTTTTAATGAATTTTATGTTCAATAAACGGAAATTGACGAATGTAAAAATTGAAAATGCAAACTAACCTTGATTTTATGAAGATGTAAGTTCCTTATGACATTCACAGGAATCTGCCTGTTCTAATCTCAACTTTTTCTTCTACCTTGAATTTATTCTATAGTTTCTATATCAGACACTTTAAAGTGGGACCGCAGCCAAAATACTAGTTAACTTGAAGAAAGCTTAACCAGGATTAATGAATTTATTTGTGTCCCTTTTAATTTTAATCGCGATGGCGATTGTTTCTCTCCACAGCAAATTTTGATGATTTCTATCTAAACGTAATATTATGATAAATTTCGACGAATAAAGTTATTTGTAGAAGTAGCATGAGAGATTGAATGTAGTGACGCTACTAGATGACTCAAATTAGGCGAATCTATGCTCTAGAATACAACTGACAACGTAATAATGCCAAAATTCACTGACGTTCTACGTAATAACCTTACGATGGATTTTTAATTTATGAAACCTTGCTAGAATTTACCCTGTTGTTTGTTGTGGGAGGATTTTACATTAATTTTTAAGATTTACGAAATGAGGAAAATAAAAGAAAGAGTAGTTTCGTCATCGATCCACCAAAATAGTCATTTTCTGGAGTTATACATATTATTTAATACCCACACTCCAAGGCCAGTCGGCCTGGGGGAGGGGGGGATTACGGCTACGAAAATTAGCTTTTATCCGACAGAGGGAATTTCATCTCTATCGGGTGGCTATACTGAATACCCTAAACGTTCTTAAAGTGAAAGCTGATGTTTTCGATCTAAATATTTAACATAACAGTATGTTCCACATACAGTGTAGACTGTATGTGGAACGAAGAAATAACCTGATGTGTAGCGCACAGCTGTCAATTATGTGTAGCAATTTTAATTTAATCTGTTCTTAATGCTTAGTTTTTCTATGAAATCGATGAGGCAATTAGAAATATGTGAAGTTATAGATATTGCATTACTGCATGTTTATCTTTTATCTTTATCTTTATATCTTTTAGTTTGTATCGTTTTATCCATTATTTTTCTAAATATCATGTATTTAAGTAGTGACAGTTGAAAATAAACTATCATTATTGTTATTATTATAAAAATATTTTGAGTGATAACTATTAGTCCGTTTAATGAGTTGATTGGATTATGGAAAGGGTAGAGTGAGCATGAGCTGCTATTTCAAAGGCCAACTACGTTAGGATAAGACACTAAATTCAATCTTTTGGATCTCGTTTATTATTTCTTAGCATTGTGTGCGCTGAACATATTAGAACAGCACCACAACGTTTGGAGAGTTTTTGGTGTCTTGCACAAATGGTAGAAAGATTAGTTAATGATTTTGTCAAGAATCTTACGTTTCAAAGAATTGTTGTTACGTTACACTTTGAGGTATCAAACCTATCACCAATAAAACTCAAGACAAGCAATGAATACGTAAAAGCTTATAATCAACAGATGCATACACAATGTACAGTAACGAGCACTGGCAATCAGGATAAGCAAATTGTATCCTCTTTCCTAGCGCAGGGCGCAATAACATTTTACGAATTTCAGGTTTTACCGGTTCAAGGAGGACTAATGGTAAATAACACCATCACCGTGTAAAGCCGTTTAAATTTAAACACATTGTTGTCGCGAATTACGTCTTTTCCGTATTCTACTTCTACGCCTTCTTCTGCTGATTCCCACCGTAAAAACTTCTTAAAAGTTTTCCCATAAAGTGAGAATTTATTTTGATGTTATTAGTTTTCGGCGAGGCGGTCGAGGGACGAAGGTTATTGTCGTGATGTAATGTAAGTTTAGTGTTACGTTCGCATAATAAAAATACGGTCGCACCTGAGTGGGATACCCTTCTTTGGAAGTTTTCGACCATATTTATCAGACTTTTATGGGACTACCTCCTTCCAAGGACCCACTTATCTGAAGTTTTATTAACAAAATAAGCGTAACCTGATTATATAAAAGAGTAGCAGATCCTGTAGTATATGCGTTGCGGTCTAATGCTAATCTTATTTCTTGATTGATTTGTATTTGTTACGAAAAGACATACATTAGGCTTTTTGCCATAGAAAATATTGACAAGCTCTTGTTGAGACGCTAATCATGATGTTACCGAAAATTGTTATGCTAATTTTAAATGCAATTTGGTTTTATGTTGCTATTACTATTCAACAGCACCACATGAGGACTGAAAGTTAATTCCATGTTACTATGTATCCAAATTGTTGCCAGGTTGCAGAGATTAAAGCTAATAAACTAGAATCACATTTTGTAAAAACTAATACTTGATTAATGCTGATTGATTTTATTTTTTATTAATATTTTTCTGGTAAGTGATTAATTGACAGTATCCATGTAAGTCATCATTAGGCTTAGGATTTTATGCAAAGAAAACGGCTGAAATATGCATGTGTTAACGAAAATATGAAGAAAAATATGCAATGTATGCAGAAAAAATTACGCAGAAAAGAGATATGCAAGATATGAATTTAAAATACGCACTATTTTGTAAAAGATATCTTATTAACTTATACAATTATAACATGAAAACTGAATTTTGCTGTGGAAAGAAGGATTATGTGAAATAATAGAGTATATAAACCTGTTTACACATTTATTTTTCATAAAGTTGTTATAAGGCTACACAAGAAGGGTAACATAATTAAAAAAAATAATAAGTAAAAATGTAATACAAGAATCACATTAACTAATATTTGCAAAGTAATTAATTAGTTAGGCCGTGACCTTGGATCGTGCATCAGTCACGTGCAACAGCAACGTGTAAATGTGAAGTTTCTTGTAAAACTTGGTAAATCCGCCACACAAACTTATTCTTTGTTAAAAGAAGTTTACGGTGATAAATATTTATCACCCACTCAAGTGTTTGAGTGGTTTAAACGTTTTAAAAACGGACGAGAAGAGATTGATGATGATCCACGTTCAGAACGACCGACCACGTCAACAACGGACGAAAACATTGACAAAGTTGGTGTTTTGATCCGAAAGGATCGTCGGTTAAGTATTCGTGCAGCTGCCGAAACGATTGGAATCGATAAAGAATCTGTTAGGCAGATTTTGCACAGAAATTTTAACATGAGGGAGGTGTGCAAAAATCTGACATCCGAACAAAAAGAATCTCGCATGAACATTTGTTCTGGCATTGTAAAAACCATTGAAGAGGACCCTAATTTCTTGGAAAGAGTCATAACGTGTGATCAAGCATGGTTTTTTACTTATGATCTGGAAATTATGCGCCAGTCAATGCATTGGAAGAGCCCTGGTTCACCGAAACATAAAAAGCTCGAATGACAAAATCAAAATTCAGGGCAATGATGATTGTTTTTTCGACATTCGTGGGATTGTGTACACAAATTGGGTGCCTGAAGGTCAAACGGTGAATCCGCATTACTACACTGAGGTCCTAACAACTCTCCGTGAACGGGCAAGAAGAAAACGACCCGAATTGTGGAAAAACATGTCACGGATTTTGCATCAAAACAACGCCCCGTCCCCTAGTACACTGTCTGTCAAAAGGTTTTTGGCCAAGCATGTGATCCCTGTGTTGGAACATCCACCTTATTCGCCAGACCTGGCCCCGTGTGATTTTCTTGTATTTCCTAAGGTGAAGTCAACACTAAAAGGGACGAGATTTTAGACCGTTGAAGCTATAAAAAAACAAAGCGACGAATACCATGAACATGTTATCTGAAAATGACTTCAACCCCTGCTTTGACCAATGGAAAATTCACATAGAGCGGTGCAGGGATCGGGAAGAGGAGTACATTGAAGGGGATAATGTTGAAATTGTATAGAATACTCAATAATAGATTTTATAGCATTAATCCGGTTACTTTTTAGCCACACCTCGTATTCGTGGATCTATATGTAGTTCGACTAAAATTACCATAAAAAATTTGAGAAACATTTTTCAGCTTTTTGTACTACACTCCTATCAAGAACTGAAGCAAATGTTTTACATATCGAATTCCCTATCTCGCCCTTCACCATTTGGCATTTTTTTCAAAATGTTACTAAGTTCACTGAATCAAGTAAAGACAAATTTCTACTTGTAATTGTAATTGGTTTTGATAAAAGCTAATTGTTGAGTTAGTTTTCAAGGGCAACGCACGAGTTATCATGAATATCATATACGATAGGCTTGATTTCGTGTGAATAATCAGAGTAAAAAATTGCAGTTTCAAGCCAAGTACCCCATCTAGTTACAACGAGTTGTGGCGGTAAGGAACTGTTAGGCAATTTTTCCTTATATAACTGGACTTTTAAAGGTGCTTTAACAAATATTTTTTTTTATATTACTGATGAAATCATTAGTAAGTGGAAATTGTTTTCTGATTTCTTCCGCTACTAAATTTAGACCGTGAGCTAAGCAAGTCACATGAATTAAGTTTGCATAAAAAGGTTTTAGATTGCCTACAGCCTTAACCATATAACTAGCATTGTCGGTTAATATTAACAACAATTTTTCACTTGGAATACTTTGCGTTAGAAAAAACTAAACAATTCCTCTTGTACAAAACGAGTAATAGTTACATTTGTTTTCAATAATTCCTTTGACGCAATTAGATATGATTTAGCGGCGTATTCTTCGTGTAAAACCCCTATAAGAAAATTTGCAATGTAACGACCAGAAGAGTCTGTTGTTTCATCAACTACAAGATAGAAATAATTATTTCCAATAATATTACGTATTTCCTTAAGTATGTTATTGTAGTATTTCCTTGAGTATGTTATTGTAACATTTGTGCACATAATTTTTTCTTATTGTGCTCTCATCCGGAATATTTTTTCCACAATGTTTTTGTAAAAATGATGGAAATTTAGAATTATTTATTTTAGCTAACGGAATGTCAGCAGATAGTAGAGCTTCAGATAAATCTTCCCGGAATATTTTTTGTTCTGTCTTTTTTGAGTTGTCCGTCGCACATTCCAAAATGGTTCGCTGTCCATATACGTGAACTCCTTTTAGATTTTGAGCGTGTTTTCGTATATGAATCGGTGTTTTTACATGTTGCTCTATCAGAAATTTTCTTTCGGAAGAAATCTGGAATATGGCATTCTATGAATGAAGAGGAGTTGGATGTAAAATTATAACCTTGCATTTTTAAATCAATGGTAATAAGCTCAAAGCACATGATAGAGATCAAATTCGGCAATTGCGAATCACCAAATAAAAAATACCTGTCCTAGTAAATATAGCAACTTAAAAAAAAAGGCTTACTGTTGCTGCATGCACGGCAAAACACTTTCACTCCATCCACAATAATTTCATGATAAGGTTTGATCCACCTTTCCACTTTGGTAATTTTTTTATTATATTTTTAGCAACTGCCTGACTCAAGAAGTTTCACTTCTATAAAATTTAGTATTAACAATGTTACTTGAATGACTCACGAAAAAGGAAAAGAGGATGCATAATCGACATTCATCCCTCTATATATACAACTCCAGATAGTCATACAACGTAAATGACGTTCGTAAAAATGTTGAATTTCTAATAAAGATTAAGATTTACTCGAATGCATTCTAAAATATCAAAACTTTAATTATAAAGGTACCGAACAATATGCCGCTGTAATTCGCAGAACCGACAACGCAGTAAACAGAGCACCGATAATTTCTAGGAATACTTCGGCAAACACCAAAGCTAATAGTCCAGATCTCTTGAATTGTATATATAGTAACCAAATTACGCAAAAAAGGGATTCAATATTTTCTCCTAATGTCTAAATAAATAAAAATTTACTTATTGGAACTACTTGAAGACTAAACCCCCTTTTCTGCTAAATCAATATAATTACTTATTTCTAGAAATCTGTTTATTAAATCTGACAATAAAAATTGATAAAATAATGCTTACAATATTACGGGTTTATTATATCATCTGCATTATAGTCAGCAAATAATTCCTTTAAAAACAGGATATTAGACAGATTATGTATACGAAGTTGAGTTGCGCAGGTAAACCTGCATTATTCTGTACTAGGAAAAAGCAGTGAATAACCTGTTAATTGTATCATAGATAAACAAGCAAATATCAAGGAACCTAATGTGATGGTTTTTCCAAATAACCTGACAATGCCGTTTGTTATAATAAATATCGTACGATATGAAAGTAAATGCAATTTTTTAAAAAATTGAATTATTTTCCTAAAAATGAAGATTTATGAATGAATACGCAATTTTTAACAAAATATGAAACAAGTGCGAGAAATATGCATGCAAAAAAAAAAATTGTTTACCCATATTTTAATAGTAAATATGTTGAAATGAAAAAGAATAGGCATATATGCGAAAAATACAAGATATGCATTTTTCATAAAACCCCAAGCCTAGAATCATATCTAATTAAATATTTTCTACATTTCAATTTCCTTTTTTTCTGGAAAAAGTGATAATAATATGTGCAACAATCAGTGTGCAACAATCTGTTTGCCCAACGTACACTCAAGAGATAATATAAAGAGATAGTAAAAGTGACTTTGATAAGCGTTATTATAACTGAATCATTTTAAAAGCAACATATATCAAAATTTTATCAAAATCGGCTCTCTAGCGTGTATAGATTCCTTGCACGTAGTTACACTATTTCGTAACGATACAACATAAATCCCAGTTCCCATTGAGTTATTTTGGTAAGTACTATTTTACGTTGCCATAGAAAACTACATATATCCTGGATATATGTATGTGTTTTTGCAAATGACTAATTTAATATACATAGATGGAGTTATGGAGCATACTATTACAGTTAATGTACAAACTATATGATTAATTCTATTGAACTTACGTAAAACCCTATTGAAAACAAAATGGATGCCGAAGAAAGTACTTGCAACCGAAAACGTAAAAAAGGTGTAAAGCAAGTTGCGTTTAAGTATGACATTATAAGAAAATAGTATTATTAAAGAGTTCAAAGTATGGTAGCCAAAGTATTATAGAAAAACGTGATTGTCTCTGGAGACTGCTAGTAGAAAAACACAGTGAGATCAAAAACATGCATTAACCATTTCACATATTCTAAAGCTTTGAAAGGCTACGGGAATATTTTCGCATAACACACCTTGAAAATATCCACGACAAACGAACACAGAACTTATTCAGATGTAAAAATTCCTATTAAAAAGAATAAGATGCGCTTTTTAAGACAACTTGAAAATGTTGTAGAAGACGTTCCAGATGTATGAGAACTTTATCAAGAAATCTTCCTCCACTGGCTCACAACATTAGCTGGCATTTATGAAAACTAGCTATTAATGATATACAACCCGACAAAAGCATTTTTTAAAGAACATTGTTTATCATATTACTATGTTCGTTTGAATTTATTGTAATAAAGAATTTCTGCAATTCCTTAATGATTTTAGAAACAACATACATCCAACGTATAGTTTTCAATTAAACAAAAGTGAAGTAAGTCTTACATATTATTTAGGAGCCATATAATAAAGTAACCGAGGTGTACGCTTTCTGTTAAAAAAAAAATAAAATCAGCACGAACGGAATAACATAAATTTAAAAGTTTGTTACTTTTCTCAAAATGTAGGTAAATGGAGGTATGTGGTAGTTAAAATGACCGATTCAATTAAGTTACGTTTTAACATTTGATGCTTGCTATTTGCAATATATTTGTATGATTACTTTTTTATAATACATGCTGCAATAAATAGAGTATCAAAAGTTATATTTCAACTTAAAATGACAGAACATATACATCAAAACTCTCATAGTCACTTTTATTGACTGAAATAATAATAATAAATAATGAATTGAATATGAGCAATTTCTTGTATAATATGTTCTATAATATCACATTTATTGCTGTGCAAAACGAATTGCCTGCTTCATTTTAAAATACATATCTATTAAAAGAGCTGGCTATCCCTACACATATAAAAGGTATTATAAATTATAATGGAAGGTCTTACATTTCACAAAGCTTGTAATATCCATTTTTTGAGTGTTGTTACAAGTGTCTTAAGGTTTTTTAAAATAATAATAGTGAGGAAAGGATTGTGCTCGGAGCGACGCTGATGACACCGTGTAGGCAGAAACATGTCCGTTGGCTAGTACTTTTCCCTTTTCACATTGTTGTTGCCGGGAGTGTTTCCACCAATACCATGAGCTATATTAGCATTAATTTTGGTTATTGTTACTAAGCATTTTTTGATGTATATTTCTAGGAAAATGCACTTATTTTTCAGGTTCTTTATGTTGCTAATTTTACACCCAGCCTATGCATGGACCATGTGAGATAAACTTCATGTCATTTTAATGCTAAGTAAATCTGGCGAAAATTATGACGAAGTAGAAGTAATTAAGTAAATATATAACTGCCAGGATTGATAGCATAAAGTTCATAGAGCGAACTATTTTAGGAGAAGATAATAAGATTTAAATTATTAGATTATTTGTTGTGAAACTTCTTCTTCTTCTACCTTTCGGTGTCGGACTGGGCGTTGAGTTAGTCTTTGACTTCCATCCCTTCCTATCTTGTGCCACATTTTTAATCTCTTCCCACCTAATGTTCCTCGCTGGTTAACCTTTCCTCTGACATTCTGTACACATGTCGTAGCCATCCCAGCTGTCTTTATTGGATTTTTTGCTCTACTGGTTTTATTTTCAGCTATTCTCTATATGTGCAGTTTCTTATTTTATCTCTTCTCGTCTTTCCCTCTATTTTTCTGAGAAACTTCATCTCTGCAGCAATTATGCGGCTCTTGTTTCTTGTATTCAATACCCAGGACTCGCTTCCATATATGAGAGTCGGTGTCACTATCTTTTTGCTTCTGTTTTCATCGTTGCTGGTATTTCCTTTTTTTCCGAAGAATGTGGTTTTTAGTTGATTGAAAATTTTTCCCACCTTTGCCGTTCTCTCATTTATTTCTTCGTCTATTCCACCCATGCTTTTTTATGTATCTTCCCAAGTATTTAATTTGTTCTACTCTTTGTCTCGGTTACAGTTATGCTGTGTATGTTGTGTCCTGGTGCGACGTACATGCTTTTTGTTTTCGCGACGTTTATCTTCATCTTCTCAGCCAATTCTTCCTGTAGTATATCAATATTATGTTGTAGATGTTGTTCCGTGTTATGCTGTATATGTTGTGTTCTGATGCGACGTACATGCTATTTGTTTTCGCTGCGTTTATCTTCATCTTCTTCTTAGCCAATTCCTCCTGTAGTATATCAATATTATGTTGTAGATGTTGTTCCGTGTCCGCTACTACTACCATGTCGTCCGCAAACAATAATTCTGTCCAATTTATCTATTCCATTTTCCAGTTGCCCACTATGAGGGGTTTCATACTTTGTTTTACTGCTTTTATAACATCATCCAATACTACTGGTGGGACTGAGAACGCACCCCTGTTTTAGTCCTCGTTTCGTTTCGAATTCCTCTGATTCCTTATTTTGAGTTCTAACTACGTTCACTGTCTTCTTGTACATTGCTTTTACTGTACCTACTGTTGTCTTATCTATTCCCTTTGTTCTTAAACTGTTCCATATATCTGTTCTTTCTATCCTGTCAAAGGCTTTTTCCAGGCCTATAAAGCACAGATTTACTTCTCTATTATTCTCTAAACATTTCTCAATTGTCTGCCTGATTATGAAAATTGGATCTTGGACTCCTCTACCTCTTCTAAACCCATTGTGATTCTTTCAGTTTGTTGTCGATTTTCTGTTGTATTCTATCACTTAGTATTCTTGCTAAGCTTTTCTCTACGACACTTGATTGCGGTATTTCCCTATAATTTGAGCAATCTCTACGGTCTGTTGTGAAACTACGGCCAAAAAAGTGGCAATGGTTGCCAGATAGATTGAATTTTAAAATTGATCCAGCAATTTTACATATTCATGTGAAAGCCTACGTAAAACGCTTTGAAAAGAGTCATATTGTCTACCAGAAAGTCATAAACTTAAACGAAATTATCGTAACTAATTAATTAGAACAAAATTCCATACATGTTTACAAAAACATTTTCGAGCAACTTCTCTGTTATATTCTGGAAAAGTACCTTGTTCTACTTATCCCAGAGTATTCTTTATTTGAAAAGATTTTCTGTAAATTACTCAGGCAAGGAATTATCTTCCGCTCACGCAGTAGGTGGATATATGAAAACTAAAGAAAGTACATGTAAGTGTCAGCTTATTTGGAACTGTGGCGAAACTCAGTTAGAACGTACGGGCAAGTTGAGCTGCCGTGGTCAAGCCGCGATTAAATAGATGGTAGCCTTGTCCCAGATAGAATGGGATGCAACGCTTTAAGTAATAAGACAGCAAAACTACACAAAGAAAAGCTTTATTAAAAACCTAAAGAAGAAAACAATTTATTGCTTCAAGTAGATGTAGGGTTAGTTCACGGATACACTGATATAGAAATCGGTTTCTAATACAACAATATACTTCTTTAACACACAAATAATAGAAATCTGCACTGGAAGTATGTAGAAATTTTCCACATATCCTAACTACTTATTGGAGGCAATTAGCCATAATTCTTCTTCTCTACAACAAACATTATTGTTCAACGGCCGCCATAAAACTCAAGGGGAGCTAATTTCCGGTAAACGAACGTCGTTCATACTATTATTGCAATGAATTTAAGTATCAAAAAAAGAACCAAAAGTAGAATGATAAGTAAAGCTGGCCACGAGCGGTACCGCGCAGTAGCGTAGAGTCGACCAGGCCTCGCGTTCCACTAGAGTTATTCTGCTAATAGAGATGTTTGCTGCCGCAAATAATTTCCCTCATCTTTTAAATAAAAATTAAATATCACGTGCTCAAACACTTACCATTTTAAGAGTCCTCCGTGAAATCACAAAGTGAATAATGTCTGTTAAATATCTGCAACATTAGATATGTTTCAACTGTTGTTTCGGCAAAACTAGTACGGCATGAGGAAAAAATGCGTTTATATGCAGAGAACGAACGTTCTACATCTAGTGACGTAATATTCGCGTAAGTAAAATAATCTTTCAAATAACTTAACGATTCTGTTGACGTACCTTCACAAATGTGTCTTAATGTGCCAAAATCAGAATTTTTCTCAAAAACACTTTCAAATTTTTCTAGAACAGAAACGTTTTTTGCGTCTTCAATCGCGCATAGCTGTGCGTGAACATGTTGCACTATTTGTAGAGATTCTTCTAACGGCACCGCAGGATTTTGTAATTTTTCTATTGCATCTGCTAGCCCGAAGTAATTGTCGTGAATGATTTTTAAATCCATTTTAACCTGACTATCTTGAAATTTCGACTGGCTTTTCTGGATAGCGGTAGCTTCCTTTCTATCGAACTCTAAAACCACGTTCTTAATATTGTCAAAATATTTATGATAATAAAACGCGGCCTGCAACCATGTTCCTCAACGAGTTAGAATAGGTTCTGGTGGCTCTGGTATACTGGGGCACAGTCTGTGAAATTCGGGAATACGTTTCGGTGATTTGACAAATACTGCTTTGGTATGCGCTATTAAAACGTCTACCTCAGGATAACATTTTCTGATACTATCCGTCACAAGATTGAGAGCATGAATTTTACACGTAATGTGTAACAAATTAGCAGAATGCTTTTTAAGAGACCGGCCTACAGAAAGTATGTTTGCAGCACCATCACTCACTAACATCAAGAGTTGGTTTGTTGAAAGTTCAAACTTGTCCAATGTATTTAACACTAACTTTGAAATTACTTCAGTACACTGTTGTATTCGTTTGGAGACCAATTTGCGTGCCATTACATTAAGAACAGAATGTTTCTTCCGATCTGTTGTTTCGTCGACACATAACCACAGTTTTTTATCTTTCAACTCCGATTTGATTCTTATTTCAACATGTTCACGAGCAGATGGCACAATTCTTTATAACGATGCCCGACTTGGTAATTTGCAGTCCGAAGATTTATTTTAAAAGAAGACATATGCTTCCTTATCTAGTAAATTAAACGGTAGATTACATGCAATAAAGGTAACACATAAATTAAATTTAAATTTGTCATCGCATCATCAGCCTGGCATACTATGTTGATTTGTTTTTGTCCCATGCAGTATCCCTTCATTTCCCTCACATCTCCGATGATTTCGCCCAGTATTATATTGAACAACATTTAGTTATTCCAAAAGCAGATAAATGGTTCCTTGTCTAGTAAATTAAACGGTATATTACATGCGATAAACGTAACGCATAAATTAAATGTAAATTTTTCATTGTCTCGTGCGCAATTTCTTTTTGAGACATGCTTTTCACTATTTACGTGTCGTAGACAATGTTGTCTGGACCAACACATTAACGGGATTTTACAGATTGCACATTTAATTTTAGCACCTTCATATATTAAGTCTGGAATTTCTGCAATAAATTTTCGAAGTTTGTCCGACCGCGGTCGTTTTGCTGACGAAATCATAATTTTTCTAGGACAGATAAACAATTGCGCAAATGACCGGCAGCGAAAATGTCCGTACTGCTCCGCAGACGAAGTAATACTACCGTTCTTCTCGGTCCGAACTGATTCTACGCCGATGCGCGGTACCGCTCGTGGCCAGCGTTAATGATAAGAATGAAAAAGATTATGAAAATCACCCAATATAGAAACATAACTGAATTAAAAGAAAACTAACTACTTAAAAATTTAATATATCATTAACAAAAACAATAAATTTAGAAAGCGCAGATGGCGACGGTAAACATAAAACAATCCTTGGCAGTACGACAAAATGAATTTTTAATAAAGGTAAATTTGACATGTTACAAAGTGAAAAACCAACGAATTATGAAATTTACGTTTCAATGGAACTTATAATAAAGATAGGCATTTAACTGATTAGAGAATTGTTCTACCTTTTTTTGAAAAACACATTATACGCGTCTACGAAAAATTATTTCTTGAAAATGCTTTGATTCTTTTCAGTCACTAGCCCCATTTAAAGTGGTTTGCATTGGATTTACAATATAAACCAATCAATAGCTCATAGCTCTTCTATCAATAATTGCATAGATGATTACTTTACGTAATAAAATTTTGATTGTACTCACATAAAACATGAACTATATAACATTTACTGTGTTATCGAGTTTTATAGTGGAATTTTTTCATTTGAAATTTGCCGATAATTAGATACTGAAATGTACTGATATGAGTAAATAATAAAACAATCGGACAACTACCTAGTAATGACGTTAGTCAATAAAATATCAACATTGGTAACGCCATGAAATGCCGTATTTCCTCGAAAGCGCATTTGTTTTGATATTAACCTCTTGCTCTCATTAGCTCAAGTTTGATGTATATATGAACAACAAGATTTGTTACGTAGTTAAGAAATGTGATTGCCTTATAATAGCCGATGTCTAGACATGTGAGATGTATTCCGCAACCATTAACAATACAACATTGAATGTAACTTGAGCACCTTTAGTAGTATTATTGTACTGGTTGCAATTCGGTGCATTATCTAACTGTGTAGGGCCTTAGTGTTTCTTCAATAGAGAATCTACCTAAAGGTATTTATTTGTTTTTACATTGTCATAACATACAATTTATTCTCCATTCTTCTACAGTCGGTATTAAAATAAACATATAAAATCATTTTTTGACTCTATGATGAGATTTAAGAAGAAATATTTAGTTTTTTTTAGCGGTACAATATGGTAACTATTCCAGTTTATGATTACAGGTGATGTACTTGCTACTATCTGCTACTTCTTTTTTAAGCACTGTTTTCAGAACAAAGTACAATCATTAAAAATCAAGGTTTATTACCCGTCCCGATTTTAGGAGAACAAAATGAGAAAGTTCCAAATACTTGTAGAAAACTTCTAGAATTATTGAATATTACAGTGTTTTAAAGATGTACGGAGCGTTTCTAATGCTCTGCACACTTTTACCCAATATTTTTACATGACTTTAAGTAAGAAATTGAAAGAGTATTTCAGAAGTCACACTCAGTTGATCAAGTGACATGAAATAATGTATGTATTTTGCACTTTGGGTTTTTGTCTTTTATTGCATTTGTTCCATTAAAATTAATTGAAAGTGTAAGCAGAAAGAGTGGGCTAATTCGAGGCGTTCATCAACCCTGTTGTGCACACACAATGGAAACAAGGCACAAGGAAATCAGAAGACATCGCTTACATCACACATTGAGGGTAGACACAAAGAGATCCAATAATAATTTTGCTATTTATATTTGATCCACTTTTATCAACGAAAAGAAAAAAACGTTACGGGAAAACAATAGACGAAATGGGCGTAATTGGAAATTATATAATTGAACCTAAGACGCATTATTCCAAGGTACCGACGAAGGAAGATTTTGATTATTCAATTGAGAAACTCGAAACATAAAAATAGCAACAGACAATAGTTTTTTTTATATAATGATTATAGAGTTTTGTTTTAGTAAATGCAGTATATTTGTTTATATCTCTGTTGAAGTCTGTATCTTTTATATAGGACTAAAAAATATATATATATATATATATATATATATATATATATATACATCTACTTAAATATGTATTTATTTAAGTATATGTGATTATAAGAACATGCATTTATGAGATTAAATAATGAGACATAGAAATGAATTTATGATTTTTGTCCTATAATACGTGTAGCAGCGCTGTGCAACCGTGGCAATCGACGTTACACTTCGCGTGCCGCTTCTTGACTTAGAAGTCGAAGAAATGGCGACCATGATTTGACTGCTATTCAACAATGTAAAGAAGGTCAAAGTCTTAAGACTTAACGGAAAGCACCATCAGCTTTGCGAGAGAACGCCTGATGAGGACAAACTATTTATCTTTTCGTGGACCAATCAAAAATCCAACAAGAGGATTGGAGCGGTTATATATTCGGAGGAGTTTCACCTGAAACCATCGCTTCTCAGGCGGATATCCGGGCTCTAGGTGAGTACTTGGCCCACATCTCCAACATACACAAAAAAAGCCATTACGGCATCGCTAGTATTCAGAAGGTTGCTTGGTAAGAACTGGGGTTTTAAGCCTCAAATGATCTTCTGGTCTTATACAGCAATAATCAGACCCATGACCACCTACGCCTCTCTGGTTTGGTAGCCAAAAAAACTCAGAAGACTGTGCAACAGCAGCTTCAACATATTCAGAGGCTTACATGCCTCAACATCATGGGAGTGATGCGTACCTGTCCCACAGCCACATCCATATTCAGAAACAGGCTAAATCGAGTGCTTTCACTCTTAGTAGAACGAAGGAATTACAGCTTGGGGATCTTAGAGGGCATCTCAAAATCCTTGAAGATCCCAAGATAAATTATCTGATGTATATTGCAAAGGACACGATCCCTATGCAATACAATCTTAATCAACCTTATAAGCCTCAATGCAAAAGAGGTACCCTAGAATGGAACACGGACGGCTCGAGAGTAGGTGTCGGAACAGGTATAGGCATTAGTGGTCCCAACTTCCACCTACAAATGCCTGCAGGACCCCACATCAATATATTTCAAGGAGAGATTTCTGCTTTAAACCTGTGCGCCCTAAAGGACCTCGAGAAAGGGATACGAGGCGCAACTATTAATATTTTCAGCGGCAGTCAGGCAGTTCTAAAGGCTATTAAGACCTACTCATATGAATTTGCTCTGACACACGAATGTGTACACAATTTACGGCAATCGAGACGCAATAACCACGTTAGTTTGCGGTGGGTCCCAAGCCACCAAGGGCTCGAAGGAAATGAAAAGACAAATAAGCTGGCCAAAGAAGCAGCGAACATGCATTTCATTGGTCCTAATCCCTTCTGTGGTCTCTAAAAGAGCAACATAAAACAAGCAGTTGAGATATGGGAGTACAATCAGAGGGTCTCGTACTGGGATAATGTTCCAGGACAAAAACAGGCAAAAGCACTCATATCAGGCTCGCGAAAGACAACAAAAATAGCGCTATCGTTCTGCAAGGGGGATCGTAGATTACTGGCAGGATTTCTGACAGGCCATGTAGCCCTAAAATATCACCTATTTAAACTAGGAAAAGCTGGAGAGCAAATCTGCTGTATATGCCAAGAATAACTGGAGACGACAGAACACATCCTATGTGAATGTGTTGCTATTAGTCGCATACGACACCAACACTTCAGTAGACCACTCCTTGCACTTAGTGAACTGAAGGAAACAGATCCTAGGGTAATACTAAGGATTATTAAAAGCCTCCAACTATTCTAACACACATAAGGGTATTCTGTTGCAATAGAACTATTAAGGTCGCAGTGGTTAAAGGCATTTGTGCCATGGCCCGAATAAAATAATAATAACAATAAGTATTTTCGCCGATACGTACTTAACTGGCCTCAAGATTGTACGCATAAATTTTAACCAATTCACTATCACTGTCATAGAGTTCTATGCCTAGCCTCTGAAACATACATTGACGTAATATAGCTGAAGGGTTGCAATGGCAAAACTGGGAAAAAAGAAGCGGACAGATTGAGTACGAGTGAATCGGTCTTGATTGGCCCAAATCCCTTCAACCGCTTCTATCTGCGTTTCACGAAAGGATTCGAACCCATGAAAACTTCTTGAAAAGATGGGATGGAACTAATTCCTGTGACAGCGGTAAAGTCAGTATGACTTGTCTTAGTAAGAATATAGCATTAAGTTATCTAAAACTATCCAGAAGGGATGTTTCCGACTAAGAAGGCACCTGTTCAGGATGGAATTAACTGAAAATTTGTCATGCAGAGAGACAATGAAACACTTCCTCAAATAACTAGCAATGGCATCAACAGGTAGGACCATGTCAGCTGAAGAGCAACTTCGCTTAGCCGCCGAGTACTAATCTATGCCAAGGCAGTGATGGCGGTTAGTTGATGGCCTAGAGGGCCCCCCAGTACAAAGAGATTCCATAATGGATCTACTGTAGCCCAAATGCTCTGAGAATTCTCTCCCTCTCGCTGTGTATAGTCATAACCATACCTTCGTAAAACTCTAACTTTGCTATAAAAATTAAATAAACATGTAGATATATTGATTTTTGCAATTCATCTTCATTTTTAACTCATTTCACGATGCTCGGTCTCGTGCATTATGTATAAGGCATTGATTTTTCAGGGAAAACAATTGCATCGTGTTCTTAAATTATTTTTAATTGCAAATCTGATGTAAATTTATACATTTTCGCACCAAGTGCCTCATTTTTATTCGAATGCGGAGCTAGTATAAGCAGGTATACACAATAAAATATTTTCAACAGGCTAGTTTCTGCCGTCCGCGATTATATACGTGTGTATGTATGTAAATACTTGTACATACCTACGTCGTACTTGTATGTACAAGAGATTAAACAATGCCATTTCGTATACATTTACCCCGGTGAACTTAAAACTTGGTTGTTGCTGCTGTTGTTTCTTCTCTTAACGGTGTTTCTGGATGAAATCAACAGTGCCAATGTGGCCGACGTTTCTACACTTTGTGAAGGTATTCGCGTGTGGCGCCGAAATTAATGGTTCGCACAGAGAGGGTTTTAAACGCTTTCATAAATATACATATAATAATGTAATTATTTTACGCATTTCACGTAATACGTCGGATGTGTTCGAACAGGCGGAAGCTTTTTATGCAAATGATGTCTATGCGAAGTTAGGTTATGTTCGCTTAATTACTTCTTATCACAAGTTACACTTCGTGTTTTAGATTAAACAAAGGTTGAAGAATGATGTGAGGATGGTAACAACTTTACTAGTACACGTGCGTTTTGTATCCACCGGATGGCATGGGTTATCCACCAATACGTTTCTACATGATTGTTAGATTTATGATGGATCCATCAGTTATTGCTTTTGTTTGTATTGACGGATTGCTGGTGAGTCCATCAAATATCATATTTCTCCACCTGCTTTTAAAGTCGGTCGATGGTAAATGGGGCCGTTATCAGATGTCAGTTCGATTATTATTGTTATCGTGAAGAACGGCTGGTGACTTCACATCTAATTCGGATGAATGCATTATCAACTATTCTTTTCAACAAGGACTAATGAAGTTTGAATGGTTAACAGTAATGCGTAAGAAATATGTCACTACATTTCCACTAAACCGTTTCCAAATTGTTTAGTTCGATTGAAGCAACAGTGACGAATTTCTCATGTTGACAGGTCATCATAAAACTATCATTCAAACCTGTTGGATAAAGAAACGGACGTCGTGATACGAAAATTCGGAAAGTGGTTTACATTCGATTTGCTAGAGTGGACATGATCTTAAGTAATAGTTACTGTTAATGAATATATTGGCTTCCATCGGAGAATATTAAAAAATCGGTTTTCCTTGATTTTCCCGACGTAATGAAATTTAATTAATGAAATAAAATTTCAAACCTACGACTCCCGTTTGCCAGCTGGGTGCGCAATCAACTACACCACAAAGTCTCTGTAGGAGCGAATCCTTTTAATACCTAAATCATTGATGCCTGCAGATATATTGCAATATCTGAACAGACATATCCTTATGTGCAAAGATACACTATTTAATGAATATATTGCTTCCATCGGCGAACACTGAAAAATCGAATTTTCTTTGATTTTACCGACGTACTTAAATGTAGTTAATGAAATAAAATTTCAAGACACCGGTAGGATTCGTTCCTACAGAAACTCTGTGGTGTAGCTTGTAACGCGCTCGTCTAGCAAATGGGAGCCATAGGTTCAAATCCCATCGCAGTCTTGAAATTTTATTTCATTAATTAATTTTAATTACGTCGGTAAAATCAAGGAAAAACCGATTTTTCAATAGTTCCCAGTTTTCAGCAAAAATCTATAAATAAGTTTGTAGATACTATTTTTATACAACAGTTACCCCAGTTTCTAAACTTATCTCTATAGAAAAGAACTTAAATTACATTAAACACACACGAGCTAAAATGTTTGGAATTAGTAGGAGGACTCATTGCATTAAGAAGAACTTATTGAAAACTGCTAGAACTATAAGTTGATTGCCAGCTGCAAACGACTATGTTCATCAGCCAACAGGTTAGCTTTAGAGAGTACATCGGTGTACAAAGCAAAGTAATTTTAAAGTAATGTTTTATTTCCACATTTTCCATAAACTATTTACACTTTAATTTACTGTTTAGAGAGTCCTTTTGTCCATAATAGGTAGTCTACTACGGGAGTAGTATTGTATTGTAGGTGTGTGAATTTTGGGTGTGAAGTTTAGTTGAGAGTTTCCTTTTTTCGGTATCTAATAGGGCTGTCGAAAACAATCTTTTTCAGGAAGCGGGTACCCGTCCAGCACACTACCCGGTTCCGGGTTACCTGGGTACTCGGTTCTAGAATCGGATACCCCGCGTACTTGAAATGGAGTACCCGGAACCGGGCATTCAACTATTCGGTTTTAGAACCGATTTCCGGTACCCGAAACCGGTTATTCGAATAAGGTTACCCGTTTTCGAACAATAGCATTAAGATACATACATATACAGATCTTGTAAGACGAACAGGGTTATCTGGGTGCCCGGTTTTAGGCTCGGAACCGGATACTCGAAATCTAGTGCCCGGAACTAGATACCGGAAGTCGGGTAGAACCGATGCCAAAAATTTCGAGTATCCGGGTATTCCAAACCGGGTATCCGGCTTCGAACAACAGCCCTAGTATCTAAGCGGTACACCCGCCTAAGATGGAGGCGTATTCTAGTTACTCATATGCGAGTACCTCTACTAAGAGCTACCTCTATCACGGCAGGCCGTGACAATATGTTATACCAATTTAAGGCAATATTAGGCACCCTTTAGCGCCGGAATATTTTTATTTTGACATATAAGCTAAATATTTATAAATTGTGTTGACTTTGATATTGGTAAGTGAAATATGGTGTTCAATATGAATATTATCCCTCCATCCCTAAAATATAAGCTGTGTTCATATGAACCCGCTAGGGGCTAGGGTAAGCATTTTTTTCATTTTCTTTTCTGAATAAAAATATGTAATTTTAAATATCTAATTTATTTGTTTTATAATGTATATATTTATTATAAATATTTACATTTCTATTTTGTGTGAAATACGATAGCACAATTTATACAGGGTCCTACATAACACTTGACGCAATGGATGCGTACGGTACTAGAGCACTGGATACCAGGAAATTGACGTCTGCTACACTGAACCACTCAGTGTCCAATTCCATCTAGACGTACACTGTCAGATACTTTACTCGTTATGCCGCTAAAAACCATATCTCTGTAGCTTTACAAATATGTAGTTACAATTTCTCGACGAAAGTCTATTTGTGATATGTTCCTTCCAATTTAGTCAACAATAACCATGAATTATGTACTACTGCATCAAACATCCATGCAAATAGTGACCAGTACCATTTTTGGCACGCCCATTCTACAATAGAACATATTCTGGTCCATCCTCTCAATGTCTCCCATAAATTTATTATACTTAGATTCAGTATAAGTCTGCTTCTGGTGCCATGGAATGTCTTCCAACTATGTATATCTTTATTTTGCCATAGAGACTCATTTTTCTTCTGTTTTTTTTTTACTTTTTTTATCAACTAGACCCCCTTCATCTTCATCAGTTGATTCCTTGTCAGAATAAGTAACTGGTTCTGGTGCTTCAATAAAAATTCGTCCTCTATCTACGTCGTCATTTTCGAGGATACCAATTGCATCTTATAGCGTCAGATTTCTAGAAGAGTATATTTATAAAATAGAGCGCGAATATAGAATTGTGATATCGCATACGCCTACCGTGATCGTATGAACACCCTGATATATTTCTACTTGTATAATTTGAAATAATAAATATTTTGATTTGAGTATGTTACTACAATAATTAATATACTTTTATTGCAAGTATTATATAAAAATTAAATTAATAAATACAGAGATATAAATGTACTCACGTGAAATTTATAGCGGCAGCTGCCTCAATGTCGATGAAAGAACTTGTGTCTGCTTCCATAATTCACACACAAGCAACGAAACAAACTAAGAGCAAAATGCATATGGAATCCATAAAGGTGTAACATAAACAACCACTTCAAAGAGATAAGTGAATAAATTTCAGTGAAATTTGTCTACTACAATTTTTTCTTTAGGCGCTCGTCTACCTTAATCATATAAGCAGGCACAGCGCTAAAGGGCTAGATGTATCTTGTTAGCAGTTCGTTGTTAGTAGTTCGGTTTCAGAAATTAACATTCGCAAAAATGTGAAGAATCTATTTTGCTAGTTATTTTCTTAATAAATCTACTTTGTAATTGTAAACCGGATAAAAATAAGTTGCCTATCAATTCCTTTCTTTCCTTTCTATAAAATATTCTTATCCTCAATGGTAACAAAGACTCTATATTAGCGGCTTTAGCAATATAGTAGTAGTAGTTGCGCATCTCGCTAATAGATGTCGTCACAGATAGTTATTCATTCGCAGGAAATTAATGTTGAGAAAACGTCACAAAGTTTGGTATAACTAAATAAATAGTCTCCACGTGAGTAATAATCAATAATAATAATAATAATTCGTACCTTCTCATGTAGAGATTTCTCAATAGTAAATTAGAGCTTTGTTCACCAATTTTGATTCTCTAAGCGCTTTCAATCTCCTGACACTTCTTGAAAGACGGAAAATTTTTACTAGATTTTATTTTCTATGATTGGTATGTATATAAAACATACAGGCAGCTAAAAATTAGAGCGATCTAAATACAACTACAGCATTGTAGCCAAGGTTAAATGCATTGAGAGGTTATGTCGTCTTGTTTTGCTTGGAAACAATTTACAGTGTTGCAATTTTTTTATGTCAACACATGCCTTCCATTTTTCAAGAGGGAACTTGGATCTCGGCAAGAGATGGATAATTATTCTATCCTATGACGATGGTTTACTGAACAGACAAGTGTTCAAATTGTTTAACAACAAGCAAAAAATAGATATCCCGATGTTTTGCTTTAATCTAGCTTAGTTGCTTGTAATCGATAAATTTAATTAATATTTCTCTTATCCAATGAATATGCAGCGCTCGGTGCGATATTCTCCATATTCGTGGCATACCGCCTTCATTATCCTACACTCCTTCCCCAATTAATTACAAAATTCTAGCGGAAACCTTGCATGCATACATAGAAGCAATTTATGCGAGCTACATCTGCGTCGGTATTATATCCACATAGATGGTGTAGCTGCAGCGTTTTAGTGCATCTATGCAAATGAGGAAATCTCTGGATCCCAAATATGAACTGATGACTAACTCGTGTTTGTCTGCGTTTGTAAGAGCATCGACTTTACACGGTGCAGGTAAGCAGTACAGCTCAAATATGTAGGTACCTACAGTATTGGTGTACATATTTCTGTAATGTTTGTTGCGTAATATACATTTTGGTTTGAGATTGTGTTGAAGAGCCGACTGTGTATCTACGCTCTCCTGTATTTTATTGCAAGGGAAGATTGCAGCCCACAGCATTCTCATGGATAGTCTATTTATGAATGATATACCTAGAGAAATTGCATTGAAATGACGTGTTATAAATATTTTGTGTGCGAAATTTGAATAGCATTGAATTTAATATTGCTGGAAAATTCTACACCTTGCAGCCAAATAGAGCGACGTTTTTCTGTTTATGTTTCAATTTGTTGTATGTTTCGCTACTTCATTGCTAACCTAATTTCATTATGAGCAAAAAATATATGCATGGTACGTGACAAAGCAAGTGCAACACAGTAGAGATTATTATATTTCAATAATGCATAAATATATTAGAGTAAGTAACAAATTACAAAAGTTCTAGTGGATAATTAATGCTTTCTTGTAGACACATATTCCAGATTACAAATATCTCATGTCAGGCAGCCTATAGGGTCTGTGCTTGCCATGTCAAATTTGGGAGCCCGTGAAAAAATGTTGGTATAAGCTTCATTAGAGAAGTAGACCAACGCTTGCTACTTGGAAATGCGCAGTGTCTTGTTGTAAAGTCGGATCCTTTAAAGTCTGAAGATAAAGAAGAAGATGATGGGAATAAGTATTGCTAGGTATGAATGCACATCAGAAGGAATCTATTTTCACAGATAGTGGCGGCACATACCATAACATCAGAAGTTTGATAAACAAAATTTTGAAATTGGAGATTGTGTTTGTTTCACGTCTCTGTTCAACCATCCTACGGCTGTCATGTATTCAGAATATTAATCTAGATCTATCACTAAAAACAATCTTACGCTACTCGATTCCATTGGCGCCTTTCCTTGCATCAGTTTAAACACTGTTTTCGGTTTACGGCAATGAGTTAGTAACACAAGAAGGCAGTAAAGGTAGCTGTAAACTAAACAGTAATTCTCTTCGACAGTTACTGTGAGAAACTTTCAGAAACATGTCCATTTGAGAGTAACTTTCACGAACTCAACTATTCTTGGAAAGTTAATAGAAAGTATTACGGGGAGTTTCTACTGCAGCTACTCTCAGAGTTGTGCCCACATGAAGCTTTTAATAATTTCACTAATTCTACCTGTGAGTTGTTAGAAGATGGATATCCAAAGGTTTGCTGCTGCAATTGCTGCTTAGAAAATTTTATTAAAAGAAAGACAAAAGACGGTTCAAGCGAAAATCTTGGATTAAGCCATGGATTCAACGTATAGTGGAATTTGGGGCATGTAACAATAATAAGAGAAATTGAAATAAGTTGAGGACGCTCAACAATTTTGAAATTTTGTTCGTGCGAGCGTACTGCAGGTTCAGTATACAGTCCGGTCCTAAAGTGTCCCCCACCATGCTAACTTTTGAACGATAGAAGCTAAGATTTTTAGAAAATGCAGATCGATTTTTATTTCTTGTAAACTATTTCCGTTATCGGCAATTCAGTTGTATTTCCGGTGTCACCAGAAGTGACGTCAACTTCCTTATTTTAAATAGAACACCCTGTATATTTTTGCGTTTTTGGAAAGGTAATCGTAAGGCAAAACGAACGATACCACATGTGTTGTACTTTAACTTAAGAAATATGACGATATGCAGCAGTAAATGTTTAGGTAACCTGTTTTTGTTGTTACGCAAAGTTGGCTAGGAAAGGGCACCAAATTGTTTCTTGTAACGTCAGACAGTTCTAAAAAGCTCGTTGCTATGCATAATAATCATAGCAATTGACAAGCTGTCAAACAGAAACAAGTTAACATGAGAGAAATTAATAACGAGAACAAAAAACGAAAGTATGACAAATGCAAGATATAATCACAATAAACAATAAGATAGTATACGCTTTTGGAATTGAGATTTGACAGTTTAGCAATTGTTATGATTACTTTGCTTAGCAATTGGATCAATCTGACGTCACAAGAAATATTTGGTGCTCTATCCTAGCCAACTTTGCGTAACAACGAAAACAGATTACCGAAATGTTTGTTGCTGCATATCGTCATATCCATTAAGTTAAAGTATAACATATGTTGTATCGTTGGATTTGTATTTCGATTACCTTTCCAAGAACCTAGAAATGTACAGGTTGTTCGATTTAAAATAAGAAAATTGACGTCACTTCCGGTGACACTGGAAATGCAGTTGGACTACTGATAAGGGCAAAAGTCAGTTCACGAAAAATAGAAACCCCCTATTTTTTTCTGAAAACTAGCTTCGGTGCTTCAAAAGTTAGCATGGGAGGGGGATACTTTAGGACCTCACTGTATAATAGAATATAATAGAATTAGTTTCACCAAAAATTGCAAGGGAGAGATAACACAATGCGCAAAGACTGTCATTAGAATCCTTCTGTAGAAGCTGACAGTATGATCGGCAAAACATCAGTAGTAAACTCAACGAAACGGCAACACATTCTTGAATATTTTCTGTTTCTTCTCCCTACTACGATATTCCTTGGGTTTTATATGTGATAATATTAGATTAGTATCGGTTTGGCTATCGAAGTATAGAGACGTGTAGTTATCAGCCGCTCCGAGTGTTCGAGTTATTGGTAAGCGCTAGCGATAGTGAAAATAAAATCGAATAACAATAGTATAAGAAAATATAGGAAAAAAGGAAGGAAAAATAAAAACGTTCATAACAGATAAAGATAAGAAGTGTCATGTGTCGTACAGTCATGTTAACAAGTAATTAATAAAATGGAAATAAATCGAGATAATTCGTTTGGGAAAGGGGATTGGCCCGTACACCACCGCCAAGGGACAGAGCTAAATGGGTAACAGGGTCAATGATCAATCAATCAGCATTGCGAGTATCCGATGATGAGCAAGCTATCCAGACGGATCAAGTAAACTTTCCACTAAGAACGTCCTAACAGGAGGAAAAAAATCGAGTACCTAGCAGCACGTCTACACAAAGCAATGAAAAAAATCGAAGCACTAGAAAAGAAGTTAAAATACTATCGAGGGAACAAATTAAAACCAACATTAACCCAAAAAAAGCTCCCGGATTCAACTTAATTACTAATTAAATACTAAAACAGTTACCGAGAAAAGGAGTAGTGATGTTATCGTACTTGTTCAACGCTGCGCTAAGATTAAGGTATGTGCTCCAAGTGTGGAAGGTGGCAGAGGTCATTATGCTACCGAAACCTGGAAAAAAACCCAAACAATGTTAGCCCCTATAGATCACTTTCTTTATTGCCAATAATCTTGAAGCTTTTAGAGAAATTGATTCCTAAAAGAGTAAAACCATTAATCGAAGGAAACAGCTTTCCTTCGATTAATGGTTTTTAACTGAAATTCAGGTGAATTTCAGTTTGGCTTCCAAAGTAGGCATTCCACTGTTGACCAGGTCCATAGGATCACGGATGTTATAGAGAAAACACTGGAAGAAGGAGAGGTCTGTTCTGCAATGTTTTTAGATGTGGCGCAGGCTTTTGATAAAGTGTGGCTCGAGGGCCTCATCCACAAGCTGCACAGGGTTCTTCCGAAAGATTATGTTGAAGTCCGAAAGTCACATCTGTCCGACCGCAGGTTCAGAATAAAACAGGAAGACCAATACTCTGACCTTATAGAGATCAATGCGGTAGTCCCACAAGACAGTGTGCTAGGCCCTGTACTGTACTTGCTCTATACCGACGATTTACCAAAAACTCCAGGAATCACCGTCGCAACTTTTGCGGATGATACGGCGCTGCTGGCGAGTGACAGGGATGTAGCAGAATCAACAAATAAGATCAAATGGGCTACTGACCAGTTGTTGGAGTGGACCCAATTATGAAAAATCGGATTAAATGGAAAATCCATCCAAATTAATTTTACTAATAGGAAACTGCAGGATCCTCCCTCTTTTTCTGTGCCAATTTAGCTAAACAACTCTCTATCAACTATCACTATACAAAACTCTTTCAAATATTGAGAGTCGGAGAGTGCACTTAATATAAATGGTATCGTATGTTAATTATATTTATGAGTCCATCGAACATTTCTGATATCCTATCACCTACACTCTGTTATAAAATCCATTTTCGTTATTTCCACATTAACCAAAAACAAGTATGTTTTCATTTACGGAACTGACGTACGTGATATTTATTATCACTTAGCTACATAAGTATTTTGGGAAACACCTAAGTTTCTCAAAGTACACATTAATACGTATATCTAGGTGCTTCGCGGTTGGAGTGGAACATACAGCATCTGTTATTCAACTAAGTTTACTCTCAGATGCGGTAAGACTAATTCAATATGATTCGAACCTAACGGCATACCATCTAAGAAGTTTGGTTGATGCAATTCAATAATTCATTTATTGAACTTGCCTTGCGACTGTGCGTTGCGCAAAATTAGACTTGTAGAGCTGCATACAAAATTAAAAAAAGAAGTTATAGTCGAGTGCCACTATGAAGCCATCGGATACATCGTCTCATGAAATTACTGTACATTTCGGTATTAAAAAACACTTTCTAATCGTCATGTTAGCCCCCCTATGACATAATACCAAACAGTGTAATTACAAGCTTCTTATAAAAAAAATCATTTGGGGCATTCAGCATCGAAAAATATCGAAACTTTAACGTTCTGGGTGCTGTAGAATGTTTGGAAAAGCTAGAAGCTACATGAACGTCGATTGTTATTGTTTCTGCCAGAATGCCAACAATGATTGCGAGGTCTTGCTCCAGAAGTAGCCCTCCTTGGATCCGTTGGAAATGAAAGAATTCGCAGCTATTGCTAATAGTTTATTAACTTCCTTTTAAAGCCTCCATTGGTGCTAATGGCAAAGGGCAAGAACTGCATAATTACTGACCCGTTCACAATGTAGGTAACCTGTTAGGCAAGCAGTTTTGTTGTTTTCCTTTCTTCCTTGTAATTGTACTTAAGCTTTTCTAAACTTTTTGATTAGTTCCCGGTGCCACTGTGCCTGTTTAAATATATCTGTATTGTTCTTAATGTGGATTTCTGTTGGGCAATAAACAATACTATTATTATGAACTTCTGCTTTTTACCCAATGCTGACATCACAAGGTAAGTCTCAAATGTGGAGAAAGAGGAGCTTAAAAATGAAAGCGAAGTAGGGAACTATTCCAATTCCTTTTCACTGTTACTGACAAATCAGCAAGTAGTATTTGAGGCAGTTAGTGTAGTAAAGTTGTTCCTTGACATCATGAAATTCCAAAGTACCAATATAATCTGAAATTGAGAGATTGTATTGGATTGTACAAAAAGGAGTAAATTACTAATTTCTTTAGCACATTTGGAAATACAGCATATGGACATTAATTAAAATGAATTAGCGAATGAGCGATAAATGTATGTATGTACCCAGCACATGCAAATACTACTATTAGTTGAGTCTAGGCTTTCGCGGTCCCTGTCCATTGTAGAATAATCTCCCGGGTGTTGCCGTGACGCTAAATTTTCTCTTGACGTTTCGCTGATCAACATCATACTGTGAGTTAATTTAGAAGGCTTCTAAAGAATGACGCAGTTCTCAGCACACACCTTATTTCCGTTTTTTGAATGAAGAATGTAGACCGAATGAAATCCGGCATGTAAAGGATGCCCTACAGAATACTGGGTACAATCAAAAAGACACGCTGGGACCACGCAAACGAAAGGAGAAGATGGAAGAGCAGTCCACAATTACATCTTTTCGCCAAATTTAATTCACACAACTTAGTTTGCGAAATCACTTTTAGTAGTGTTAAAAAAGTGTTTTTGAGGACTTCATTGCGAATTCAGTTCTACAGAGAAAATGTGCCTTGCCTGGTTGCAAGCTGCTATTTTTCATGTGAATTATTACGAAAAAATAAAGCTAACTATTGTGAATGTTAATAGTGATGCACTGTGCTATGCGTCCAAAAGGTATATTCAAATAAAGAGGCACACAACTGGTAATTTTATTTCTAAATCAAAATTCCAAAAATGAAAATACTGCATGGGAAACATTTAAGGTAAAAATTAAATGATAAATAAAGCCTATTTACCCATACTATGTACAGGTGATTTTAACATAAAACATACAAATGCTTTTATTAAAGTTATGAAACACCTACTGTAAAGATTACAAAAATTAATAATATCTCTAAACTCCATATCATACTGACCTTTATTTAATATAACCCATCCTTGCCTCGTTAGTAATTTCATACAGCTCTAGATGGCGCCACACTGTCTGAATTTTGTTAATATAAACTTGCGATTTAGAAACAGATTTTCTATGATCATAACTATTAGGAAGGCTGTTGATGAGGGAAAAACCTCTTGGAGTGTCCAACCTTTATAAAGCAAATATCTACTTCTCATAATACAAGTTTAAGAAGCATTGAAGGAAACTTCTTCGTGAAGTAAAGGTACATTTTATTATATTTTTTATGCACCCATCTAAAGTTGTAGTAACGGGTTATAGTGTCCACCTACTTGGAGTATAACTCCCCTTGTGTTATGACAAATTAAGGCATTTAATCTTTGTGTGATTGCGATATGGGAAATCTTTCTTACCCAGCGGTTCTTCTCTAGCAGCCGCTAGTGGTGCTGCTTTATTCAGGAAATTTCTAAAGGATTCGGTAAACCTAAGTCGATAATTCCGACAAGAGTGAGATCGCCTGACCAGGCTATATATGATAAGATCGGCGCGCGGAATGTACTGCAATCACTCTAATCTTTACTCCCGCATCTGCTTTATTAGAACGCTCCAAATCAAGAGGCGTCAGCAGTTGAAACCAGTTTGGAATGCCTCCATTCACTTCGAAGGCATTTCAAACTGCACTAGCGATTTCGTATAATACTGAACCTCGCCAAATTGATAGAGTAACGTAATCCCATTTGTGGAAGTTAAAACCGAGTGGAAGATACACTTTGGGAAGGTTAAAACTGTATTCGAACGTAGGTATATGCATATAAAGTACATAAAAGGAAAGAATATTTGAAAATGCGACTACTAAATGACAATTTTTGAACAAACATCAACTTTACTGGGTACCTCTTTATTTCATTTATTTCCTTTTTATGTCACCTTTGCAGTATGTGTATATGACTATAAATAATAATCATATTTAGGACAAGGACGTTGTTATGTTGAAAATGTGTATAATATATAACTACATATGCAGCGGTCTTGATTTTATGTCTATACGACTTCCTCAAGCATTAAATTTCCACAGTGAACGATACGAGAAGTAATACATGTTGTAATAGTGTGACGAATATTTTAAACAATTTAAAATTCGAACATTGAATTTACGTTACGCGTAGAAAAAAACTTGTGAAGTAAGAACAATACTGCACAATTAACAATTACCGTATTAGCCTGAATATCACGCGATATCTTTTGACTAATTATTTTCCGTTAAAAAATTGACTCCCGTTAAATTCGAGGTTTAGGTAATTGAATGTAGCGACTCTTCTTATTAGTACGCCCATTCCTCCACCCGACCTGCGTGTGACGAATCTGCCGAGGTATATCCAAGCTTACGGGAATCCCCAATATGTATATGTTATCGATGCGACATCAAAGAGTTCTGATGCTGAAAACAGTTCAGATTCTGAATAAACATTCCCTTTTTTATTTTTCTTTCACTTAGGTATCTTGTTACTTACCTAATATTAATTTTGTTTTACATTACTTAATTTTATTGACATGAATGTAACTTGTGTTATTACCTATTATTAATTTATTTTCTTTGAATTCTTTTATGAAAAATGAATGGATCGCATTAAATTCGAAGTCGTGCTATATTCGGGCTAATACGGTAATTACCGAAAATACAATCACATGGAAAACTAGGTGGTGGTAATTTACAAGTAGCATGACATCAAACGATGTTTAATTCTGCGACGAGGCCAGTTGAATACACCAATCCTATCCAAAAACATGGGATGGTCAACTGTATGTTAAACATCGCTTGTGATGTATCTCTTTGAGCTGTTATTTGGGCTATTTCCATCGTTTAAGGAAATGATATAATCCGACGTTTTTTCAACTACTCTTTCTTAGGAGGTACTTGACGATATATCGGCTGATATCATTGATTCTTAATAGTCAGTTTGAAACGTATTTGCTCAAATAATGAATTTGGCAAGAAGCAGACCTTCTAAGGATTATTCTGAAGACGTCATTGGCTGTCGAAACGTGGGAATATACCAATCCTACAAACGATGGAAATAGCCCAAACAACAATGACAGAGATTCATTGTTATTCGATAGTGGTATGATTATACCTTCTATATGGTATTGTATCAATACAGTTTATTAAATTACATGCAAATTTTGTCACTAAGTTTATATTGGTCAGACATCAATTTGGTTTAAAAGTGGAATTAGCAACCATTACAATGTCTATAACCCAAAAGGACAAGTGCTGGAAAGCAACTAAGGCATAGAAATTCAAAAACATTGCAAGTCACTTCAACCAAAATGTGGTCGATGTGATTGCTTTATAAATTTACATACATATTTTCAGTGTACAGTTAAAGCGACATTTTTTTTGTAATATTTCTTCATTACATCTATTAGCTTTTACCAATACTGTTATCGATTTCGCGTAAAAGACAAAACAAAGACATTTCAGGTTCTTCTTACGTCAGAGGTGCCATCATGTCTTCAACCTTATAAAATTTCCGTTTGTTTAAGCCATAAATACAGAAATACATATCCGTATATAGACTCGTGTATATCCCGGATATTAGAACTAAATTAACGACATATACGAAATTTATAGTGCATGTTATTTGCGAGTCATGGTTTTATGAAGGATGCGATACATTTCGCTATGGGTGAAAAGGTATTTCGTGTGAAATAAGGCGTGAATACCCTGCTCGTATCGAACAATCGAATCAAACCGGAAAATCATTTTTAAGTCATGCCGCATAAAAGCTTCGCCGTCTTCTTTTGTTCCACTTTCGCGCCGCATGGAAAAAAGTAATAAATTTAAAATGTAAATACGTTGCCGCCTACGTAGAGGAACTGAATGTGTATACAACATACATACATACATTCAGCAGCACAAACACACACATATACAGATATAAGCTCCCGGTAATGTAAGTAAGTGTACGTAGAGGCGCGCTTCCCATCCTTCCATCCAACCATTATCTCTTTTGCTCCTATGTTTTACTAAAAAAGTGAACGGGAAATGTCGGAGTTTCTTTCCACAAAGCATAAAATGCATTCGCAATGGTATCAACACAATGTAATAACCAAGGACGGTCTTCGCGTTTTATGAACGGAAATATAATTTGCTCGCTATGGGGTACTAGTGAAGTTTGAAAAGTAGGAGAAGTGGGCAAAGATTTAGGGCCGTACAGCGAAACTGTCACGCTTCCCGCAATTGTGGCGCTGCACTATTTGTGTGTACGTATTGCGAGAGGAAAAAGACGTCCGACTTGAGTTGTGTTGCAATATTGTTGCTAATCATATTTAAGGATCACTTGCTTTCAAATGCAACATGTCACATGTAAATTGCAGTACCATTTATACCATTTATACCATTTATTATTATTATTATTACTACTATTATTATTATTATTATTATTATTATTACTATTATTATTATTATTATTATTATTACTATTATTATTATTATTATTATTATTATTATTATTATTATTATTATTATTATTATTATTATTATGATTATTACATTCGGACCATAGTACAGATGCCTTTAATCACTGCGATCTTAATAGATCCATTGTATCAAAATACCCTTATGTGTGTTAGAATAGTTGGAGGTTTTTAACAACCCTTAGTACTACTCTAGGATCTGCTTCCTTCAGTTCAGTAAGTGCAAGAAATGGCCCAATGAAATGTTGGTGTCGTGTGCGACTAATGACAACACAAGTAATTGTATAGGATGTAATCTGCCGTCTCCAGATCTTCTTGGCATAGACGACAGATTTGATCTTCAGCTTTACCTAGTTTAAATAAGTGATATTTTAGGGCTACATGGCTTGTCAGAAATCCTACCAGTAATCTAAGATCCCCTTTGCTGAACGATAGCGATATTTTTGCTGTCTTTGGCGAGCCTGATATGAGTGCTTTCGCCTATTTTTGTTTTGGAACATTTTCCCAGTATGAAGCCTTTTGATTGTCCTCCCATGTCTTAATTGCTTGGTTTATGTGGCACTTTTGGAGGCCATAGAAGGGGCTAGGACCAATGAAAAGCACGTTTGCTGCTTCTTTGGCCAGCTTATCTGCCTTTTCATTTGCTTCAATCGCTTGGTGGCAAAGTAACGTGGTTATTGCGTCCCAATTGCCTTAGATTTGGTTACACATTCGTTTATCACAGCAGATATGTGTAGGCCTTAATAGCCTTTAGAACCACCTGACTGTCGCTGAATATATTTATAGTTGCGCCTCGTATCCCTTTCTCGAGGTTCTTTATGGCGCACAGGTTTAAAGCAGAAATCTCTGCTTGAAATATGTTGGTGTGGGGTCCTGTAGGCATTTTTAGGAGGTATTTAGGACCGCTAATGCCTATACCCATTCTCACGCCTTCTATTCTCGAGCCGTCCGTGCATCATTCCAGGGTACTTACTAACGCCAGAAGTACTCACTAAATACTTAACTTTTACAATAGAATGTATATAATAACAATAATATACCCTATATGTCATATTACAGTGTGTATGGGTAGTGTCAAAACTAATGTTAAAAAATATATACAATGAGGTCTTAAAGACTAACTTTTTAACGACAGAAGACAGCGTTCTCAGTAAAATTAGGTCGATTAATATTTTTTGTGAACTGGGTATGCCGTTGTAGACAGTTCAATTACATTACCGGTGTCACCGAAAGTGACGTCAACTTTCTTATATTAAACAGAACATCCTGTGTATTTTTACTTTCTTGGAAAGGTAATCAAAAGGCGAATCCAACGATACCACATATGTTACACTTTAACTTAAAAAATACGACGATATGCCAAAAAAGGTTTTTGGTAATCTGTTTTTGTCCTAACGCAAAGGCTAGGAAAGAGCGCCAAATTGCTTGTTGTGGCGCCAGACTGAGCTAACGAGCTCGTTGCTAAGTAAAGTAATCATAACAATTGCCTAACTGTTTAACCTGCCTTTGTCATACTTTAATTCTTTGTACTCGTTATTATTTTATCTCATTTTAACTTGTTTTGTTAATTGTTCTTTCTTCTTTACTTTGTTGAACATTATTGCAATTAATTAATTATGGTGGGTTTGTTTAAATTTGTTAGTTTTTGATAGGCAATGTGCTTAAATTTCAGTTTTTTATGTTGTTGATTTTTCAATGGCCTCCGCATGGACCACATAAGTTAAACATCAAGTACCTAATTTTAATATTCGGTAAATTTGGTAACAATTACCAGGGAATGGAATATGAATTATGAACACTGCCCTTATGCAGTCGGAAATATTTGAACTTTGCGCTAAGCAAGGATAGATAATGCAAAATTTACAGGACCAATTGCTTTAACAGAAGGTAATATAATTTAAATTATTGCGCAATTTGTTGTGCAACCATGGCAAACAAGGTGATAATTGTCGCCTGATTTACATAATATTAAAATTGCCCAGCAATTTTGCGTGGTTCGTGCCGAAGCCATCATAAAAGGAACAACACAAACAACCTAACAATCAGACATATTGTCTATCAAAAACGAACAAATTTAAACAAATCTACCATAATTAATTAATTGCAATAAAATGTGATAAAGCAAAGGAATAACAACAATTAACAAAACAACTTAAAATGAGAGAAAATAATAACGAAAGCAAAGAAAGAACGTATGACAAATGCAAGATATAATAACAATAAACAAGAATAATTTGCTCTGTTGGAATTGAGATTCGACAGTCTTCCAATTGTTATGATTACTTTTCTTAGTAACGAGCTCTTTAGATCAGTCTGGCGTCACAAGAAACAATTTGGTGCTCTTTCCTAGCCAACTTTGCGTAACAGCACAAATAGATTACCAAAACCTTTATTGCCGCATATCGTCATATTTTTTAAGTTAAAGTAATATGTGATATTGTTGGATTCAGCTTTCGATTACCTTTCCAAAAGCAGCAAAATATAAAGGATGTTCTATTTAAAATAAGAAAGTTGACGTCACTTTCGGTGACACCGGAAATACAAATGAACTGCCGATAACGGCAAAAGTTAGATCACAGAAAGTAGAAATCGACCTATTTCTTCTAAAAACGCTAGCTTCTGTCGTTCAAAAGTTAACAATGGGGGAACCTTTAGAATGAGTTATAAATTTAGTCAATTATACAAAATTGGTAGAAAGAAAAAATCATCTACACTATACAGTGGCATTTGACCAAGGAGAAATCTAATCTTGATTTTGAATCTATTAAAAGGTAGCAGTTTAATATTGTTTGGAACATGGTTGTAGATTTTTATTACCTGGTACTGTACACTATTTTGTACTTTAGAAAGTTTTATTTGTGATGGGTTTAAGAATCCATTTGCAGTACCTCTAGTGTTATACGTGTGGGTGAGTTCGTACTTTTCAAAGAGTTCTTCGTGGTGGCATCTTGCAAACACATTCACAGATGTAGAGTTCAAACACGGTAGGTATAGAGAATCTGGCAAAAACAGTCCTACAAGAGTTTCGCGCTTTTAGGGCGAAAATGCTGCGTATGCATCTCTTTTGTGCAACGAATACACTTTGCACATCAACACTATTGCCCCAAAACATAATGCCGTATGAGAGGCGTGACTGAATATACACTCCCGCTCATAAGTATTTGGGCACCCTTAGATTTTAAATTTGTATATACAATGAATGTATTTAGGAAATATATTCCAGCATTATTGAATAGTATGCTAATAATCAGTAAGATTCACTTAAATTCATTAAACAATATCAGTCTATTTATTTATTTTATTTGTATGAGAGGTAATACCGCAATAAAAGAGCAGGTAGTAGCGAACGAACCAACGAAGAGCGTATTTCTTCAAATTCCAGGAAAAATGTAACAGTTGGTAATTTTACTATGAATCATCAAGCTATAATAAAGCCACTTGAAGTAATATTTTTAAGTTACGGTCAGTTATCGTTCCATGTTAGCAGTGACATCTCTTAACGGATAGTGTTTATAATTTCGTTTCAAATTTTAAAATATACCGAAAAGGAAAGAAATTAGTATTGAAATGCGTGCTCTGATAGTAGCGCAACATAATTTAGGCATAAGCAATCGCCATATTGCTAGGAAATTATATTTAAATACATCTATTGTTGATTATAACATTAAAAAATGCAATGAAAGTGATAGTTTTCTTAGTAAAGTACAAAGTGGTAGACCAAGAGCGACAACATCAGCTCAAGATATTGCAATCGTGGTGTCCAGAAATCGCCATAGAAATCAATACTGTATTTCCGTAGCCGATTAGCGTGTCTACGGTTAAACCCCGTCTGCAAAAAGCTGGCCTTCACGGACGAATTGCGATGAGAAAGCCCTTGCTTCGCCAAATTAATAAGAAAAGGAGGTTACAATGGGCATATGAACATCGAAATTGGACGGTAGAAGATTGGAGGTTGGTATTGTGATGTGATGAATCCAAATTCGAGATTTTTGGTTCACGAAGGCGAGTGTTTGTAAGAAATTTGTAATGTTCGGTAATGATTTGGGGTTGTTTTGCTGGCACAGCCGGTGCTCCCGTAAAAATTCAAGGCATAATGAGAAGAGCAATACAAACGCATCTTAGAGGAAAATGCAATGCCTTCTCGTGTAAGCATTTTGGGTCAGAATTTTCTTATTATGGGAAGAACTCAAGCGGGAAGTAAGAAACTGCTCCAACTTCAGCAGATAAATGTGGAACAAACTAAGACAGCATGGGCTCGAATAACTCCGGAAACATTGTTAAAATTAATTGCAGGGATACCCTGATTAGGCGACGCAATCATTAAAAGTAAAGGAGGTCACAGACGAATCTAAAATTTAGGTAAAAGAAATAATTTTAATTGTCAAAGCTGTATATTTGTGTATATTAAATACCAAATACATATTTTAATATTTCCATTTAAATATTTAATGAATTACCCTGAAATTGAAAGTGTCCAAATACTAATGAGCGGTAGTGTAGGCGTGGAATGTTGACATAGCTGCTTCTTGGCTGGTAGACGAGGTCTATCTGAGTGCATAGCTAAAACTACTCAGTTTGTTCGCCAACAGCTGTGTGGGACTTCCATTTCAATTGATTACCCAACGATAATCCCAGAAAGCAGGTTTCGCAAATACCTGGTTTTTATAAAGTAAGTTGGCGGAAGTTCTTTGTAATATTAGCAAACAGCAATATTTTAGTTTTGTCAACGTTTTGCCTGCGAGAACCACATACCCATCCAATATGTAGTGTTGCGGTGATCAAGTTTGTGTCTGGTCAGCTTCCGGAAATAATAATAATAATATTTATTGGCACAACTAAAATACAAATGTAACAAATACTGCACAAATATTATAGCCAAATAGACTAAATCGCCTCAATACATGTGTACTACACACATGTATTATTAACGTTCTGCCTTTAGTCTATGAAAAAAGAAAAAAAATAAACAAAGAATATATATGTATAAATGAGAATAAAAACGTAACATACACACATAATAGTTTTGGTGAGAATACACAGTATGTTTCACCAAAAAGAGCACCCAATGAAAAAGAGAGTGGAATGCCTCTGCGTCGCTGCAAAAGAAACTACGCTCAGTAATAGGTTAATATTGAGTAAAGTACACTGTACTTGTGACAATAGCATGTTACACCGTAACACAAACGTTTTCAATGATCGAAAACAGTACAATGATGGCGTTTACAGAAAGTTTTTTGGATAATGTAAATTAAACTAGGAAGGTTAATACCTTCTATAAGTAAAGAAGTTGTAAGAACTATTTCATAGATGCTAAGGAAGCTTGACTGTGGTTTTTATATAGTTTTTTAAATTTGTTTCGGTTCTAAATATTTAGACATCTGCACTCCGGTTTGTCTTACTACCCTCTGGGACGGCGTGACTGTGTCTCTTGGCGATAGGTGTCGCCGAAAGACATATTCAGTTCTGTTTTGGAGATTAGCAGCATAAACTGAGAGGCAACCGCAATTATTAGCAGCAGAAGATTGTGCTCAGAGCCACGCTGATGACGCCGGGTAGGCAGAAACCTGTTCATGTGTTAGCGCTATTTTCTCTGCCACATTGTTTTTGCCGGGAATGATTCCACCAATATCATGAGCTATATTAGCATTAATTTTTGGTTATTGTTATTAGGCATTCTTTCCACGTGTATTTAGTACTTTTGTTGAAAATTTTGGCCAATTTCTTGGAAATATACTTTTTCTCTGTTTCTATACGGGGTATTATCGCCGTTTATTGAATAACGTATTAAAATCTTTCAATATTAATACAAATGCCAGCTGATTATCTTCTCCTGTATATTCTTCTTTAGAAATGCTCACATTTTTCCACATTCTACTGGCGCTTGTAGAAAAAAGTACGTTTTTCACAATAAATGTCTCTAAATAATATATTTTAATTTTCAACCAAGGAACGGTATCACGTTTCAGCATTAAAGAATTATATCCACAAGGTTTCTATTCTTTAGTAAACATACATAAATACATTGACTTAAGAAGTAATATGGAAAGTGGTAAAGCGGTGAACATGTTGCAGTTTTCTACATTTTTATTAAAACAAAACTCAAGAAAATGACGTAAATCCTAATACAAATTTTAAATTTTTAATTGTAAAGTGAGCGCGTTAATCCATTGTTTTCATGAAAAGCTAAATGGGGTAAAAATTAAAGAACACCCCGTGCATTAACAAAAAGTATATTTACCGCTATTGTTTTAAAGCTCAGTATCCTCGTGTTTTCCAAATAACTCTTGAACTAAATGCCTTGTTTTCGTTTTGCGTGCACATTTGTCCGCTTTTTTGTAAAGCGCTTTGTATTTATAGCAGAATTGTTTCCCTAAACCAAAAATCAATTCCTGCTGTATTACATAAAAGCTTTAAATTGAAAGGGTTTTGCGTAAGGGTAATTCTTTTGTTTCCCTATTGTGAATATTTGTCAAACCCTTTAAAGCAGATATTCTGTTCTGAAACGGTTTGGATAATTAAGTTAAGAATATTTACCAAGAAAATTTCTCGTTGTGTATAGAGGGCTACTTTCTCACCTCCATTTCTCACGTTTTATTCCTTTGCATGAATCTATATGTAGCAATTAACATTCCTAAACGAAAAAATGCGGTAAACCTGATGATCAACAAACAGGTTTGCGTCGTCCAATCCATCAACTAGGATAAATTATATCCAAGAATTGCCTGCAAATATTAAAATGCATTGGTGCACCATCACGTTGATTGTACTACGTTTCTGCTAACGTAAAGTGATATGTTTCAAGCAACACAGTACTTTTAAGGAAATGATAAGTATGAGTGCTTAAAACTGGAGGTAACAGGCTCCATTGCACAGGACAATTGTCAACAATACCTGTCCAAATGTTCTCTCCAAACCACCATTGCTTGCGCAAACTCCTGTTTGCGTAAAGATTTTCATCAGATCAAATATTTTGTTCGAGGGGGCTAACTTTTAGAAAATATCGGCACTTTTAGTCAACTTCCGGGTTCGCCGGAAGTAACGCACACTTAATTTTCTTAAATGGATTGCCCTAATTTTTATAAAACATTTGAATTCAGCAACTAATTTGATGTAAAATCGATCTATTTCCGTAGGTCTAAATATTACCGTTTTAAAGCTAATTTGATTTTTATGAAAATGTCAATAAAATCATTGTAGTGTTTTAGCGCTTATTTACTCGGTACGCAAAAGTGTTGATTAATAATTGTTACGAGTTAGTAAATTACAAATATGGGCTATTGAAAAGCATTTCCATTTTTGTACAAATATTATACAGAGTGTCAGTATTTATCGATCAAATATGTTAAACTTCAATCATTAATATCTATGTAATTTTAAATAGAACAGCCTGTATATTTTTATTGTAGATGACGAAATATTAAATTCTTCATCAAATGATATTACATTTCCCTATACCTAAAATGAATACCTGATCAATTATTCGCAATTTTACAAACAGTTTTGTAAAATTCGAAAGACGGCTATGAATATTCGTCCTATATGTCAAAATTTCTGATAACCAACAGTTCAAAAATATGCTAAGTCACATCCAAATGTATTAAATGTTTAGGGAAATTACGGCAGTACGAATCAAATATTACACTGACAGAATGACCGTTTGCAGCACCGCTGTTAAGATTGAAGTAAAATTCAGTTGAGAAACAAAAGAAAATTTCTGATGTGCCTGCTATTAAAAAGACAAAAAGACAATAGAACATTGAATTTTATTTTGTAAGCAAGAAAAAATAATGAAACAGTTCACTAAAACCCTTACCACAACACTTAAAGTGAAGTGTTGTGGTAAGGGTTTTAGTGAACTGTTTCAGTGTTTCAGTGCCACAGTTTTAGAGTACCCGTTTAGTTAAGAAAAAATAAGATAAATTTAAATAAATGTATTAAAAAATAAACACTATTTCAATACGTGTTCAAAATTGGCACCATTCATTTCTAAACACTTATTAATTCGTTTCGTATTTGCGCTTCTGTTAGGGAATTCAGTGTTACTCGTATTCTTTCTTTGACGTCTTCAACAGTTGTCACTGGAGTACCTGCTATAAACTTTATTTTTAACGGAGAACGTGGAGGCCACAAGTACAAACCTTCGATTGCTATCTACTTTCCTTCAAATAACCTCTTCAAAATAGTATGAACATTTTTAGTGTTGTAAGCGGGTGCACCATCTATTTGATACCAAGCGGCAGCAGAATGAGCAACTGGCAATGTATCAAGTTCTCCTTCGACAATATTGCGCAATATGTCTAAATACCTTTTGCCATTTAAATTTTCATTATAAAAATATAGGCAAATCTTGAAATGCCCTCTGTCTAATTGCGTGAGGATTTTTGGCTGCCCAAAAGTGACTGTTGCGTCTACTGAAGATACCGTTTTTCGTAAATTTTGCTTCGCTTATTCATATAATTTTTTTCGTGAAGTTTTCATCTTCCTGACAAGATACTGTGAAAAATTCCCAAAAACGCACCCTTTTGAAAAAATCCTACGAATGTAAGTTTTGTACTTATTGATATGAAAAAGGTCTCCATTTGTGTTTTTTTAACACTTTTTGGACATTCGTGAGATTTCTAACGTTGTTGCTGCTTCTCGAAAAGATGCAGTCGGGTTGATATAAAAATATCCTATAACACCAGTCTCCACAATTTCGTCATCAATTAATTTATAGAAGTAGTTTTTAATTTTTTGCCCAAACTGTCCATATTCTACACAATTTTTAATCAATCATCGAACTACATCTTTAGACGATATTAGCCTGTCCGGGTATCCTTTCCGAAGCAGAACGTACATTCTACCTAAAGTTCTTCCAGATTCGTCATAAATAATTCTTCCAGATTCGCCATAAATAATCAGTAAATTCAAGTAATCTTGGTTTGTTAATTCCAAACATGACAAAGTAGATTACAAAATGTGCGATATACTAGGAAGTTTGCCAAGACATTATTGAACTGTCACACAACTGTCATTATAAATTTAAACGCTAAACTGGTGACGAACGTTCATGGCCAACTTTCAAAAAAATTTTTGAATACAATAACATTAATTGCGAATAATTGCCCAAGCATTCATTTTAGGTATAGGGAAATGTAATATCATTTGATGAAGAATTTAATATTTCGTCATCTACAATAAAAATATACGGGGTGTTCTGTTAAAAATTACATAGATGTTAATGATTGAAGTTTAATGTATTTGATCGATAAATACTGACACCCTGTATAATATTTGCACAAAAATAGAATACTTTTCAATAGCCTATACTTGTAGTTTATTAATTCGTAAAAATCATTAATTAACGCTTTTGCATACCGAGTGCATAAGCGATACAACACTATGATGATTTTACTGACATCTTCATAAAAATCAAGTTAGCTTTTAAACAGTAACATCTAGACCTATGGAAATAAATCGATTTTATGTCAAATTAATTGCTGAGTTCAAACGTGTTATAAAAATTAGGGCAATCAATTTAGGAAAATTAAGCGTGCGTTACTTCCGGTGTACCCGGAAATTGACTAGAAGTGCCGACATTTTCTAAAAGTTAGCCCTCTCGAACAAAATAAGTCTACAAATTTACAAATTTGGAACCTGCTTAGTTTCTGATATACGGCTAACGTAAGCTTATCTTGTGACACTCTGTATACGTTAAATATTTTCATACATGATAAGCTAGCTAGTGTTGCAGATAGCGACGTTGAATTCTCCGCTAGGAAAATTAATTCTGAACTACATAAACCATTTCAAAAGGGTTAAGCTTAAAGGGACTAAGTATAAATACATACAAAACCAAAGCGACGACAACTGTGTTACAATACACATTTTCCTAAATATCTCGAAAAGTATCTACTTTAGATGCGTAATTATATAACATTTTTTTGTTTTTTTGTAAGAGCAATTTGATAGGAAGAAGAAACATAGATAGTTGCATTTAAAAAAATTAAGTTTCAACACATTTTGCACTTGAAAATGTAATAGTAATTTTCGGACACATTGTGTAATGCGTTCGGAAAATTAATACAGTTTTTAATCCTACCCTGTACGGTCAACAGTTGTGCAAAATGTAAATTTTCCAAGGTAAAAACCTTCACAACTATAAAAGTTCAGAAGCACTCGTCCATCTGTCAAATATTTTCTAAAATGCAAATACTTCGAATATGGTTACAAATAGTAACATACTTGTTTTATCAAACAAACCTTAACATTGAATTAGGAATTCGAAAATGTAACAATATATAAGGTATGTCATTTAAAAAAACAAAGTTGACAGCCACTTCCGTCCGATTTTATGTTTAGTTCTAACAAATTTCGATATATGTATTTATAATTTTGTGCTCAATCGCCTAAATATAGATATGTCTATTTCCTTCCAAATATCCACTTTGTAAATTTTTATGAGATTAAATTAGATACTTGCCTGTATCTAGACATGGTGTTAGAACGCCTTTGAAATATATACGCTGTTCAGTATTGAACACCAAATTTTACCAAATTGAAGTATCAGAAACGTTTTTTTTTTAAATAGCTCCATATATTTTTTCTGTATCCGCTATACCTGGTGTCCTAGATCGCGTGGCATTGCAGGTAACTTTCTTACCATTCAAGATGGAGATTTGGTTAAATGTGCAATATTTTGCAATTTTATGTGCTGATCTAAAATCTGAAAAAGTTTAAAATGTCGAACTCGTGAGAAGTTATTTCAAAAAAACTAGAAGCTGTAATTTTCTTATATGTCGAATAATTTCATAATTATAAGAGGTATGAAGAAAGGTTTCATATAAAAGTCACCGTTTTCGATAAGGCCAATTCAAAATAGCTTTTCAGGTACTCGTATCAACTTCCTTAAATTAAATGGACGCGATATTGGATTTTTAGGTTACTGAATAGAATATTCTATCTTTTCAACGATAACGTATGAATGAATAAAAATACCAGTAAAATTAATTGTTTTTACATTTTAGTCAAGTAGGCTTATGTGGATCTAAACAAAATTAGGCGAAATTTATGTTAGAAAATCTTGTATGTAATTCCTGTAATACTTAGTAACACACTAATTCAGTATTAAGTACTTGAATTGCAAGAAACATCGTAATATTACTTTTTTAAATGTCCAATCAAGGTAAGTATGTAGTTATGATGAAAAACAATAACAAAGTTTGTCACAATCATATCACAATCTGTCAAAAAGCACATACTTAAGCTGTTATCTGCAGTTATTTATATTACAAACTTTAAAAATTATGGCGAATTTTCCAATTACTGAAAGCTTCGATATGTTTTGCAAAATTATGTGTTATAAAAATTCCCGTCTTGCTGCCCAACTTATTTAACTAATTCTCCGGAAAGAGGACAATCAAATGTCAAAACGTTTAAAAGACTAAACAAGAATCTGCAGCGGTATGGAAGTTTGGGAACGCCCATTAAAACTAGGGAAACAATTTATTAGTAGAAGATCATAACTTTCTAAATCTAAATCAAAAGAACCTTATCTGCTCAACGTTATTTAGAAATTTTCCAAACATCGTTAGAAAATTTCATAGGGGACCTACCTTTGGCAGACAGGATTGGGCTATGGTACCAACAAGAAGGCTGTCTGGCTCACAATTGAAGGAATGAAGTAGATTATTTAATTGACTAATTTGACAATAAGGTTATTGCCACCAACACTAATGTTCGGTGGCCAGCCAGATCAGCGGATTTAACGCCTCTTGACTTTCTCTTTTGTAGGGTACGTTAAAGAATAAAGTATATGGAAGTAATTATAGTTACAATAATGTTGAGGAGCGTTTGCTAATACTAATCGAAATATGTTGCGTAAAGTAACCCGAAGTGTCGTCAAACGGTGTCAACTATGCTTAATTAACAATGGCCAGCATTTTGAACATTTCATCTGATTATTAGGATTAAGTTTTGTTTTTATAAATTATGTACGTTTTTGTTTGAGTCCATTTAAGCCTACTTGATTAAAATGTAACAACAATTAATTTTACTGGTACTTTTTATTGAATCATACGTTATCTTACATCGTTGAAAAGAGAATAAAAAATTCTATTCAGTAACCTAAAAATCCAATATGGCGTTCATTTAACTTAAAGAAGTTGATACGAGTACTTCAAAAGCCGCCATTCTAAATTTTTGTTCAACATCAGTTTTAAATTGGTTTTATCGAAAACAGTGGCTTTCATATGAAACCTTTCTTCGTACCTCTTACGAAGATATTTGACATACAAGAAAATGACAGTTTTTAGTTTTTTTTTAATAACTTCTGACGGGTTCGACATTTTGAACTTTTTCAAACGGATTTTGAATCACCACATACTACTGCAAAACATTGCTTATTTAACGAAATTTCCATCTTCAATGATAAGAAAGTTATCCATGCAATTCCGCTCGATCTGGGACACCCGGTACAGGACAATCCTAACGTTTTTGTATAATGATTAAGGTTCGACAAATGCGTACTACGGCAGAAGTGCCGAGAGGGGATTTAGGTCGATGCGAAGCCAATGGAGAGTTTAGTCATTCGATAGGCGTGCAGTTTTACATAAAAATCCCGATTTACAAAAGGTTCGGTCTATTACTGAAAATAGAGTGCATAGAAGAGATAAAGGAATATCTGAATTACGCAAATCCTACTTCGCTAGATGTAGAACGATCATTTTCGAAATACACGAAAACGTTTTCAGACCAACGTCGATGGCTAAGTGAATCGACAATGGAAGCGTTGCTTATGTTGCAATTTTACGCGGCTTACCGGGGCAGTGGTATTTTGTCGCAGTAGACATCAAGACGTCAATAAAAGGTAAGAATATATTATTTTTTAATAATACTGTATCTCACGTACCTACTTTTGCGTGATACGCCTCTGACGTTGCATTCGTTTGTCGAACCTTAATAATGATGCATATGTCTAACTCAAAGTAAAAGAGATATTTTAAGTTTACCGCGAGCCCTGCGTTTGAATATTATACATGGAAATTGCACCCAAATGGTTTCTGGTGTTGATATAGTTCGGTTGCCATGATAATAATGAATAAAGCATATTGATATTGACGATCCTAGCCAGTTTGTTCAAAATTTCGGACATTAAGAGCAACAATGTCAATATGTTTTGTTTACTGTTGTCATGCTGGCCAAACAATACTAACACCAGAAACCATTTGGATACGATATCCAACTGCAGGACTGGCGTTTAACTGTAAATATCTCTTTTATTTACAGTATTAGGCACATGTATCATACAAAAACGTTAGAGATATAAATTTCCTATATGGGGGATATAGAAAAATATATGGAGCTATTTAAGAAAATAACGTTTTTGGTGTTTGAATTTGGTAAAGTTTGGTATTCAACACTGATAGTCCTTTGAAATATACAGGGTGTATATTTCGTTTTAATGCAATATTTAGATAGAGTAATTTAATCTTGTAAACATTTGTTTTATACTGTATTTGCACTTCAGATTTTTAGAAGGAAATACATGTATTTAAATTTGAGCAATTGAAGACAAAACTAAAAATATCTCGAAATCTGTTACAAGCGGATATACGACACCCATATTACATTTGTTTATTTCTAAAAGGGGAAATTAAGAACGTAATAATATATAAGGCGTTCCATTTAAAATAACAAAGTGTCTGATTCGCTACCTGTCGATCAACCTGTATATACGCTAACGATACTCTATGATGTGTATTATATCATCAGAAAATTTTAGCTTCCTACTGTTTACACAATAGGCCCAATTTTACAATTCCCGAAGGTAGGGACACCTGTATGTAACATCTGTTATCGTTCCTGCCTACTTACGGCGAAAACTAAGTTTTAGATTGCACAAATAAAATGTGGCGCAGCTGTATGTCGATCGGGTAACTGAACAGTATGACAGTACCTCTCAGTGCACTTAAATCTTTGCGGCATTCTGATAGCGAGCGTAGATAAATTACGTTTGTGTCAAAGTTAATAAAAGTTATTTTCAGCGATTGCCTTAAGCCTCCTCTCTATACGCCTTCGCCTTCGCCTTATACCTCCGTCTTCCTCTAATCTATATAATAACTTTAACATGGCAGCTCTAATAGCCAACGGTTAACACGAGCGGAATTCTTAATAATTCAGGTCCGAAAGCAGCGCGCACGTCTGTAATTGGACAGATCTCGGCGAGAAGTCGGGCGACAAACGGAAGTGTCAATATAAGTTTAATTACAGGAACCTTCGACATTGCCGTTTTTAGCCGGGTACACAGTGCGTTTCTCGAGTGCCATCCGACGCCCCCTCCCGTACGGTATACCACCCTATACTGAGAGGGGCCTAGCTCCTCGATAATTTTAATTAATTCCGAGTTTGTAAGAACGTAACGATGTTACCATCGGTACTAAGGTCGCTCGACTCTTTCATTTTGTCGGCGTTCGCTTGTCGTTCATCAAGGTTGTTTTTTTTTCTACAAGGAAAAGTCTGTGATTAATTAATTACGTTGTTATTTTTTTCGTTGGATTCAACGCTTGCATAACGCGTTTAGACCCATGGACCGTCAAGTATCTTTTATAAACGCTGATTGAGTAATGAACATGAGAAAATTCGTGTTTTTTAATGGAAGATAACATTTTTATAATTAAAAATTTTGAATTACGCTTACCAAATTTGCTTTGTGTACAATATTTCAAATTGTACTCGTATCTAAAAGAAACAAAATATAATGATCTATTTACAACACTATTCTCTAATTAATACTAAACGCTGTGATTAGTAATTGGATGAATTAATTAATCAAATTCATCATTCGACTATTATGCCTTAATATCACATGTATCATAAAGAATTACATATTCAATACCTTGTTGTGATATTTTTTAAGCATGATCTCAGGACCTATAGATATGTGCTGCTATAAGAGTTTTTAAGAGTTGTCAAATATCCCATTCATGAACAAATTTGCTTGGTAGTTTCTTTCTCATTGTCTGGTTGAAAAAATATTACTAATAATTTCCATGACAACCCACCATGTTTCACTTTTCAGTATAATAATACATTTTTTAAGGTGTAGATGTGTGAGAGCATAGGAACTGACTTAGTCACACAAAAACGACCAAAATTTAATGAAATATGGTTACAAATCAACCTTCTCGGCAGTCGAGCAGTTAGCATATTTGATTTTCGATCCGAACGAGGGAGGTTCAAACCTTGGTCGGAACAGTTGCTTTTTAATTACTGATAAAAATCGCAGTATGCTTTCTTCTCAGATAAGGACGCAAAACCGTAGGCCCAATATTAATACGATGTTTGGTATGATAAAATCCGCACCATAACCCCTGGATTCCGCAAAATTTCAGTAAGGTACGCCACAGATAAAAAAGCTTTACAGATAGCCAATGTATAGGGCGCAATTTGACACATATTTTAATAATTTATTTAAAGTTTAAAAATAGCACAATTATTTTTTTTCAATTTCTTTCCGTAATAACTTCGATTTCACATATATGGTGGGGATTTTGATTTTGTGCATTATTAACTTAACTTTTAAAAGAAATTGATTTTAGGCGCAGATTGAAACCCATTCTCTAATTCACATATGATAATGCAGAAACCTAGAAATGCAGACATCTAAAACCGCATAAATCTACAAATAGTGCCCCTCCTACCAGTGCCTTGTCTCCAAACTAAAGCATTTTTGTCTCCAAAAATACATGTTCAAATAATAACATGGGATTGGCTATCTATAAAGTTCCTTTACGCATGGATAGACTAATGATCACAGTAATCAACGCTTAGAAGTACAAGGTGCATTCTGCAACTCGATGCTTCGCCCAATCCCTATAGATCAAACAATAACTGCATATGATGTTGCATGTTGGAAGGCTCGGAAATTAAAATAATCATGCAGAATTCCTCCTTTCTTCTTATGAAATGTACTCGTTTTGGCATTAGCTAGAATTTACGGTATACATTACATCAAATTAATATAAAAAAGAAAGCATATAATATTTACAGTCAAGTTAAAGCATCATATTGTTAAAAGTGAAGTTGAATTCAAATTTGAAGCCAAATGTGTGAAAATTGAAGTTGATATAGGTAAGAAGTGAAGTTGAAATTAATATTTTTAAATTGTAAAATTGATCATTGGTAAAGGTTAAAAGGAGTTGTAAGTAATTAAAAGAAAATTTGGAAAAAGACGTTTAAACTTGGAAATTAAATGAAATGTAAAAGGGGTAGGGCATCGGGTAAAGGTAACATTTTAAACACTACCAAACGGTACAGCATGTGCACTTATTGCTGGTTGTGGAGGAACAGGAAAAGGAACAAATGTTCCCAAACCAATATCAGACTTCCAACAGGGGAAGAAAATTTGTAATATAACAAAAGTGCATGCAACGTAACCTGACACAATTTACAAACCCCTCCATTTTAATAACACACCCGTAAGGGCCAAAAGCATTCATCCTAAATTTAATATCACACTCGCATATATAAAACCAATACAAACACATTACAACTTTTAAATAATTGTAAAAATAGAACCAATATAATGGCGGAGAACGGTATTGATTATTAAAGCTGGCCACGAGCGGTACCGCGCAGTAGCGTAGAGTCGACCAGGCCCTCGCGTTCCACTAGAGTTATTCTGCTAATAGAGACGTTTGCTGCCGCAAATAATTTCGCTCATCTTTTAAATAAAAATTAAATAACACGTGCTCAAACACTTACCATTTTAAGAATCCTCCGTGAAATCACAAAGTGAATAATGTCTGTTAAATATCTGCAACATTAGATATGTTTCAACTGTTGTTTCGGCAAAACTAGTACGGCATGAGGAAAAAATGCGTTTATATGCAGAGAACGAACGTTCTACATCTAGTGACGTAATATTTGCGTAAGTAAAATAATATTTCAAATAACTTAACGATTCTGTTGACGCACCTTCACAAATGTGACTTAATGTGCCAAAATCAGAATTTTTCTCAAAAACACTTTCAAATTTTTCTAAAACAGAAACATTTTTTGCGTCTTCAATCGCGCATAGCTGTGCGTGAACATGTTGCACTATTTGTAGAGATTCTTCTAACGGCACCGCAGGAGTTTGTAATTTTTCTATTGAGTCTGCTAGCCCGATGTAATTGTCGTGAATGATTTTTAAATCCATTTTAACCTGACTATCTTGAAATTTCGACTGGCTTTTCTGGATAGCGGCAGCTTCCTTTGTATCGAATTGTAAAACCACGTTCTTAATATTGTCAAAATATTTATGATAATAAAACGCGGCCTGCAACCATGTTCCCCAACGAGTTAGAATAGGTTCTGGGGCTCTGGTATACGGGGGCACAGTCTGTGAAATTCGCGAATACGTTTCGGTGATTTGACAAATACTGCTTTGGTATGCGCTATTAAAGCGTATACCTCAGGATAACATTTTCTGATACTATCCGCCACAAGATTGAGAGCATGAATTTTACACGTAATGTGTAACAAATTAGCAGAATGCTTTTTAAGAGATCGGCCTACAGAAAGCATGTTTGCAGCACCATCACTCACTAACATCAAGAGTTGGTTTGTTGAAAGTTCAAACTTGTCCAATGTATTTAACACTAACTTTGAAAGTACTTCGGCAGTAAACTGTTGTATTCGTTTGGAGACTAATAGAGTTGAAGGTGCCGATTGATGAGGTTCCAATTTGCGTGCCATTACATTCAGAACAGAATGTTTCTTCCGATCTGTTGTTTCGTCGACACATAACCACAATTTTTGATCTTTCAACTCCGATTTTATTTTTTGTTCAATATGTTCGCGCGCAGATGGCACAATTCTTCGTAACGATGTTCGACTTGGTAATTTGCACTCCGAATAGTTATTCCAAAAGCAGATAAATGGTTCCTTGTCTAGTAAATTAAACGGTATATTACATGCGATAAACGTAACGCATAAATTAAATATAAATTTTTCATTGTCTCGTGCGCAATTTCCTTTTGAGACATGCTTTTCACTATTTACGTGTCGTAGACAATGTTGTCTGGACCAACACATTAACGGGATTTTACAGATTACACATTTAATTTTAGCACCTTCATATATTAAGTCTGGAATTTCTGCAATAAATTTTCGAAGTTTGTCCGACCGCGGTGGTTTTGCTGACGAAATCATAATTTTTCTAGGACAGATAAACAATTGCGCAAATGACCGGCAGCGAAAATGTCCGTACTGCTCCGCAGACGAAGTAATACTACCGTTTCTCTCGGTCTGAACTGATTCTACGCCGATGCGCGGTACCGCTCGTGGCCAGCGTTATTGATTATATATATATTATAATCAGCTGTTCCGCTTGCATTTCTGTGTCAATTGGCGAAACTAGTAGACAATTACAGAAACATAAAACTCAAATTAATTCCATAAACTCGAAAACGGATATCAACTAGGTTATCACAACGTAAATCTCCTTCGTGGTATCAAAAAAGTTACAAATTAAATCTGTTAGAAATTCTTAGAAAAACATAAAATCCGTTATAGGTTATTAAATGAACAAGTAGAAGCGTTTGATAAACCACTTTTCACCTATGTTAATTTCTTATCAACTGGCAACAACTGTAACTAGTTGTTTCCATGTACGCATGAGGAAATCTAATAAGATATCCTCATTTGTACGTTTTTGTCGAGTAAATTACTGCAAACGCCTTTACAGAACTGAACAAATCGTATTGCTACAAATTCTGACGCGGCAGTAGTCCCAACTACTGACTTAAACCGCCATAAGTTAATTAATTTCAATGTAACTAGTTATATTGAGAGAGATAATGAATTTTCTTAGGTCCGAGAAATAAGCTTTAGTTATAGAAAGCAGAATGCTCCTGCTATAGAATATAGAATAACTGTTAAAACTTGAAACTTTTTATACATGAATATTAACTAAAATTTACCATCTTTATTAGTTTGCCGCTTCTTCTAAGAAACGTGAATATCAAGCAAATAAAATGATCATTAGAGCACCGCAACTGCGCTGAAAGCCAGTCGCGGACGCATAAAAGTTTACACAAAATAAATTAAATATGATACGTGCTCAAACACTTACCGTTTTAAGAGTCCTCCGTGAAATCACAAAGTGGATAATGTCTATTTGATATTTGTAACATTAGATATGTTTCCAAAGTTGTTTCGGCAAAGTGAGTGCGGCGTGAAGAAGAAGTTCTACATCTAGTGACGTTATATTTGCGTAAGTAAAATAATCTTTCAAATAACTTAACGGTTCTGTTGACGCACCTTCACAAATTTGTCTTAATGTGCCAAAATCAGAGTTTTTATCTAAAACACTTTCAAACCTTTCTAAAACACAAACATTTCTTGCGTCTTCTATCGCACATAGCTGTGCGTGAACATGTTGCACTATTTGCAAAGATTCCACTAACGACACCGAAGAATTTTATAGTTTTTCTATCGCATCCGCTAGTCCCACGTAATTGTTCTGAATAATTTCCAAATCTGTTTTAACTTGACTATCCTGAAATTTCAAGCGGCTTACCTTGACAGCCGCAGCTTCCTTTGGGTCGAATTCTAAAATCACGTTCTTTATATTCTCAAAATATTTAAGATAATAAAATGCAGCCTCTAACCATGTTCCCCAACGAGTAAGAATAGGTTGTGGTGGTTCAGGAATACCGGGGCATAGTCTATGAAATTCCCGAATACGTTTTGGGGATTTTACAAACACAGCTTTTGTATGTGCTATTAGAGCATCTACGTCGGGATAACATTTTCTGATACTATCTGCTACGAGACTGAGAGTATGAATTTTACATGTAATATGCAAGTTAGCACAATGTTTTTTAAGAGGTCGACCTACAGCAAGCATGTTTGCGGCACCATCTCAACAGTTGATTTGTTGAAATGTATCTAACACCAACATAGAAATTACTTCGGCAGTGCATTGTTGTATTCGTCTGGAAGCTAGTAAAATTGAGGGTGACGGTCGATGTGGTCCCATTGTGCGTACCATTACATTAACCACAGAATGTTTTTTACGATCTGTTGTTTCGTCTACACATAGCCACAGTTTTTTATCTTGCAACTCCGGTTTAATTCTTTTCTCGACATGCTCACGAGCAGACGGCACAACTCTCTGTAATGTTCTCTCACTTGGTAACTGAAAGTCCGAATATTCGTTCCAAAATGAGACGTATGCTTTCTTCCTTAGTAAATGAAATGGTAAATTACATGCAATAAACGCATAAATTAAATTTAAATTTGTCGTAATCTCATGTGGAATTTTTTTTTGAAACATGCCCTGCAATATTTACGTGCCGTAGACAATCACTTTTCGACCAACACATTAAATCTATTTTACACACTACACATTGAATTTTAGCGCCATAACACTTTAAATCAGGCATTTCTGCAATAAATTCTCTTATTGTGTCAAACTTTGGTCGTTTTCGCGACATAGGAAACATTTTCAAAACAAACGTAGAACTACGATATAGTATACGACAGCGTAGATGCATAAACAACAGATCGGCTTTCGAGTCGCAGTTATACTGACGCTTATACCGAATTGTCCCAGCCGTGTTTATTTTGTGTAAACTTTTATGCGTCAGCCACTGGCTTTCAGCGCAGTTTGCGTTGCTCTAATGATTATAATACACTTTGCATATTTTGTCTTATCTAATGTTAAAATAATTACTACACAATCACAAACAAATATTCACTGTTCTTTATTGAAAACGTATACATGTAAATACGTACAGTCATAGAAGTATTAAGTAATTTTCCTTTTAAACCGTTGACTATAGTTTCACATCCTTTAGGACGTCCTCTAATTTTTATCGTAGATACTTTAATGTCAGAAATTTCTAACTTTTACACTATTATTATTAGGTAGGTTTTCCAGAACTCAAAATTTTTTGCTATACAGGGTGTTACGAAATTCGCGGATATGGGATGAAGCTAAGTTGCACAAACTGAAACATATTTTAATGTGACCAATATTTCCTGACTTATAGTAATTTTAAAAATGAAAAATATAAAAAATATTAGACATCTGAAAATGTATAAAACAAAACACTTTATAACATTTGTTCGAATTGTCTTCCGTCAGCGGCTAAACATGCTTGACCACCTTGCTATTGCTTGAACGGTGTTACGTAACATCTGCGGTGTTATTTCTTGCGTCATTTGAAATACTCGGTTTTCTAGTTAGTTTCTCGGTTTTCATTAATATCGGCCACAGGTGTTTGGTAAACTAACGATTTCAAAACGTCCCTTAGAAAGAAATCGCAAGGTGTCAGATTTGGCGATCGAGATGGCCAAGGTATTGGACCACAATTCGTGTAAAGTACGGACCTGGCCCGTCCTGCATAAAAATCATATTTTGACCAAGATTTAGAGGCACATCATCCAAAAATTCTGGAAGATGTTGTTGTAGAAAATCTAAATATTTTTTCATTTATATGCGGTGCGGCAAAACATGAATAAACTAAAAATAATGGAAAGTAATTACAACAGTTGTTAAAAATAAGTTTTGTCGTAACCTTACCAGCCGTTCACCCAATAAACCAGCCCAAATATTTAAACCAAAGCAACGTTGGCGATTTCGACGCATCATTAAATGTGGATTCTCATAACTCTACACGCAGAAAAGTGGTTTCTTGCATCAAGAACAAAAATCAGTCCCTATTCAAGAAAATATTTTTATTTCAAGACTATAAAAATGTGTAATACAAGAAAATAATTTTCTTGACATTTCTTTTGGATTACATAAATATTTTCTTAGAGTTAGAAAATCAAGAAAAGCCAAGACAGAAAAATCTTTCTTAAAAGTAAATCATTTAAGAAAATATTCATATTAAAGGTAGGAATGGAAAAATGGTCCAGATTTCACAAAGTTCTATTGAGAAGTTAGGCGACCGGCTTCATGTTCAAAAAACACACCATCAGACCAGCTACAAGGATATCCAAAAAAAGGTAAATTAAAATAATATAAAAAAAACTAAAGTTAATAATTAAAATTAGGAATGAACTAATTTTTTTTTATAGGCTATAGTTTAATTAAATTATTTCTTTAATAGTGTAATAAATAGGGACTATTTTTATGTAGTTTAATAATTAATGAGTTAATATTTAAGTTTACTTGTCCTTCTTTTAATGTTGTTATTTGTAGCACTAGATGGCGCCAAGAACATGGCTCTTCGTTTCGAAGCATAATTGTATAATCTGAGAGGTAAACAGCGGTGTTATGGAGAGTAAAACGTTGGGAGCAACGCTGAAAACGCTGGATAAGCACAAACATGTCCGTTGGCTAGTTTTTCTCTCATCACATTGTTTTTGCCGTGGGTGACTCCACCAATACTATGAGAAGCTATACTAGCATTGTTTTTGGTTTTTGTTTCTAAACACCTTTTTGATGTGTTTTCACAAAGGGTGGTTCAGGTTGACGATGTTTCACAAAAACAATCTCTTCCACAGTTTTTCAATAAGCAGAAGAAAATATCCGGTAAAAGAAGCTTTTGCTCTTTCATGTGACGAAATCCTCAGTTATCATTCCAAAAGCTGTGAAAAAAAAGAAGCTGGAGAAAGTTCCACCATCATCTAAGAAATTTCACGAACCATTTCTGTATAAAGGATTCCACAAACCAACGCGGCTAGAGTCGCGGTAGCGTTAGCGGTCACGTACCGTCGCGGTAGCGGTACCAGAAGCAATCAAAGCTTCTCAAACATACGCGATGCCGGTAGCGATTTTAGTAAGTGTTTAGTAATGTTTACTGATGTTATTCGGATTCGGATATCCGGATCTTGATGTTATTTGGATCCATGTCCGAAATTCCGAATTCGGATTCTTTCGTAAACAAATAGTGAAGTGCCTTAAAATGTTGCAGTAAATTATGAAAACCTGCAATAGATCGAGTAATTATCAAATAATATTGCGCGCTTGGAAATTCAATATTACCCTGAGTTCATAGATTTTAAAAACTATTGCATTTTTTCCATATAACATAAGTTCGATATTTTCGTTTTAAGCACTTTCTACATTGCAAAATAATCTTGAATTGATCTTGTCCGAATTAGAACAAATGAGAGGTACTTTGGCAAAATTATAATATAAGTAGAGCAAACCGGTTAGTGGATCCGGATCGGAGAATCCGATAGAGAGTCCGAGAACCGCACAGCAGATTCGGATCTGAGAATCGGATAGCGGACCCGGATCCGAGAATCGGATAGTGGATCCGGATCCGGATTTGAGCATCGCATAGTGGATCCGGATCTCAATTTTATCAGATATTTGCAGCACTAGTGTTTACACGGTACAATACAAAGTGCATGCGAGTTCTGCAATGTTAAAAAGGGAACAAAAAGAAACTTCGATTTTGGCTGCACTTCTTTTCTAATATTTTTATATTCTGAATGTGTCACATCAAATTTTGTGTTCTTTTACATATTCGTTAATTTTTCTCTTAAATTTTCCATACTATTAGCACTCATTATCCCAAAGTTTTCACTGTAAACGCTAAATTAAACAGTCCTCTATACGTAAGCAACTAATATCCTACCGCTACCGCTCGGTTATCGCTAATAGAACGTTGCACAGCCGCGAGTTGGACCGTTCCGATATGCGTAACCATGTTTATATCCATAGGTTACTTTGATCGCTATATCCATCGCCATCGCTATCGCCACCGCAGCCGCGTTGGTTTGTAGAATCCTTAATATGCGAAAAAAGGAAAGAAGAGGATATTATAAACTGAATAATAAATAAAAATAGCGCCGTTTGCCGATTTTTCTGATTATTTAAATTCTTTTCGCCTGCTTTATCTTATTGATTTTTGTATTTTAACTGTGATATAATTTAGGAAATCAAAGATCCATCCTGGAAAGCTGGTCCCTTTGATTGGACTCATATCGCCATTCTGAAAATTACCTGTATGTTTCTTCCAATTGTATTTTAAGGAAAAATACGTTTCATGCCAATCTATAGACTGTAGTGTTTTAGCTGTCAAATCTTTGTTTTCTAACGGAGAGTAAAAAATAATTTAGTTGTCTAATTATGATATCTTCCTGTTATATTAGGAATATTCCTTGTGATTATGTTAGTAACAATACATTTCTTAAAAACGTTAGTGTTCATGTCACTTTGGTAAGATATTGTAGATATATCTGTTTGGTGAAATTGTTTTCAAATAACCATTCAAACTTCATTTCCATAACATCCTCTCTATCTTTATCCTCCGTAAGATCCCGTTGCTACATGCAAATTTTCTTAACAGCGCATCAAAACAAATCCAAAATCCTTTATGTGCATTATAGACGTGCGCTCTCTTTATAATAAGACGTCTTGAGTAGACCGTCGCGAAACACCCACCAAGGTTTTATCGTGGAAAACCGTGCTCGTCAATATTGATTTTCCGGATTTTATGGTGTCGCCTTCCACCGACAAATGCAACCCGGATAATCGCAACTGCATTTAAGTTCGTCCAAGTTTCTCTTTTTATTAATTAAAGCAAGCTAAGTGAAGTGAAGCGGTTGGAGCACTGGAAAAGTTTTGTTCCCGGCAGAATGTTTGCTAACAGTTAGTGTTAACGTCGGCAGTTCGAAAAGATAAGTCCGCCAAACTTCGACTACATGGTAAATAAGGAATAACTATGCTTATTGTTAGATAAGATCAAGCAAAAGCAGATGTAGAAAAAAGCTGCACCGCTAGCGAAGCGAACGTGATATTAAATTAAATTAAGTGGTTCTTAGTTTTAATAGTTAACTCAATAATCGCTTACATCGCTGTTCATTCCATAATTATAAATAGAGTAACCCTAACATTTAATTAATATTTATGAAATTCATAAATATAAACGATTCAGGAATACTCCCGACCCCACTAAGAATTGTAAAATTCAGATTAAGTTAGAAAATTTAACATTTTTCCCAAAAAATCCCCTGAGACAAATATTTCAATACATACGTGTATATAATGCCTACTCTTGTTATTATGTAGAACCTTATACAGCCAACGGGATAAATAGGACGCAGTGTTGCTTACAGATGTATGCTATTGTACAAAATTAATGGTAAAAATTTTCATGATAATATAAGCATGTGAACTTCAGTAATAGGAAACATACATCTTGGTCTAGATACGAACTGGAGATTGCTTTTGTGAATGGCAACAGCGCAATATTATAATTCGGCGCCTTCTGACAAAACGTGTTAATCCAGAATTACTGCGTAATTTTTTGTATTCTCAGATTATGTTAAAAAGTACAGTTTCTTATATTTATTTTGTTGCTGCTATGCGATGTAGGAGAACGAAAAAGTAATTCTAAGTAGGAAAAAACAACGATTCTTGTAAAATTAAACTAAAGAAAAATAAATTGGATAATTACACAAAATAAATTGAAATTCTAACAATGTTACTGTATTAAGGGGAAAAATCTCCCGGCAATTTTGAGCTTTGTAACTTTTGTATTTGTTGCGTTTCAAAATTCGTTTCACAGTACTTCTATTAACACCGATATCGTCTGCAGTTTGCCGGCTAAAGCAAGGTTCGCCCATTTCAACCAACGAATAAAGCCTCATTTCTCTCTCCTCCCGCTCGGGAGGCATTAGAGGGATTTAAGGCTGTTCGTCTATCTGTTGGCATTTACGGCAATTCCCGACCACGCAACCAAATTTCTTAAACGCTTTGACGATCCTTTCGATCGTCGAATGCAAAGGAATAGAAATATCCACGTACTCTATGGCCAAAAGATCGCCCGCGCTTTGGTAGAAATTTCCGGCAAGATACCGTGTAATGATTTGTACCTTCTCTGCGGTTGTATAAACTAACAGTGTATTCGAAGTCCACGATCACTTGTTAGAACTTTGCGAGCGCATAGATAGAGAGTGCGTAAGATAGGCCTCTCAGAGCTACGGCAGTTGCGCGCGGCGAGGCTGTCCGGCGGGGATAAATGCAAGTATGCTAGATCGCCCAACGTACAGTATATCTCGCACTCCGCTGAGACCTGAGCTAACGTGTATATAATACAAGGTACTTAAAAGAAAAAAAAGTGGGTTTCCATATTTATAATTTTCTGCTATCTCAAAAAGATTTATGATGACTTTCCGGCTGGTCATGTTTTACTCTTTTTTGATCCCAAGCTGTTCGATGAGTACTAAAATGCAAAATTTAAATCTTTGAAGAACACTGCACATAGTTAAATTAGCATACATTAAACTGCATATTCACATGATACATTATAGGTTTACACTCAAAAAGTTGCGGAAGTTTAACTAACGAATATGAACTCTTCACGAAAACAGACTTTAGCAACAACAAGCTGGTAATTAATTCCTGGAGGCTGACTGTCCAGGATATAGGAATACCAGCTGCATGCAAACAGTATTGATTAAAAACTGCCAGTAGAAAGTTTTTGTGCAACTTTACTAAAGCGGATTAATAGGATGCTAACAAAATTAGGAAATACCTCCGACACTTCAAATCTAATGCTTGTGCAAATTATAACAAACTTTTCTGGGAAAATTTAGTGTAGTTCGCTACGGAGTAAGCAGGTTTCGAAACTTTATTTAACTCTAGATGCAAGAATTCTGGCAGTGCTAATAAATAGGTCAATTGATATTAGAACGTCATAGAAATTAAGTCTGTGATATCCATCTAAATGTAGGTTATGGTACTTATACTGATATCGTAAAAATGCATTCCCTACCTCCCTTTTGTTAAAGTGTACATAAAGATTAATGTTATGATTCAATACAACTTGATCCGGTAATGCAAAATTTTAAAATAGTCGTTGAGAATGAATTTTTATTTGGACTTGTTTTTGGAAACATTTATAAAAACAAATATATATATAAACGTTTAAAATGAAGAACAAAATGCAATAAAAAACTTTATATGTACTGTTTACTAATAAAACCATAAAGATTGCAGCTTTTGTGGGAAGGAAAATGCAAAAATCGTGAACTTAACCATGGAAAACTGTTCCACAAAACAACTGCGACCTATAGATTATTCAGATAGATACACCCAAAATATTTGTATAAAGGAAGAAAGATTTCCTTTTTATTTTGAGGGTTTATCCAAGTACTGACAAATAAACAATACTATACATACTAGTAGAAACATGAAACATTCAAAATCTGCAGATGCAAGGGCAGCAGTCACGTTGAGGAGGACACAGCCACGGAGACTGTAAATAAGTAGTAAGAACCATCAATACTTTAGAGCAGATATAGTTGCAGCAAGTACTCATTTGAGCAGAATAGATTCGAATGAATGAAGTATGGGGTCTTTGCCCTAAAGTAAGTGTGCTGAATTTTCTATAAATGAACTGTTAACGTAACACTAACACCTTATTCACTCCACATCGAACAACGTACGCTAACAAATTTTGTACAAAATTAATCAAATCTGCTACAAAGATGTTTTCTTCTTCAACAGAAATTTATGGAGCTTCTACGGAAAATTATGATTTTGAAGTGGCACAAAACTTTTAAACTTACATAGGGTGCCCTTCCACGTTGTGGCAACTAGCGTCTCTGCGTTAAAATTAACCCCACAACATAGTTTAAAATACTGCGGTTTTCTTGGTTTTTCCGACGTAATTAACTTTTAAAAAAATTTTAATCCCGGTAAAGACTCTAATTAGGTATTAAAAAGTGATTCGATTCTAGCACGATCTTTTGGTGTAGTGATTAGCACGTCTGTCAGAGAATGGGGGATGTTAGGTTTGAGTCCTTACCGGGGTTGACATTTAAAAAAAAATTAATTACGTCGGAAAAACCAAGAAAATCACGACTTCTCACCGTTTACCGACGAAAGCCAATATACGTCGTGTCCACCTAGTGCGTGGACGGAAGAGAATTCCTTTCCTGGGCAGCTCACAGAAAAAGTTTTCAAATAAAAAGTATTCGGAGACAAATGTTACACAATATAAAATTATACACGGTAAGTATACAGGGCGTTCAGTTTCGGCTGCGCATGATACAAGTTTAGTTTTTTAAATGGAACACCCTGTATATTATTGCGATTTTAGATACCTGTCTTCAATTTATGGCAACTGCCATCGATATTCCCTATACCTATCAATTTTAGTTTTTGAGATAATTGACATAATTTGAGATTTTTGCGAAATGTCGCTGTTTTTTAACGGCCGATCTGAAATGCCTTACACGCTAGGGTGATGATTCAAGTATTATTCGATTTAGTATTTTTTGGAGTTTTCGGCAAGACATCGAAGATTTTCTATATCAACCAGGGAAATCAGATCAAAGGGGAAATTGTGCAAAAAAATGGAATTTTTGTAAATTAGTTAAACAATTAGATGAACTCGGAAGTGTTCTTACACGCTCTTTCGGCACATTTAAACAAATTTTATGCGAATGAAAACTAACCTGGATTTCTAAGACGATGTCATATAACTTTATGTTTATGTGGGATTCACTCAAACTCCAACCAATTCCACACAATTCCTTTAATTTTTTTACTATGATTTGAATATTACACACTTCGAAACTTGGAGCACAGAGTTACCTCTATGATAGCTTGATAAAATATAATCAAATTAATTGGCGTCCCTTCACTCCATTATTTTAATTATGACGGCGACTGTTTTGTTTACAGCAAATTTTGATAATTCGCTTTTAAACATAATTTGATGCTGAATTTCCGATAAATAAACCTATTTATTAATCTGGCATAATGTAATGAATGCAGTGACGCGACTGGTGACTTAAATATAATATTCTGTGATCCAGCATTTCAATGGCAACTATCCAATAATAAATTTTACTGACGTCCGACAAAAATGTTATGAAGGATATTTAATTTATGAAATCATGCTCGAAATGCCTCTGAATTTACCCTGTTGTTTCTTGTAGGAACGTTTTTCATTAATTTTCAAGATTTACGAAATGGAGAAATTGTACAGAAGAGGAGTTTCGTCCTCATTACCCCGCATTTGTCGTTGTCTGGACTTAATTCAACTATTTAATACCCCCACTTCGAAGATCGGAGGCTTGAGGGGAATAGAGCCTTCTGAAAAAGAGTTAGTATCCGCCAGAGGGAATTTTACATTGACCAAGTGGCCATACTGAAGACACTAGGTATCCGAGTGCGAATGACAGCTGCATTGGGAGTAAAAGAGATAAATTTACTTAGCACCGCATACTGACCTTTTTCACCAGTAAGAAATATAACAAGAACATACTCAAAGTTTAAAAAAAATCGCAATTTAGCTAAATAGAAATATTTATGAAAAAATTTCCTGGATGAATTTCTTAAGGCAATGCATAACATGGACATTACACAAAGTAATGCTCCCGAGATGTTAGTAAATGTTCAATAAAATAGAAGGAATCACATTTCAATCTGTATGAAGCAAATTGGTGTTTACTTCGAATAGATATAAGATTGTATGCATAAATTAAATTTTGCAGTTTATTTTTAATTAACATCTTTAGAAAAACATAAGTTTATAGTATTTGCCTCACAGCACTCTATGCATATTAGCAAAGAGCTTATATGCGTAGCCTCATATTTAATTTACTAAAGAATGACACATTTTAGGTATATGGAAACGTTTATAAAAAAGATCTATTACAGTTTCTCTATCAGTTCGCGGAAAAATATACAAGGTTAAGAAAAAAATTAATTAGCATAAATAAAACATGTCAGCGCCTTCGATGGCCATCCTGCAGACTCCAGTGATAAAAAAACTTTTCGATATATTGCCTGAAACTCCAAGTAATATTCAATGGAATAAAATTTGAATCGCCACCCTAGCGTCTAAGGCGTTTAAGATATCGGATGTTAAATCTCAAAGTATGTCAATTATTTCAAATACCAAAATATATATGTATAGGGAGTATCTAAAATCGTAATAATATAATTTAAAAATCTAAACGTGTATCGTACGCGACTGAAACTGAACACCCTCTTTAAAATACTGTTTAAGAAATAGTGTTTTTTTAGTGATTCTGATAATAAAACAATTGAATGAGTATTGGAAGTTTGCAATGCTATAGAATGTACTTTACATAATACACAGGATGCTTAATTTAAAGAAAGCAACATATATTAAAATCTTCTGTGCACTGTCTGTTTTCTGTTCAAATTGTTGGAGGGGGAGGGGACAAGGATAACGTTTCTTTCGAGCACGCACATTTTTGTTTATACATAACTTACAACATACATGTACAGGGTGAGTCAAGGATAGATTAAGTTTATGATTTTTCGGTATAATTTGCAATAAAACTGTATATATCGTATTATATGGTTAGTAAGTCCGCACATTTTAAAAATATATAAAAGTATACAGGGTGCGATAAAAAAGTAGAGCAACCAAAGGTTGTATTTGTTTAAACGGGACTCGTATATATGAATTATTTTTTTAATTCTAAGCCTAATTCTAAAACTTTCCTGTTATGTATTTGTTATGTTGAAACTTTGCAGTTTTCGAGATATTCAGCTTTAAAGGTAAAAATTCACATTTTCGGGCATCTATTTAATTGAAAATTTTACCGTCGTTTCTGTAAGAACAACGTTTATATTTGGTAAGTGGAAAGACAATGTTAAGTTAATAGGTGCTCTATAAAACGGCAAACAACACAGAGTATCGCACAAAATATTAATTAATTCGGGACAGCTGTTTCAAAGGCTCGCTGGGCCTTCATTCTCAATCGGGTTACGGAATAAATCTCTATAAAACATTTGAGATACCGGCTACAGGATGTTAAATGTAATTGCCCAAACATGAAAAAAATGAAATTTTAAAAATTCACTTTTTTCAAATGGTACCCTCTGTATATTTTTATTTTATCTTATAAAGGACCTAGAATCCTCTAGTTTTTGTTGAATATGTCCCATACCTATCTTCAATTCTTTTTGAGACATTTTGTTTTCTTGTATTGCCTTCTAGTTTATTATTGCTTCAATCGAATTGCCATGGAAAACAATAGTCAGATTAAAAATCCATGAAATGTCAATATACAGAAGCGCAGTGTTGTGACAGCAATATAATATTTTATTATTTCACTCAACTTTTGTGAACTATTGCGTTTGAAATGGATTATCCAAAAAATTAATTAATTGATAGGATTTATATATTAGGTGAGGCTGACAAAAACTGTATTCTTGCACAAAGAATTTATAAAATGAAGTTTCCTGAACGTCGGACACCTAGTTCGCACAGTTTTCATTATCTAAAAGAAAGGTCTGATTCTACCGGTAGTTGATTATAAGCTACTAATGAAAATAAGAAGCTTCAAATTTTATTGAATACTCTGGAAAATCCTCAAGTAAGTAGTCCAGAGTTAACAACGTTATGTGATACCTCACAATCAACTGCGAATCGGACAACAAGAAAATATAAATATCACCAGTATCACATCGAACTTCATCAGGAATTACGAGAGCAAGATTTTGAAAGACGAGTGCAGTTTTGTCATGTAATTATTGAACAGTTACAGTTAAATGAAAACTTCTTATGTAACACAGTGTTGTCGTGAATCGCTAGAATATGCATTATTATGCTACAGAAAACCCATTTTGGGTTCGGGAGGTACAAAATCAAAATCATTGATGTGTGAATGTTTGGTGTGGTATCCACCACAACAGAATAATTGGTCCATATTCTTTTAATCAGGCCTTAACTGGACTTAGTTATCTAAACTTCTTAAGTGATGAATTACCTCCATTACTAGGAACACTTGATGTAAATTAGCAGGAAGATATATGGCTTCAACAAGACGGTGCCTCCGCACTACTACTGTGCACACTTTGCATCTTACATACTTTTACACAAAACAGTAATAGTAAACATCTTACATTTTTTTAATGAGGTTGTTAGTTTGCATTATTGATTGTAAACTCCACAGTTGTGGTATTCAACGAAAAAGTGTTTTATACATAAATATTTTTTACACCATCCGCACCTGATTATAGCTGGTTCTCCACATTCGTCACAGCGGGACATTTGAGAATCCTGGAAAGAGAATTTTAATGGAGTCGTACATTCTGCAGGACGCTCCGCGAGATATCCACTTTGATACCAGGCATATTTACGCATCTCCTTATATCGTGGCGAAGAAAACTGCAAATGGGTTAGCTCTTACAAACGTAGAATATTGTCTCTTTGATATAATTGGATGGCAAAGGCAGATAGAACGATAATATCGGACAGCTGTCGAGTAGATTGTTTCCACGAGCGGAAAAAGTACACATCAAGAGGTTGAATGATACCTGTGGCACCTTTTGGAATAATCATAACTGTAACTTGATGGCCAGTAGGCACAGCTTCAGAAATGTCGTCAGGGCTTTGTCCTGACCAAGAGTTCATAAGCAGAAGTGTCGTTTTGCCAATGTATGGAGCATATACGTCTTTAGCCTATTGTGTAACCAACTTTCCAGTTAGTTTTCCGGACTTGGTGGCCACGATGTACACATTTGGCGAACGGAACATTCTTTGTTGCACAAGTGGTCCCAGACGGCCGGTTACCTCTTTTAAACAGACGAAAAGGGGAGACATTAGTTTGGCAGCTGCTGATACAGTGGGTTGAATGGTATAACTATGCGTGGTCGCTGTAATTGACTGAACTACGGCTTCTACGGATGTGGATCCACGTTCAGTCAATGTTCTACCCGTATGTATTTCAATACTAAATCCACTTTGGTCGGTATTGTAAACGTTCTCTAATCCGCATTCAGGTAATAACTTATGTGTGCTCCCAACAAAGGTCACAGCTTCTGCAGCTACATTTGCAGCTCCACTAACCTGCATTCTTGTACGAAATTTGGTTATTTTGCGGGACACAATGTTATGTTTGGTTTTAAATCTTTGTATCCACCTCTCCGACGCAACAAAGTTAGGATTTGCAACTCTTTTTGTGCTTCCGAAGCCCATCTTCTCAAATCATCATCATGAATTATTATTTGACGATCAAGACCAGCTTTAAACTGATTAAATACGTATTGGGAGAGCTGAAACAGCTTTCGGCGTCTCGTCCCGCCGGAAGATATTTGCTGTTCCCACCGCTGTAATTGTTGTAACGATGTAACTTCTTTGTAGCGATGCACCACCGTTTTTAACGAATATCGACCACTTTTCCAACACTCCACGGCAGCACGTCTATAATCGATATCTATGTCTGTTGCATCAGGGAGTTCTTGTTCTTGATCAATAACATCCATTTCCTCTTCGATGTTATAATTTACGTTATCATCTTCTTCCAAGTCCACAAGCTGCGCTTCAGGATACTCTGAAGTTGAGCTCAAATCGTAGATTACTTCTTGTTGTATTTCAGAAGCAGGATCATTAACGTTGCTCACAATTACATTGAAAAGTTTATCTGCTAATGACAGTTAGGCACAATTAACTGGACTTGCCACAATACTTTGCGGTGAGTAATGATTATTTTTCAGAGTTGTTAATATCGTTAAGATGTTAAGTGGATTCAAAGCGAACCCAGCCATGGCTGATATATCACTGTTTCTTTTTTGACCGTTTCACCTTTATATACAGATATACAGGTAATTTTTTTGGCACTAATATCAACTCCTCCTAGAAAAATTTCAAAGTTATTTTAGGGATATGAATACGTGCATCTGAAAATATTCTGAAGCCAAAATATCCGCAGCCTACTAACATTATGACGCACTTTAATATATTTTCGTACTGTATTATATAATCCAAAGTTCTCTATTTTTCTTTCGCGATTTATAGTCACTAGAAATAAATCGAAATGCAGAATTTTTCACTGTCTAATAGATCATTCATGGTAGATGCCAAATGCACATAAATAGTAAACGGAAGACCAATCAGATCAGGCATAATAACGGAATATATGTATGTATGCGCGCGGTCGCGCTTCATAAAAAATATTTCCTCTATTATATGTAACTGAGGAAAAAAATGCAGAAAAGGTAACTTTCATTTTTAAATGTAGTTTGTGGAAAAAAGGGCGAAAATTGTAGCCAGGGTAGTGAAAAAGATGTGAAGTTTTTCTCCCCCTACCCCACTAAAGGGGGGAGAGCATTCATCTATGGTCCGTTCGAAACCCCCTTTGAAGTAGAACATTTTGGTTGCTAATTCATCCCGATAGCTTGCGCGGCTCCGAAGTTATGATGAAAAATGCGTTTTTAGGGATAATTTCAGACGCACCCTACACCCCCTTAAGGTGAATATGGGCCACTAAAAAAAATACATGTCCTTTACTTTTTGATGGTCTACCAATATACCAAGTTTCATCGAAATCGGAGAGTCACAGTTCTGTCAGTGCTTGTTAGTCAAAAAATACATTAAACCTGCATTTAATAACTTTCCGGTTTTTTGGGGAAAAGGAAATGTAGCTACTGTTGCATTTTGACTAGGTCTTGTGATTTCTGTCTGGATTATTATCCTATTATTTTTCTTATAATCATTTTATAACTTGCAAGAATAGGAATAAATATTTATTTATTACTGTTTATTTTTCTTCTTATGGAATTTCCAAGGAATATTAATTTTCTGAAAAGAACTTTTAATTCTTCTTTCTAAAAGGAAATCATATAAGAGTTGACTGAACCTGTGCTAAAAATATTTAATCATATCCGAAGTGTTCTCTTCTTCCTCGTACCTGAGCAGACTGTATTATAAAGATCCCCTACCCTAACTATGTTTCTCACTTCCAAAGTTATGGTTCTAATTCATTTAGTTTCAACTTTATTACTTCGCACTTTTTTCAACTAATAACATCATAAGGATCAGAGAGAAAGTGCTGAATGTCCAAACACACCGATGTTGTACTCTCTTTTCATCATACAGCCGCATTCTCGCGGTTCTCTCTAATCCAATACATTTTATGTTGGAAATTCTGAATTATACATCGCTTTAAATGAATTCAATTGGCGCGATCGGGATAGCTGTTGGGTGGCGACGATGAGTGGAGGGAAGGAGATGGTTAAAGAGGCGGTGGCTGGCAGCTTTAGAACCAGCTCTCGAAGTTCCGAAGAGCGACATCTAACGTCAAATTGAGCGCGTCATCTCTCGCTGGGCTGTTGTATATTATGCCGAAAGTTTCTTATTAAATAATAAAATTAATTGAGACAAAGTTTTGACGAGTTACAGAGTGCCATCGTACTATAATTCTCTTCTTCAACTTTAAACATAAAATAGTAGATTGCTCCACCGCAAGCGTCTTATAGTCAGCTATTTTAATTTGCAATTTGTGTGTGCACGTACCACATTTCATCGTAGGGAAATGTGCTTAACCGAGAATATCTTCATTTCTTACTCGATTACAACAGTATGTATGCAGTTATGCGTAAACTAAACTGTTTTATATAGAGATAAGTAGGTTATAGAAGTAAGAATATTTCAATCCTAATATGCTCTTGGTTTATAATCCAATAATAGGTATAAAAGATTATGGCCACTAATAAGAAAACCATTTAGTGGTCGATCCAGAAAATATTTTCTAATGGGCATTATTTTATATCCCAATCATTAAGGAACAAAAGTATCCTGTATATCGAAAGATCTTTTTCGCACATTTTTTCACATTTTTCAGGGGAATGGAGAAGAGTGATAACACGTCAATGAATCTCTCGAAATGGAACGCATACCCTATTGTCTTCATTCGTGGACTAATTTAATATACTCTCTTTTGTATAAATTAATACTATCACTTTTTTTCATTGAAGCTTTACTTAATCCGCATCCGTTATTCACAAAATACCAAAATAGTAGCAGCCAGACTTTCTATTTATATATTCTTATTTCTTATTACCAATATGTATTTCAGTCAAAATTTGTTATGCAGTGAAGCAGAAATGCAGTAAATATTTCCAACCTCATACAGAACAGAAATTCTCAATCTAATATTTTGGTGTACCTTTTGTCTTTTTTGGAGGAATAATAAGAATAAGATAACATCTACATCAAGTTAGATATATTCTTTAATTGTCTTTAACTGTAGAAAAGTAACTACATGAATTCTTTAAGTAATATGTGATTTAGGAATATACTGTTCCTTTCAGCATGCGTTTAGCCTTTGCGAAATGGAATAATTAAATCCCCCTACAAATAATAAATTATAAAATGCAAAAAGGTTGTAATTATTTACTGTTGTTTGCTTTTCATTAGAATTACTCGTTTCGTTGAATGAATTCGAATATATTATATTAAGACAGTTCACAATTTCGTCATCGAGATACGTCAAAACCCATACCTACTTCAACAGCGATTTGGGGTACTTCAAAAGCTCCATATCCAATTCTTGATACCACGACAACGCATTTCTTAAAGTTATGATATTTTGTAGGTGAAGATGGCTAGAGATACGATTAATTCACACTGAAAGATCAATCCGCATAGCCAAAATAAGAAGTAGGAAGGTCTTATATCCAGCAGAGTGTATCTTCTCGGCTAATCTATTAAGAAAATAAGAAACGCGGTAAAAGAAAAATAATTTTCTCTGTCCTACTTTCACCCTCCGTTGTTAATTAATTTACGAGGTCCTTATTCTAATCCCTCGCAGAGTAATCTACCGGATTAAATACAACAATATAGAGCTTTATAATCAGTTTTAAGATACTATCCAACAGGCCTTTATCCCCGAATAATTTTGCAATATCCAGATCAGTTTTCCCTCGTCAGCACTCAACAAGGGAAGTGAGCTTCCCTGGCCGACTAAAGGTGAGGCATCCCGATTGAATTCAATTATAAATTTTAATTGGTTTTATTTGTATGGTACCCTACATTATTTTCCAACTTCTGTCGGTTTAGACAAAACAATTAATTTTTTTCCAAATTAAACCCCAGAATGGGATTTTTTTTTTAATTTTCCGCCAAGTTAATGTAGATATTGTAGAGTGCGAATGAGAAAGTTAATGGATTGAGATTTTAGAATCTGAAAATAGGTTGTTATTGCTACAATTTCGTCAACACGACTTAATATTCTTTAACTTTCAGTTGTATCACATTTAATGTTTCAATAATTCACCGCATGTAAAAGAAAATGAAATCTGAAAAATTTGTTATTTTGTAAATTAATAGCCACGTTAATATTATTTACATAATAAGTAGTTAATTTTTATTTAGCTGGACGTACAATAGGTGCAGGAATAGGTATTCCTATTATAGAACAAATAAGAAGCAACTCTCCTTATCGAGAGGTAGAGCAAGAAATGCTCAACTCTACCTATCTGAAAAGTAGAATATTACATTAAAATCATTTAAGGGAATGTACAGTGACGACTAAGTCTGCTGTCGACTGATCCCCCATTTTGACTGCAACAATGTGAAGTGTAAGCTGGTCGGTCATAATGGGTTACACGAAGATACTCTCCACATGTTAAACGGGAACCTAAGAAATAAATTGATAAACTGAATCGTTTTGTGTTCACTATTATTAATTACTATACTTGGTTTACTGCTCGAATATCACAATTTTCATATTTAAGATATCTCAGATAGTACACTGTAAAGTGAAAACGTATACGCATTGAAAGATTTTGAGTAAATACTTTATTCCAATACATTTCGAGCTAGAGTTGTTGAACGTGTTTGTTATATCTATAAAAGTGCGAATAAATTGCCACAACATTTAAACCAATATACGAAAACTAGTTGATACCTGAGTACATACCGTACGAGCGAGCGTATTGTGATCACCCAATTTTACACGAACTCAGCTCATCTAAACATGTGCTGCGTTGAATGTTACTGTGGAATGTTATTTGCTTGAAAAAATTGCGTAAACGCAAATTCATTTGTGCGCCTTGCTCGCGTTATAAATGGAGTATTCGTTCACGTACATGTGCAAACCACGACTTCGCTCTTGCATTTCCGAAAACACCTTGCTCACGTTATAAACGGCATATTCGTTCACATACACGTGTAAGACACGACTTTACTCTCGCATTTCCGAAAAATGCCGATTATGCTGGCTGATCATAGTACGCTCACTCTTACGGTATACTAGGGTAGATAAGGATTCATTTATAAGCGCTTATACTAGGAACGCCCTCTCCGCTCCTATGTCCCTAGACAATCCCACACAGTCACAGTCGCCTAGCATACGCGTTCGAGATATCTGCTCGACACAGATTTATGGAAATACGTAATACATCTTATTTGATTGTTATCCTGTTGATGGACTTTAATTGTTGATTATTTTCATATTGGAACTAGAGTAGTCTCGAATAGAGAAGTACATATCACATCATATGTGCAGATGGTTGTCACTAGTGAGTGCTACAGCAGTGGTATTACATTCGGGGAAATCGAACGCAGCCAATATACTGTCGTGTAGCCTTAACATATGTGTAAGCGATTGGGTGCTCTACTACCGATTGTAGCTGTAGCTGTTGTTTCGTTCGTTGTGACGGATTTTTCCTTCTAACTGGCAAGTGCTGCACATTTATACATATAAATTATTATAACTTATTCACTAACGTACGACAGCATCACTTTAGTTATCACTCGTCAAGGGTTGAACCGTACTTCAGTAGCTTATCGTTACAGCTTGGGCCTAGTGCAATTGTTTGGCGTCCTATTTTTCTGTATTTCTCTTCGTTGTATGGATTACTGTCTTTCTCAATACATTTGGGAGCTTTTAATTTTAGTACAGGTGGTCCGACAATAATTTGGTAGGTTTGTACCTATTTCAAAACGAAGCCGATGAATGATGGTCCATGCTGGTGGAAAAATGGGCATCACCCCCAATGCATTATTAATATTTCGATGATGTGTTAATTCGTTTATGTATCTATGTGTAATGTCTATGATTACGTAGTACTTTATAACCATTTACTTTAGTAGCTGCATGTAATTTCTACTTGAAATAATGAAGTTAGGTTAGAATGTTCCAAACGCAAATTTCTCTATCTAATTTTATATTATTACTGTAAATTAAGTCAACTACACATTGTACACAGGTTTATATGCTTTCAAAGATGACATCTGCTGATTACCATTATAAAATGAATTCCAGGAATTTTTAACATGGTTAAACAAACAACACCAAGGGGTATGGCGGTCGTTAGGAATTAACACGTGGTTGAAACTGTCGGGATGACGGCCATAGTTTTAGAAAAAATTTAATTCTTTTAAATGTCACCAATACTTCGCTTTTATTTTTAAAATTTCATCCGTGTCATAAGTGAGTAAAATAGATAACCACACATGCTAGGGGCCTTGACCGGTGAATCACTTAACATTACTTAAATCTTTTTTTTATAATGGTCACTTAGACTTGCAAACATAAACGTTTAATACGATATAACTTTATACCACCAAAACTTTATTGTACTGCAAAAATTCACAAAGCTGTCCAAAGTCCCACTGAGGCCTATAGTTTTTAGTAATAATTCTCCTAGCTACAACCTTTCTACATACATTGCCAACATATTGACTACGTCATTCAAAGATTTTAGTAATTATAACATTAGAGATTCATTTCATTTGCCGACTTGTTTCAAAATTTTCAACATCCTCTTGATCATGTATTAGTTCCTCTTGGCGTAGTTTCTTTATTTATTAACATACCCTTAAACTTAATTTTACAGATTATTGATGAAAATTGGCCCATAATAGCCCAGCATTGTGATCTCGCCAAAGGCGAATGCATTAAATCACTTCAATTCATTTTCGATAATAATTACCAATTATCATTTGATAATAAATTTTATACTTAAACTTTTGATGCACCCATGGGGTCACCTCTTAATCCCATCCTGGCGCAGATTGCCAAGGACCATTTCTTAAACTTAATTATACCAACTTTACCATTCCAGCTGCGTTTTATTAGAAAGTTTGTTGATAAAAAAGGAATCATCAGTCAAAGCTCCTTTGAATTGTTGTGTTCTAGCTATTTATTTTAACTCATTTATGAGCCTGATGAACTTGTAAAAAATAAAAGCGAAATATTGGTAAAATTCAGGAGAGTTCTATTTTTTTCTAATACTTTGGTCGTCATCTCGACAGTTTCAACCACGTGCAAACAACTTCTGCCAAATTTACCTTCACGAAGTGTACTTGCGCATAAATAAATACTTGTTTTCAACTAACTTTTGGCCTCTGGATCCAAAAATAACCGCAGTTTTTGTCAATGACGTCAACTTTTTAAACTACAGGATACCCTCAAAAGTCAAATTGTGCATATAAAGGAAAATAAAGTAAAAACTTACCAAATATATTGTTTATAAAGAATAATTTTATTCATACAAAGGTTATAATGGTTACTGCAAGTTAAATTGTGTTCATACAAATAGTTGTTTTTTTAGCGAACGGTAATTACATATTAAGGCAAAAATTTTCGCTTATAGCTTTTTCTGGCATGTTTAATCTGTGGACATTCTCGCTTGATGCTTCAACAATAGTCAGCCATCATATGTACATCCCATCTACCTTGATACCGTGCCTCCATGATCTTCAAATCCTGGTGAAATCGCTCACTCTGCTCAACACTGACTGCACCAAGATTTTCCGGCAAGTTAGCAAGATGGCTATGTAAAAAATGCAATTTGGTGCTGATGTTGCAACCTAGCAGTTTGAATCTCTCCAAGGGTTGCTGGACAATTTTGGCGTAGTTCTGTGCTCGTGTATTTCCAAGATAGTCATTATCAATGTTTTTGAATGCCAACCAAGCATTCTTTTCATGTTCGATTTCGCGGAGAGTGGTCACATTCTCATAAGGTGTAGAGATAAAATTTGACGTGGTAGAAGAAAACTAACTACAGTTTTGAAACCAGCATGCCTAATTAACTATAAAACAGCCCAAAAACCAAACTCAACAGAAATTGTGTTACAAATCGTTCCCCAGTGTAATGCTTCATAATATCACAATGTTAAAATGCATCAAGGCCCAACCTTTACTATAAAGAAAGGAGAAGAAATGATAGGGTGGCTAAAATACACCATTTTTTAACAATTGCAATTGGATGCAATATTAGCTTCACATAGACACACTGTGCGAGGCCATATCATCCAGAGCTGAACCCCACTGAAAATATTGGGGGTACGGTCATAGAGTGCATTGCGTCCAGAAATGTGACATGTAAGTCAAGCGACGAGGAAGCGCAGGTCAAGGAAAATGTTTCTTTGATGGGTGAAGAAGAGTGGGCGACCATTTGTGGGTATGTCGCTGCAGTTGTGGAGAACTATTTGCTTATTTGGAAGGCTTATTAGACAATGCGACTGAAGATATAGCATTTATAGTCAATACTGGCGAATCAGAGACAGATGAGGAATATTAACGAAGATGAGGCGAAGGTGGGCAACCACTGCCAGATGGTTTTCAATTGTACAAATGACATAAATTCAAATAAACACATTTAAAAACCATTTATATTCTTTTAATTAAATATTTTCAGGAATCAACAGCTAATATCATAAGCAATAAATATTACAAAATAATTTGATGTTATATAACCCATGGGTACAGCTCTAATTAAGTAATTATAAAGTTCAAACTTAAAAATCTTATCATTGTACTTATACTAAACTGTTGTATATTTGCTACCTCTATATGCTATACGTTTCAAATGTTTAAAAACGGTTTTTTGTATTTTTGAATACCTCATATTGGCGTAATATGGGCTTCTCTAATTGCGGCCATTTTACCAGGTTTTTTTAATATGCATGCAAAATTGTATATTGAATACATCACGGAAGTAAGTATTTAAATGTTTCTGAGCTTGACATCTATTTAGCCGGAATCTTTTATTACTTGAAAATCCATAAAGCGTAAGGTATTAATGAGAATTTTTCATCACAGCGTCATTAATACACAGAATAGATCCAGCTAACTTTCAGAACCGTCATAATCACTTTAATAAAGCACTTTCAGCGAAAGAACTTTTTGTCGCGCGCGAAGCTAATTAAATGAACGACAACGTGAATCAAAATTTAATTATACGTGCTAATAAATTTGATATCAGAACGGTATTATAACGTTGATCTCGATCCTTCCTCAGAATAACTAAAAACCATTCAGCTGTTCTTCTTTATCTTACGCGTACACCTTATTCCGCTATAATTATAACGGAATTATGGCAGACAATGAAAACGACATTTTTTGCGGGCTATCGCATCATCCACTCAACTGTCTCATTTACTCGTGAGTCTACGGCCTACAAACAACGGCTCAGTCCGGTTTCTTCTCCCTTCTGCCACCGATTATTAAAGTAAACAATAGAGAGCGTATCGTTGCGACTGGTGGCGGAGAAACTCACCGAGATAAACTCGATTTAATTTCAGTTGGGCGATTATAATTGTATTTGCAATATTCCTAACCGAGTTGGCAGTTTTGCAAAATGGTTGGTGTATGTTAGCGTAAACGAACGATTGTCAAGACGACGTTGCATTGTCAGGATATTTGCACGGTTTGTTTGTAATCTCTTGGGTAATAACAATATCCATAAATAATTATGTAAGCTGCGAATTAAAACGATAAGGACGTCTTGAGGATTGCTTCACGCTTTTATGTATAAAATATGTAAATTGGGAAACGATGGAAAACATCGTAGCTTTAAGGGTTAAAATTTCGATTTCTTTTTCATTTTATATTTATTTAGAGCCACAGCGACTTGACTTTATAGCTAATTAATTATGACGGTTAACGGTTATATTAACCAATATACAGCGTGTTCACCTAGCGCGCTGGCGAAAGATAATGCATTTTCTAGGCTATTTAGAGAAACGGCTTACAAATAAAAACATTCTGCACATCACAAAATTATGCCCAAATATAGAGAGTGCTCAATTTCCAGTACAAACGATACAAGTTCGATTTTTCCATTGGAAGGCCATTCTTGGATGCCCCTCTTCTATTCATGTCAACTTTCTTTTATATTTTCTATACCTTCTTATTTCAGTTTTTGAGACAATTGAGATAATTTTGGACTTTTGCGAAATGTCGCAGTTTCTTTAACGGCCGATATCTTAAACATCATATGTACACGTTAGAGCAGTGATTCAAAATGTATTCGATCGAATATTTCTTGCCGTTTTCGGCAATACATCGAAAATTTTATTACGTCAACTGGCGCCTACAAGATGGCCATTAAAATCGTTGGCATGTTTGATTCATGCGATTTCAACGTCTTTAAATAAAAGAGCCTGAACGTTTTACAAAATTATGATAGAGAAACTGTGTGTTGGCCCTTAGTAAATTAAATATGAAGCCATGCAGCTAAGGGTTCTGCTTTGGCGCAGAGTGTTGAAGCGAAATAGGAAAAAATGTTGATCCGTAGGTTTCCGCAGTCGTTAATAATACTATTCTCTTGGTTTCCGGGTTGGAAACGCGTCGTTGTCGTAGATTTAGCCGACGTTTCGTCCACACTCATATGTGACATGTATATCTTCACATATGAGTGTGGAGGAAACGTCTGCTAAAGCTAAAACAACGACGCGGTACCAACCCGGAAACCAAGAGAATAGGAAAAAATATTGTTTTTCTAAAGACACTGATCTGTAAAATGTAGTTTATGCATCATACAATTTCAACATTTATTCACCGTTATCCTTCATACAAACTGCTAATGCGACTTTTTTTATTTTAATGAACATTAACCAACGTTTCAGGGTAATATTTTACATTCCTCATTGCCATAAGAAATTCGTCCAGAAAATTTTTTCATGAACATTTTCATGAACTGTTTAGCCAAGTTCTTATAACGCTTTTTACTGCTGAAAAAACTGGATCAACATTTGTTTTGCTTATTTTCGTTATTTATTATTTATACGTGCTAGTTAACTTGCTAGACAAAGCATGTAGTAGAAAGATGGTTACTTCGAGTAGGGGCTGGAGTTGTACCATTACACTAAGATTCGAGAAACGCGTGCTACGGCAGAAGCGCCGAGAGGGAATCTAGGTCGATGCGAAGCCATTGGAGAGTTTAGTCATTCCATAGGCGTGGAAGTAAATCGTTTATTGGCGTGCGTCTTTTCAAACATGGATCGTCGTAAGCGAGGTTTACCTTTAGCATCGCATGTGAATAAATATATTAGCCGTTTCCGTTTTAAATTTATTTTTTTCTTTTATGGGGGGTCACATCTTCTCTCTTCAAAAACCAGCAGTAATCACCCATCATTGCTGGATGCCATCGTCCTTGATACTGAATTTCCATTGTTCTGATATCTTAATGGAACATTTCACCTAATTAGTCGATTAAATATCAACCACAAATGCTTCTTTCGCGAAAAGGTATTCGGTTACGTGTTTGGTTTTTGCTTTGAAACTTCGTTTTTCCAGTATAAAATCGAATGGGATGCAAAGAAGGGATCAGTTGACGACTGACAGCTCCTTTAAATCGGAAGTCCTTCAAAACTTCAAAATAAATGCAAAAAAACGATCGTGCATGGCGATAGATCACCTAAACAGTGTGACGTCATCCACGAGCTCTAAGGCCTTGTTATAACGGCAATAACGGAGGAACCCGCAGCCTTTCAAAATGAATTGTCAGGGGTTTGTTCTCAGCGTACTTCTAAAACATCTTGCAGTACATACATTTTAAGAACTCAAATTCATCTAATTTTTGTTTAAGAATCGTTAATTCAATGGATTATTATTTTGGTTACTGGATAATATATATTACGGGTACCTCATATTTTGTCCCTAAATAAATAAACAAGGAAATAAGAAAATTGATAATGAAATAGAGCTGCTTTGGAAAAAAAGGTTGTTATCGTAATTCCCAAATACTTTTCTGTGAAGCTAAGCAGGGAAATGAGTATCAACAGAAAATAATAACATTGCTTAATTACATTGTTGTCAATAAGACGTTTGCTAAGCAAAAGACGTTAATTTGCTATTGGGTTACCTACATTTCGTTGCCTTAGTAAGAAAAGCACTTAACTTCATTTTTTATAAAAAAGAGATTTAACTGCCACCTAATAATAACTGAAAAAAGGCTTTCAGAACTATTTATTCCCAAAAACAAAAAGAAACAAGGGTTTGAATTGTGATCATATTAAAACCAAACAGTTTTTTGGTTTCCTGTAAATACCCTTTTAATGGAGTTACGCGCTTTTCTCACTAAGGCAACGACTTTTCCATAATTAATGGCTTATGGTAAGTATTCAGTTAACCATAAAAGATCCTAAATTTAAACGCGCAGGATGAAAATAATCATGCTCTGAGAAAAATTCTACATTGGAAATTTCCGAACACATCCCGCTCCTAAGTATATTGGAAAATAGAATAAAAAAAATGTAGAACCCAATAATCTTTTCGTCCCAACGATTGAAGACGAGGGAAAAAACGCAATCCAATACATATTTTCCATGTCTACGTCCACGAAAGAGTGCAAGAGAGAGATAGAAGGAATTATCCTTTATATATTGGTATCGAGAATTTACGGTCGGTTGATATCGGGAATTATAACAGGGAAAATATTGCACAGAATTCCAGCAATGTAACGCCTGATTAATTGGTATTTCGATGGTGATTTATGTAAAACGAGAATTTTTCTTCTTACGCTCCGGTTGGAGTGGAGATGGTTTAGAAACACGACGAGGCGGAGGCGCCATCATCTGCCTGCACACACGCGTGCCTGCCAATACAATTCATCAATATTCATGGCTGAAAGAACGAAAGAGGTTGTAAGCGTTATATGTATGAGAGCAGGCGCATATGTTCCGCGAGGGAAGGCTTTATATCAATAGCATTAAATAACATAGTATACCTAAATATGTATATATAGATGTTATATGTGTGTATTCGAATGTTCCTCACCGTATTTTCACAATCTAACAAGACAAACACTATTGAATAAGGGTACATTGTACGTTAACAAATCGAATGTGCTCCATGGATATACGTATATTGAATATTAATCAGGCGTATAACATTCAGATTTACATTTTCGTTTGTTGTTACAATAACTGGTATTGGAAATAATTAGTGTAGTTCTTTTTCATCGTTCTTTAAGACAACGAATCTGCTTAATGTCATAGCCGCTAGAATTTTTGCAGCGGGGGGAAATAAACAGAGAATAAAAGAAAAACAACAGGATGCATTAAGTCTATTATAACTTTACGTTAACTAAATGGATATGAATTTGATTGGACCCGTTTCATAAGGCTATAAGAAGAGAGCATATTTGGTAAATTAACTAATGCAAAATATTTTAGTTCATGGGATGCAAGTCAGGGAATCCACCTTGATGAAGGAAGCCCTGAAACGTAGAAGGTGTTGAAAACTTTCTAGATGTTAATTAAACAACAGTCTTATTAATTAGAGGTATATTATAAACCCGGTAAAGAACAATTTATCGCAGTTTTAGCCGAACTTTTACAAACGCAGATTAAAAAACCATATATACGATGGAATTGAAAAACATACATACATGCATACTTACCTATGTTGCATAAACAATTAAATAATGTTATAAAAAAAAACAAATTATATTTCAATGCAAATTTTAGTTGAATACATAAAAAGCGGCTGGCCAAAACATCTGCCACGTCTTCTTAACATTTTAGTTTTCTTTTTTATGCTAAGAAGTTCATTGCTTTACTCATTTTATTTTGTAAACTCGTTGTATTCATTCCATTTGTTTTATTTCTTATAAACTCATATATACTGTATTTATACTCATATAAAATATTGTAGGTGTACGTATTTATCACAAAAAACGTATTTAAATTCATTTAATATACACAAGTGTTACAGAACCATTCTCATACAAAGTAAAAATCGACGTAAAATGTTATTAAATCGTTAAATAATCGCAACTTTGGCAAGCGGTCGAGCGTTAAACAGACAATCAACACCGAGAGAGAAAGCATAACGCACATATGCATGTCTTTATCGGAGTCACGAAATGCCACGATTGCCATCCGCCGCTCCTTTACCTTTGCGTAATGCAACGTTTAGACCCGCACGATGTTTGATTTTCAACTTTTCCGCTTCTATAGGAGGCAGTAGCGGGTAGCCGTGTTCGGCTATATCTGCTACTGTCTCCGCGACCAGACGTTCAGGTCCCTAGGGTTTGGTGGAGGCCCTAATAATGCATAATATTACATGCATATACAAACGTTGCAATACTGGAGACACATTTAAGGTAGCAAAATGCCTCGCACTCGTATTAGGTGCGTTTATAATTATACATATAGATTATATGCTGCGAATTTAAGACACACATACAAACGTTGTGATTTAATATATACTGAAAACATTTATACAAAGATACATAGAAATACATACAGAAGTACAGACACCGTAATGTCTGACACTAGTCCGCAATTTAATTTTTAGTATTTTATAGATTTTTCATTAAAATGGGTGTTTGAATATGTTACAAGCAACTCTAGATATCCCCAATCTAACGAAATGGTACAAACGGCAGTAGGTACTGTCAAAGAAATATTAAAAAAGGGTTGGTCAGACCGCAAAGATCTATATTTGGTAATGTTGGGATTGTAGCAGTTGACGGATTTTTGGGGTCACCAGCTCATTTGGTAATGGACAGACGACTAAGGACCTCTTACCAGCAATAAACAAAATGTTATCTGCCAAAAGCATAAATATCAAATAAATCCAAAATAAATTGAAATATAAAGAAAGTTCACCATCAAGTGTAAAGGAAAAATAAATTTGCCTGAATTAAAAAAGGAACAAAATCTAAGAGTGCAAAGTGACAAAGAATGGTTAAGAGGTACAGTAGTATCCAAGAAGCCAGAACCGCGTTCATATAAGATGAAATGGACAGTGGAAAATCGAAACATTACTAGTAGAAGTCGCAGGTTCATATAGCTGGAACCATTCAAAATGAGTATCCTTTGGTTGAAACCTCAGATCAATATGTGACTTTAGATAGTAGGAATTCTTTGGATAGTGGTATATTTTCTGAGCCTTGTACTTATGCAAGCACTACAACACAATTCGGAAGAAACATCAAGCCGCCAGAAAAATTTCAAATAGGTAATAAGTAAAGAATAATGTGCTGTATGTTATAGAAATGTATTAAGATTTTCTGATATTTTTGTTATATTCCAAAATGTGAATATGTAGTAAGAGTAGTGGGGAAGTTTACGTTGTGACGAACCATCCACTGTCCACACAAATTAAAAAACTTGTAAGCTAGAAAAGAATATAAAATTATGTAATCATCTATTATGGTAACCCTAAATTATCTATCAATTTCACTAAACTTTCATGTTATAAAATAATTTTCGATAACACTATATATTATTTTTGGGGAGTGATGTACTAATCAATCGACTGGAACTTTTGTAACGATATGTTTTGACACTGTTTTTCTTGTCCCCATCACGTACAAGGTCGCGATACGTTATGAACAAGAAACGAAACGTCACGCAAAATTTGGGTACATAAACCGCACCGATTTTCATCTCAAAGAACTTCTGCATGGTAGTCAGCCTTAATGCTGGATAAGGCTAAGCAACAGGAGTTCTTTTCTGCGTAGCAGCAAGCCTTAGCTGGATAAAGCCGAACAGAATCCGAGAAATATCCCGCAAGTGTTGGCCTGAGCAGGCGCCTGTTCAATACTTCTTATCGTTTCCGTACAAACAGTCTTAAGCTGTTTAGTACGCACCGCTGCGAACAACATTCCTTTAGAAAACGTTTAAGTTCGTCATTTTGACGTATATCGCTTCACCGATTGTAAATATTTGAATAATTTATCTTAGAAAACGTTTCTATCGTTCCATCGATGGTAAAGTGACACGTTAAAATAATTAACATTTCAGAAGAGCCATTTTAAAGTGTTATAAGACATTACAGTTAATAGATTTTATATTTATATATTTCATCAAAGCATTAATATACATACATTGCTAAATTTCGTATCATTTTTCCTTAAATTTACGTTGACTATTAAGTAAATTGTCAGTAAAATTTCGTATTTTTGGGTTTCTCTATCATAGAGCCGTCTTATTTCAATCATCTGATAGCGTCACCACATTCAGTCTCATACTATTTCTATAAACAACTTCATTCATCGAAATTCATCATAAATTTTATATTTGGGTAGAAATCATCAAAATCTGCTGTGGAAAGAAACAATCGCTATCGCGATTAAATAGAGGAAAAGAGGGACGCCAGTATATTCATCAATTCTGGCTAAGCTTCAGTCGAGTTAACTAGTGTTTTGGGTGCGGTCTCCATTTAAAGTGTTCGATATAGCAATTAGAAAGTAAATTTAAAATATTGAAGAAAGGTTCGAGATTAGAACAAGTAGATTTCCTGTAAATGTCGTAGGAAACATTGTGTTTATATGACATTTTAAAAATCAAGGTTAGTGTACGTTTTTAATTTTAATATTCGTTAATATCCATTAATTTACTTCAAAATTCATAAGTAATTGCCAAAAGAGTATCAAAGAATACTCACGATGCCACAGAGTTTAGAATTTTAATTATATTGCAAAAATAAAATTGTTAACAATTTTCCCTGAGAAAAACATTTCAATATATATCTAGCAAACAGAAAAAATACGTTAGCACTATAATGGTAGTCGGTGTATTAGACAACAAAGACACCCATGTACCGACTCCCACTGTAGTGGTAAAATATATTTGTCACAAAAGTACAACTACATACTATACCATCCATTTATTGATTATAAAAAATCATGAAAAATATAAATAAACCGCAAAACTTTCATTGATTTGTGTGCCTCAACTTAAAGCAAGGATGGATATACAGCCTAGGAGTTATTAAGCAAGACCTACAGCGGTACAGAGAGCGGGGTCCTATATTTTATTTTGTACATTGTCTGCATTGCACCATACTACTCTTATTACTACAAACAATTGCTACAGGTTCAGGCTAATGTCGGCAAAACTTCGGTTTCCCTTGATATCTCTTGTTCAACTAGTCTTTCTATGACTTTATCGCGAAATGCCAAATAAATAGAAAGCATTCCATATAGGGACTGGTGGCGCAAAATTTCACGAATGCTAAAGGTGAAAATCTTAAGACGCTCCACGGGCGCAGGTGTAGTAACTAATGGCCGACCAATGCCCTTGTAATTAGCGAAAACTGTTGGAGGTTGTAAAGGCATGAATTATTATTATTATATGCAAATTGCTTTTCTAGAGGTACTCTCCGATTCGTATTTTTAAATAAAAAGCATAAAAATAACAATAAATTATCTCCCCTACGTAACACTTCACAGTTTGTAATTGTCACACTGTTCGCGTGCTCAGCAAATGGTAATCGTATCTGATAATCTAATTGTCGTGAGGTGCTTTTTTTCTGTACCATATATTCACTTCGCAATATAGCTTACATACCACGACTCAATAAATCACTTCGAAGTAAATGTTAAGCTTTGCCAATAAAGTGGTAGTTGATATATAATAAAACAGAACTACTACCGATGTAGTGGTAGTCGGTAACGAACATAAATAGAAATTAACTTAGTTGCACCACACAGGATAATCGTCCTGTGAAGTCACACATATGTGCAGTTTATGCACCGATTACTATGTACATACGTCCATATAAGTCAGATTTTAATTTTGTCTCTGCTTGGAAGTGAAGAGTGAAGTCAAAATGACGGCTCTTTTTAACTGTTTATAACTTTAAAACTTAAAATTCCCACACAAAGTTATCTTTCGTAGTTTCTCTTTGCTATCGTTGCATTTTCATATTTGTTAAAATGTTATTAGTGTTAATTTATTGTAATTTCAATCATTTATATGTTAATTATTAGTTATTGTGTGCTGGTTTAACTTATTGTCAACTATATTGTTTTATTGCAGGTTTAAAATGTAAGCCAGTCCGTACAGAGAATATGCACGGAGCGGAATTGAAATCTCTTTGAATACCTTCTGAATTAAGATTATTTTATTGTGAAAAGATCAAAATGTGTAAATTGGAATTTAGAAACTGAAAATAATAAGAGTTGTATTACGTACGGTTTCCTATTACTTTATAAATAATCTAAACAATTGACATAAAAAAGCACAATTGAGTAGTGGCAAATGGTTCTGTTTTTATTGCCTCACAATTTTAAAACCAAGTGAAACGTGGCAGTTAATTATTCCCTTCTCTGTTATGTGGTGATACATATTAGAATTATCATACCTATAAGAACGTGCTGGGAATAAATGAAACAATGTAATTTTTTATGGTAAGACGATAAGCATGCGCCTAATATTAAAGGCACCATTTAATATTTGATCTTTGTTTGAAAACCATGGCCATCTAGCTGTTATAAGGTTCGCATACCGAATATTACAAACGTGTTTCGCATAAAAGTGTAATATTTTTGAAAATACGGGAAATAAGTTATTGCTACCATTTTGAAAGTAATTTTACAAGGGAATTGCTAGCAATATCGGGAAATATAGGTTCTATTAAAAGAAATCGAAGAGAAAGCGTTTGAATTTTGATAAATGTTACACGACATATTTAACATCACTTTGAAACGTATAAAGTGTTAGCCTCTAAATTGATAGTAAAAGTGTAACTCGCGACACTATAACCGTTTTCAGGCTAGTCTTAAAACGTCAGAGCATGCAACTGTCAAAATTTTAACAGAATTTACTATATAGCCAAAAGTAATTATCTAAGGTATATATAACTAGAGAGCGGAATTTATGCAATTTACATATCCCATATTTTTTATATGACAAGCAAATGCTTCAGTATATATGCGAATAACAACTTTTCGAATTGATTGACGTAGATTAATTATTGCATATTTCCCATATTTTAGTACTTTTTTCATATTTCGGCGATTATTGCATATTTTTGCATACTAGAGCATATTCGTGCATTTTTTAGCAAATTTAGAACAAAAATAATTTTTTCTTTGAACTTTATTAGTTTTCCTGTAATACAACAAAACTTTTACCAACGAACATTTTATCGGACACGTGTATATTAGATGCGGAGTCGGCTCTTTTATCGTTAGACCTCACCACCGACAAAGAGTCTACTTCGCAAAGAAGCCACCATCCTTCAGGTGGTGGACTGTCGCAAATTCACTAGATAAAATTATCATATAATTTTCAACAACCCCCATACCGGCAACTGTCTGATTAATAGGAAGTCTAAGTATTTACCAAACCGTTTCTTATTCATTGTATAACCAGACGTTGAAGTAGATTGGTGCAGTAGTGAAAAATGCCAAAAGTAGGTACAAGTTTAATTGTTTCGTGGATCAAAAATGTTCCTGAACTTATTCTAACGAATGCAAGAGTTTTCTGCAAAGCATGTGGGTAAACGGTAAGTTTTGTTTTGTGTATAATACACTAGTATTTAGAATTGTACAGCCATATACGATTTTCTTGTAAGTTTTTGGTGATATTTTTTTTTACAGGTGCTATGTGAACGCAAATTTCAAGTCACCCAACATGTTGCAACTGAAATGCATAAAAGAAACTGTCGGAAACTTCAAGTTTCAAAACATAGTCAAGTGCCTTTGACACAATCTTTTTGGCGGAACCTCAAAACAAAGTGAGCAACAAATATTTAACGCAGACTTGTGCAAAGCGATGGTTACTGTCAATATACCGCTCAAAAACTGCAAAATCCGTGTTTTCACCAATTTTTAGAAAAGTAGAAAAGTACTGCCAAAAGAGTATTCCGGATGAAAGTTTGCTCAGAAAATGTTACGTAACCGACATTTATTCTGGAACGATCAATAGCATTAGGGAAATTGTTAAAAACGAGTATATATATTTTACCGTTGATGAAACGACAGATTCCTGTGGCCGCTATATAGCAAATTTATTAATTGGTCATCTCAATAATAAACAGCCTGGCAGATCGTATTTAATTGCTTGTAAACAATTGGAAAAAACAAACCATCTCACAATATTAAGATTTGTTAATGAAAGTTTCATAAATTTTTTTCTTCCCGATGTTTTTCCCACAGGAAAAATTTTAGTCATGTTGTCCGATGCAGCGGCGTATATGATTAAAGCGAGTCAACAGCTTAAACTTTTGTACTCTAATTTAATATATGTCACTTGTTTGGCTCATGGATTAAATAGGGTGGCTGAGGAAATTCGGCAGCAATTTCCAGCAGTAAATACATTAGTCAGTAACGTTAAGAAAATTTTCTTAAAGTCACCATTGAGAGTTCAGATTTATAGAAAAAAACTGCCGGATACTGCTTTACCACCTGAACCCGTCATTACCCCATGGGGTACTTGGTTAAATATTTTATGCAAACCATTATCTAGAGATCAAAAGCATTATTTCAGAATTCTCTACTGACAATTGCAATTCTATTGCAATTCTATTGCAAAATATCAAGAAATTTTGAAAAACTCTTCTTTGCCTAATGAATTGATATTTATTAAAGCCAATTATGAATTTGTTTCTTTGACAATAATAAAACTTGAAAAACAATCGCTGCCACTAACTGAATCAGTTAAATTAATCAATGATTTAGAAAATAATGTTCCAAATATTCCGGGTAGAATAGGAAACTCAATAAGTCACAAGTTTCAAGAAATAACTAATAAAAATGTAGGATACAAAAGTTTAGCAAAAATCAATTTGATTTTAACTGGTTTTATAACATTTAACAAGAAGTTAATCGGTATCAGAAGCATATGTGCATAAAACTGCATATTTAGGAAAAATCGTGCATATTTCGAAGAATTTTTCTGCATACATATGCACATATTTTCTCGATTTCCGATGCACATAATTCCGCTCTCTGCACATAACCATATATCATTGCAATGGTAATTTAAGTGGCCATCAGGATGATTAATTTAAAGTATAGTAGTTTTAAATAAAAAAGTTGAAGGTGATTGCGACAATTTGGAACAGCCTGTATATTTGTAAATAATTTAACAGGATACGCTATATACGTACAGAAAATCTCATTTCTCCATCTTTGGTAGCTTTCACGCTAAATTCCGCCGGCACACTAATGGCGCACCCGATATATTATGACATTTTTGAATTATACTTTCTTTCAGTTAACTGTGTGAGATTGTGTGAGATCCCTTATGGTTAGACGGAAATGTGTCTCAGTTTTCAAAAAGGAGGCTCTGTGAAGTCCAGATGAAAAGACACATTTTCCAGCAAACGTTCACATATTTTTAATGCGGTCGTGGAATAGGTTTCCATGTATAACTATGCAAACTGTTAGATTCCCTTTATCTAAGCATAACCAATTTCTACTTATCCGGAGTGGGCGAAATTAACTTTTTAATTTCGCCCGAAAATAAAATAGTATCCAGACAAATATCGAGAAATACATTAAACGCAATTCAGTAGAATCCGATTTAAAGAAACAGCAACAAAATAAATCAGTTTTAGTGCAACGCTTAGAATTGCGCATAAAAATCGTTCTTCCCCATCCTCTCTCAGTAATTTATCATTTGCTGGAGAACAATTAGGTCTCCGTTATTTTTCTCCTTTTGGGCTTCTTCCGCAGTATAAGAATCGTGTAATTTTATCTTTTTTTGCGCTTCATTTTTGCTCGCATAATAAATTTCGCTAACTTATGTCCCATTATTTTCAGCCATTGCTTGACGTATTTTGAGACGAATGCCATGCTGTTTCTCCAAACCCTTTTGTCTAATGATTATCCAAGCGTGAAGTGGACTGTAGGTTTAATTTGTCATGATTTATCTTTTCTTCCAATTCTACGGTGTCTTAAGATAGTAATATTATGTAATACTATTTATGAAAGAAACAAAAGTAAGATCTGAACGTAGTACTGGTTAAAGCACTGCACAGGTCTATTTTTCACGGCCCGGCCCGCCCGTGGCCCGTTACAGTACGGAGTGTACCCGCCCGGCTCGCCCGTTGCGTTCATTACCTCGGCACAAGGCCCGCCCGTTAGGAAATTTGGACCTGCTTGGCCTGTCTAAATTATTTTAGCCTGTTTAAGTAATTATATCTGCACCGTCTACTTCTAAACATTTTTTAATTGCAACATTATAATGAGTAGAATGAAAATTTATTTTGCTTGCTCTTGTACACTATATTGTATGAAACCAAAAGAAAACGTAATATACAAAAAGTAAATGAAATAACGACGTAACAGCCTGGAAAAAGAACAAGTAAATTAATGATTAAGCAGGTCTTTTATAAATTGTTACAAAACAACAGTAGTCCGTGTCTTTTATTCTCCTTTACCATTTAATTTGTCTGTTACAGACAAAGATGTGTACTACATGCATTAAATATTTCAATTGTCTTATAACTCTCTGTTGTATTTTTGAGCGTAACGATAATTTACTATCCTTTCTTCTTACAACATATCAATTTGATTTTCGCATCCAATGTTAGTTTCGTTTTATAAAGCATTCGAAATGAATTATTGATTGTAGTACCTAACTCATCAAATGCTTGTTGAAGTGAAATTAAGAAAGTCTACTACTACACGAAAGCGGCATTTAATTTAATGTTATTCTAATATGCTATGGTTACCTTATTACAAATATTCAATGTATGTAGAGTATATATTTGTTATTAGTAAATTATATTGTCTAAATTTAGATATATATGTATAACCTGTAGCACGAAGCACATTAGTAAACATTGTCTGGCAATAACACTGCATACATTAGAATTGTTAATACAAACGATAGCGTAAAAACTAAACAGCATTTACTGCATACGTTGTATACATTCGATGTGTTTAAACAAAACATTCTCGGCCCGTCAGGCCCACAATGAAAAGAGACGAGGCCCGCCTGAGCCCGTCCGCGGGCCCGGGCGGGCCGGGCTTTTCCTAGCCCGTGTGGTGCTCTAGTGCTGGTATTGCAACTGAGAAAGCATACGTTACTGCTTCCCGTTCAGTACAGATACCTTTTGTTAGTCAAAATTAACAAACATTTCCGTTTGCTGAAGTTATTCATCAAGGCTTGATTAAGCCATTTCTAAATAACTTTGTTCATAAATTATTTCTCTAATCCTTTAATTATGACATACTAATCTTCTTCTATTGCCAGCGAAATAATTGTAAGCGTAGATATACACACATCCATTGTGCGCTTTCCTTTTATAAAACAATAGAACCCTATACATTTCTTCATAATTATTTAATATAACAATTGTGTTTCATATTTTCAAAATGAGTTAAATAAATGTGGAGCGAATAGTATACAAATTTGTTGCGTTGTTGGCCTTTCACTTCAAAGAGATAAGTTGTATCTTGAGCATATGTTGTGCGTAAGCTGTTAAAAACAAACCATCATGGCCTACATAAAAAAAAAGATTGTGATAAGAAGGTTATTACGAAATATAACAATTATTAACTCTGATTATAAACTGCGTTCTACGTAGGCTCTATTCGCGAGCATGTTAATTTACGATGCTTATAAATGTAGATTCTCTGTAATGGTCTTATTTTCATTAATACAAAAAAAGGCTTGTCGCAAAAATCACATTTATCCATGTGCTCTACAACTGAAAATACGAAGATAAGTCAAATATTACCTACACTTTCGCCATAACAAGCGTTGAAGGTTATTGCAGTGGCGGCCGCTTGCGCATGCGTTGAGTTGGCGCCTCTGTGGTCATGTGTGCGGAATTTAATCACGATCGCGTCATTTGCCTGCTAGCTACAACAGCATAAGTATATCTGCTCCGCTATTAGTTTGCATCAAAGAGGAACAACGAGCAGTGATCCGATTTTTGTGGTCGGAGGGTGTGAAAGGTGCTGAAATTCACCGGAGACTTTTGTCACAATACGGGGGCAGTGCTTTATCTCGTAAAAGCGTTTTTTTGTGGATCGAAATGTTTCAAAGTGGCGGCACGAGCGTAACACAGAAAAAGGGAGCTGGACGGCCGTCAATCTCGACCACCGACGACAACATTCAGCAAGCTCGAGAGATGGTTACGGCAAATAGGCGAGTTACCATAGTTGAGGTTGCATCTTCTTTAAACATCAGTCACGGTTCTGCCTATTAAATTATCCACGATGAACTCAAATTTCGTAAAGTTTGTGCCCGATTGGTACCACGAATGCTTACCGCAGAAAACAAAACCAAACGTTCGGATATCTGCCAACGCTTACTGGATCGCTTCAACGCGGAAGGCGACGCATTTTTAAGCAGAATAGTGACTGATGTTTAAAGAAGGTGCAACCGCACCTATTTGCTGTAACCATCTCTCGAGCTTGCTGAATGTTGTCGTCGGTGGTCGAGGTTGACAGCCGTCCAACTTCTTCTTTTTGTGTTACGCTCGTGTGGCCACTTTGAAACATTTCGGTCGACAAAAAAACGCTTTTACGAGATAAAGCACTGTCCCCGTATTGTGACAAAAGTCCCCGGTGAATTTCAGCACCTTTGACGCACTCTGACCACAAAAATCGGATCACTGCTCGTTATTCCTCTTTGGTGCAAACTAACAGCAGAGCTAACATACTTATGCTGTTGTAGATAGCAGACAAATGACGCGATCGTGATTAAATTCCGAACATATGACCACAGAGGCGTCAACTCAACGCATGCGCAAGCGGCCGCCACTACGATAACCTTCAAAGCTTGTTATGGCGAAAATGTAGATAATATTTGACCTACCCTCGTATATTGTGCGTAAGCTTTTAAAAAAAAACCGCCATGACCTACACCAAAAAATATTGTGATAAGGAGGTTATTACGAAATATAACAATTATTACAAACTATGTTTTCGTAGGCTCTATCCACGCGCACGCTTACTTACGATGCTTTTAAATGTTGATTCCCTGTAACGGTTTTATTTTCATTAATACGAAGAAGGCTTGTCACAAAAATCATATTTATCCATGTGCTCTATTTTAGAGATTTATCTGAAAATATTTTAAAATATATCGAGTAAAATTTGCCTTATAATGGAACACTTGGAATGCTTACTTAAAATAGTTGACAGAAATCCCAACAGGTTACAAAATTGTATCTTACATTCTCGAAGTTCTGAAGCTGAGCTAGCCAATTTATCACTGATAATGTACTGGTATCGATCCCCTTAACCTCCTTGAAAGACTCCTACTGTAATACTTCTGGTCAAAATTAATTGTCTTATATGTCTTAATCTCGATCGAAAATAATTTGAAATTAAGAAAGGTAAGTAACGATAGTCATTAGGCACTATATTTTTAAACGTATGAAAAGCGGCACCAGCTTGATTGATGAAAAATCCCAGTAGATGTTTGAGGAAGGAAACATTTAATTTATTTAACTAATAACTGCATATGTTCATTTAGGCAGACTTAAGTATTACTATTTAGCTATTGTATTGGATTATCATTACCTACCCATTCATTGTTTTCTTGTCTATTAATCCTTTAAAATTTTATGTAATTGTCGTTGTAAGTTCCACTGATATTGAACTCCTCCTGAACAACCAACCTTTTTCCCGTGTTTTTCCATTGATAGGAATCTAAATCTAGTATAAATTTTCTACAAAATTCTTAATTAATTTCCAATAATTGTTGCCCAATTCAAGTGTTTGTGTATTCCCAAATCTATAGTGGACGTTCAAAGTTAACACTGTGAAAGGTTCTAGTATCTCTAACCAAATTAAAGTATGTAACAATTTGTAATATAGTTAGGACATTTTCATCGAAGTATGCCTAAGTAAGGAAAACTGGTACCTTTTTAAAGCACCCTATATTATATAAGTTAAGAGTAAATTTTCTCCCTCGCCCGCCAAATTTCAATATATTTACATCAAAAAAATATCCATTAAAACATATATCACAAGTGGATTTAATTTCGCCTTTGATGCTTTTTAACCCCATACATCCAGCTATGTTACCGCAAAGTATAGAAAATACCTTTGTTTTAAATCCGAGTTTGAACTTGCCCCACTTTTGCGTATACGAAAATCATGTAAAAAAGTTTTTTAATTAAAATTCATCCAAGTTTTCATTTCCTCCCGAGCACCGAAACGCTACTGCAAATCTCCCCCGTGAAAATAAACAGTGTAAAATTAACATAAAACTTTCAAGATTACTACCAAATATAAACAATTCCCGGGAGCGTGCACCCCCTATGGACAAAAAGTTTTATTTTTGCTCCTGTTTATGTAGCTCAGCTAGATAAACATAAAATCTTAAACCTCTCGAAGAATGTAGTTTCATATTAAATCTACTTTATGACGGTGAATATGAAAATGAGTTATAATTCTCTAACTTCTCGAAAAATTTATGTATTAAGGATGATTTTTGTTCTATAACAGGGTATGACACGATGAGCGTCGGTTAAAAGTATATGGGGAAGAGACTAAAATAGAAATTTGAAAATTTACATACAGAAATAATCCTTTAGAACTAGTTTAGACAAAATATTTTTAATTGCCGGAGAGACACCGGAAGTAACTAACTTTCTTATTTTAAATGGAACACCGCCATTTTTATGTAAAATTTGGATTCTGTGTTAAACTGTAACATTATTTATGCGACGTACCCTATCCCTAGAATTCACTTTTAAAGAGATATTGCAACTTTTAGAAAAAGTTTGACAGATGTGGTGCATCACAGGTTTTAAAATAACTTACAAATTGTAGCACGACAAAGAAATTATTCTGGTTTCTGGTAGTGTTCATGAAACGATGTTTCCATAGTAACAGATAAACTTGCTAAATTATACAGGGTGTACCAGTAGGAAGAGGACAATATCAGAGATATCTAAACTGAAAAATCTCGTTTTTTTTCGAGCTGAAGATGGCCTTTTAAACCGAAACTAGTTCTCGATGTATATTAATGTTATAAGGAATACAAAGGAATTTTTATCCACTACCTTTGTATTTATCCTTAAATATGGACATCTTCAATATCTATCCAGCTTGTTAAAGCGCATTTATCTAACCCTAAGTTATAATATTTAAAGTTAAATATTTTGACCAGTTTCGCTAATTATAAGTTTCTTCTTGTATGGCTCTACGAAGTAACGAGATGTTTATAAAAGGTCGCCAAGCATCACGTTTTTAGGATTCTACGATGGTACTTTCTTTTGCAGCAATGTTTAAAAAGACCATTGTCTGATAAGTAATACAAATATGTGGTTATGTGCCTCACAAATGAAATGTCGTATACAGAGTGTCACGAAGAGCGTCGGTTAAAAGTGTATGAGGAAGAGAGTAAAATATAAATTTGAAAATTTACATACAGAAATTATCCTTTAAAACTAGCTCAGCCAGAACATTTTCAACTGCCGATATCTCTCTCTTACACCGGAAGTAGCCATCAACTTCCCTATTTTAAACGGAACATTAGCATTTTTATGTCAAATTTGGATTCGGTGTTATATTTTAAAATTATTTTATGCAACATACCCTATTCTTAGAATTCACTCTTAAAGAGATATTGCAACTTTTCGAAAAAGTTTGACAGATGTGGTGCATCACAGCTTTTAAAATAACTTACAAATTGTAGCACGACAAAGAAATTATTCTGGTTTCTGGTAGTGTTCATGAAACGATGTTTCCATAGTAACAGATAAACTTGCTAAATTATACAGGGTGTGCCAGTAGGGAGAGGACAATATCAGAGATATTTAAATTGAGAAATCTCGTTTTTTTTTTAATAGCAAATTCTAATTTTCTAAGCGGTATTAGATTCTGCGTCAAAAAGTAGAGGGAAAATGAGTAGCAAGTGCTATTGCTAAAGTTAATGGTTTAGAAGATATTTCGTAAAATCCTCCTTAATTTTAAATTTCGCATTGTTTAATGTCAATTTCAGTTTGTCATGGTTAAATATTTGAAGGCAGCTGTCAAATGTACTGTCAACAGCAGTAAACACAGTAGTGGTCTTCAGTACTAATTAATCAACATGATTCACCCTCAATTATTCATACTACAGTACAATTATTCGAAAAATAGAACTTTCAAAAATCGATATTTTTATTAATAAACAGAAAAAAGAAAAAGCATAGAACAAACAAAATGTACAAACGACAAAATAAAATTGAATATGTATTTCATTATTATAATAAATGCTCGAAAACACCACCATTTTGTTCCATGCATGCTGTTACTCTTCATTATTTCATCGAGTATCACCTTGAATAGATCTTGCAGCCAGTTCGTTGAAGGTTCTTCTTATTCTGTCAATCATGTCTTCTTTTGTACCAACTGAATCTCTGTATACAACGTTTTTAATATAACCTCACAAGAAAAAATCTAGTAGGGTTAAATCTGGAGATCGTGGTGGATACTTAAAGGACCGTTTTTAGCGATCCATCGATCGTCAAACATTTCAGTAAAATAGTCGATATGCCATGTGTGTCATGTGGTGAAGTCCCGTCTATTTCATACCATGTATTCCGCGCTTCTTCTTCCGGTCGAAGACGTAATGATTCGCGGATAATGTTATGTAAAATTTCCTCATAGTGCAATGCATTTAAATTGTATCCATAAAAGTAAACAGACAGAATTCTATTGTTCTTCAAAGCGCAGAATATACGTTCAAATTCCAAGAACCTTGAAAATTTCGTTCTTTTACCACGTGCGAGTTATCTGAAGCCCAAAAATAAAAAATTTTACAGTTATGCGTTCCGTTTCGCTTCATCGTTGCAAATAGTATTATCCAAAAATGCATAATATTCTTGTGTTCGATCCAAAAACCATTCACAGAATTCTCTTCGACGTTTAATGTCCGTAGATCTTGCATTTTTGCTCTAACAAAATTCGATGAATTTTTTTGGAGGATGTTCTAAGCGCTTGTTCTGCATCATGGATCGAATTAGTCGGGTACGCAGTAAAATAACCCAATGCCATAGTTTCCGAATGTTCGTCATCTATTAGAGATTTGGTTCTTTTTGGTATTTCCGTAAACGAACCAAAATCGTTACAGTTTTTTAATGCTTCGGGTAGGTTTTGGTATATCAAGATACCTCTAGATGAAAATTCGGCACGGCACGTTCTATCGATAATGCCATTGCATTCGCTGTAAATTATAATTAAATTTAAATAATTTTCATTTGAAAATTTAGCCATGGCAAACTGAAACTGATATTAAATAGTGCGATATTTAGGATTAAGGAGGTTTTTACAAAATATCTCTTAAACTATTAACATTAGCAATAGCTCTTGCTATACGTTTTTGCAACCAAATATGCGTCGTCACATGGCAGGAAAAAAATATAAAATATAAAAATGCAAAGTAAAGAATCTATGAGGTGAAATTGATATATTTGAAAAAACATTCAGTTTGAAAATGTAATTGGTCTTTATGTATAGTGTAATTATTATTAGATAGATATCTTACCTTGAATGGTACATAAGCTGTTCAATGTTGTTAACCTTTTATGAGTTCAAGATGCAGATAGTATACTTTTAAAAGAAAAGTTATTGAAATGCTGAAGATTTTCTTTAAATTTCAGGGTGTGTCTACAAAGCGATAATGCATTGCCGTACTATGATGTCAAAAGGAAATACACTGATTATATATAAACTGCATTAATGTGCCTCAATCGTATCTGTACCTATGTGCACACATCAAACTATTTAAAATCTGTTTAAGCAAAATAAAATTCTACTGTTATTACCTTATTACTAATATAGAAATAGTGCTACAAAATAATAGGTTTCTTTCAGTTTTTTTTTTCTTTAAGTTTATTTCAAATACGGCAATTTCTTATTATATTCTGACAATGCCGTTAGTAGCAGTACTTGTAAACAATGCTTTTTATTTAAACGTCAGTTTCATAAAAATTATTTGTTTTATCAAATCGATATTAGCAATTTGCATTTATGCTATCCTATAGCAGGGAAGGGCACCCTGGATTTAACTAAAAGAGAAACTCGCAAAAATAAACTCATTTTAACAAAAAAAAAAAAAACGTTTCAGGCTCAATTTTAAAAAAATTGAATAACTCTGAGTTGCAGCTCCGTAAGTATTATTTTGGTAAATATAATTAAGAATTACTCTTTACGAAAAAAGGTTGCCGAGCCCTGTCCTATAGCTTTGTAAGAAAGACTGTCTGGATTCGAATAAAGCAAATCCAGGGAGAAAAGCATTATTAAGAATTATGTACAAACATATGAGACCGAATCTCATCATAGTCATCATTATTTATTTGGATGTCGGAGACTGTGTAAAAGTACGAGACCGAATTCATGGGATGTTATTTAAAATTAAATCGAATATGTAATCTTGAATATTAAATGTCGACGCATATCAAAACTCCACCAGGATGCAGTGGGGTTCGGAACCTATTTTTAGAAGCAACAAATCTCGAATGGCTCAAAGCATCTTGGCGAACAGAATGAAGATATCTAAGCTCGTAAATATTAGCTTGATTCTAAATCTTTGTATCTAACGGGTCTTTGTTTACTTTTTTAAAGGTTCCAGGCAGATTTGTGTAAAATTAAATTCATATTTACCCTTCGACAATTAGTTTTATTGTCTTCTTCGGAACATGTGTATTTTTCGTTTCGTTTTCTTTAATAATAAAGCATGTTACGTCACTAACACATTAAAATTTAAAAAATTGACAACAATCATTTACCGGTTGTATTTGATTGATGGTATTTGATTTAACATTTTGTAAAACTTATCACATTCTCGCCAGCTAGCGAAAAGGCGAATACAAAAAAAGAACAGCCATAAACAAGATTTAAAATAAAACTAATAAAAATAACGGCTATGAAATTACATAATTTAATTTAAATAAGATTAGTATACTGAATCTCCATGATATATTTTCTTTAACTCTATTTTCCTGAGGGAAGTGAATTTTCATGTTGTCGCACTGGCTGTATGACATATGATGTATGGTATGGCTTCCTACTACCAACGTAAAGGTATTTGAATTGTCATGTTCAATTCAAATCGTAAATTTGATTCTTTGCAACCAATATTTTATATGGCTAATACAAAAATTAAATAGGTAGTAGCAATCTAATCAGTTCCAAGTACATAACAAAAGTTAGGGAAATGATTTATGTATTCAATTCGAGCAGGAGACCCTCTATTTTCACAGAGTGTATATTTCAAAGGCAAATAAAATTTACCGTTTATACCTTACGAATGTCAAGGAAATACTGGAGTGATTTTCGTTGATATTCTAAGAATAGAACGTTTTATTATTATATGTTGCATACATTATAGTCCCATGTATGATGAAAAAATGGTAGAAACTCGAAACTGTTAATGCGTTCCTATCGAGGTTATTACTGCACGCAAAGTTTCACCTACGCACCAAAATAATTTGCTCATGACAGGTCCATTTTTCAAAAAGAGTTCTGTTAAATCTACTATAAAGGTGACAACAATAGATTGAATAATAATTTATTCCAAGGAGCGAAAGTTGCCGCCAAAGCAAAGTATGTACGTTGTAGTTCTATGAAGTGTTTTTCGACCCCTTGAAGTAATTAAAGATAACAATTTATGGCTAACAAGTAAGTTAATTGCTGTAATTATATAGTTAAAATAAAATGGTTTCATTATCGCGTGGGCATAAATTTGAAAAACTTTCCAATACATTTTGAATTGGCAGCATTGATTTACCATCGATTACAAGTATTATTCTTTCCGCAAAGCTGGATTACTTTCATTATGAAAATTACTGTTAGTTATAACAATTTAGCTAATTAGAGCGATAATTGCCAAATGATATCAACAAAGTTGAAAAATATATGCACGATGGAAAATTAATAGGAATAGTGCGCACGAAAAATAAGGTTTTCTTTCTATGCATTTCCAATAAATCTTGCAAATTAGCTTAGGAAAATTTTTGCGAAAAGCGACTTCTAAATTACAATTAAAATTACTTCACTACACTGTAATCATAAAAAATCGGAAAATTCAACATTCTATGTAAATGAATACCACGAAAAACGATATTTATGAATAGTATATTTAAATACTTTTTCTTTTTCTTTATCTTGGTATAATTATCTGAGTATTAAATTATGTTTTTTTTTGGTTTTGGGTCTTTGCTGGAAGAGAAAAATAATCTTCTTTCTGTATCTTTTTCTTTTACTTACATTTAGTTTATTGCTTTTCATTGATCATTTTGTAAATTTTTGTAACTATAAAGAGGTTTTAAAGGTTAATTCGTACCAGTTCGCTGATTTAATTTTTTTTTATTTACCTTACCTTATCATTCTCTTTTTTTTTGTTTTTTCAATATTAAAATTGTTTTTCTTTTTCCAAAACTCTAATCATAATACTCATGTCCTTAGTATCATGTCCATAACACATTGTAATTTGAAGAACAATATAGTAAAATGTATATACTTCAGAATTTTGATATTTCACATAAGTTCACAATTTTTTTTCCTTAAGTAGGCCATATATCGTCTTCTTCTTTTTGAATAATATAAAGAAATAGAATATTAAAAAAAGAGAATATTGTAAAACATAAATCCACATAGAGTTCAAGAATTTATAAGCTTGCATTTTCGTTGTGTCTGTTTATTTGTTACATACATTTTGTGTTTAGTTACAAACGTTGTGTTTAGTGTTAAAAGAAAATTTATGTGACATGATCCTGTGGACATGAGTATTGCGATTTTAGAGTTAGAAAAAAAATAAAAATATAAAATATCACCGAGAAAAATACCTACATATTTAAAATAACAACATATATAGTAAAATATGTGACAGCAGCACTTTATCTTAAATCCAACTATAATTTTTGTTACTACTACACATTTTATTGGATTAACAATATCTGGGAACATAGACCATCAATTCTAGATTTTAAAAATACGCTAGTTTTAGAGTTATGACAAGATTTTGAAATAGCAAAGAAATAAAATTTGTAATGGTATGTGAGTTACTTATCCCTCTTTATTATTTTCAGAGAAGTATATGAAGAATAGAAGAAACACGGAACCTTCCTTTTTGTTTTCTCGTTTAAACAATGTTGCATAGTATACTTGCAAACTTACAATAAAAAATAAAGTTTCACAATATGCTACTTCTATTTATCGAGTTATAGTATGGAATATTGCTAGGTCTAATATGAAAAGGTATAAGTAATTAACATGTAAATATAGCACACCAGTTTGTTGAATTTTGAAATACACGTATGGTGTAAAAATAGTTTTCGAGTTCCATAACATTTTGGAGCTGGCATTTGATTTTGATTTGATTTGATTTTGTTAAAAGATCGACCAAATCGCACCGCTAGGGCCTAACCTGGTTCCAGATTTATTTGTTGCGGAAACGTTGCATTACGGTTACGTACGAAGGTGAAGCTAAAACATCATATTTCTTTCCACCGCAATTTTAATTAAATGCATATAATTGTCGAACTGGCAGTTAAACGGATGAATGTTTTAGTTTCACCATTGTACAGGATTTTCCATTTTTTTGACCATCACTTATTTCCGTTACTATTGCAGATACAAAAAATGTTTCAAACAAAAGTTTGTGTTTTACCTCTATCGTATAAATATTTCATAACTATCAAGAAACATAGTTTTGCTTTTTTAATGGAACACCTTGTATATTTTTATATTTTTGAATAGCTCTTCATTGCCTTATTCCAAATGTATAATATTAGTTATATAAGACTTGCTTTCTAACTCACAAAAATGTCTAAATGTATTCAGTAAAATAACTTACTAATTACTTAAAATAGTTTTGTATATGTAATATAATATATTTGGAATCAGAAAATTAAAGGCTATCCAAAAATATAAAAATATATATAGTATTCCATTAAAAAAAGCAAAATTATGTTTTGTTGGCTGCGGCCTGTATACACAATTCTGATAGTTATTAGATTTTTATTCGGTACAACTTTCACTTGAAATATTTTTTTGAATCTACAATAGCAACGGAAATAGGTAGTGGTCAAAATAAAATGAAAAAGACTGTACATAAGTAAAACAAATTTTTATTGTAGTAGTAATAATGAGCAATAAATATCATGTAGGTAGGTAAAAGTACAGCGGAATTTTTAGCTTTCAAATTTTTACCTCGGAGAAATACAAGGTAAAAGTGTTATATTCTATCCAAATTCTCACATTGAAATTTACTTTTCTGCTGGAAATTTCAGGTCGTGACGAAAATTAAGGTACGAATAACCGGTAATTAAATTGTAGGTTATCCGTACCAGAATTTCTTTTTTCAGTGTACCGAAATTGTTCGCATTTTTTTAATTAGACCTATTAAACTAGCTTTGCATAGCATAAAGTATGTTATACCAAATAAACTTTGATAATTTTTGCAATAATTTACCATTGTTTGGCATAATACGCGCTAATGGAGTTAACACAATTGGTAAAATCAAGCTGGATATTTCATTGCTATAAAAATAAGTCTTGGTTAAAGATGGCGCCCATGGTAACGTAGAAATGGAGACAACTTGAAATTAATTTTCAGAGGATTTACAAGCAGCGACCGAGAGTGCTTTGAATATTCTTAGTAAGTGAAAATGGAGTATTTTATCCATATCTAACAGGACTAACCTCAGCTTTCTATGTTATCAAATTATCGGTTAAAACATATTACTTTTATGAGCATTTCTATCAATAGAGATTGAAAAAACGGCTGAGAAAATTAAATATGCCTTCATAAATTAATAAAGAAAATTAGATAAAATTTGATCAACTCCCAAGTAATTAGCTGCACTGCAAAAACATGAAAACACAAAACACCACACAAACAATTTCACAGTTCTTGCGGAATATATTTAAATTATTTGAAATGCTTTACTGAATGACAAAAACAGTTGCGATGTTAATATCTGCATCTTTTAGAAGTTAACGAATTTCAGGTTTTTAGACAGTGTAACAAAATGAACAGCAAAACAATTTCTATACTTCATGTCTTTATTTATTTATCCCATAAAATAGATATAGTTGGTATATTGTTATTATCTCAGTTACTTTTATAGTTTAAATAAGCGATGATACTGACGTTTTCGAGAGATTTTTATTAAGAGACAATTTAAAACAGTTCGTCATTGCTTGAAACCCTCTGTCGCATGTTTGGAACTGATTATTGGTCGAAATTCTGTGCGCGGCTGTAAAGAACCAACATTTTTAATATGAATAACATTCTATTTCTGAATGTCAGTATAGTGATGACTTCAAATCAATGTTTAATCATGCTTGTTCCTTTTGTTTATGTGGCAAATGTTTTAAATAATTTCCTATGTTTACGGTTCGGCCAACTTTTATTAAATCACGGTATTGACTTAATTGACATAATCGTATTACGGAAATCCTTAAAAAGCGCGAAACTGACGCGTACATAGATTACATAGAGACTTTCATATACAATTTAAGCTTGCATAACATAATAATAAACTAACCATCAAACATCATGGTAAACAGCGTCACCACGAATGCGAAGAATAGTCTCTGCTTCCTCCTACTGATGCCGCTCTCATGAAACGTTTTCTTCGTTTCCATGTTTTTTAATTACGCACTCGGATGCAGTTTAATTAATCCCTTGTTACCCTATTCTCCACACAAAACAAACAGTGTAGTTAAGACAAAACACCGCTCACCACAGATCGCAAAATATTTACATTTAAGTAACACGGGAAGCACATCATTGTAATCATTTTATCCATCACAGAAGCGGTAGAGGAAGTTTTTTAAAAGTTATCGGAGTAATCCTGAACAGTCATTGTTCTCAATAAATTAGAGGTGCACACAGAAAAGTTTCTTTTTTACAGTTATTTTAACGCATGGCAATATTAAAAACGTCCTTTATCTTAGTCTCTATTTACGCAAATTTAAAATCGGTAGTTTTCTTTGACGATAATGGTGATATTCTTTTATTACAATTTTTTTTATTACTCTCTTCCAGTTGACAGCCGCAGAGTATATATGATGAGCGGAGATAATTTGTGTAATTAGTGTAAATTGGAGTATGAGACGTGTCGTATATGTTAGGGACAACGTCCTGCTGTTTGTAAGAGCGCGCGGAAACTGGAGGGACACCAGAGCAAGTTGGCTGCGCGGCGTCGCTTTTACGTCTACGCAATAGCGACGCCACTCCCACTCACCGCGAAAACTAAAATCTCTTCAAATTGCCTCCGGCATCGGAGATCGGCTGCAAGAATGTCCGGAGAGGAGCGCGTTTCTGACTCGAGACACCCCCTTTGCAAACACCTGAATCATTTGCTTTTTTCGTTCGTTTATTTTTACTGAAATGAACAAAAGAGCTAAAGCGAGATGAATGACTATTTATATACCATGTAGCCTCGAAGAAACATGCCATTTCAGTGCTAGGGTTTTACTATTAAAGTATTTACAAAATTATATGAAATGTATGTCAAAAATTGCAATTTACGTAGAACAAGGAACATTTTTTCTCGTCATCCCGAAATATAACCTTCAAAAATCCCTAAGTAATGTGTTAGAAGCAACATAGCTTATACATAGAATGTGATATTGCGAACTTAGTTACCACAGTCAACAATGAATTTGTAAAATGCAGTGTCATGTACATATTTGTAGATGCTGCTACTGAATATCATACAGATTCTTAAGGGTGTACCAGAAGGGTACACCGGAAGAGTGTACTAGAAGCAAAACTATCTTAAACAGATAGATTTTCACTCGGTATTTAGTATAGGTACGAGGGGGGACTGATAAATTCGCGGCCTAAGGTACCTAACAATGACTTACGATCTTCTGACTCATAACGCTAGTAGTGGGAGTCAAGGCTAGTATAAGTATTGCGCGCTATTTTTGCTTCGCTCAGTAACAGTCGATCTGTTGAACAACGAACATGTCCATGCCAACTGCAGCCGAAAATTCTCATAATTTGGAACACCGCGCCGTAATAAAATTCTTCGCGAACAAAGGAAATACGGCAAAAGAAATATTTGAAGAGATGTCATCGGTTCTGCAGGATTCTGGACCTTCATATACAATGGTAAAAAAATGGGCTCGCTTAATTAAACAAGGACGACAGAGCTGTGAAGACGACCCTCGCTCAGGACGACCGGTAACGGTTGTGACCGAAGAAAACGTCCAAAAAGTCGAAAAATTAATACTGGCCGACGGTAGAATAAAATTGTGGCAAATAGTAGAACAGTTGCAGATTAGCAAGGAACGCATCGGAGAAATTGTACACGAACATTTACACATGACAAAAATTAGTGCGCGTTGGGTACCGCGAATGCTCACACCGCTCAACAAAGAGCGACGACTCGCGAGTTGCAAAGACTTTTTGTTATTGGTCAAGGACAATTTGGATGAAATTTGTAACCGGATAGTAACCATAGATGACACATGGATTCGAAAATATAAAACCTTACTTTTCTTTCATTAAGTACCTTATACCGCGAATTTATCGGGTTGTAACCGCGTTGTTGTGCGTATCTTTGACCGACGTTTCGTCTACACTCTTACGGGACATCTTCAGTTAGTGTGTAATAACAGCCCTGAAAATGTCCCATAAGAGGGTGGACGAAACGTCGGCCAAAGCTACGACAACGACGTGGTTCCAACCCGGAAGCCAAGAGTATAGTATTATTAACGACCGCAGAAGCCAACGGACCAATGTTCTTCAATATTCAGTGATTATACATGTATGCATACGCATTATTATTTATTTATCACATTAATTATTTTCATCAATAATCATACTGTAGTACCACCGGTATTGTTTCTTGATAAATTTTAATTGTACCTTAAGATTACCAATTCCTTCTTTGGATAGAGGACCGGTTTTGCTATTATTTAATACTGGTCCAACGAAATCCTTTGCGACATATAAACGGGTATTACGAGCAATATGTGCTTCTTTGAAGAGCGTGTTCGCATCATTATTTTCCTTATATAAGTATAAACTATTCACTTTATTCCATCCCTGAATGGAACAGATTCATTCAATATATTCTTCTTTCTGTTGATCAAACTCATTCTATTGTTAAATCCTCGATTTGCCTAAAATGCATCTTCATATCGGTAACATGATTGTTTTTGCTATGTATGGTAATGATATTTTGATTTTCTTCTGATGAAAAGATGTTTTCACGATCCCTATGTTCTACTTCAGGGAACTGGCGATCAATTATTTTGAAAATTCCTTTCAAAATTAAATATAGGTATATAATTTGAAAATTTTTGTTCTGTCCTATCATGTTTTTACTATGGAGCGGAAATGTTATGTATTCCTCCCCCACTGACCCAAAACAAGCCCTATATAAACCCCTCCAGAATGAATAATCAGTGTGCAGTAACACCCTTAAAGATGCCCCATAATAGTGTGGACTAAACGTCGGCAAAAGCTACGACAACGACGCGGTTCCAACCCGGAAACCAAGAGTATGTGCTATTGACGATAGCGGAAGCCCACGGACCAGAAAACTACACACATTTATGGTGAGTGCATGAATAACCAGAACAATTGCTACTTCTCAGTCAAATTTCCTAATTCTTAATGCATCTATACATAATGTGGTTCTGAGGAATATCTGTTTCAAATCTAACATGTACAGTATAATCTTTTGTATAAATAATAAGAAAACAATAATGTACTTGAATACAGTGTTCCAGAGGGCGTGATAATCCTGCTTACAATTTTTAAAATAACATTACTTATCAAATCACTTATTACATACAGTAATAGTGTCACATTTATTGCATCTAATTAGTAAAGCACATCTTAGATGTAATAATTTTGAATTAGTTCCTGCATATCATTGCTGGCTGCTCGTCTAGTAGTAAATGAACGAGATTTTGCATTTCATAGTGTACGAAAAGGGCCATTAAAGTTGACGTGACTGTTAAAATATAATGAAATAGATGGCTTTCTTGTCACATTTACCACGCTCCAGAGGTTTTAAAAGTTTCACAGAGATAAAATGAGAACAGGCGGGCGCGGTGGGTCGTCGGCCAGGACTGGGAATATGCGAGGACGCTTTATACGACGAAGATTACGTTCGCAGCTGACGGTCCATACCTATATATGTATGTATAAACGCAGCTTACTGCGATCCTATGCGGTGGTGGTAGACAATTGGTTTGCCACGGTCCTATAAATATCAGACGGCGTCGAGACCCCTGTATATCAAAATTTATTGTCACCGGAAGTGTACCGATTATATCGGAACTGATGTGGCCTAATTTAATTAACTTCGTTTGTCTTGCCTTAACCGAAATTTACATGGTAGTTAATATCATTTCGACGAACTAGTGTAAGGATTATTAATTGATCTCATGTTTAGCCGTTCATGGTTTCGGTGGAAAATTATAATCTCTACCCACGCTACCGCCATTCGAAGTATTTCCAGGAGTTTGATGAGATATCCATATGTGGCACTTTGATATCTCAGTGAGAAATAAAACATATAATATTGCCCTATTGTCCTAACGTAGAAATTTACATTTTTTATGGATATGTTACTAGGGAAGTGTATATGTGTAGTGACTATACCGTTATAAGTTGGTCCCCTAATGTAGAGTGTGTTAAAGTAGTTAAACGTGGGGCATTGAAGTAAGATGTGAAATTCATGATATGTATCCATTATCATTGCACTTATAAAGATTAGTACAAATGGGGACGAGGATTGTCGATGTCGCCATTCACAGGAAATAATCGATATTACAGGAGTAAACGTCCAGGACATATATGAAACGTTACCAATTTCAACGTAAGTAGAAGAAATCACACTTGATGAATATAAACAAACGGTTTCAGCGGAAATAAATACATTGGGGAAATTTGATGCTACCATTAAATACAAAGAAAAATACAGGATGTTGAGTTTTTAGTAGCAAAGTTACAAAGTTGGGTGTATTAAAGATAGGTGAGATAGATGTTATTCAGAATAATATTGAGATTAATGTGCGAAAAATGATTTACTAAAACAGTTTAATCTAAAACAATTTGTTGAAGATAGATTAGGGAAACCAAAGGATTTTCAATCAGAAATCCCTATTGACCCGAAGGTAAAACCAGTAGCACAGCACCCAAGAAAGGTACCATTCAATATAAGGAAACCGGTAGAGGATGAAGTCGAAAAACTCGAGAAAAAATTTTAAAATTGAGAGAGTTTGTGGACCCACCCCTGAATGTCGCCATTGATGGTTGTATCTAAAGATAATCAAACAAAGACATCAGTACTAGATATAAGAGAACGATATCTATTATCAACATTTGATGAGATTCATCAAGAGATGGAATATTCAAAACCTTCTAGCAATATTGATATCAGAAAAGCTTATTATCAAATTAAATTGAAGCCAGAATCTCGCATTATTTAGGTACAAGAGATTAAAAGTTGGCACTTCAAGCGCGCCGGAAATGCTTCAGAGAATTTATACACCAAGTATTAGCAAGATGTCAAAGTATTTCAATTTTCATGGATGACACTGTGATAAGTGGAAAGAAGTTAGAAGAACATGACGATAGATTACAGAAAGTGTGAAAGTGAAAGTGTAAAAATTGAAAGGGCTGGTTTTGCACTAAACAAAGGTAAATGCTAGTTTGCACAGAAGATAAAATTGTTAGGATATGACATTACCGAGCAAGAGGTAAAACCATCAAAGTCAAACCTTCAAGTCATACAAGAGTTTAGACAACCAAGGAATGTGGAAGAATCTCGAAGTTTTTTTTTTTATAGTTGAACTTTTGTCCAAATTATATAAGTAACAATAAATGAGCTATTAACGGGATTAACCAGAAAGCAAACAAAGTTTGTATGGGAGACATAACAAAAAAAGTCGTTTCAGCAATTAACGGAAGTCTTAACAAGTTGCGAGGTTTCGAGCATCTTCCAGCAAGGATAAGAACTCAAGTAATTACGGATACTAATCCGGTAAGATTAGGAGCTGTTTTGGTGCAAGTACAAGACGTAGCACATAGAGTTGTCTCATATGCAAATAGAAGTCTTACTGAAATAGAAAGGAAGTATTTTCAAACGGAAGGGGAAGTACTGGGAATAGTTTGGGAAATTGGAAAATATAAAATGCAACTGATAGGAAATTAATTTGATTGGTTACTGATTATAGGTCGCTGAAATTAATATTTAGCGAAAAAGGAAAGCCCGCAGTTAGGATTAAGGGATGGATCTTGAGATTACAACCATTTAAATATAAAATAACACCAGTCTGGATTGTCAAGATTACTAAAAGAAGAAAAACGGGAAGATGAAGATAATTGTATAAAATGGATAGCAGTATAAACACCAACAGCTGTAACGGCTAGAGAAATAGAGGAAGCATCAAACAAGGACACGATATTAGCAGGACTAAGGCGAGCTCCTAGACATGGAATAGAATTTGGACCCGAATTGCAGGAATATAAAAGATTTAAATAGACACTGTGCGTGATTGGGAAACTGGTTATTAGCGGCCTTAGGATAGTCACACCCCAGGAAATGATAAAGCGAATTTTAGAAATAGGACATCAAGGACACTTGGAGCAAGCTATGATGAAACTAAATTTGCGAACGAAGGTTTGATGATCAAATATGGATGACCAAATATTACGACAGAGAAAACAATTAAGGCATTGACAAAAATGTTTAATATTTGTGGATATGCGGAACTGCGGAGTGAGGAATTTTAGGATGTTGTGAGGAATTGTGATATACACACATATTATTAAACACCATTGTGGCCTCAAGTGAAGTAGAGCGACAAAATTAAACAATATTAAAGAGGTTGAAAATTGCAATTGGAGGAAGTCAGAAATTATTTATATAATAAATAACTCCACATTCCTCGATAGGTAAATCACCAAGTGAATTATTTTTTGGAAGAAACCTGTGAAATAAATTGCCTTCGATATACGAAGGAAAATTCATCGCTGATGAACAGGTTAGAGATAAAAATTTATTGGAAAAAGAGAAAGAGAAAAAATATGCCGACATAAAGAAAAAAGCAGAGAAATAGGAATTGGGGTATAGTTTTACTCAAACAGGAAAAGGAAAACAAATTAACACAGGATAAGGAAAAATTCGCAAGATGTGAAGAAATATGAAGAAGATTGTGCAGCATACAATAGAAATATAGAAAAGCGAAGTAATACAAAAATTGAATGTAACAACCGATAGTGAAACGATCAGTGAGAGAGTAAAAGTTACCAGAGTATTTAAGAGACTGTGAACTTGCGAAGTAGAATTTATTTATTATGTTTATGCAGCGTGTCCATGGATGGAGTTGACAATAGATATAATGGACAAAAAATGTTTGAATTGGAATTTGATACTTCGGAAATAAGGTCTGCTTTGTCTTAGCTTATTTTTGATGCGCTTTCGATTTTTTAAAACCAAGTGGGCCTTTACAGTGGAACAGAAACTATTTTCGTACCTTTTCCGTTCACAGTATACCAAAGTGTTGCCAAGAAAAGTTGTTCAAAATAAAAAGCAATGGCGTTAGGTGATTTTCCCGAATGATCGGCCTACTTTGATAAAATCCATTATTTGTCAATTTCGTTTCAGGTAAAGTACTATTTTCGTTCACAGTACGTCAATGTGCTACTAAGAAAAGTTGCTTTAAACGAAAAGTTATGGAGTTATGTAAATTTTTAAAATGATCAGCCCACTTTGATAATCATGATTGATCTGGCAATAAAAGAAAAACCTTTAGTAGTATTTTACCTGAAACGAAACTGGTAAATAACGGATTTTCTGAAAGTAGGCGGATCATTTTGAAAATTTGTGTAGCACTACAATTTTTCGTTCTATACAATTTTCCTTAGTAATACTTTGGCATGCAGTGAACAGAAAAGGTGCTTTACCAGAAACGAAGGTACGAGGGATGATCGTAAAATAGGGTTCCCAAAGTCCTACAGCAGCAATAAGACGTGTTAAGCGAAATCCGACAACATTGGCGTGTGCAGCAGTTCCCCCACTCTATACACATACCACTCCCGTCCCGCTCCGCCGCTCAGTGTTGGCTAAGCAGCCGTCTGAGATGATCGCCGCTACCACCAGGTGCGAAATTCGCGCTGTGATACGTTTTTTAAACGCGAAAGGGATTTCATCTATAGGCATTGATCGTCAATTAACCGAAGTTTATGGAGAAAAGTGTATAGCTGTTCAACACGTCCGCAAATGGTGTAGGGAATTCACTGGACGTCGGACGGAAATTCACGATGAAGAGCGGAGTGGAAGACCATCAGTTTCAAAGGAAATCGTTGAAAAGGTCGAGAGCATACTGCTTGAAGGTCGGAGGATCACCACTCGTCAACTCGCTTTTCGGATTCCTGAGATTTCCAAAACCACCATTGAAAAGATTCTTGAAAGGACTGGCGCCAGAATTTTACGACATGGGGATACAGAAGTTGGAGCACCGTCTGCAAAAATGCTTGAATAGAAATGGCGATTATGTCGAAAAATAGCTTAAGTTTTTACCCTTAAAACGATGTGTAATGTTAAGGAAATAAAGAATGCTGTCTATTTTTAAAAAATATGGTAACCTTATTTTACGATCATCCTTCGTAATTTTATATTTCACCGTGACTGAATTTATTGAAAACAACTGTTTTAAAGTCCCTTGATTTAGAGGTGTAAAGATATTGTAGCTATACTCGCTTTGTATTTGTTTCCTGTCTGAATTGAAGCTTGGCATGTGTGCTAGTTTTTCGTCCCCTTTTCTCAGGCACAATGTATGCAAACCTTATGCTCTTGCAAATGACTCGATCTAATAAAGATTGCACTTGGAAGCATTTTATCAGGTGAATTCACAAATTAAACTATTCTTGAATGGAATTCACTCTAAAGACATCTTGCATCTACTACAGCTACAGAGTCTCGATTGCCTTAACGTCTCTGCACTCGTTTGATTTCGAGAGAATTTGTTAATTTTCAGCCTATGTATTTCATATCTATTGCGTCTAAAATAAAATTACACATAACTTAATTTATATACAGTTAGATCCTAAAGTACCCCCTCCCTTACCCCCATACAAACTTTTAAACGACGGAATCTAGCTTTAGAAAAAGTAGATTTCTATCTTTTGTATGAACTTACTTCTGGCGTTACTGAGAGTTCAATTACATCTCTGATGTCACCGGAAGTGACTTAACTTTTTGATTTTAAATAGAATACCCTGCTTATTTTACGTCTTTGGAATGGTAATAGAAAGACGAATCCAACGACACCACACACGTTATACGACTAAAACACTAAAACTTTAGCTTAAGTAGTAGTGCGATATGCAGTAATAAAGGTTTTGGTAACGTATTTGTGTTCCTATGCAAAGTTAGCTGTGAAAAAGCGCAAAATTGTCTTCTGTGAGGCCAGGTTTATCCAATAAGCTCGCTTCTAGACAACATAATTACAAGTTACCGAATTATCAAATTTCAATTCTAAAATCGTAATCGTAAAGTCGTCTCTTGTTAATTATTAATTGTATATAAAAGTTAAATTGATTAAAGAATGAATTTAACTTCTATGGTGGCCAATATCGACTGAGGGTGTTGGCTAAAATATGGGAAATCACTATCACCTTTGCTACAGCTACTGGATGGCGGTACGATGTTTTAGGTGTATTAATCGACAATCAGTATCTTTAGTACTGATTCCACAACCAATTTTGGATGAAAGTATTATACTCACTCGACATTTCTAGACGAGAAATCGTGGCTTTGAATAATGGAAGACATTATGTTTCTGTTCACCCAGTCATGCTATTGGGTTCACATTCTTTGGTCATACGTTACAGTTCATTCTAGTATAACAATTACCTTGTGTAATTCCTGTTTTTAAATACATACTTAAACTAGAAATTGAGAAATTCATTTAAAGATACTGCATAAACGGAAACCTTAGTAAGTATTAACGAAAATAACTGGAGCGTCTTTATTTTGAGAAATCTGTTTCTGTACGAAATTCAACACCGTAAATTGTGATATGCTTTGTAAGCAACAACATTGTAAGATTCTATCTAAGCAGGCTACAAATACCACTACAGATAATCTAATTGTACTGGAAGTGAATAATTGTATATTAGCATCATGTTCAAGTCCACATTCTCTCTCGTACTAACTTCAAGACGCTTGGCAAACAATAAGAAGATGCCTACATCTTACTCATCTCGATTTCTACACAGCTCCGAACATCTCATTAGCCGTTGTACTAAAGGCGCTCGAAACTCATCCAGCCGGTTAAAAACAATATGTTCATTGTTTGTCGGCATATAGCGAACGTATTACTACGTTGCTTTTGCAACTAAGCTTGTCTAGTGGAGGAATTCTCGCGGAGGGACTGACTGTAAATCGTACATGATCTGACCGCATAATGCGCTCGCTCAATCTTTCGGAAGAAAGCTTAGAATACTACACCGTCCAGGACAATAGGAAATTTGCTGAAACTAGGTGAGGTGTATGCTATGAAATTCACGTCAGTTGTCTTTACGAGTTAATGATTATTTTCTATCTGAATACAAAATATCTTCTATGATAACCATACCTTCATCATTAGAGTCGGCACTCTCGTCGGACTGGATTCGTTGTAGTAAATACGTATTATACGTACCTACAAGCAGCCGAATGGATGATGCGAATATTAGCGCTGACCGCCGAACGGTGATGCATGAGTATGCAGTTAGTTTGGTTCAGCCCTTCCGTAATAAATATATAATTACGCCGAACGAGTGGAAGGATAAGAAACGGCCATGTGCTGGGAAAGTGAATGAGTTTATCGGTGACTTTCCGGATTGATCTTATAATATTTTGTAAAGTGTATAATATACATACCTCTGATGGACCGGAACAAATACGATTGTAAAAAACATGTACATGCTGATTATAATTTACCGCTTGACTTACTACTTAATAGAGAATCATTTCGAAATTTCTGGAATAAATACGATCCCAACTGGAAGCTACCAAGTCGGTCAACGCTACGCTATGTATCCACCAACCATATGCGAACAAGTCGAAAACAGGACCGCATCAGAATTGAGGTTATGTATTGACGAGACGATAGATGGTAAAAGAAATTCTATTGTAAATGTTATCAATAAATCAATGTGATATGAATTTCATATGTCTATTTCTAACATATTTCAGAATATTTATACTTTTGTCCTCAATCGCCTAAATTTATATGCACCTATTTCCTTTCAAAAATCCGAAATGCAAATACATCTTAGCTTAACTTTTTACAATATTAAATTACATACTTGGGTCTATCTTGATATTGATTTAGATTACCTTCGAAACAAACAGGGTGTTAAGTATTAAACACCAAACTTTACCAAGTTCAAACACCGGAAACATCATTTTCTTAAATGGCTCTATATATTTTTTCTGTATCCATAGTACAGGAAATTTATATCTCTTAGGTTTTCGTATAATGATCCATATGTTTAACGCTGAAAGTAAAAGAGATGCTTACAATTAAAGGCATATTGCAACCAAGTGGTTTCTGATGGTAGCATTGTTTGGTTACCATGACAACAGTAAACAAAACTGACATTGCTATTCTTAACTGTTGATTAAAAATGTTAAGTGTAAGTGGCTACTTACGAAATAAAGTGCTTAAAAACTACTAAGCGACAGCTAAATTCCATTTTCGGAATTCTTTCGGAATTTGACGTTTTTTGAAATCTTCGTACTTCAAATTTAAAAATATGACGATATGCAACAATAAAGTTTATTTACTTGTATTTTGTGGACAATATTCTGGATTCTCAGATTCTTTCGTTGCTGCTTTTACGATGACCTACGGCACGGACTGTACAATATAAAGTCGAGTCAATTTATAAGAGTAGGTTAACCCGTAGTAGGTGTTAAACCTAGAACGTGTACGAGGGTTACGAGTGACCCCAACACATGCATTTCGTTGCTGGTTTTTCCATGTCTACTCATATTTTGTCACTGTTTATTATTTGTTACATTTCTTTATAATAACTAGTGATTAGTAAGGTTCGACAAACGAGTGCAACGTCAGAGGCGTATCGCGCAAATGTAGGTATATGAGATACAGTATTATTAAAAAATAATATATTCTTACATTTTACCTTACCGGGTCAATAGTATTTTGTCGCAGTGGACATCAAGACGTCAACGAAGTGTAAGAATATATTACTTTTTAATAATACTGTGTAGTAGATATGTGTTGCGGAATCGGCAATTATTTATTTCATACGTTCACAGCGTCAGTACTAAATCGATGCTGTATGCGAGTAGTTATGTGTATATGTAGGCTGTCGTAACTTATTTCGTAATTGTACGCTTATGTTTGCTTTAAAAATGTCGCAGTTAGGTACGTCGCGAGAACGACCAATGGCAGACACAGTTAAAAACTTTATAGTGGACATGCCGGACTTAATTTTTGATGGCGTTAAAATTCAATGTCTAGTTTGTAAAATCCCTTTAATGGGTTGGTCTAGAAGCCATTATCAACGTCTCATCGAAAGCAAACAGCATTCTTCTGCAAAAAATGACATACGAGACCAAGAAAAATTTACATTTGACTTATGTGTTACTCTTATTTTATGTAATCTATCGTTTCGTTTACTAAACAAAGAAGCATTTGTCTCCTTCTGGAATAAATATGCGGACTGTAAATTACCTAGTCGGACATCGATACGAAATGCACTGCCATTTGCTCGTGAACATACAGAAAAAAGAATGAAAACGGTATTGAAAGATAAAAAACTGTGGTTGTGTGTGGACGAAACAACAGATCGTCAAAAACATTCTGTGGTTAATGTAATGATACGTACAATGGAACCACATCGACCGTCATCCTCCTTCTTACTTGCTTCCAAAAGAGTTGTAAATTGTACTGCCGATGAGATTTTAAAGGTGGCGTTGAACTCATTGAACAAATTTGAAGTTTCAACTAAGCAACTTTTAATGTTTATGAGTGATGGTGCTGCAAACATGCGTTCTTTGGGTCGATCTCTTAAAGAACTCAGTGGTAACTTCTTACATGTAACGTGTAAAATCCATACTCGAAATCTTGCGGCACAAACGATTCCCACATGCTTTCCACTAGTAAATGCATTGATTGCTAGTACAGAAGCAGTGTTTCTAAAATCCCCGAAACGTACCCGACTATTTCACAAACTGTGTCGTGATTTACCTGAACCACCACAGCCGATTGTTACACGTTGGGGAACATGGTTGCAGGCTACGTTTTACTTCAACAAATATTTTGATCAAATAAAAAAGGTAGTTTTAAAATTCAATCTGACAGAAGCTGCAGCAATCAAGAAAAGCCAGGAAATATTTCAAGATAGTCAGGTTAAAAGAGATTTACGAACTATTCACAACAGTTACTTCGGACTAGCGGAGGGAATAGAAAAATTACAAAATGTTTCGATGTCGCTAGTGGATTCTGTTCAAATTGTGAATGATGTTCACGCACAGTTATGCGCTGTAGAAGACGAAACAAATTGGTGTAATACGAAAATTTGAAAGTGTTTTAGAGAAGGACTCCGATTTTCTTATATTATGACAAATTTGTGAAGGTGCGTGTGAAGATGCATTAAGTTGTTTAAAAAATTATTTTAAATATGCAAATATAACATCGCTAGATGTCGAACGGTCGTTTTCGGCATTAAAAAACATTTATTCCGCACGTCGTACTCACTTGACTGAAACAGCTATGGAAACATGTCTAATGATTCAAATATTTAACAGATGTTACCCAGTTTATGATTTCACGGAAGACTTTTAAAACGGTAAGTGTTTCAGCACGTTTTATAATTTATTTCTTACCTTCTATTTTATGTGTAAGCTTTTATGCGTTCGCCACGCCTGTGGCTATTACCGCATATTTGCCCAGGTTAGTGATTAGTCAGCTATTAACGTAGTAACTAGAAAATATAAATTTTAGTCATACAGAGTGAGATTACATCAAGAAATTAGAGGTCAGACTGCAGAAAGGGAGGCAATTTTGTTATACTATGTGTACAAATATACAGAAGCCAAGACTTCACTCTCATCACACTTTGTTCCGATGTAGTAACCTTTAGAGATAATGGCACTTTAAATTGACGAAATATTACAATGAACCAGTAACAGTCAAAAACTGTTAAACAATAAAAAATAAAATAAGAATTTTGCAGCAATATGTGCGAAATCGTACGTACTTTCCAGTAATTTCGCAAATACGTCCAACATCGTTTCTTTTCCGAAATAAATCCTCAGCTACTTAGATAATTATAAGTAAATGTAATTGATTTAATAAAACGTTGAAATACGTGTTGGATTATTGTGGGTAGGGAGATGGTATGTGATTAATAAAAAATGTTGGAAGTAATTAACTAGTTCAAAAATAAGTTTCAAGCTAGGCACAAATAATTACTATATACGTCCATATGCATCAAATTTTAATTTCATGTTTGTTTGGAGAATAAATGGACATTGTCAAACCGCTGACTCACCCTGTACATATTCAGCTTTGCCACGCAAACGTAAGTATACAGCGAAAGTTGATTATGCTTTATTCTTCAGACATGTACGCAGTGTATTATTGAAAACTACCGATTGTTTGGAAACGTACCCACTGTATTCCTAACATTACTGCACGTTTATCTCGGGCATACAGATGATTAATGTGTTTCGAGTTCATTCCGGTTAAATTTTGTGCTTTTACAAGGGAAATTACACCTGAATAGACGTGAATTTCGAAATGAAGTAAAAAAAGCCAATGTAAATTTGGTATTCGTACGCATTTTAGGAAAAAAAACTACATGGTGTTATTGGTAATTTTGGAAACTTGGCAAATGAAAATTATTTGATATATTAGGTTAACAGTGTATTAGCTATTAGAATTTGTATAAATAATACAGTATTAGTGTATACTTAGCACATTGAAACAGTTCACTAAAACCCTTACCACAACACTTAATTCGTACTGGACGCACGTTTCGATAGCCAGGCTATCATCTTCAGCAGCAAGACTGAACTGTGTTAGAGTACCCGTTTACTTAGCGCATAATAAATAATTATGTCTGTCGAGGTGTTGTAATACATCTGCGGGCATCGAGACTTCTAGGTATTAACAAAATGGGTTCGATCCTAAAACAGGCTTTGTGATGTGGTGGTAGTGCGTCCGTCCGGCAAACGGAAGTCGCAGGTTCAAATCCTGCCGTCATCTAATGAGATTTTTATTTCATTAATTAAATTTAATTACGTAGGTAAGTTCAAGGAAATATAGATTTTTGGATACAGTTTCCGTTTAGTTATACGCCGCATAACCTAAAACAAATGTTAAAGGAACCTCGATAAGGTATATGGAAGAGATTTCGCGGCGCCAATATAGAAACGTAATCCGCGAGATCCCTTAAAAACAACTTACGACGGGGTTAATGAAACTTTGTTGGGAACGAAATCAAGTCCTGAAACCTGTTCCTCGTTGCTCATTTCACACTTGTTGGACCGGTCACAGCTACTATTTGTACCTCTACTGCTTCACATATCCACACAAAGGATATTACCAACAGCTTTACGGCGCTTTTACTGAACATAACATCCTTTTGATCTTTTGCGGCCGTGTTTAGATATGGGAGCAATGCCAGTGCGGAAACGTTTAATGTAATTATACTGAGCTAGTTAAATTGAAAATGAAATAAATACCTAAACAATAAATGTAAAAATGTTGTAAACATGAGTCGGTATAAACAACATTTATTTATTTTTCTCATTATATTGTAAAAAGTTTCCTGGTAATAATTTTAAGTAATTACATATGGTACTTGCATTGGTTTCTATTGTCATATAAACGAAAGCATTTCTACTTGTACCCATTAGTAACCATTCGCAACAATGGGCTATTAGACATATTTCAAAAGGGCATTTAAGTAGATTTTTGAAATATCACGGTTAAAGACCTATTTTCTAAAAATATTTTTGACTTAACAACGCTCTTGATTAAATCGGAAACAAATATCAAGTTCCTCATTCCAAATACTGCAACTTCTATACTATGGATTCTGTGCATGGCATATACCGCGTTTGTAACTTCCGTATTAAGGTCAACCGCTTAAATATATGGACAGTGTTACAACGTTTGCCCGCTAAGAAAGTACAAAGTGGGGGGCGCGCGTAGCGAATCAAGGACGCTTCAGTACAAGTGGCAACATAATTCGCGATATGCATTGGAGTCGCGCTTATAAAAGTTATAAATGAATCCTTACGTACCCTGGTATATGTAGCGTATTGTGGTCTACTACACCAACTTCGAGAAATGATTTTTTTTCAGAGTGACAGGTGCATCCTCAATTTAAACTTCTTCAATATCTCTTCTTGGTCATTAGCCAGCCAAATCAGTTTTGGGATTCTTGTGAAAGACATAAATGCTATTACTACATTATAATCATAATAACTGCCGGAAATGTTGCACAGACTGTTTCAAAAATCAAGTCCAAACGCGGTCATATTCAACCAAAAAAAAATTAAGTACCAACCAATATTTTTGAATACTTCTACAATTCTACTCACAAAAAAGAAAGATAGAACCCATTTTACGTTCTATAAATAAATTCAATTTTTTCCGTGTGATTTCAAGAAATTGATAAAATGTGTTTACTCAAGAGTATTTCTTAAGAAGAAGTAACATAACATACAAATATAAATATTTGTGAGTAAACCAATAAATTTAAAACAAATAAAAAACGGAAAAGGAACATAGAAACAACTTCTAAAAAATGTTTCTATTACACATAACTAGAGTAACAAAAACTTGCGGACTCGCATAGGCGTCGGTATTACGGGTTAATATAAGAATACGAAAAATTCATAAATAAACTTACTTGCTAATTATTCAACAAATTAGAGGCATCAGGATGTGAACTACTGTAAACTTGCATCATTGCATATGTTTCCACAGTTACTTCTTTAAACCTTGTGCGTCGACAAGAAAAAAATATTCTTATACATAGAAAACGATCTCTCCACATCTAAGGAAGTTACATTTGCATGTAGAAACTGTTTTTCAAAATCACTTAAAAGTTCACTATTCTTACACTTATTATAAACGGCCTCTAAAGTATTAAAAACGGGATTTTTCCTTAAAACATCTGCCAACTTTTGACTAGCGCATAATCCTGGCGTATCATTTAATGTGTGTAATTTATTTTTTACACTCTCCACTATGTCTAATGATTCCTGCAATGACAATTCAGTACATTGTAGTTTTCTGATGGCATCTAGTAGTACTGTATAATTGGTACATATTGTTGTTAAATCTTCTAAAAGTTGAGGAATTTGAAATTCTCTTTGACTTTCTCTAATTGCTTTGGATTCATTCCGATTAAATCGCATTATAACTGATTGAATTTGTTGAAAATGGATCAAATAGTAAGAAGCTGCTGTTAGCCAAGTACCCCATCGCGTTAAAATTGGTTCAGGAGGTTCTGGAATACCTGGACAAAATTTACGAAATTCTTTTAAACGTTTAGGAGATTTACGAAACACTGCTTTAGTACTTCCAATCATCCGATCAACGTTTCCGTAATGTTGTCGAACAACTTCACTAACTAAATGCAAAGCATGCAGCACGCAGGTTATATGTATTAAGTTAGGAAATATATGTTTTAAGGATCGCCCAACACTTAACATCGTTGCTGCACTATCTGTCACAATCATCACAACTTGATCTTGGGCAATTTAAATTTTTCAAAGCGTTCATTATCACTTTTTGAATATTTTCCGCGGTACATTGTTGAACACGTTCGCAAGCTAACAAATATCGAGATGCTGTGTTCTCGCTAGATAAAACGCGAGCTATTACATTCACAATACTGTTTTTCTTTATATCGGTCGTCTCATCCACGGTAATCCATATTTTTTTGGAACACAAATCACGTTTACACACATTTTCTAGCATCTCTTTCATTCGCGGCAAATGATTCTGTAATTGTGTTTGTGAGGGTAATGGGTATTTTGGAACGTATTGTCGCCAAAACGTTTTAAAAGCTGCTTTTCTCACCAACGACAACGGAAGATTACAAGAGGTAAACATAATTAATAAATGTATGAGGAATAGTGTATAAAGTATTTCAGTTCTTGCATTTCTCATATGCTTAATACCATTGACATGCCTCTGGCAATCAGTTCTGTCCAATGCAGCCAAACGAACATTGCATATTAAGCAAAAAACTGCACTACCGTCATATTTTAAATGGGGAAAAGTGACACATACTTATGTACATTAGTAGTAAATCTATTACGAGGCATTGTTTTCTTAGGTATGTAAATATTAGTTCTATATGAAACGATACACTAATTATGTACTTGGTATAATACTACAACACACAAAAAACACCAGCTATATTTTCAAAAGCGACACGTAAGTACATAACTTGACCGTTCGACTAATCTCTGTAACAGCTCAACCGGTACTAAAACGAAATCTCTCTCAGCGTGGTTTAACATGATTTATATTCAAGGTCGACACTACATGCCTGCTTCTCTACCGGTTTAGTTTATTTATGAATTTTTCGTATTCTTATATTAACCCGTAATACCGACGCCTATGCGAGTCCGCAAGTTTAGGTTACTCTACACATAACTTTGGTCGGTTAATTTAGCCAAATAGGAACGTCGTTCATTAAGATCTTCACTAGCTTTACAAACTCTTGGCTTTCTCCTGTATTTTCAAGAAATTATCCTCATTGCTGCACCTGACCATATTAGTCACAGTCGTGGTATGTCATGTTGAAATGATAAGAAGCCTACCTTGTTAATTTAATGTAGTAATAACTAGAGCCCGGTAACAGGGAGTCGTGCCATAGCCGTACCTATCTAGTATACAAAAACAGTAGTAAAAAAATAGAAAAAAAATAACAGAACTAATACATAATTATAATATGTGAAAAGTAGTGAAACACTGGCCCACTCAAGCAGCCTTGGCTACGGAACAGCACCATTATCAGTATTAACATCATATGGATAAGAGTGGCAAAAAGTTGACACCATTAGATGTGTTTGCACAGTTGTCTCGGTGAGCGATGTTCGCCGTGGTGAGAAAATGAGTTTATATTTTGAAAAAGAGCGTTCAACATCTACCGATGTTATACATGCATGACTAAAATACTCTTTGTACTTAGTCGTTGCCACGAATATTTTTTAAATCTGTTTCAACGGAAATATCTTGAAATTTCGACTGGCTCTCCTTAATAGCTGCAGCTTCGGCAGGATTGAATTGTGCAACAACAGCTTTCACTATTTTGAAATGTTCGGCATAATAAAAAGCTGCCTGCAACCATGTTCCCCAACGTGTAAGAATTTTTTTTTTACAGTCTGTTGTCTCGTCAACACATAACCAGAGAGACTGTTTTTTTCAATATGCGTTTCATTTTCTTTTCCACGTCATCGCGCACAAATGCAACATGCTTACGTGCCGTTTTCTCCGTTGGCAACCGCCACTCGGGATTGTATTTGTCCCAAAAATCCTTAAACGGTTGTTTATCGAGTAAGCCTAGTGGCAAATTACAGTTTATCAACATAAGAATTACATAAAAAAATGCACTTCTCGGTGGCATGCCCAATTTTCGTTTTCTATGCTGTGCGGAATTTACGTATCTTGTACAGTTCCACTTCTTATTTGACATCAAATGTATTTTACACACTTTACAAACTATCTTACTCCCGTTGTAAAACAAATCGGGAAAGTCAGAAATAAACTTATTTACTATGCCTTGAAACAGTCGTTTTTAGCCTTCGACATGTTCACTAAAAACTATAATTAATAACTACGTCTATATCAATAAAATCAACACGCCCTATCCGCTATCCAATGCTAAACTGAACTGAGTGATGATGATTTGTCGAGTCATATCATAATCGACCAGACCTCCCCGCCCACCTAAACACAGTCACACCGCCGCTGTGATTGCTCTCCAGTTACCGGGCTCTAGTAATAACTCAGAAGCAAGTGAATTTAGGTATAGGAAGTACAGTATGTATTACCCTTGTTTTTCTTAATAAAATATGTGAAAACTATCAAAAATTGGAGTTGGTATTAAAAGAATTATTTCTTTTAATACCACTTTCAATTCACTTAAATATAATGTAAATGTTAGACCGAAAAGGAATTTATGTTAATTTCTATTTTGTTCCAGCAGAAAATTTTGTTATTTCACTATTTGATGAAATTTTAACATATTTTTTGCTGCTACAACATTCAAAAAATAACACCATTCTTTTGTTAGGTATACAACAGTTTTTGTTTTACAACTGAAAATATGGTTGTACCAAACAAAATAAATTAACAAAGAACATTTTGTTAAACCAATGCATGCATTTTTCTGAATGTAGAAGCCTTTTTTATTAGAATAAACAATTTTATATAATTATCTATGGAACAAAAGATTCAACAAGATAATCATTCTTTCAAAACTAGAAGAAAGTAAGAAAAATATTCTTATTACGTCCAACATTTTCGTAACTTATTTCAAATTCTTACGTTTTATTTATTTTGTTTATTAGAAAAATCAATTTTTTTTACTAAAACAAGACTATCTGCTCCGCTTTATATCCGTAAAGATGTTTTCTCGTCTTCCGTCTACTGTTTCTATTTTTTGCGAGCGCCTTTTAATAATACAAATCGGAACATAATGAAAACGGGAAGATTGTCTTTTCAGCGTAAACTGTAAAATAATCATCTGCCTTCAACCATAACCACCCGCGTTAAGAACGGAAGAGGCCCTGTGTCTATAAGGATTCATGAATTATTTATTGCTCGAGGGAAATTCTGTTTGCTACCTATCAGAAAAGTATGTAAAGAGACAGGGTCATCAGCAGTAATCTCATGGTGTCACAAGAAGGAGAATGTATGCATAAATTAACTTGTATGCGCTACATTTTTTATCCTCTTGGTAACGAGGTAATTAAAAATAAATAAAACGGTTGGTGTAGATATTTTTTGCGCACAATATTACTTAAAAATACTACACATTGGAGGTATTTTAATCCGTACATTTTTTGTAACCTTACGAAAAAAAATTGTCTTACCTCTCTTCTAATAAACATTTCATTATGCTTGTAACACAATGTTGGTAACGGAAATTCATAATTTTCTTTTAATACTGTAGGTTGGGTCCTTATTTTTGGGTTCTTTTTTTTACGAGGGTAGATTGACAAGTTTCCAGAATCGCTGCTAGGGGGTTGCTTTTTTCCAAATACTTTATGATGCTATGTTGGCAACTCTTTCCTATCAATTGACTGCAAATGTCAAATCGATCTGTCAAATAGTCTGGTTTTGGCAAGCATTGAAGTCAAGTACCTTTTTGTGTTTTCAATTATGGATAAAAAGGAAATTCGAGCGGTTATCAGATTTTTCTATTTGGAAGGGAAAACCACAACAGAAATCAAATCAAGGCTAGATGCCGTTCCTGGGGATTCATCACCTTCATTTTCCACCTTGAGTTTTTGGGTTTCGGAATTCAAACGTGGCCGTACGCATACAAGTGATGAACCACGTTCAGGACGCCCGAAAATGTCTACCACGCCAGAAATTGAGAATAAAATCCATGACATGGTTTTGGCAGATCGCCGAATAAAAGTGCTGAAATTAAGGAAGCCGCGGGCATCTCTTATGAACGAGTAGTTCATATTTGACATAATGAATTGGGTTTAAGGAAGCTTTCTGCAAGATGAGTGTCGCATTTGCTCAATTCAGAGCAAAAACGCATTAGAGCTCGAACTTCAGCCGATGGTTTGGAAAAGTTTACGTGGAATCCAACGGATTTCAAGAGACGATTGGTGACCATGGATGAGACCTGGATTCATCACTACACACCAGAAATAAAAATACAATCAGAACAGTAGATTGAACACGGTGAATCGGTTCCGAAGAAGGTAAAGGCAATTCACACGGCTGGAAAAGTGATGGCATCGGGTTTTTGGGACGCAAAAGGAATTTTGCTAATTGATTATTTTGAAAAAGGAAAAACTGTTACTGACCAATATTACACAACAATTTTGTACAAACTGAAAGCAGCAATTCAGCAAAAACGCCCGGGAATTGCCAAGAAAAAAATGTTGTTTCACCACGACAACGCGCCCGCTCATTCAAGTGCAGTCGCTTGGTAAAAATTGACAGAATTGAAGTTCAAAATTTTTCCGCATCCGCCGTATTCGCCTGATTTAGCTCCGTCGGACTTCCACCTGTTCCCGAAGCTCAAAACATTTCTGGGTCGAAAGAGATTTTGGTCCAATGAAGAACTGACAGAGGCTGTACACGATTATTTTTGGGAACCTCAAAGAAATTCACTTCTGGGAAGGAATCGAGAGGAATTGAGAGTTTGACTTCAGTTGGTAAGTAGTACCTGTGTGGGTAAAATATCCTCAGGTTACTGTACGCGCGTCTAATATATGTGCTTACTTGCGTTCTATAACGAAATGCGTTGCCCAAAATCAGACCAAGACTCCTCGCCTCCGTTACAATCGGCAAAACAGTACCGCCGAGACGAAATGCGAAACTAGGCACCAATTCCGCGCATGCCTGTTGATTGTCGAATGGAATGACGGCAGATTTGGAGGAGTTAATATGTAGTGCATGAGATGAGCAGACGCGTAAAACCGTGTCTAAATCATGTTACAATGCATCCAGGTAAGCCTCTTTTCTGAAAGAGTAGTATAACTGCGTCTCATCGGCATACATATGTACAGAGCAGAATTTCAGAGAATCAAACAAGGCACAGGTATAAATTGAATGAAAAAGTGGACCCAGAGCCGGATGCCAAAGGAGATCTTGCAGAAATAGTGTTATCTAATTTAATCGGCTGTGATCTATTATTTAAGAGACTATACAGCAATTCTGATGCACTACGAGAAAGACCGATATAATGAAATATAGATGTTAATAATTTAGAGTTCACTGTATCAAATGCCTTGGTAAAGTCAAGTAATATAAGAACAAATATATAATCCTTATCATTGGCACTCGCAGCTATGCCAGAGCGAAAACCCGATTGACAAGCAGGCAGGATATTCGCGTCAGCGACATATTGAACCAATTGCTTCTAAATGACTTTTTCAAATATTTTGGAGAAAACGCAGAGCAGGTTTATAAGTCTCAAGTCTGACATTGTCTGAGGATCAGACTTTTCGGAAAGGGGTACTACTAAAGCGTGTTTCCATCCCTCAGGAAAAGTGCACTCAAGGATAGAACAATTAATGATATGTACAATGTACTTTACTATGAAGGGACAACAGAGTCGTATCATACCAATGATTATACCATCGCAGCCGTAACACGAAGAGGAAACACCGGCCATAATACCTGCAACCTCTATCTCGTCAGTCAACCCAATGTGGAATTCATTGCCAACATCGTTTTTTGTGTGTATAATAATATTGTAATAAATCGTTACAATTGTTGGATGATTTGGGAACTAAATTGGCAAAATGATGGCTAATCATCTCCGCGTTTTGTAGCCGCTCAGGCAAGCCAGTAATGGTGTTGCCAGGATTGTGAAGAAGCCGCAGCTTGTTCCAAATGTTGGTTGGGTTCCCTGTTTTATATAAGGAATCATAGTAAGCTTTCTTTTCACTAGCAACAGCTCGCTTGGTATAATTCCTCAATACTTCTTAAATATTTCAACTTAGCTTTATTTCTCATAGAAATCGTTTTTTGTATAACATCGGTAATCCGGGGGGTCTTGGCTTACGTACAGTAACGGTTCTAATTGGGGCATGTATATCAAACAGTTCTATGAGCCTGAATGTTAAAATTTTGACCTTTTGATCGATATTAGGTACATATAAGATATCGTCTAAATAAAGATTCTTTAAATGTCGTTCAAACTGATTATGATCAAGATATTTTGTCACGATACCTAATTGATTTAGGCTGTGCAACAGCCGAGGATGTTGGAATATCGCGATATATTAGCTCGTGATCAGAAAATTCTACGCTAGAACACCGAGATCACTCATATTCACTCGATCAGAAGCGATAATCAAGTCAATAAACAACGCAGTAGTTCCCTTGATACGAGTAGGCTCCGTAACAAACTGCTTAAAACCTACTGCGTCAAGTTCCTCCATCAAGGAAATAGATGAAATATTATCTGGTTTTAGTAAATCTATATTCAGATCTCCCATACAAAGTAGTTTGTCATGAAGAAGTAATAAATTTGAAAAGGGAGACTAATTCATCAAGAAAATTTCGATAAAATGCGTTAGGGGGTCGACATACAACACCAACAACCAAGGCCCCAGCGTCCCTACCAACGCGCATCCATAACTGCTAAATTGAATTGGATGATTGCAAAACAAAGTAATGTAGATCCGATCATATGTAAAAGGCAACACTGCCACCACGTGCAACACGATCTCGACGTAAAAGAATATACTCGGGAATTACAACCAAAGCAGAGTCAATATCCGTCGTCAACCACGTTTCCGTAATAGCCATAATGTCGTATGTAAGATTAGACATAAGATAAATTAAGACATTAAGGTGTGCTGTAAGTGAACGAATGTTAATATGTGCCAACTTCGTGATGTTAAAAATTTAAGAATTAGTTAAGTAAATATTACAATCAATGAATTATAAAAAGAAAGGTAAAAATGAAAATTAACAAAAGAAAATTGATTCCGGCAGTATAACTCTTATTACTTTAGGAACAAAAATGTGCAAAAAGGAAGTAACAAAAAAAAAAAGAAACAAGTGTCTTCTTCTTATTTCTCGCAATCCAAGTAGATATCGTGTGAGGTGTGACCAAGCAGCACTTAGCAACGGCCAATATATCCAAGTTATTATACGATGATATTTTATGAATTCTATTATCTATCTTTGTAAAGATATTACAGCCATTGCTCCAGACAATTTAATATTTCTTTCTTCATAAGTGCGTAACGTTTAGTTAGGTCTTCTCTTATAATAATTTTCGTCCCTTTCAGCTTGTTGTTGTATATTATATCTTTGGATTTCTGACTACAGAATTTAACTAAAATAGGCTTGTGATTGTTTCCTTTTTTGCCCAAGCGGTGACTACAGTCGATTGATTCAATTTGAATATCAATGCTAAATTTATCTTTGCACACAGAGGCGACCACTGCGTCAGTCTCATTTTCGGTCACTGGTATCCCATATATTCTCAAATTGTTTCGAGGTGAATATTGCTCCAGAGAATCGATCTTTTCTTTGGCTTCCCCCAGTTTTGTTTCCAATGAGATCACCTTTTCTTTGTAAGCCTTGATAACTTCAGCAGTCTTCTCGCCGATAACTCTACTGATTTTATCGAGAAGAACGTCTGACTTTAGAACTTTTTCCACAATTTTCATAATTACAGCATCATCGCGTAGCACTCTATCGGATGCCATGATTTTAAAATTAAGGTAACAATTGATATAAATACGGCTTAGCAACGAATAACAAAACTGCTTTGACCCGGCGCACATGTATTCGCTAGCGTAGCACATCACAGAATGCTAAACAAATTGCTTAACAAAATCCCAAAACCTACTTGAAATAATACAAACTGTAGACCTCCTCGGGTAAAGAAACTAAATGGATTCATGTGTCAATAATATTTACTAATTTGTTGCGCTGGTATGTAGGTATCTATCTACGAAATTTTCTTTGTTTATCTCGCAGGAGCGAATTTGGTTAGACCGCTATAATACTGCGGTTATTGTGGTTAAAACCTAAGAATTTAAAACTTAAACGTTCCGGAAATTGAAACTCATGTCTACATTATTCAGCTATTGGTTTCCATTGTTGTATATGTACATGTTCCATACTCCTTATCGTTTCTAGTTTTACTGGAAGGCAACATTTTTATACGCTTTAGCAGTCTATCAATCTCTGCATTTTTACTCTTTTATGTCGTTATTCTATAGCATTTGTCGCTTGCATAAATTTCATTATTACATCACGAGGCGTTCTAAAATTGTTAACATTTCGAGATCGAACGGTTCCAGTCTATGGCCGAAAAACATTATCGGAACGCTCTACCAGGAATAAAAAATTAAGCCCGCTTTGAAAATTACCGACACGTTTCAATCAATTTAGCATGAAATTTAATTTAGTCACTTTATGGCAATATCGAGCGATAAATTTACCTAATATTCGCCAATCAGCAAGAATAATTTTATACAGAGGCTATATAATATTAATACAAATCATGGAAATTTTTGCAGCAGCAACAAAAAGGTTTAAAAATGAAATTTAGTATAAAAAGGATTGTGTTGTATCAATGTATCCACATTTAAGTAATAAATAAAGCTGGCCACGAGCGGTACCGCGCAGTAGCGTAGAGTCGACCAGGCCTCGCGTTCCACTAGAGTTATTCTGCTAATAGAGATGTTTGTTGCCGCAAATAATTTCGCTCATCTTTTAAATAAAAATTAAATAACACGTGCTCAAACGCTTACCATTTTAAGAGTCTTCCGTGAAATCACAAAGTGAATAATATCTGTTAAATATCTGCAACATTAGATATGTTTCAACTGTTGTTTCGGCAAAACTAGTACGGCATGAGGAAAAAATGCGTTTATATGCAGAGAACGAACGTTCTACATCTAGTGACGTAATATTTGCGTAAGTAAAATAATCTTTCAAATAACTTAACGATTTTGTTGACGCACCTTCACAAATGTGTCTTAATGTGCCAAAATCCGAATTTTTCTCAAAAACACTTTCAATCGTTTTGTATCAGTCGCTGTTTGTTTCTGCAAAAATTGAAAAAACATCGAATATTGGGCCGTTTGAAACAAAAAATTGCAACCACTACCGATAACATCAGAAAAGTTCACTAAATGGTGCTAGACGACCGTCGAATTAAGGTTAGAGAGATAGCAGAAATTCTGGGCATCTTAAAAGAACGTGCTTGTTATATATTGACTGAAGATCGGGGAATGAAAAGGGTAACCGCGCGTAGGATGTCGCTCTTGCTCACTCAGGACCAAAAACGCACTTGAATACACATTTCCAAAGCCTTGTTGAAACAGTTTTAGCGAAATAAGTCGAAGCTTTGACGTCGATTAGTAACTGTAGATGAAAGCTGGATACACCAGTGCACTCCTCAAGCCAAGGCACGGTCGAAACAGTGGACTGTAAGGGATGAATCGGCTTCGAAAAAGGCGAAAACTGTTTCATAGACCGAGAAAGTGGCGGCAATTGTTTTTTTGGATAGTCGTGGAGTTGTCTTAATCGACTATCTTGAAAAAGGACTAACAATAATGATATGATAGAGACTACCCACCCTATTCACCTGATCTGGCCTCCAGTGACATTTTTCCTAAGCTCAAAGTTTCGCTTGGAGGACAAAAATTTCCATCGAATTAGCACATTTTTAAGTGCCTACTTTGCAGAATAAAATGTCAACTACTATTTGGACGGACTAAAGAGATGGGAGTATCGCTGGGAAAAGCGTATAGACTTACAAGGGGACCATGTTGAAAAATAAAACTGAAATTGGTAAAAAATACTTGTTTGTGGTCGGAAACTATTCAGACTACCCTCGTACAAGCGATTGCCTTAGAAAACATTCATCTCTTGCACTGCTGCATCGTTTTCGCTCTTGTCCCGACCTCCGACAAGTTCCCATTTCATTAAGACGTCTAGTTACACGACTTATTGCAGTGTGGTTTACTCCAAACAAATTGGCAATATAACGCCGACCGTGTAATGTTACTGCCCGCATAGCTAGGCATTACTTAATTTAGTAACATCACTTTAACATTTTTAAAGAAATACAGTCTGTAGAGTTTTTAAAAAAGATTCAAAGCCTTCTATTAATGTTCTTTGTAGACATACACACGAATTAAAATATAAATTTAGAGGACTTATTACTTAAATGTCATCCTATACATAATTCTCCATTTTTGCATTCCATATGAACAGCGTCTTTCAGAAACGTAGAATACTTCTCAAGTTCACAACCAATACCTAGTAATTTTAAAGTTTGTTTGTCCAAACAGTATACGAGCTGTGGCAATTAAATAACCGAACTGGTGCTACTATCGGTAAACAGCGAGCACGCCTCATCCTGAGCTCGATGGGCACAGTTGTACCTCGCTCAGTCTCGCTGTAGCAATCGTCCGTTCAAGTCCTTACGCTAACGTCGCGCCGGAAAAACGCAACAAGTTAACCTCAAGTTTCTTGTGAAACTGGGAAAAACTGCTACAGAAGCTCATGCCATGTTAAAGGAAGTGTACGGAAGTAAGTGTTTATCGCGCACACAAGTTTTTTAGTGGCGTAAAATGTTTAAGGAGGGACGTGAAACGAGGCCACGATGATTATTTTTTTAATACGCGTGAAATTGTCTACGTCCATTGGGTCCCCGAAGGTCAGACAGTCAATCAACATTATTACGTCGAGGTTCTAACTACCCTTCGTGAACGAGTGAGAAGACGAAGACCCGATTTGTGGAAGAGCAAATCCTGGATGCTCCATCAAGACAATGCGCCAGCCCATTCCGCCTTGTCTGTGAAGGCGTTCTTTGCGAAATCTGGCATCACCGTGTTGGACCACCCACCGTACTCGCCCGACCTGGCCGCCTGTGACTTTTCTTTATTCCCTAAGGTAAAATCGGAACTTAAGGGGACAAGATTTGACAGTGTGGAAGCGGTGAAAGCGAAAGCGACGGAGGTGCCCAACAAGCTGACAGAAACGGACTTCCAGCACTGCTTTCGACAATGGAAAATTCGTATGGAGCGTTGCAGGGATCGGCAAGGGGAGTACATTGAAGGGGATAAACTTTGTAATGTAATTGGTGATCATAAAGTGTTTTGTAGCACCAGTCCGGTTATTTAATTGCCACACCTCGTATGTATATACAGTGCTTAAGCAAAGAGTAGTGGCAACAATTCGGTTGACAATGTCCTAATTTCTATAAATATTGTGTGCATTGTCGTTTAAGAAGCATGGAAGGCGCAATATGGCAAACGTTGATACCTGAAAATCCTTATTTTAAAATAGATACATCTTCCCAATTATCAATTTTAACCCACAACTATACAAATATATGAAACCAGTTATTCACCTAGCGTCGACAAAAGGAGAAATATACAAAATTATCCATTTATGAATATATTACTTCATAACGGAAAAAGGCAGCAAAGAAAATAACAAAGGGTATCTAAGACGCACCAATACAAATTCATCTGTCCGAGGCTTTTTCTAAATTATGTTTGGTTTGAAAAATCATGAGTGTCGTATATTTTAAAGATAGAAAACATATATAAAACCTGTGAGTATTTATTATGATTACATTTTTGTTCAAGAGCTAGACAAAAATAATAGAAATTTACTAATGGTTCATACTTTTTTAAAAAAGGCTAATGTGACTAAGCTAAGTAATGTAATCTTTCCAAGTTGTCTGGGGAAATAAGATCTTAAAGTAGATGATTCTAAAATTAAACTGTAAAAGAGCTACAATTATTATAAAAGAGCTACAATTATTAATCGATATTTTTATCTCACACAAACAAAAATATCTATATGTAGTTGTTTTGACTTTTACTTTCCTTCAAAAAAACTTCACCTTATAATAATAAAAGTGCGAATGCAGAGTGTATGATGAGAAGTTGCTAAATAGCTCATAACTGATCGAATTGTAAAACCACGTTCTTAATATTCTCAAAATATTTATGATAATAAAACGCGGCCTGCAACCATGTTCCCCAACGAGTTAGAATAGGTTCTGGTGGCTCTGGTATACGGGGGCATAGTCTGTGAAATTCGCGAATACGTTTCGGTGATTTGACAAATACTGCTTTGGTATGCGCTATTAAAGCGTCTACCTCAGGATAACATTTTCTGATACTATCCGCCACAAGATTGAGAGCATGATTTACACGTAATGTGTAAATACAGATTTTTAAGAGACGCTACGAAAGCATGTTTGAGCACCATCATCACTACACAATGGTTGTTAAAGTTCAACTTGTCAATGTATTTAACACTAACTTTGAAATTACTTCGGCAGTACACTATTGTATTCGTTTGGAGACTAATAGAATTGAAGGTGCCGATTGATGAGGTTCCAATTTGCGTGCCATTACATTAAGAACAGAATGTTTCTTTCGATCTGTTGTTTCGTCGACACATAACCACAATTTTTGATCTTTCAACTCCGATTTTATTTTTTGTTCAATATGTTCGCGCGCAGATGGCACAATTCTTCGTAACAATGTTCGACTTGGTAATTTGCACTCCGAATAGTTATTCCAAAAGCAGATAAATGGTTCCTTGTCTAGTAAATTACACGGTATATTACATGCGATAAACGTAACGCATAAATTAAATATAAATTTTTCATTGTCTCGTGCGCAATTTCTTTTTGATACATGCTTTTCACTATTTACGTGTCGTAGACAATGTTGTCTGGACCAACACATTAACGGGATTTTACAGATTACACATTTAATTTTAGCACCTTCATATATTAAGTTCTGAATTTCTGCAATAAATTTTCGAAGTTTGTCCGACCGCGGTCGTTTTGCTGACGAAATCATAATTTTTCTAGGACAGATAAACAATTGCGCAAATGACCGGCAGCAAAAATGTCCGTACTGCTCCGCAGACGAAGTAATACTACCGTTCCTCTCGGTCCGAACTGATTCTACGCCGATGCGCGGTACCGCTCGTGGCCAGCGTTAATCATCACATTCAAAAATATCTGACGCATAACAATACCATATTAACGTTAGAAGCGAAGTTATAGCAATGAGTATGAAGACGTTATCACCGCGGAAACTCATTCTTTTTTACATGCACTTTGTCAACTTGAAGGCGAATCGTCAATTATAATGTCAAAATTAAATGCAAATTTTATTAAGTAACAAAGTTAAATGAATTACAGTACTATTATAGATTGTCTCGGCAATCCAAGGACAAAACAATGGTTAACCCTTTGCACTCCTACTTTTTTTTTACCTACCACTAACTTAATTAATCCTGACCTGTTTTACGAATTTAAGAATTCGGAATACGACACATTTAGCATTTGAAAGAAAATAAACCTAATAATTTTGAATAATTTTTAAAATTGCGTCATATAATGTTGAGTCTAACTCGACATAGGAGTTGGTGTGGGAAATACGATGTCGAGCCACACTCGATATAGGAATGAAGAGGGTTAAGGCAAGTTAATATAAAAATGAGAAATATCAAAAATGGTAATTAATTTTTGAAAACGTAAAATATATTGAAAACTTTTGTAACTAGAATAATTCTCTGTCTTCCTGGTTCTCCAAACGCTTAAGCCCATATGCATTTACACGTCGACTTCTCTTGAAAGCCTGTGAGCGATGCAGATATATTACCTTCACTCTAAGGTTTTACATACATCGCTTTTCCGAAGTTTGTCGTATGCAATATCCATTTAAGGAGAGCAGCATAGTTCGAACAAACGAATTGAACTATTGCAAAAAGATGTCCTCCGGTTTATCACTCGCCTATCTTGTATTCAACGTTATCAGATTGAAATGACGTATATATATTTTTGTGACAGGGTTTTATTGCGAACAACCATTATACTTCATTCGGCTGTAATGTCCCAACGTGAATGAAATGGAACGGATACATCATAAAATTTCTGCGCTTTTATTGTGTTCTTCATGTTGCTCTCTTGCTTTCGACACGTAACAGTAATGCATAGTTTCCAGATCACTTGCAGATAGTGTATCGCAGTTTACCTAGAAAGATACGCAATACGATACAGATGAATATGTGTTACTCACAAGATTTTCACCTAAACATTATAAACAAATGTTATGCCTTTTCCATTTCAACTATTTCAAAGTAAAATTCATTTGTTTGCTAATTTTATACGTACACTAAATACAAAACGATTTATTGTTCTAGCGGTGCTCACAAAACCGTTCCACAGAACGAGTAATTCTTATCTGCGGAAAGGTGAAATTTAATTTAACATGAGGAAACGCAAACAAACAACCAATTCTCAGAAATTACAAGTAACATGCAAAATGTTTTTAGGAAAACATTTTAGATGTTACTGTAGGCTGTTACATTTCTTAAACATCAGGAATATTAAAGCACCTTCGCTTTGGTTCGCAACAACATTTTGTACTGATAATTAGTAATTTGTAGTTGTACTTCATTAGAACTGTAAGTGTTAATGTTTTTCACATCAGTGGATGTATTACTATGCAAAGTATTCTTCCAGAGCAGTGTTCCAATTGAGTGCTAATAATAATCGCCAAATTAAACTATTTTTTTCGTATACTTGTGTACCGGTTCTTCAATATCAAGTTTTCTTCTAGTTGTATATAATTAGAACAGCTACTGTACAGTATATTGTAAAGCGCAAGTGAAGGTTTATTATTAGAGTTGCAACTCTCGGCGGCGTGACAGGATTGGATCCGATGTTCTGCTTAGATAATAGGTGGTATGTATACCGATTGGAAAAATTAGAAATTAGCTATATCGGTATCCCTTCCTCGCTCTCTCGCCGTACATGCGAGAGAGCGTGGAGGGGACTGAGTGAAATCCGAGGAATTCGTGCTAGTACACTTCGAACAATGTTGGGATGTAGATGTAGTGTGCGAAGAGCGCACGTAATAATTTGAAGTCAAGATCGCCTGGAAATGAGAGTTTCGCATAATTATTTTGTTGTTGCTACGAAGCTTAGACGAAATTAATAAGGAATTCTAACGACGAAAATAAAAATAGATTCTGATGAAATGAAAAGAAAAGAAAAGTAAATACTTTAGAAATTCTTACTAAGATCGTCCGCACATAAGGCAGTCTACTTCGTAACTAACCACATCGGTAGCCTTGAGCCATCGACTGTCGCTAACCCCTCCGCTTGAGAGCGAGGTGTGGATAGCGATATGGCTAATTTCACATTTTCCCTATCGGTATATTCATCATACATCTCCGGTCGGCAGTCAGTGTTAATATTCGCTTCGCCCAGTCGGCACTATCCCGGCGCGCCGCTCGAAAGTTGCAACCATATTTATCATTTTCATGCGTACATGACGAAAGCTTGTGTGTTTGTTACAGAATGCTACTAAGCAGTTATATTATGAGAGCAGAGAATAACTCAACAATTCAAATATTGTGATGCTGTGGTATGTTATTTCTCTATACTCGATCAAAATTTAGCATTACCTTTGTAAGAGCAAGATCATATCAAACATTTTGAAATGCCCGCCGGTGTTACAGAAACAATCAATTGAAAGTGGTAGTCGTATTGAGATGTCCGTACCAATTTTGTAACAGATTTTCCTTCACTGTTCACAATAGTTATGGTTGAAACAAGAGAGCAGAATTGCATTAAAAAATTAAAGAACAGATTGCTATCCAATTTTTGTGATACTAAATGTGTATAAATAAATAGAAACCAAGATCTCCGTTTATTTCATCGATGAAGTTTCCATCGCCCGTAATTTTGTCTTCAAGGATTTAGGCGTGACCTTTGGCCATCAACTGAGCTTTGCCCAACACATTCGCGATGTATGTACACCTGCTTCCAGGTCACTTGGCTTCCTGGTATTCGTATTACGAGGTGCACTGTCGACTTGTTGATAGCATTCAGAGTTTTTGAAGTATTTGTCCTTCAATATAGAGGGAGTATAATCGGAATGCGGCGTTGACTAAGCTTTACTCATATGATGAAACCTTTGGATGCGCGTAGAGCTAATGCAAGTGCGTGTTTTATATTCAAATTGATTAATAACAAAGTTGATTGCCCAAACTTGTTAGCTTTCCCGTTCCGTTACATCGAACTAATGTCCTGCGTAAAGCGCCTCTAGTGCACGCTGTCATTGATGCCCATTTGATTTTTATAATTGTTGGTAATATGTCGCTGCGTATGTAGTTTAAACCTTTTTTGTTATGTTCTGTAAATAAACAAGTATTTGTATCAGTATACAAACTAAGTAGCTAAGTAACTCAAAGAATAATAAAAAACAATAAACAACAATTAACATTTTTGTTGTTCCCTTGCAGATAGATACATTATACAATATTTACATTTAAGACATATTTTATGTGCTCCTCTCTTTAACAAAATTGCTCTAAAATATATTTTAATACTAATTAATACTTACCCATTTCGTGGAAAAAGACATGTCTCAATCTTGAATAAAATTTACGCGGCAAATTAAAGCGATATTCAGATCAGCAAAATGTATGATGCCGAGGATTAACTTTAAGTTTTAATTCTCTGGCAATAAGTCCAATTGTCAGAATTGCAAGTATGTGTTGGAATTAGTATTCTGGATCGTACAAAATAATAATAAATGATGACACTGTATCACGATATAAAAAAATAGTAGACATTAACGTATTTATTTATTATAAAGTGTGCAACTGTAATACATTTATTATATATTATGCCTAACTTCTACCAATTTAAAAGATTTATTTTTCCCAGGTACTTCATTTTTTATCTGCGCCCACACTAGCTCAATAGGGTTAAGCTCGCAGTGGTAAGGAGGTCATCGTAAGACAGTTTTATTTTGCGATTTCGCCAATTCATCAATGACATATGAATTGTATTTATCTTTATGAATTTTAACTAGGCTTAGCAGTTCAACTCTGACCATATCCTCATCATAATGTATTGCTTTACTTGTTAGCCAGTTTTGAATATCTGCCTTCTTCCATGATGAAGATGGTGGGTTTTCAATTTTTCTGCTATGATAAGATGCATTATCCATGATAATAACAGCACCTTCTGGTAAATAGTTTAATATTTGGGAGAATCAATCGTCGAAAACTGAAGCATTCATTCCATCATGGTAATCTGATGTTTTTTTGCCTACAAACAATAATAAACCATGATCCATGAAACCATCAGAACTTCCAATATGTAACAATATAAGGCGACGCCCTTTTCCAGAGGGATTCTTAAGTCCGGTTGCAAGCCCTTCCACAAGAGTTTGTCTACAACTATGAATATTTGAATCTATCCATACTTTTTGCACCGTATGATCCTCATTCACCCAAGTTCCGTCTAAATAGAAAATTGGCCTGTTCTGAGATCTAAATTGTGAAATATCCCTGAGATACTGCCGCCTCCATTTTACAATATCATCCTTCTCAGTCAAAATGCTATTTCTACTTCTTTCTATGTATCTACAAGATACAGCAACATTACAGATGTAAATATATTTTATAAAAAATACTTTCTTACTTGAAATTCATATCTTTCACTAATCGATACAAAGTTGTTCGACTCATGATTGGCAAATCGCTATTATTTCTAACTTGCACCAAAACTTTATTCAATGTCGGTGGTTCATACTTCAGTAGATTTTACATGAAATGGTACTTCGCATTAAATAACATAACCAAACAAAATCAAAAACCGACGGGGGATGTTTTCGATCATTCTCGAAATCAGTCGAAAAGGTAAAGTTTACACTACGTTTTGGATAAATTTTACACTGTTGCGTCTCGTCTTCGTGCGCAAGTGTGGTTGTGCTTGTTTAGAATAAAACCAGAGTAACTCAACAATTAGTGTAAATGCTAGAATAAAATCTACCCTACATTTTTAAGTCTAAAATATTTACCACTAACACTAGCTACTTTACACGACCCAAATTTCGAACTGTGTATACGTGGCACTAATTTTAAATAAACAAGTTATTATCAATCAAATTTTGTCCAATTTGGCAATTTACTTAGCACATCATTTTAGTGCAGTAGCAAGATGCCACATACGTAAGGCATATTTTCCACTAAGCTAGTAGCCGCACGCGATTCCTACTTATACAGGATGCATATTGACATTATCCATTAGTTCAGGTGCCAGCGATTTGCGGAGCCGCAAGCGGCTCCTTCAATGCATAATTGCGGCTCTCTTTAAGTTAAGTAGTTAGTACAGAATTCAATTAAAGTAAAAGAAAAGGATAACTCATAAACTTCACTAGTATTCACATTTTTCTTTGTATCTCACTAATCACTTACAGCAGTAAATATGAAATCGGAATTTAGTGGGAGATTTGAAAAGTTTAGAAAGGAAAAGGCAACCATATCGACCGATTTAAATTTTTCACCATTTTGGGATATTGGTAAAGCAGTTTTTTAGTTAGAACCAGCAGATCCAGACATTTGTAAATCTTAAAAGTTAATTAAAAAATTTGAAGAGACAGAAATCTATTTTTACTGCTCAACATTAAAAAACATACATTTTCGAATATGAATTTTATTGAAAATAAACTAAGAAATCTCGAGAAATTCAGCAACACGTATCTCTGAAACTGTATATTGTTCTTATTTTTTTATGAAGATACGCCGAATTGGCTCCTACATTTTCCATATTTTAGAATGTGAAAACGTGCACGTTTTATGCTGATCTATGTCGTAATGATTTTATTTTGTGCTTACCTCCTTTCCGAGACATACGGGAATAACGTCTGCTGCTTCGATATTTGAACATTTTATAAGGGCAACGTTTTGTGCTCGTCTTGTGCTGATTTGCGCCGTAGAGATTTCGATTTGTGCTTTTACCATTTTCGAGATATTTGAAAATGAAGGCTTCGAAGGACTGTTATTCAGTAGTCATCGCACCAATTTTTTGGTTTTTGAAAATTTTAAAATGGCAACAAATAAAAAAAAATAAAGTATAAAATCCCAGCTTACTGTTTGACTAAATAACAATGTTAATTCATATGGAAGATATTTACTTTACATCACTTTAATAATTAGATTTTATAAAAAAAATTAATAATTCAAGTTGCTGATTTGCGGCTCCGTAAATATTATTTTGGTGAATATAATTCTAAAAATGGCTCTTTACGCAAAAGAGGTTATCGACCCCTGCACTAGTGCAACCGCGATTTTCAAGCCGCTGCGACTGTAAAGTAGCCGGCAATTAGAAAAGAGGCACGCGACTGCGCTGCTGTTGTTACTAAACCTGAAATACCGACAAAGCGGTTAGCCGTAAGCGACCTATCTCTTGTACAGTAGACAGTACTTGTGGAATATTATGCCATATAATAAAAATTTCTTTGTTTCAACAAAACTCTGATTATGAATGAATAGACAGATGCAGAAATACTGATTGGAAGAAGCTAATCTCGGTCCGCAATGTACGAGGGATGATCGTAAAATAAGGTTCCCATATTTTTTAAAAATAGGCAGCATTCTTTATTTCCTTAACGCTACACATCGTTCTATATGTAAAAACTTAAGCTATTTTTCGACATAATTGCCATTTTTATTCAAGCATTTTTGCAGACGGTGCTCCAACTTCTGTATCCCCATGTCGTAAAATTCTGCTGCCAGTCAAAACCTTTTCAATTGTAGTGTTGGAGATCTCAGGAATCCGAAGAGCGATTTGACGGATGGTGACCCTCCGATCTTCAAGCAGTATGCTCTTGACCTTTTCAACGATTTCCTCTGAAACTGATGGTCTTCCGCTCCGCCCTTCATCGTGAATTTCCGTCCGACCTCCAGTGAATTCCCTACACGATTTGCGGACGTGTCGAACAGCTATGCACTTTTCTCCATAAACTTCGGTTAATTGACGATGAATGTCTATAGGTGAAACCCCTTTCGCGTTTAAAAAACGTATCACAGCGCGAATTTCGCACCTGGCGGTAGCGGCGATCGGGAGTTCCATTTCGGACGGCCGTTTAACCAACACTGGACGGCATAGCGAGACGGGAGTGGTACGTACATAGAGTGGGAGAGCTGCTGCACATGCCAATGTTGTCGGATTTCGCCTAACACGTCTTATTGCTGCTATAGGGCTTTGGGAACCTTATTTTACGTATAATGAAATAGAACGTATTAAATATTCTCTTTACTGAACGTACTTTTGGCATAAGGTGTATCCAAAACTGACGTTTTGCATTGTAGATGCCGGTAGAAATAAACACATGCTACTTCTTCAACATTTATTTCACGGTATATCAGTCCCGCATTCAAGTCGCAGAATACAATCGCGATTTACAGTCCCAACGACTGCAGCCGTGTGCGGCCAGCGACTTGGTCGGAAATCAGCTACCAACCACAGGATTTAGTGTTTGATGAAGTCTGTCATGTACTGTAAGAAGCTTTGTAAACACCTACAAAACAAAACCAAAAATAATGCTAATAGGCTAATGGCTACGAGCACTCACCTTTCTGCCGCCTGCATTGTGTATACTTCTCGGTTTATGTCCCCAATGTCCACAACAGCACTGAAAATATCTCCAGGCATCCTAGAGCCACGCTGATGACGCCGGGTAGGCAGAAACATATTCGTGTGTTAGTGCTCTGATTTCTCTGCTCGCATTGTTCTTGCCGGGAATGATTCCACCAATACCATGAGCTACATTAGCACTATTTTTGGTTTTGTTACCAGGCATTTTTTCATGTGTATTTTTATACATCATGGTGAGCCTGAGGGATCATTTGTACATGATGTTGCCTAAGTGCTCCGGCGCAACGGCACCCTGTGCTCAGCAGCCCATGAGCTGCTTGGTAGGTGGCGGGCATCTGTACTCCGGCGTGTGTCGCCACGGTCTAGGACGGCATGACTGTGTTTCTTGGCGCTAGGGGGCGCCGGGAGATATTTTCAGTGCTTTTGTGGACATTGGGGCATTAACCGAAAGGTAGACACAATGCAAGCAGCAGAAAGGTGAATGCTCGTAGTCACGCAGAAACATGTCCGTGTGTTGGTGCTCTCTTTTCCCTGCTCGCATTGTTCTTGCCAGGAATGATACCACCAATACCACGAGCTATATTAGCATTATTTTTGGTTTTGTTACTAGGCATTTTTCCATGTGCGTATTTTTCCTACAAAACAGTTTCTTTTTTAGTTGTAAATATTCTCAAAATTATACTAGACTAAGATATGGAATAAAAAATATTTAGAATATGGTGTAGAATGCAAAAATGATGGGTACAACATAGCGGCTGTTTTAGTCAATAAGAATAAATTAGTTGTGTCAGGCTATAGACAATCGTTTTGTCAAGTTATGAAAGTTTTAAGTGATTAATTGATAGAAGATATACTCCATAGCGTAATAAACAAGGTGTATAAAACTATAAGTTTCAAATATTTCATTATAGTTTCCACTACAATATCGTTTTAAGGGTTAACGACAAAGTAACAATATTTATAAACTACGAGAGTAATCACAAGTTAAAAAAAAGTAGTGGGGATCAAGTTTTCACTTTTGTCTTGAATATGTAGTGCAAACATACTATTAAAACTATAATTTTGTTCTAAACAATGGTTGCAAAGATGGAGCCCGTTCGTTTAAGTGCGTAACTTCTTTCGGGTTTAACCTATGTATGTCTTATTACATTCACATATTGGTTTATAGACTCCTGTTAGGCTTTCCTGGTTTGAAAAACAATGCCGCTAGTCGTCTGCTTCTGCGTATCTTTCTTGCGAAGAGAGAGGACTAATTGCTTTTGCGTACATGTAAATAATGCTCATGTGTTTGCTCGCTTACTCGGTTGCTCTCTAGATTAAACACAGTAAGTAGTACGTATTTTGCAACATAAACAGATAAAAACATGCTACATATTTCTCATATATAAAAATGTAAATACATAAATATTGTGTAATATATTAATTACATAATTCGGTTCCTTTTCGTATACGCATTTATTCACGTTGGCTCAGATCTCACCGGGGTGCGAGATATATTGTACGTAGCGCGATCTGGCTTCCTTGCATTTATCCTTGCCGGCCAACTTCGGCGCGCGCAATTGTTGTAGCTCTGAGAAGCCTATCTCATGCACTCTTTGTTTGTCTGTGCGTTCGTAAGGTTCTAACAAGTGGATTTCGAATACACTATGTTAGTTTTACAACCGCAGAGAAGATACAGATCATTAAATGGTATTTTGGCGATATTTCCTACCAAAGCACCGCCGATCTATTTGGCGTCGAGCACGTGGATCGTCCTATTCCTTCGCATTCGGCGATTAAAAAGATCGTCAAAGCGTTTGGGAAATTTGACTGCGTGGTCGGGAATTGCCGTAAATGCCAACAAATAGACGAACAGCCTCAAATCCCTCTAATGCATCTCGAGCGGCAGGAGAGGCAAGTGAGAGTTTGTTCGTTAGTTGAAATGGGCGAACTTTGCTCAAGCCGGCAAATTGCAGACGAAATCGGTGTTAGTAGAAATACTGTGAAACGTATTTTAAAACGCAACAAATAAAAAAGTTACAAAGTCTAAAATTGTCAGGAAATTTTTCCTCATAATAAAGTAACATTGTTAGAATTTATTTTTCTTTAGTTTAATTTTATAAGGAACGTTGTTTATTTTCCTACTTAGAATCATTTTTTCGTTCTCCTACATCGCATAGCAGCAACAAAATGAATACAAGAAGCTGTACTTTCTCACATAATCTGAGAATACAGAAAAAGTGATTCTGTATTAACACATTTTGTCAGATATAATATTACGTGATTGAGCGGACTTGAGTGCGTACCGCTACTCGCTTTATGATATACTACGACTGGATCGGATCTCTCAGCGAGACTCGAATACGCTGTTGCCATTCGCAAAGCCAATTCCCCGTTCGTATCTGGACCAACGTGTATGTATCGCACCGTTAGTAAATGCGTAATACTAGGACCACCACTAAACCCTACCGGAGCCTGAGCGTCTGGTTGGGCGACAGCAGCAAGTAGCCGATCACTACCGCAAAAATATGCTATACAATTCACGGCTACCCAGACGCTCTCGTTATTTCATGCATTTATTTGATACACCTCCTCGAGTATCTATTGCTCCTGTTGCTGTCCCCCTACAGAAGTGAGAAAGATGGAAATAAAAAATTGTGTGATGAATAAACAATATGTTATACATAAGTGAAGGAGTGACGGATAACAATAGTGGTATTATATTTTTTTCCTCGGCAGCAACTGCGTTCGCTACAAAAATATACAACAGTGGTAGCACCATCGTACAGATATTTAAATGACAATTAAAATAAATCAATTTTAGTGAATATAAATATGGAATATATGAAAACAGAACAAATAACATTAGTTTTCAGAATAAAATAAATAAAATGTTAACTGTCTTTAACAACTCCCGAGTTCAATTTTGTGTCCGTTTTGTCGTTTTTATTTTTTTTAGATTTTTCCATAGTATTATTAGTTTTGTATAATATGAACCTTCTATTGGCTTTTCATATTAATTTACTAATCTTCTCAGAACGCTTTACCATACAACATATGTAACGCAAGTGTATATAACTATTAAGTTCTTTATTAGATAGTTAAGGTAAGAGTACGAAATTTTTGTTTCTTCAAAGGAATGTTGTTAATTAAAACTTGTGAGTAACCATTGTTTAAGGCTGTAGTGTGTACCCTGTTCAGTTCTAAATCAACAATTTCCTTATTGATATTCTTCGGATATTCTTAAACCAATTTTAAGTATAATTGGTTTAAGAATATCCGGAAGTCATATCATCTTCAGGGTATTTATTCCAAAACTAAATATTCAATATTAATTGTATCATTCGATTTAGATTAGCATGCTGGGATCATGAACAATATGTTTAAGCAACTGATCGAAATTAAATTAAATTCTTAACAAGCCCCTTTATAAACCAATTATTCAAGTAAATTCCATGCTTAGGGTCACATTCAGATATATACAAGCATTTGTAGCAATTTATATTATTTAATGCGATCTGACATTTGTCGCGGGATTATTAAGAATAATTCCGGTAAACCCTCGACTTCCTAAAATGAAAAGACTTTTCTTGAGAAGCCGGCGTATCATCCTAAATATATTTGGCAAGCAGGAATGCTCTTGGATATCTGCGGCTAACTGCTGATATGATTTAAAGCGGGTTATCAATTCTACGGGCGAGCGCAGGCCTCTGACGTGACGCAAATGTTACTGTTCTCATGGGATCCAATCAGGCCGACGGGAACAGTCTCTCTTCACCAATTTCAGTATACATAAATATGTGGAAATTCGGGTAGCCTGCCGCAAGACTTAGGGAGCGTAAAGGGAAATATCACAGTTAAGCATTTGTTCGCTCCGCTTGCCGGAAGTATCAAGAAGTATACAAGAAAGAACGCAAGTAATTTCGGAATAGAAAAAAAACGAAATCTAAATTTAAATACCTAAGATCCTTAATTGGATCGCAATCATAGTTTGAAATTTTTGTTACCAAATGTAGTAATTTTACCAGTAAACATTATGCATAATCAATTGCAATAAAGTGTTATATTTCAGCATTAGTTACCTCCCGAGTTTAACTACCTGAGAAGTAATTGCTGAATTATAACTTAAATCTTATGACAGGGTTTACAAAACAAAGCCTGTACAATACTTTATGTTTGAATATTTATCAATTTAAAAACTTCATACAAGCTTGGAATTATAAGTTACATATTCATGAGACCAACGAAACGGACACCGAAAAAGAGCATTGGCACTTATTATTATAAAATGATGTCGAAGGTATTGTAGCAGTTTGTGCTACAATTACGTCAAATATTACTTTCGCATTCTTAGGGCTTTATAGTAAATTCTACTGTATTGTGGGCGGATTATACGTTAACCTTTGTGCGACATTTTACTGTGCTACTAAGCGCTATATAAGAAAAGGCTTTAATGGGATTGTTAATGCATGAATAAAGGCATTCTAAATAGCGAAGTTTGACTGTTAGGAGTTGTTAGCATTAAAATAACGGAATGTGTTGTGAGTGTGTATATATGTATGTATGTACTCACCTTACTTTAAAAATCTAAAATGGAAAAAATTCAACAATTATTACACTGGTTAACAAAATTTAAACTTTTTTTGTCCCGCAAATTAGTATATTGCAGCATTTTTTATGCTGAATTCAAATCCTTTTTCAGAAATATTCTATCAGGCAGGATTTCTAAGTGACAGCGCAATAAATAGTAGAACAACGTGTATAATGTGTTTATTTATAAAACAACTTAAAATGTTTCTAAAATGTACAAATGTATGATTTTTTGCTATATTTAGCGTCAGGAACGTCTCTCATTCGTGTCCAGCAATAGTCTGCCAGCATAGAGGGGCTTCACTTGCCTTGATAGCGCTTTTCGATGTCCAAAATATCTTGGTAAAATCTTTCCCTATGTTCGTCACTGGCGGCTCCAAGATTGTCCGGAAAAAAATCTAAATATGAGTCTTAAAAATAAATTTTTAGACTCATATTCCACCCCAATGTTTCATGTGAAGTGAAAAGGTCTTTTACAATGTTTTTGTAGTCTTTGGATTTGTGATTGCCTAAAAAGTTCTCACAAATATTCTTAAATGACAGCCAGGCGGATTTTTAATTTTTGTTCAGCTCTATATCGAACTTTTCAAACAAGTCCCTGATCTGGGGTTCTACAAATGTACCCTCCTTTACTTTAGCATCACTGATTCTGGGGAACTTATTCCTCAACTGCGCGAATCCATGACCGTTTCTGTCCATTGCTTTGAGGAAATTTTTCATAGGTCCTAATGCAGGGCATAGTGCAGGGCATGTTTCAAAAAAAACTCCACACGAGATTATGACAAATTTAAATTTAATTTATGTGTTTATTGCATGTAATTTACCATTTCATTTACTAAGGAAGAAAGCATACGTCTCGTTTTGGAATGAATATTCGGACTTTAAGTTACCAAGTGAGAGAACATTACAGAGAGCTGTGCCGTCTGCTCGTGATCATGTCGAGAAAAGAATTAAATTGGAGTTGCAAGATAAAAAACTGTGGTTATGTGTGGACGAAGCAACAGATCGTAAAAAACATTCTGTGTTAATGTAATGGTATGCACAATGGAACCACATCGGCCGTCACCCTCAATTTTACTAGCTTCCAGACGAATACAACAATGCACTGCCGAAGTAATTTCAATGTTGGTGTTAAATACATTGGAAAAGTTTGAACTTTCAACAAAACAACTGTTGCGATGGTTCCGCAAACATGCTTGCTGTAGGTCGACCTCTTAAAAAACATTGTGCTAACTTGCATATTACATGTAAAATTCATACTCTCAGTCTCGTAGCAGATAGTATCAGAAAATGTTATCCCGACGTAGACGCTCTAATAGCACATACAAAAGCTGTGTTTGTAAAATCCCCAAAACGTATTCGGGAATTTCATAGACTATGCCCCGGTATTCCTGAACCACCACAACCTATTCTTACTCGTTGGGGAACATGGTTAGAGGCTGCATTTTATTATCTTAAATATTTTGAGAATATAAAGAACGTGATTTTAGAATTCGACCCAAAGGAAGCTGCGGCTGTCAAGGTAAGCCGCTTGAAATTTCAGGATAGTCAAGTTAAAACAGATTTGGAAACTATTCAGAACAATTACGTGGGACTAACGGATGCGATAGAAAAACTATAAAATTCTTCGGTGTCGTTAGTGGAATCTTTGCAAACAGTGCAACATGTTCACGCACAGCTATGTGCGATAGAAGACGCAAGAAATGTTTGTGTTTTAGAAAGGTTTGAAAGTGTTTTAGATAAAGACTCTGATTTTGGCACATTAAGACAAATTTGTGAAGGTGCGTCAACAGAACCGTTAAATTATTTGAAAGATTATTTTACTTACGCAAATATAACGTCATTAGATGTAGAACGTTCGTTTTCGGCATACAGAAACACTTTTTCTTCGCGCCGCACTCACTTTGCCAAAACAACTTTGGAAACATATCCAATGTTACAAATATTAAATAGACATTATCCACTTTGTGATTTCACGGAGGACTCTTAAAACGGTAAGTGGTTGAGCACGTATCACATTTAATTTATTTTGTGTAAACTTTTATGCGTCCGCTACTGGCTTTCAGCGCAGTTGCGTTGCTCTAATAATTAGTAAATCATAATTATACTGTGCGATGTTTTGTACGTGTGAAAGTATGAAGTACATGCTATGAAAAATGCCTATCTTCACTGGCGTTCGCTTTTAAATGTCATATCAATATCACGATTGCTGACTAATAAAATACCATAAAGCTAGCGATATACGTTAATGTTGTTAACGTTTGGTTAATCGGTTAAAGAAAATTGATTATAGCTTTCTTCCAGCAAAAATCACAAACTAATCAAAGCCAACCACATGCTAAGAAATCGATCAGAAAGAAGTTTCGATTTTTTGTAGTTAATCAAATCGCGTCTAACTAGTTTGCGATTGGGACTGTCAATGTGTTTATGCAATTGATGTGTTGATCCTTTAACATTAGTTAATAAATTATTTGTCTTAAATAAAAATCAACCTCCTAATTACCTCTACTTCTATGACTCTCATGATCTTGATACAATTCAAATTTTATTATTTGTTTTATATTTCCCTGCGAAAACCGAAACAGATGAGGAAGCTCTACACTGACAATCAGTGTGCAGTAGCAGCAACAGCAATAATACCAGCAGCAGCAACAGTAGCCCTGAAGATGTCCTACAGGAATCTTCGTTAACGTTCAACGACAACGACACGGTTCCAGCCCAGAAATCACGAAAACGGTGTAATTGACGTCCGCAGAAGCCTACGTACCGGATTTTACAAAATTGCCATTTCTTTCTATGACATTTGATATTTGTATACAAAAGGAGATTCGTTGTACTAGTTACAATATTAATAGATATGCAAATATCTTATATAGCTATCAACTAGTATATAATACAGGTATGTAGAAATATAAAAACTTAGATAAGTAGACAAGAATCACCTTAATATTCACACTTGTCACACATCAAAAATGAAATTATTCGCATCTTTCATCATAGATTGGATTGCGTCTTCCAATAAATGGTGCCTATTCGCGGATATGTTTCGGAAGGCATCTATTTGCTCTACGATAATCGCTATTACTAGGCCATTGGGCTGATTTCCAATGTTATTGGTCATTGGTTTCGGAAGTTGTTAATGATTAAGTGCTCCAAATCGAATGTAGTCAATTATAACAAATTTTGTTGGAATCTGTTGCATCACATATTAAAATAATATGATATTCTAGAAAACTACATGTTAAAAATGCGTTTATTTCATTAAAAAGAGATTAGGAGGCAAGGGTTAGTCTATAATTTGTATTATACCAAATCTTTTCTAATTCTTTCTAATTCTAAAAAATTACACGTTCTAAAATGTCATCTTACACAAAAATTTGTGATAACATAAACTAAAATATTCCCATCCCTTACATTTTAAAGATATCTTTTTGTAATGGAAATACATGATGTGTGTCGGTACTGAAATCGTAGTAATACGACTTATTTTACTTAACGTAATCAATTGGGTTGTCAGTTTTCGTTCATGTTTATAATTTACAGCTTCTAATAACTTAGTCCTCGCGATATGCACGTTGAAATACCTTCGTTGCTACTTTGCTTTCTCATCTTTGCTGACTCCGACCTACATTTGCATACTTTGTAGCAGGAATTGTAGGAGTTTTTAAATTAAATTTTTTAAGGCACTCTTCTGTGGGCAAACAATTGAAGACCCAATAATTAAATTATTACCTTTACGTAGGAAATTGCTTAGATTTTTGTAGCGGATACACAAAGTAATCAAGTAATTGAAATCTAGTCTAAAAGGCGTAAAGATTATGTAAAATCTAGAAACAAGGTGCTTGCAATGAATGAAAGGTGCTTGTATTTCATAGTGGAGTCTCCAAAGTGTTGTGAAAGCTAACTGCTTGTAACAGAAAGAATTAACATGGAATATTGGTGAAGCACAATCAAACATAAAAAATGTATATACTTGTTTTAAATACGATATCTACATTATTGCCTTTTTAATTTTGCAGAAAATTTTGTCCTCCAATTCCTTACGTGCAATTCTTCCCGTTATTTAAAATCTTACAGGGAAACACAGGTAAGCCGAAAATTCAGAAAAAAATGAAATTTCATGGGTTTGTAGACTGATAGTGTAAGAACAATGGTAACTTTGAGTAATTTCAGTCCCCTAAACGCAATTTACGTTAATATCTCCAAAACTGAGACATATTAAGAACGCTTTAGACAACTTTTTATCTGTTTTTGGAAGGACTATACGATAGCGTCAACAATTCTCCTCAAGCCACTGGCTTCCCCATTTGTTTTTAAATCTAAGTATTTATTTGCTGGAAAAATACTTATGCCACGAGAAACTCATATATATGTATTAAATTTGGAGGAAAGAAAATCCTAACTGTAGCCACTCACCAATATTAGAGCACATGGATACAATCCGAAGTTACCTGAAAATATTGAAAACACTTTTTGAAGCTTATGTATTACTACTGTTTATTACTCGCAAAATTAAATTATACATAAAATGTCCGTCATACTTACTATTTTTAAATATATGCACGTATTGATGTCATGCCGGTCATAATGTTTTTTTATAAGATTATTGTTAGATTGAAATGCATAGACAAATTTAATCCTGGTAAGTAATTTGATGTTATGCTTTATGCCAGTGATTTTTCACGTGAAAAACCTTGCCGTCAGTATGGACTTTTCAAATACATATGCGTACGTACAGGGTGTGTAAAAAGTAGCAACAAAAATTATGCATGCTGATATTCTTTGTACTGCGCTCAACAAAATACTTTAATATTAAAACATTGTACCATGCAATATTTAAACTATTTGAAAGAAACATACATTTGGAAACATTTCAGTATGTAGCTCTATGCTGAAATGCATAGTATGTAAGATAGTAACAAACATTTTATTTTATTATGAAGGTAATAATTTTATAATTAAAATGTATGTATTTTATAGTACTGATTTAGTTGCTCGAATTGAAATCCATCTGTCTGTACGCACAGTTCCAATCTTTGCGGAATTAATAAAACATGGGCATATCGGCATGTTCATTAAATGTGAAATTCATGATAATAATGGATATTTCAATACAAAAGTTATTAAATGAACGGAACAAGGAAATGAAAAACACAAAAAAACATTAATGAGGTGAAAATAAATATAGTAAATAAGCACAAGAAACACGGAATTAATAAAAAGTTAAATCATCTGATTGAAAATAATGGAAACTTTGTTATCATGAATACAGTATCGTACTAGGTTGCCTCCCATTTATATTTTTCTAGAACTATACGAAGAAATCTTAAAATAAATCATACGTTATTATATATTGTCTTTTTTTAACCAACAGATGCTAAAAAATGCTTCTAAACTTACTAAAATTTCAAACTTTCGTGACTTCGCGTTTACAAAGGAATCATTGTACAACATTCAGTTATTAAAAGAATCGACTGAGGATCTCATGAAGAACGTCCTTACGCGTAGTTCTCTCGCCACTTTATACACATCCTGTATTCAACAAAAAAAATAATACCTGCATTTTAATGTGTACTTGCAACTGTAAAGGGTTTTCTGTATTTTAAAGCCAACAGCAAGTGTTAAAATAATGAAAATCAAGATTGCCATCATTACTATAACACGTGAAGAACAAGAGCTACGCGACGCTCTAGAGGATATTGTGGAGGCTCAAGGGCAATCTTTAGAGAATATTTTCTCGCAAAAACTATTCGTATATTATCCGCGACACAGATCTTCGAAAGAGGGCTCTGCAGTCTAAAAATAAATAGACTATTCTTCATTCACAGCAAGGCATTCAAACAAGCACATAAAATTCTTTCACGAAAGTTAACAACATTTATCACACGATCCACTCAAGCCAATGTTGATGAATTACATTCGACATGCATCAGATTTTTTAATGAAGTAAACCTCAGATTATTAACATTGGACAAAACAGCGTTTACACTGCAGATGAGAGTGGATTCAATTTGAAATTTCCGCAGATGGGCATCTATTATCTTACCTCTTCCTTGTGTTAAAAGTAACGACAGTTTTGGACGAGAGATTTAAAGAATACTTTCCCGGTCTACTAACGTATATATCAGAATTCCCAAGATTTCAAAGAATGATCAACAGTTGGTCATCGCCAAGATTCTTCAGTCTAGCTAAATATGCATGCTGCACAAGCGGATATGTCGTGACATAGATATTGTCCCAGGAAACAAAAATTTTAATTTCGAGTTTTGAAAGAAAATAGGGAGTGGGGGGTCGGTTTCCCGAAAGGAGTAGAGGAACCACTGACATCATCATACAGTACCCTCGTAACATAAAAAAATTGTCGAAAGTTTCTTAATATTCCGCATAGTTTCGGAGATATCGACCTAAATTGCCAAGGGTGGTACAGTTGTTCTGACACTATATCAGTCTACAAACCCACAATGTTTCACTTTTCCGGTTTGTTTCATGTTACCTGTATTCCCTTGTTAGTTAAAGTCTAACGATTGCAGCTCAGATGGGAAGCAGTACTCTCTAAGAAATGTTCCCACACTTTTATTATACCTTTGGGTTTCGTGCAATTTAAGCTAAATTGTTTATCTCATGCAGGGTGTGGAAAAGGACCTTATGGTATTAAATTTTAAAAACATGCAAAGACCAAATATTTTCAAGTCAAGCCGCCTATTTCTGGACGTATTTGTACTTTCTACTGAGAAAGTAAATGACTTTTTGATTGATACTTACACGTGATATACCCGTCCTACTGATATTTCTAGGAATCGAAATGAAAATGCTTTAAAGTTATAAACCTTTTGAGCACAATAATTGACTAGATTGTTTATGCTAGTACGAGGTGCTATCAAGTTATAACATCTCCGAATTCTTTTCTCACTAACTAATCACACGAAAACTATGAAACTTGTGTCACTTCTCGACGTTATCTCCCTGCAGCCGTACACACATTTCACAACGTCGACGCCATGATTCCATGGCCGCTGCGAACGTTTCTTTAGGAGTCTGTTTTGACCACTGGAAAATCGCTGATGCAATAGCGGCACGCCTAGTGAATGTGCGGCCACACTTTTCGCATTTTCAGGTCGTCATGTAGGATTGTGTACGCAGATCCCTCGGAAATGCCAACTTTGGAGCTAATCTGTTCCACACTCATTCGGTGATCCCCCAAAACAACTTTCTCCACTCGCTCGATCATGTCGTCAGACGGGCTTGCACGAGGCCGAGATTGTCTTGGTTTGTTGTCACACGACGTTCTGCTTTCTTTGAACTGTCGCACTCACGAACACAGGTCAGACACATCCATGACACCATCACCACGTGTCTCACTCAACTGGCGATGAATTTCTATTGGTGTCACACCATGCAAATGGAGAAAACGAATGATTACACGCTGATCTTGTAATGAAAACGTCGCCATTTGAAGTATCAAAGCCAGTTCTCACTCTCGCCGCTACCACTAAAGGTTCTTTGTGCCGTACAGTGCTGCCATCTCTGTCGCGCATTGACAAAGAGTTCCCGCTTATTTCCAAATAAACCGCATGTTTCTACCTGTTTCCAGTTCTGAGAAAAAAAATCGGAAGTATTATAACTTGAATACACCTCGTATAACGTGACAGTATATAATTTCTTTTGAAATCTATTACTAATAAATAATACCGTATGCGTATGTAGTAACGCAATCAAGATGAAATACTAAACTTCAAATAGCTAAAAACGATGTACCGTAGAAAAAAAATAGTTTGGTATCCGTCGAAGGGAAAATAAAATTGTAAAGTCGTTATTCCTATTATGATTTCATAGATAAATATGTTTCTTTAAATGTGTTCGAAACATTGTGAGCCACTTTGGTAGTGTGTGGCAAGTCTATTTCCCGTTTCTGATATAGCCCTACAACTCCTAAGGCAAGCAACATACAACCTGTTACAAATGGTGCTCATTTAATTCGTGGTAAATTTGTCGAGATACTCTTCCAAATAAATCTCGTTTAGTCAATTTAACTCGGTACGTATTAGGAAGACGGTAATGTACAAAATCTCCTCGATATCCCAAATCTAACCTCTTCAGGCGAGAGACTTGGAGCGTCTTTCGTCGGCGAGCAGCCATTACTGTTCCTAGCGTTATTCCAGAGTAGAGCAAGTGGTTCGTCGCGTCGATATCCTCATTTAGTGCTGAAGCCGGCATCTGCGTGTCCCGTCGCTAATTCAATGTATTAGGCATTCTGTTCGTTTAATTCTGTCTCTCGTCTTTAGCCATCGAAGGTAGCGGCGGTGCTGCCTGCAAGATTTCCATCTTCTTCTATCTTTGGCGTCTGTGTACGTTGATATAAAGTTGCGACCTCTCGCAGTGTCGTGATTGCTTATTGAACCCGGTGTAATTTAATATTTTGAGATTAAATGTCGTCATCGTCACAGTAAACGTTAAAGTCTCCATGTCGCCTTATACAACTCACCGAATAACAGCTCTAACGACGATAGCAAACAATAAACAATGACAGTTTGATGATGGTATTATCAATATTACCGTATAGTTTAAATTGATCGCAGATTAACTTGCCATTTCCTCGCTTAATTGCTTTATATGATTTTGGGATAAAGTGGTTTACATACGACATAACCAATCAATTTTGTTTTAATGAAGGTAGAAACCATAGAACCGCTGATCTCGTAAATCGAAAGATTACTTTTTCCTTTATATATGCTCATCCCGATTTAGGGCACGTTGCTATACTTCCAAATTGTTAACAAGATAAGTTACTACTTTTGTTTTAATTTTTTGGAAAATTCTAGATCAAAAATTACTAACAAGTTAGTAGTCTAAAATCAACCATTTTCACCTTGTAGCGATTTTTTAAACTGAACTCATATCAATACTTATTTTGTGAGTCGGCCATGTTAAAATCAAGTAAGTCATTTGAGCAATTATTGGGTGTGATTACATTTATAATAATTGAATCCATAGCAAAACGACATATTATCCCTAACCTTACGAAATTAAACTACCTTTTGTGTGGCTATGTCAGTTAAGATGGAAAATCATCTGAGCTTTCAACTTAGATTTTGGTGAACTATAAGGATAGAAAAATACTGGAAATTAATCGTCTTATAGGGAACTTGTGAAAGATATTTCGACAGTAAGTTTGGTTGTTTTACATCCAGAAATATAGCCGGTATGGGTTTCTTCAAGAAACCATTTTAAAAAGCTTTATTGCTACTAGAAATAAGCGCTTACTTGATATATCTCAAAAACCACTGTGCTAGGGGAAATAGCACGGAGTTTTGCTGTAAATACAATTATTATTAAATGTCATTATACTCAATCACTGGCCCAATAACTTATTTGATTGTTATGGCAAACTGATGAAATAAATATTGACATTAGTTCAGCTTGAAAAATCACTAAGTATATTCAAGTGGATGGGTCAAGGCGTGTCTGGTTGCAGGACCTGGGTGGCCCGCTCTACTGCCGGCCATAACCCTCTAGAATTTTAGGACAATATTACCCTGGAACTTTTTCCCTTAGAATTTAACCAGAATTCCAAAAATGCAAGGAACATGTTATATAATGTTCCTTTCGAAAAAAATACAATTTTGACTATCTACGAATTTATGAGGCACCCCGTGCCGAAAGCCGTGCCTAAAATCAGACTTCATAAGAGAAAAGCTGTTTTGACAGGTCCTCATTCACAAAGGCGCAAGCCCCCAGAGATGACTGATCCTGTATACCATTAATTCTTTTTATGGAGTAGATAGAGGAATCGAGCGTATTCGAATTTGTCTAACTCACAAGGGAACATCCCGAACCCGAACATTCAAAAAAAATTTGAAATTTTGTGAACAAGTAGTCCACACCCAAGGATGTTCGAAAGTACTTTCCTTATCGGCCCAATCTTGTTTTAAAAGGGTGAAACTACCCCTGAACTCGTGGTCCAAAGGTACCACTTTGTTCCTTTAAAACCATAAATAGTGGTGACAACAAGCATCCAGACGCGGATATTGTGGGGAATATAGTATAGCTGTGGGTTGTCGCGAATGTAGACTGTACAATACTTTCAACTGCTTTCGATTCTTGTGGAGCTAACGTGCGATTAGAGTGTAATTCTAGATTGAATCCACTTTCATCGGCGTTGAATGTGTTACCAGGGCATACTTTCGCAATACAGTGTTTTACTTCTTGTATGAAATCCGACGAAATGCGATTTAACTCTGCCGTGTCTGTATCATATGAACGAGTAACGAATTCAGTAATTTTTCTGGAAACTATCCTGCATACTTTTTTAAAATTCCATAACCAATGTGGAGATGCTTTGATATTTGTTAACCCTACTTCTTCATTGGCTTCAAAAGTCCATTTACGGAATTTATTAAAAACTTATTCAGAAGTTCTTAACAATTGCTCTCTTCTTGTTCCCCCTTTTTGTAATGATGCCTCTCATCTAAAAAAGACAAAAATGTATGAAAACGACAATGTATGGACGTTGGCTTTTTCCTTATATTCTAAAGAGACAATATATTCTCCCTCAGGTACACATTTTTCTTCCTCTTCAAATTGTAAAACTTCTAATATTTCTTCCCGTGAAGGTGGGTATCAAATTCTGCAGAATGTGGTCTAAATTCTTGCAAGAATTTTAGTGTTACGTCATTATCTGCCACAAATGTTGTGTCGCCTCGACCCATGGGGCGGTTACCATTTACAACACTAAATGTTACTATAAATAAACGAACTACATTTATTGGATTTATTACTGCCACTGTCGTGCTAATATTCTGAAACTCACATGTAGTACCAACGAATTACAAAAGTTACTTTCTATTATATACATTTTCGTATCTAAATAAATCAATAAATTGAAATTATTACACGTAAATTATTACTCACATTAGAGATTATTATGTCATACTACATCATTATTATCGCATATAACTTTCAATGCATTATATCTGTCTTGCAATTAGCCTTGAAATGATTTACTAATTTATATATCAAATTGTAACGAAATATGAAGTTCATTAGATGAATTATACTATCACAATGCGTCAGAAAATACAACATATTACTTATTCAATATCTGTGAATGATGTTACCCTAAAGCATGTATCATCGCTATTCGTATAACTGTTGCTGCTAGCATAGTACAAGTAAATAATTGTAGTTATTATAATGTATTAATAAACAATACACTTGCTTTTCTAATTGAAATAAAAAAAGTCTATGTAAACATAACATGTTTATTTTGCACATGGATTCACAGTTATTTAAGGCGACGTACTGCAAGGCAAGTTTTATCTTTTACTAATAACTACGAGGGATGATCGTAAAATAAGGTACCCAAAGCCCTACAGCAGCAAAAAGACGGGTTAGGCGAAATCTGACAACATTGGCGTGTGCAGCAGCTCTCCCACTCTATATACGTACCACTCCCGACTCGCTACGCCGCTCAATGTTGGCTAAGCAGCCTTCTGAGATGGAACTACCGATCGCCGCTACTGCTAGGTGCGAAATTCGCGTTGGGATACGTTTTTTAAACGCGAAAGGGGTTTCGCCTATAGACATTCATCGTCAATTAACCGAAGTTTATGAAGAAAAGTGTATAGCTGTTCAACACGTCCGCAAATGGTGTAGGGAATTCCCTGGATGTCGGACGGAAATTCACGATGAAGAGCGGAGCGGAAGACCATCAGTTTCAGAGGAACTCGTTGAAAAGGCTGAGAGCATACTGCTTGAAGATCGGAGGGTCACCACTCGTCAATTCGCTCTTCGGATTCCTGAGATTTCCAACACCACAATTGAAAAGATTTTTGAAAGGACTGGCGGCAGAATTTTACGACATGGGGATACAGAAGTTGGAGCACCGTCTGCAAAAATGGCGATTATATCGAAAAATAGCTTAAGTTTTTACCTTTAAAACGATGTGTAATGTTAAGGAAATAAAGAATGCTGTCTATTTTTAAAAAATATGGGAACCTTATCTTACATAACGTGGGATTTGAATACGTTCCTTATCGAAAGGGTAGGGGGGGCACCATAATTTTTTTTAATGGAACTAGGGTGCTACTTTCATATATGTATGTGATATAGCTCCATGAGACGATTATTTTGATATATAGTTGTGATGTATTTGTTTCAGCCATTGCCGAGTTATTTTAAGAAAACCGAAAATCTGAAATTGGTTTGTTTAAATACAAAGTGCTGCGCTTGTTGATCATCAGATTTATTTAGCAGTGCAAGATCTGCAGTCCTTTTTATGTTAAGTTACGGCGTATTGTGTCCTCATGGATGCCAGTCCTTACTAACTTCTATACCGTTTCTACCGTTGCAATCTTGGCATTCGTTCTGATTTTTTAAAGTATTAATTTCCTAGCGTTTTGTTTGCTTTGTAATTTTTAATACTATATTATTCTATTGTATGATAAGTAAGTAGATGTAATAGTACCTGTGGTCGACGGATTTTCCGTTATTGTGCTGCTGCCGCTACATACTAATAAATGTTGAGTAAATATTTTACTCACATGGAACTTGAGCTGGAGTCCAGGTCTAGTCCTACCATAGCAATTTTTTTTTTTTTATAATAATAATAATAATACTAGTAATTTATTTCGTAAACAGAGTATGAAACATGTCACAGAACGAATGTACAAGAAAAACAGAGAGATATAAATACAAAAGAACATATACATCTAAATCTTTTAACACTAATCTTAAGAGTTCTCGTTAAAGTACGACCCAATTCTTAATATAGGCAACAGAGTGAAAAATATGCAGATGTAGCGGAACTGTCGATAAATTTGTCTATTGTTTATTATACCTAAAACCGTGTTTTTCTTTAATGAATTGAAAGATGTCTCTTTCAATGTTAGAGGCTTGAACAATTAAAAATTATGTATTTGTATTTAAAAATAAATACATTGTAAACTAGGTGACATTAAAGTTAAAGAGCGGTTGCATGGCTTGGTGTAGTAGAAAGACAAATATAAAATCAGAAATGTTTTCGTGTATGTAAGTAATAATCTGGACGTTCTAATAAATTATCAACATTTAAGCAAATACATATAAACGAATTGATACTACAATGGTGCGTACATACAGTTACTCACTTCAAATACTAATTTTATTTGCCACTCGTTACTTACAAAATTGCAAACACCTTCACACCTGTATTTCATAAAACTAAATGTGAGAAATATAAAATAACATAAAACTCTATTCAAGGCACTTATCAACTGTAATAGAGTTTTATTTTGAATTAAATTCAAAAATCAACACACGAAGGTGCGAAAGCATGTAGACTAAAATTATTGCTTCAAGTTAATTTTGTATCATCTTACACCGATGCTTGATTCTTACTGCGTAATGTAATTCGCTTGTTACGAGCATGTTTTTCCAATGATATTAGATAGTATATCTTGGCGCCGTTCTAATTTTTGCGATCAGGGAACATTAGTTTTAAATACGTTCTTGTACATTGAGAAGAATCGGTGACCGTTTGCACTAATTTAAAGATTCTTGAGCTGAAAAGAGATTAAAAGTATTAGCAGAATAGTTTTGTGTTGATTCTTTAAATAATTTTTCAATTTGTCTTTACTTTTATATTGTCACTAACTTTCCGACACCGCTGTATGTTACTCTTGAGCAATAGTGTACATAACTTACTAATCTATCGTTCTAGAGCTTGTGTAACGTTTTACTTTCACGAAATTATTTTGCCTTTATACGTCATGTACAAGAAAGTATACGTCACACGAATTTTAGGTATATAAGGTAGTGCAGAGTCTCATTCTATCAGAGTTCTCTCTTGTTCGTTCCCGTGCCTTCCCTTGCACTGCAGACGGCTAGGACTGTCCTAGGCAAAAATTCGACCGTACCACTTCGCAGGTGACTTCGGGGATAAACGTTAATCAACGCTGGGCATACAATCACCGCATTTCAGTATTTTTTCAGAGTCTGCTATCAATAGGACTAATTTTTACTCACGTGGTAATTGTTGTTTGTTTAGTCATATCTAAAGCCCGGACTTATGGTACTACAAAATTATGGAAGTGGGCTGCAAAAGGGCAATAAAAAAGACAAAAAAAGCGCACAAAATAGGCATTTATTAGTTATTTATTATTTATTACCCTTATTACAGTTATTAGGTTATTAGTTATTACATCTTTTGACATCAATAGACGTCATAGGTGCATACTTAAAACAAGAAATTTGATTTGGATTCATAAAAGTAATATTAACTGTATCTCCTGATGACGCTAAATGAATTTCACGCAATTGACGTAAACCGCTATTACTCTGTATCACTTTCTCACACTTTTCTTTGTTGAAGTCCCCTTTTAAACCCGGTGTCTGTTTAACTATCTGCACGACGTCATCCAGAATGTGAAATTGGTCCGCTAGTGTTAAATTTTTCTCTTCTACGGATTTTATGAAATCTGGCAATAAACCAATATGTGCCTTTATATATGCCAAGTCAGAGCGAATAGTTTTCTTAGCTAAAATCTCTTGGAAAATTTGAATTGATGCTGCGTCATCTTCGAGACCGTCTATTACCTCCAAAATTTTGTCACAGTGCGTAGCATAATAGACGGCAGCTGATATCCATGTTCCCCATCTCGTTTAAGTAGGTCGAGGTGGCAGTAGAACATGTGGTGTAATTTCTTTAAAATAACGAAGTCGCGATGAAGCCTTTAGAAAAACTGTTTTTATACTTGAAATCAAAAGATCGACGTCATGAAATAAAGTGCGCGTTTCTTCAGCGACTATGTGGAATGCGTGAGCAATGCATATGACGTGTATCATTTTGGGAAATATTATTTGAAGGACTTTAGCAGCAGCCTTCATATAAGGAGCAGCATCGGTAAAGAAAAGTAAAACCCTTTCGTATTTTACTCTACCAGGCCACAGCAAGGATAGTGTGTTTGTAAATAATTGCGCTATTGCTATTGTAGAATTGTTAGTAGATTCGAGTACTTCACTACTTAGTAAATAAACTTCCGATTTCCGTAATGGTTCCAAACTTCCAATTATTACGTTAGCAACGTATCAGCCAAGTGTATCTGTTCTCCTCAATTGATACCCAAATATTTTGCTAGTGTATTTCTTTCCTTCATTATCTTTGTATAAACTGATCGACATATTTTTTTCGGAGCGTGGATTTGCAAGGAATGCGCTCTTTAGTATATTTTTCGAGGAATGTATTAAGCGTTTGCGTTTGCGCCGTTGCGAAATTACATTAAAATTTTGTAGTAGATACGTTTTATTACCGTCGGGAACTTTCTTAGCGCCAGTTTTGTGCTTTGCTGTCACAAGATGTTGCGTTACAAAGTACTTTTTTTCATAACTGACTTTTGTATCACACACTTTACAAAATAATATGGTACTATCAGTACTAAAAATGTCTTCACCGTATTCGCAAATAAGTTTATTTAATTTTATTTGAGCAGAAGCACGTTCTTTCGGCATATTTACGTTGTTATGCGATGATATACAAACGACGACTGTACCATATTGAATAGAATTTATTGTGTACAATGCTACTTAGAATTAGGAATTGGGAAGAATTGTGGGGAATTATTATTTATTTAATATTTCTTAGAAAAGCTAATGAACACAAGCAAAATGACTGTTATTCTATTTAATGTTACTTAGAATTATAATTTATAGTTTTCAATAACATTGAATATAATAACGGTAGTTGTGGACTTATGTATGTAATATTTCGTAGAATTGTCTTTAGTCTAGAGTCTAGAATATAGGCAGAATTACGTGAATAGATGTTTATGGCCTTTAGTCTTCAATATAGGTAGAATTACGTGGAATAGGTATTTATGGCATTTTGCCAAACATCCGGGCTTTAGTCATATCAGACGCCATATCGACATCTCATAACAAATTTTTCTACGATTGGATAAATACCCCTAGCGCCATCTAAAAGCGAGAGGGGCAACCACTTACATATCTCGTTAAAGCCGCTAATAAGTTCTGTTGTCATTGAGAACAAGAATCATTTATAAATAAATTAAGGAAAACAATTAATGATTAATTTCTTTTTTATTACATTTCCAAATATATATCAAGTTTAATAAGAAAATAATTAAATTATTTTCCTTATTCTACGAACTTTGAAATTATCGAAAGCCAATATATCTAGTCCAGAGGGAGAACCACGCGATACACGTACTTTGTCTGCAGCTGTACCACACCGAAAATCTGTCATGGACTTCATTTACATCGTGTTATTTCATCTTCCGAAAAGTACGTTATTATAATTTTCTAGTTTACAATGAAATCTGTTACTGCCCTTTAACTGTCTTGAAGTTTCACCCTAGTAACGGCGTCAAATTTAACATCAGTAGGTTATATACAATACAAGGGTACCTATTTTAGCTGAATACAGATTTTCAACTTCTATTTTATTGATATGCAATTAATGTCTTCTACTATCTTCTGTTCTTATATTTTCGTTGTAATGTCTGTTGTTCCTTTACTAGTTTGACTCGCTTGAAGTTCCATTTTGGATTTGAGTTGTCCTTTTACTCATTTTATGTAGACAGAAAACCACATTGTATACACACGTTCGGAACAAAAAGAATATAATTATAAACATCTACTTAAATATTTTCCGATTACAACAAACCACCCTAATTTACAACATACTGTAGGAACCGTACCTTTAATTGTTAATATGTTCATTTACTCCGTTCTAATTTACTATTCAACCGAAAATTCCTCCTGATAACTTATGCTACGAATGCGGACCACTGAAAACATTAGAATGTTTTGTTCAGCGTTAGTAGTTCAAAACTTGTATTAATACGACCCCAGGCCGTTTATCGAATCCGTTGTGCTCCGACGTACACATTTTCGGATGATCAGTTTATTGTTTTCACATAGAGTACATAAATCTGATACTAGTCTGAATATGCACCGCTACCAAACTAGATAAACAAGTTGTTGGACGTTAAAAAGTATTTTCGGTACATCATTATTCTATAAACACCTTATTGTTGTTACTTTCTTAAACACTCTTTAAAGAATAGCGTGCAATTACAATTACTTCAATTGTAGCAGTAACTTTACACTTAATTCTTTATGAAACCATGTACAAAAGGTTACATTCTGGAAATTTTCTATTTATCGTTTTTTTTATTCGTTTTTTATTCGCAATCAAGCTATTACAAACATTGTCATATAATATATTTAGTGTAAAAGTGCACTTTGTCAAAATCAATAAAAATCAATATAAATAATTAAAAACAGTATAAATAAAATAAAGTAATGTATAAATAAAATAATGTAAAGATAAAAACACACAAAGTAAAAAGTATAAAAGTAACACAAAAATGAAATTGCGAAGCGCCCGGAACATAACGTACATATATACATGTATACAATATCTAATTATAGTTTGAGACAAATTCATCTATACTACAACACTCCAGTTCTTTTAGTGTCCGTTTCATTGCAATTTTAAAACGATTTGGGGATAATTTTTTCATATCGGATGGTATCATATTATATAGTTTTGGTCCCCAGTAATTAACCGATCTCTGTGTGGTGGTCATTCGATGGAGTGGAGTTAGCTAGTTGTTCTCGATTTCTGGTGGAATAGTTATGATTATAGCCGTTTAGCCAGAAATTATCCATGTTGCAGTGTGCATACAATAGCGCGTTGAGAATATAAATGCATGGCAACGTAAGTATGCCTTCCCTTCTGCTTAAAAATGCGTCGCCTTCCGCACTGAAGCGATCCAGTAAGCGTTGGCAGATGTCCAAACGTTTGGTTTTGTTTCCTGCGGTAAGCATTCGTGGTACCCATCACGCACACACTTTACGAAATTTGAGTTCATCGTGGATAATTTGATAGGCAGAACCGTGACTGATGCAACCTCACCTATGGTACCTCGCCTATTTGCTGTAACCATCTCCCGAGCTTGCTGAATGTTGTCGTCGGTGGTCGAGGTTGACGGCCGCCCAGCTCCCTCTTTTTTTGTGTTATGCGCGTGTGGCCACTTTGAAACATTTCGATCCACAAAAAAACGCTTTTACGAGATAAAGCACTGGCCCTGTATTGTGACAAAAGGCTCCGGTGAATTTCAACACCTTCCACACCCTCTGACCACAAAAATCGGATCACTGCTCGTTATTCCTCTTTGGTGCAAACTAATAGCGGAGCTGACATCCTTATGCTGTTGTAGCTAGGGCACAAATGACGCGATTGTGATTAAATGCCGCACACATGACCACAGAGGCGCCAACTCAATGCATGCGCAAACGGCCTCCACTACGATAACCTTCAAAGCTGATTATGACGAAAGTGTAGATATTATTTGACTTACCCTCGTATTTAAATTAGATCTCTTCAACGAATTTATTCAACTTTAAATATGCATCAGTATAAGCTTAACTATATTAAAATATTACTTATGATTTTATCACTTCCTTCTCGTTACGATTTTACCCTTCATAATCTATAAGTAAATATGTGGCAACCATCCCAGTACGCTGTGAATATTACTAGGGAATATTGTGCTTATTCTAGATTGAGATTTTAATCAAATACTTCCATGAAATGTGTTTATAGTGGATATTGCGAACTTTGTGTAGTTCGTGTTCTAAAGCTTGTTTGTTTAGCAGCGTGAATGATGCAAGAGGTTACGGAAAATTAATGCAGGAATTCAGCAGCGCTTCTACGATTACTTTGTTTTATGTTTCTTTACCTGAAAATTTTTGCAACTGTCGGTTGTATTATTACATGTGGTGTTTTTGTATGTTACTTATATCCTAACGATGAAACTTTGCATGTGTTTTCGATTTATATTAAGATGTTTAGTTTTCAAACAAAAATTCGTTAGGAGACACAAATAACTGTGGAACATAAGTATTGAGATTGAACTTGAAAATATAAATATTAGTGAGGGGCATTTAACCACTGATTATAAAATAAGTATTTGAAAGACACAGTTACTGCTTACTTTGCGATGCTATTGTTTATAATAATACAGACACTGAAACCTCCGGGCAGCTTCCTGAATATTTACCCCGATAAGGGAAAAATACCAATTTAAAATGGCTATCAACAACTATTATTCGCTTTACTGCTTATTTTGAATATATGGCTTTTGTTTAAAGTGCTTTTATATTGTCTCGTGGAATAAATAGGTACTACCACCAAATAAGCGTATATAGGAAAATGCACATTAATCCACGCAATAGAATTTTACAAGCAAGTACTCCCGTTAACGAGCAACTATCAAAGCTCAATATGCGAATTTTGCCAAGCTTAGTTTTACATTCAGCTAACAATAAGCACAAATAAAACCTTTTGAAATGTGGTAATCATCATGGTTGAACTATGCACTTCCTTTTATACTGGAAAGACGATTAAAAAATATGTAACAGATATAATTGTTGTGACGAACCATCCCGTTTCGTCAAATTTAAAGACTTTAATTCTGAAAGAACGAAGAAAAATTATTGTTTCAATTTTTACCTGTCTCGTTTAGACTTTAAATCTTTGTTGTAAATCGTAAGTTTATTTCTTTAAATTCTTGTTTCAAATTTTAGAACTATTTATGTTGTACTCCAGTGTACTCTATGAATGTGGTCATGTATGATGTACGGTAGTACATACTGCATAAGTACGATAGTTACGAGTTCTGTGATGCGCGTCGTTTACATGCAAGGTCGCATGACGTAGAAAGGCAAAAACGAGTAAATTTTGCTATAAAAGACGTTCAAATCCGCGTACATTTGTCTTTCTGTGGCTCACGCTACGAATGAACATCCTCTTTGCTGGCCTTGGGCTGCGAGAGCTTCGACTGCCCAGAGTTCATCCCTCGGCGGCTGTTGGCTGCGTTTGATTAAGTGTGGACAAAGTCATAATGCCATGATAATGTGGCTTTAGCTATTTATTGTGGAATTTTGACTGAAATTAATCAAAGTCCGTTTCGCCGGTATTATACACGTCGACGTTCCGTAGTAACGTGGCTGTAACTATCTATTACGAAACCTCGACGACCGATACATTCAAAACCGCGACATAAAATTCAAAGACCCGATTAAAATCCGACCGAACTCGTAACTGAGAAGAGAGTTTTTATTTTGAATCATTTGTTTTGCGCGACCTATATATATTTGTATATGAATCTGATTTTAGTTTGCTAGAGAATTTTATTTTATTTGAAGTTATGTGTAAATAAAGTATTGTCGTTGTACTTACATCTTTTCCTGTTAAATTGGACCTTTTGGCATTTTCAGCGCTACACCGTGGTTAAGACCGCCCACACATACCGAATCAATCAATCCGATATTCGCTTAACTTTTCTTGATTACTAAAAGCCGCAAACATCTAATAGTCTTATTTTAAAAAGTAAATAAACATTAAGCCACTTAAGGTACATGTTTATAATTCTGATATTTGACAGATACAAATCCCGTGACAACTAACGGCACCCCAGTAACGGTAAATCAATCTATATTATTATGGAGTTGATAATATAGATCCCCTGTACACTGAGTATGAGATCTTAGTGTTTAAAATAAGAGAAGTTAATGTTGTATACTTTATTCTGTCTTGTATAGATAAGCGAGTATTTTCTAACTGTGGAATAGTTTGTCACTACAGAATAGTTTATGGAAATGTCATCTATTTCTTTTTGAACGTGCGAATCGGAAAAAAGTTGCTGACTCTCGCGAACCGCTTGAGAATTGGAAGAATTAAGTTTGAAAATGACATTTTTGACGTGGGAATAATATTTGCGATAGTAAGATACTGCATCGTTCCATGTTCCCGATCGCGTCAATACATTCTGAGGTGGTAGTGGAATTTGCGGATGCAATTGCTTGAATACGCAGATATGTTTGGGAGATTTCGCAAACACTTTTATGGTAGATGATATTAAATCATTCACCCTAGGATACTTGCTTCGAATTGCTTCTGCTGCTAGATGACATGCGCGTATGAGGCATGTTATGCGGAGAAAAGTCGGAAAGCAAACTTTTAACATCCTACCAGCTTTCAGCATTGTTGCGTCTCCGTCAGAAACTAATATGGTGATTTGGGCTCCTACGATACAAAATTCTCTTAAGATATTTTTTACAACAGTTTCGGCATCAGTACTTTTAATCCTTTTACTGGCTAACAACAAGGAAGCTGCTGGACCATTACGTTTTAAAGGACGCGCCACAATATGAATCACGCTGTGTTTCTGAGCATCAGTGGTTTCGTCCACAGTGAGCCAGATTTTTTGATTTCTCAACTCGTCTTTTATACAGTCTTTTACTGTATTTTGCACATATGGTAAATTGTACCGCAATTGTCTTTTTATTGGTAGCTTTCATGATGGAACATATTTATCTCAGAAAAGACGAAAGTTTTCTTTACCTACTAGGTGTTGTGGGATGTTGCACGTGCTCAACATGGAAATAAAGTCATACAAAAATTGCCAGTACGGAATATTGTTTCTTAAATTCAATACATGACGTTCACTTTTAATATGACTTCTACATTCAAATGTCGTGTGGTCTAACAACCCTATACCGCAAAATTTGCAACGAAGATGCGAACCAGTAAATTCCAAACCAGGGAAACGCCGAATGTATTTCTGCACATGCGATGCAAGAGGTGCACCAGGCTTATATCCCATGTTTTCGAAAACACACAATGAGAATCCGATAAATAACCGAAGAATCGAACTCCTCAATGTCTACCGCATTACTGAACTCTGCATCCACATACGTACATACACCCCTCCGTACAGGTGTCTCTGCGGGTGCAACCGTTTGTCACGCTTTAGTGATGATTGTAATTGTAAAATTTCCAAATATCAGGAATCTTTTTGTACCTATAAGATTGAAGCAGATTTACGAGAAAGTTTTCTAGCAATAATTTGATTTGAATACACTCGAGAATTACGAAAACGGTTGTAATATCTTAAATTCTTTTTCAATCACTACACAATGTAACGCTATAATGTATGAAACTTCCCTAAAAATTGATTCTAAGTCTCCCTGGCGAGTCTTTCAAACTCAATTTAAAGCATTAGAATAGTACACGTGCTTTTAACATTTCGCATTCTTTAAACTTTTATTAAACTTTACTTCATTATTGTTAGTATTGTTCGCAAATAATTTTAGAAGGACACAAAGTATGTTTCTTCGTCATTCCATCGATTCTCTTCCTCTTATTACAATACCTGATTGCGCCCGTATCCATAGAATTTTTAATGGAACAGAAATAAGAATGAGTGCTATTGATTGTATCTGTGTATTTTACTCGATTGTCGTGCTTGTGTGTGCGTAAGTTTGCACGCGCACTACTACGTAACCGTGTATGTATATGGAAGTGCTGGGGGGCGTTTCGAGCGGCAGTCTTGAGCTTTTCCTTAAGCTCCCTGCACCGGAAACACATTTCTCGCCACTCTATTAACTCCCTTTCGCCCCACGAGTAAATCGATTAACGTTTATCTAATCTATTAGAGGTATCAAATGTCGAGGGATAATTAGATGTTGTTCCGATTTAATTGTCAATATGGCAAACACGAAACCTCTTTAGCCGTGTGGTTTATGATGGAGGTAGCGCTGTTGAAAATTAGATTCATTTAGAAGCTGCAGTTTTAATAAATATTTTTCAAATTTGTAATCGTACAAACGAGATCTAGAGAACTATCAAGTAAATGTATGTTCGAGTACTAGTAATAGTATATTGAACCATCAACTTTACATAATCTGCCAAATATTACAAATGCAGAGTGTTAAAAAGTTTGGCAAACATTGAGGGGGGATAGTATCGCACAAAATATGCAGAAACGTCTTAATGAACAAGTGTCCGCAAATAGACGGTTTCGGAATTTACGGAGAATTATTCCTTTTTGTAACACTTGTGAATTCTATCACCTACTTCTTCTTTCGTTCGCAAAAGCTTGAATTTTCTTATCGTAGTCAACATAGATTCTGTCAAACATCCAGTGAGTAGTTGATATTTAGTGGTCAGTGCACAATTTTACGAATTTTCGCGATGCCTGTTTACTTTAATATTGAATTAGCCAACATGCATTTCATGTATGGTACTGCTAATGGGAATGTCAGAGAAGCGCAACGTCTTTATGACGCTCGGTTCGTGTTTTTGTAAGATTGCAGCAAAGGTTGCGTGATACCGGCTGATTTGGAAAACGGTCTTGTGATTCACCATTGAGACAGAAGGGGCAGTTTTAGCACGGGTAAAGCAAAATCGTTTGCGGAGAATATCAGCAGAGGAATTAGTGCTCTTCTTGTTTCGAAAGTCCGCCACGAACAGCAGCCCTACTATGTACAATAAATGCATGCCCTAAATCCACCTGATCGTCATGCACGATTAGCCTTTTGCTGCTGACTTCTACACTATGACACTGAGGACCACAATTTTGCTGCCAAAATTCTCTACTAATAAGACCGAGTTCATTCGAAATGGAGTTTTAATTTCCACAATACATATATATCGCCCGATAAAAATCTCTATGGTATTATAGAATGCAGGCATCAAGTACGTTTTTAATTGAACATTTGGATGAGCACTTTGGGCCACAGATTGCTAGGTCCGATTGCGTTACCAAACCGACTAACAGGCGCTGCTCACCTGAACGTTTTGTAGAACATTTCTGATCTTTTAGACTACATTCTTTTGAACCCAAGGCAACAAGTTCTGTTCCAAGATGATGGTGCTCTAGCGCATTTTTATATTGCCATTCGAGATCATTTACATGGAACTTTTGGACAAAGGTGGGCAGAAGAGAGCGAACCGATATCATAGTCTGCAAGATCGCCTGATTTAAACCCCTTTTATTTATTTATTTGGCGATATCTGAAAACCTTAGTGTGTGCTACGCCTGTAAGTGACCTCGAGGAGCTGAAACATCAAGTAGATCAAGGATGCTACCAAATCCAAGCCAACGTAGGGATTTTAGAAAGAGCTCGAAAGTGCTTGTCGTTTCATTTAAATTTGTCAGCCGTGAACCAGTTTTTTGTAGATAAAATATTTCCAATGGATAAGAGGATTGGGGCAGCTGAAAACTCCTCTTGAAACCAATATCTAACACACTTAGACGCACGCTTAGAATTTTCGCCCTATTGTAAGTCGCCAAACAACAGGCATATTATCTATATATCTCAGCAAAACATTGTTAAAATAGAATCGAAGAAAACTACGGGGGAATGCAATGAAAACTGAACTGAAGGAGTAAATAAAACTCTCTTTTAGAGCGCTCTAGGCTTTCGAATTTAATTAAATTCTTCATCAGAGAGGAACAATTCTACAATATAAGAAAATATGATGAACGTTGTCATAAGAAAAAATGAGCAGGCGTACTTACATGAGAGTAAGGAGGCTGCATTAATAATCCGTCAAACATCGTTCGAAGAGAATTAATATAATTCCTTAAACACGTTAAAATTATTGGTTAAAATTTTTCAATAAAATTATTTGTTACATTTTGTAGAAATACTTAAAACCTGAGAGCTTGTTCTAGTCGGAAATGATGAAGTTGCGAAATAAAAAATAAAAATTAGGAACGCAGAAAGCAATCCTAATTGCAAAGGGACATGTGTACAACTAAGATTATAGCGCGATATTTGGAGTTGGTAGAGAGGCAACTGGGCGGACAAAAAACAACCAAACAGTAGAGTCATTTAAGTACAGGGGAGTCGAAAAAACAAGTGGACAGCTAGTGTATACGAGCAACCAAAATCGTTATTATATATTGAAATGCTTTATCTCAAGGAAATTGTTAGAAAATTGGAATTTTGTGATTTAATTTTGTTTTTCACTCTTTTGTGGGATTCAGGAGTATTCTTTGACACTCTTTCTCTGATTTCAATAAATGGAAATTAACGAATACTAAAAATTACAAAATGCAAACTAACCTTGATTTTAAGAAGACGTCATATGGACACTATGTTCCTTATGATACTTACAGGAAATTTGCCTTTCTAACCTCCAACCTTTTGTTCTACTTTGAACACCTTGGCACCTTTTCTCTTCTATTTTAATCGCGATGGCGATTGTTTCCCTCCATAGCAAATTTTGATGATATCTATCTAAACGTAATCTAACGAGAAATGTTGACGAATAAAATTATTTTCAGAAGTTGCATGAGAATTAATGTAGTGACACTACTAACTATATGCTTTAAAATACAACTGACAACATAAATATGACAAATTCACTAACGATTTACTTAATAGCTTTACGATAGCTATTTAATTTACGAAACCCAGCTAGAAATACCTCTGAATTTACCCTATTGTTTGTTGTAGGGGAAGTTTACATTATTTTTGAAGATTTAGAAAATGGAGAGAATAAAAAAAGAGTAGTTTCATCTTTGATCCATCAAGATCGTCATTATCTGGTCTTATATAAATTATTTAGTACCCACACTCCAAGACGAGTCGGCCTAGGGGGAAATTGTAGCTTCAGAAGAATAGCTTTTATCCGCCAGAGGGAATATCATTATTATCGGGTGGCTATACACGTTTTAGAACGACAGCTGATATTTCCGAAGTAAATATTTAACATAACAATATATAATTATCATTATATTAATTCTCTTTGAATTATGTTTGACAGTTTATTAATACAGTTTCCTTACTCTCATGTAAGTACGCCTCCCCTTTTTATTATGGTAATATTTAACATCTTTCCTTATATTGCAGAATTGTTCCTCTCTGATGAAGAACTGAATTAAATTCGAAAGCTTGGAGTATTCTGAAAGAGAGTTGTATTTACTCCTTCAGTTCCGTTTTGACTGCATTTCCCAATAGTTTGCTTCTATCCTAAACGGTGTACAGTCAGTACTCCGTCAGCCCTATTGTCAAGATAGCTCAATAAACCTCCTTAGACGTAGTATCACCAGGATATCATACAATACGTATTCCACCAACAACACCACGTGAAGGAAAGCATACCCACGCCACGATATTGTTTTCCACGCGTTTAATATATTTTAATATATTTTTTCTACATTTTGCTGCTGATCGATGATTTAAATTAGTTCAGATTCGTGATACATATATCACGAATCTGAACTAATTTGAACTGGGATTCATAGCTCCAAAGTGTTTTTTGCACTCCATTCAATGTGATATTTTGCAAACTCAATTTGCTGCATAATACTGTTTCTGTTTATAAAGGCAGTTCTACTTCTACTGTCAGCTCTGTTTTGATGTTTCAAAGCATTAATTATCATATTCTCGGAACGTTCTACTAGTTGCGAAATTCCTTTTCGTCTTTTGCTTCATTCCGTAGTTTTTTATAAAATATATTTTCTTTTCTACGCAGCACCTTTTCCGACCTCTTTTATCTTAAATATTCATTTTAATATAACATTTGTATTCTTCTATTTATTCTTCCAATTGAATTAGGTGTCGTATTTAAGACACAATTTTCAGGAAATAAATTTAAAATGGCATACTGTTGCGCTTGAAAATGTATATGTCTCCCCTCCCTATCTAAATACGTAAAATTGTTTCGTTCTTTAAGAAATCCGTTACTTTGATTTATTAAGGAGTATTTAGAGATTTCATTGCTGTGCTAGTAGTTGGCATCTTGAAGACAAAAACATTAATTTTCTCGTTCGGAACCCGTTCAACTGATTAATTTGTCCTTGGGTTTCGAGAATTTCGAAAATCTTACAAAAGAAATTTCGCAATGCGTCTAAACACAATACCAGGCGAAGCGGTATAGTGGTATAGCTCTACGGGCACAGTGATGGTAATAAATATTCGCTCTTTGAACGAATCGCGCCCCACTGCAAAGTTAAATAAACTTTTCGAATATAGCGTTTTGTAAAGCGTTCTGATTCATTCGTTTTAGCCATCTACGTGCTAAGGTCGTCGGGATGATGGCGGTTGGTTGGCCTCGCAGGCCAGGGTAGGTGTTATATACGTATGGAAGTTATATTCGGAGGCCAAAGTTGGATATTAGCAACATAAATTCAGCAAACGCCGTAAATACTGTCACTTTTATACCGGTGACACCGAACGCGGTATGAAGATTTTTTAATATCTGCAATCCCGAAACCTTTGCTTCTAATAGAGGTTAGTTACGTGTGACGCAATACTGCATGCTGACGTAAAATGGTATATATTATCTTTTGCGAAATGAGATTTGCGACCATTTATTCACGCATTGTAAGTATCACCAGTATTCATTTTGAGTTTGAAAGCGTTGCAGGTAAGAAATCTACTAGATTCAATTCGTTTGATGAGGGGTAATATGGTGAATGTTATGTATTCATTGAACTTATAATAAGCGTAAGAAGACTTACTACGTAGTCTTTTTCTGTACAAATAACAATTGGCTATCCATATGTAAAAACTACCTATTGCTTTGGTAATTTTGGAGGTTACGAAGCTTTTGGGAAGCAGCAAACTGTAGTACATAAATCCTCAAAACCATCAGCGAACTTTATGCCTCCGGTTGGTTAGAATCATAAAATAGTTTCTGTTTTAATGCAATTTTAAAAATGGTTTAATGATGGTAATAGCAGTAATACTGCTTGGAAAATGCACCCTTGTTGACATTTAATAAGTTTCAAAATGATATACTCGCCTTTAACAAGACCAGTTGAAGTGTTGACCGACGCGCTACAAAATCGCATGAATGACCTTTTTCTCGATGACAGGCGTATAAAAATTGTGACGATAGCTGATTTGTGTAATGTTAGTGTTGGAACTGTGTATCCATTCACAACAAGCTGAATTATCGCAAAACGTGTTCAAGATGGGTTCCAAGACAGTTGACTCAAGTCCATAAAGGCACCCGTGTTCGCATTTGTTCTGTACTCAAACGACGGTTTTTAACGGAAGGTAATGACTTTCTAGACCGTATTATAACCTACGATGAAACGTAGATTCATCACTATAAACCTGAATCCAAACGGCAAAGTCAAGAATGGAAACATCCGGATTCGCCCGCTAAGAAAAAATTCAAAACTCTCGCGTCTGCCGGTAAAGTGATGTTAGCGGTCTTCTGGGACTCTCAAGGCCCAATTTTTTGTGACTATTTAGAAGGACAACGTACTATGAACAGTGAGTACTATTGTAACTTGCTTCAACATAAAGTGAAACCTGCGATAAGAAGAAAACGCCAGGGTGCTCTCTCAAAAGGTGTGATTCTGCTGCTCGCCTTCATACTGCCCAAAAAACGCGAGAGATAATCGAAAATTTGGGTTGGGAGGTGTTGCCGCATCCTTCTTACAGTCCTGACCTCGCACCGTCCAATTTTCATCTGTTCGGCCCGCTTAAAGAATTTTTACGCGGCATCAAGTTCGAAGACAACGAAGCGGTCAAAGAAGCTGTACACAAGTTGCTCGGACACCAAGGTCAAAAATTCTTCAGCACTGGAATTAGAAAGCTCACAAAGCGATGGGAAAAGTACCTAAATGTTGGTGGAGACTACATTGAAAAGTAGTGTAAATTTCATGTCATTGAGTAAATTGTTTTTTTTTCCACAGCTATTTGTCTCGTTAATTACTGAATGTCCCTCCTAACAATACTAAGATATTCAATTTCTGAAAATATATTTTCGAAATTTAATACAAATTGAAAATGTAAACTTAATTATATAAAGTAGCATTATGGGTGCACGTACTTCATCCAATGCCCCTCTACTATATAAATTACAGTCTATGCGCGCGTACAGTAACGCTGGTTTCTACATCGCTAGCACCTTCACAGCACTGCCTTTAGTTGTTTACGCACTCACAGCTTTCATAAAATTGATATACCAGTTGGTGTATTGTTTCCAGTTGTGTTCTCGTTTGGTACTTGACATTTTTAAACCATTATGATTTTGCTGGCAGCATTTAATATTCAATCTGCTGTTGTAAAACATGTTTACTAAACTAACGAAAAGGATATTGACAAGAGTACGTGGAAACTATAACACATAATTATACATAATGGCATAACCTCAAACAAAATGGTGTATGGCTGATCAGCTGGTAGCAAAAGGATGATAACGACCAAGTGACCGTTGTTTTTGACGAGTTGCAATACTGCTACGTAACAAAAGTTGCTACGTTCTAGCGCTTTGATAATAATAAAAAAAGAATCCAAAATAACACAAGGATACAACAACTTTCGCCCCGAATATTTAATAATTTAATGATTAGTGAAACCTTCATTCAGGGTGCCGGCTTACTCATTCGGCGAGGGAGTGGGTTAATATACTCACAAGAAAATCTAACTTTTAAAGGCGCCACCTGCTTGAAATTACCCTGTCAGGCGATCGGGGTAAACAGGAACCCACGAGGTAGTGGTTTAAAATTATAAGGGGAAATGGGAAAATTTGAATTGACAAAACCCACAAATTTAACGTTGAAGGAGCAAGCTCCTTTACTGTCACACAAATATGATTACAAAAAAAAAAAAACAAAAAAACAATGTTTCATAAAGAAAAGTATGTGCGAGTAATCAAATTGGATCAGAGTACAATCCTGGTTAAATCTTATCAAAAATCACAATAATAAAATTAAGAAAATTACCGATCGCTACGGTCAACGCGCTACGGTTTACAAAGTGCAAACATTGCTTGTAAGAAGTTCTGATCTAAGATAGATAAAAGCTTTCCGGTTTTAAACCGACCAAAGAGTAAATCAGATAATTATTAAAATTAAATTAACTGGCTTAAAGTATTCCTGACGTTACACAGGTTAAATTTATATGTAAATCAAAATTCTGAAAATTATGCAAATATAGAATTTAAAAAAAAGGTAATATATGATAATCTTGAGACTATGAATTGTAAAGTGAAACAAAATGCAATTACACCCAAAAGAAAATGATTAATGTACATATATAGAGTAATTTGGTAATAGCATTAAATTTAAAAGTAAACAAACATCGAATATAATGTGATTAATCGTCAAATTTGAAGATTCAAAACAAGGAAGGTAATTTAAATATTAAGCTCCAATCTTAGCTGGTAATATGGTAGAGGTGATCCAGGGATAGGTCCGAGACGTAACTTCAAAATCATGTTTCCAAAAGAGTTGAGCCGAAAATGGAGTGCTCGTATCCAAATGATATCTTCGCCAACGTTATATCCAAAAGTTTATATCCCCAAATAAACGTTAAGCCAAAATTAGGTACATCCAAAACAGAAAATTATCTAACACGAAGTACACGTAATACACATAGTCCCCTAAAAGAGATACACGAAACCCCAAAAGTACAATGTGAAATATAATCAAATTGAAAGCTTACCGTTAAAACGGGGAAAACGATTAACACGATGGTAATGAGATCTTGACACCACACGTGGCAAAGCAAAATGGTAGCTAGGGACGCTGTAATCAAATCCTGTATAACAGTAATCCGGAGCCGTTCTCTCCAAAATATCGAAACAAAATCCAAAACCAACCAACGGCAACGGTTATAAGTAGGTTTCTATTAATATCCAACAATGTGATAATATTCCCACACTATAAAATTTGAAAACTCTACTTCACGGACGTTTCTCTAGACCGTCAAGCCACAAGTGATCAAATTGCACACGAGAAGGCGGAAATTCGATGCCAAATGTCATTCATTTCACCCGGAAGATACGTCACCACAAAACGGTATAGGCTGTTGCAGAATTAGGAAGTTGGAAGACGTGAACTGAATTATTAAAATGGCATATTACATAAGTAAGATTGAAGGACCCTAAATGATTAAATAGAGAAGAACTAGCCATAACAAACAGAGCTGAGAGCAGTAAAACTATAAAAACACAATTGGACCTGCGTACCCGTATCATTGAACACACCTCTAGGCTGCCCTAAACGAACAGAGCAAGAATTGACAGCTTGAAGTCACGCGACCAACTGCTTGACGTAAAACTTCCAATAGCTGCATGTAAACAATGAATGACATATAACCTCGTTACTAGATGTTAATAAATATAGACAGAAACACTTCCAATTTGAAGAGGAAAATTAATAAAAGAAAAGACGAAAGGGGTTCCTACGACACGAAACAAGGAAGGTATAGAACCTCAAGAAGAAAATAGTTTAATTTTAACTATATTCCAGGCGTAAAAAAATTAACAACTCTGCGAAAGCAAATCAAATGTAGTATCCGATAACTAACGTAGCCGAAAAAATAATAAATAAAACCTCCAACAATAGGAGCCTACATTAGTTTCGTAATAAACTGAAATGTCCAAAATCCTAACGAGGGCTGCGAAACATAGGTTAAGTCGATACTTTTTTTAAGGGAAAACAATAGACAAAAGATTTAACAAATTAAGGTAAGCGAAGCTATACAGTGTAGCTGAATTTAAGAGCTTGTCAGGTAGGTTAAGAAAAAATTATAATGCAAAACTTTCCAAAATGAAATGTTAAGTTATTCGATATCAGAAATCAAAGTTCGCACATACACTGTACACCAAAAGTAAAATAAAACCTAACAACCCACCTCATAAGTAATCGCTATTAACAGCCAATGTTGGTCCGATATTTCGCCGTCCTGTAGCCAATATGTAGGCATCAACCTTTTCATTAATCGTTGTCATGTGTTACTAAGGAGATTCACACATTTAGATTATAGTGAAACTTTATGCACCAGTTATTGGTTTTCAAACAAAAATTATGCAGATGGTAACCTTAATTAGACTGTGATTACAGAAAGACGTTTTATATATATAAAAGGTGTCATTCGAAACTGTAAGTATCTGAAAATATGATAGGAAATGATTCTATCTAGCTAAAATATTTTCACTTGCTTGATACTTCCGATATTGTTAAAAATCGATAACGACTACTATTAACAATAAAATTTGAATGTAACAACTCACTAGCCTAACTACATGTAATAAATATAACCTTTCTAAGCAATTCTGAAAATTAGCGATAGGACCATTGTTTTCAAAAAAAATATTTGCATATGAATTTGCAATATGGAAATATACATATATTCAACTGAATAAATTTTACCTAAAACTGGTAATTGTAACAACGTGTGTACAAAATAACATCCGCAACGCAAGATTTTATGGTACTCATTAATAAAGAACTTGGTTAACTGTTATGTAAGCGTAAATACAGTGCAGGGTCGTATTTGTTGTTTCGCGTTTCACGAGCGCTACCATTGTCTAGCGTTGAATATTACATAGTTTAGGAAAACCGGCTCTCATCTATTCCGCTCCAGATGTAACTTGAAGATAATTGGGAAACTAAATAGTACAACACACATTATGTATATTTGCCTGGCGGCAACTCGACATGCATCAAATCAGAATTAATTTTAATTTTCAGTGGGCGAAATGCAAGTAATTGGATTTTATTCGGTATAACCAAGACATACAGCATAGGTCCAAGCGTATCCCTGCTTGTATGCTATGCTACGTGCAAGTGTGCCTAGGCCATACCAGATTTAGTTCTTAATTAACTTTATCTCAATTACAAGAGAAACTGTTCTGTTAATAATGACATTACGTTACTACTGCAAATAATATGCATACAACCTATTATTACTGACATAAGGTCGAACAAATAAACACAAAGATGTTTTAGAAGATATAATATCGATTGTTATGCATATCAATAAATGAAGAGATTGCTACAGATTCATAACGATTGTAGTGATTTAGATATTTTTGGCTTGTTAAGTTTATAACATCCTCTACTGTCAAAATTGATAGTTGTAATTCTCATTGGCGTGTGGATGTTTTGAGTGAGATTTATCCTGTGTGGTTATCTGTTATTCTCACTTTGTTTTAGTATATTTCCCTTTATATTTTTAAATAACAGTACTTATCAGTACTAAAGGACGATAAAGGTTCGATAATGGTGTTTTCTGTTGAACATGACACATTTATCGTAATGACGTATTTTCGCAGTGGGATGCAAAATGAAGAGGGTTCTTGGATATACTCGACGGAATTTTGCTATGAGCAGTACATCGCAATGCATCCAGAGGATGTTGTACCGTTTGGCACTTTTGCTCAACATCAACAACGTACTGTTGAATGCTTTATGTAGTCTGGAAGTGTATGCCAACGGAAATCCCCTGGTAGACCTAAAATTGTAACGGAAGAGGTTCACGAAGATATCAGTCAACGAATGCAACAAAGCCCAACGTAAACTTTCGTAAACTGGTAAATCTTTCTTGTCTTTTTAATATAATATATGTAATAAACATTTCTGTTCTAGGGCTATCATACGGAAGTTGTCACAATGTAGTTCGTAAACAATTATACATGCATCCGTATAAAATGACTGTGGTTTAGCAACTGTTTGCCCAAGATTTTAATGCCCGAGTACAATACTGTTGTAGTGGTTTCTTGACGTAATGAATGACAATGATGTATTGGACAATACATTTTTTACTGGTGAGGCTTGGCTCCATTTATCTGGCTATGTAAATCCCCAGAACTATCGTACTTGGTCCACTGTAAATCCGCACATGTTGGTCGAAACAAGTTTACACCCAATTAAAATTGGTGTGTGGGTAGCAATGTCACGTAGGCGAGTTATCGGTCCTATTTTCTTTCACGAGACTATTAATGCTGAGAGATATAGAGAATAGATTTTAAATCCATTTATAGCTGAACTAAACGATGATGAAACGCAACGAGGTTATTTTCAAGATAGTGCCATTGCACGTACAGCTCCAGCTACTTTGCATTTTTTTGAAATACACTTTCCTCGGAGAGTAATTAGCCCAGGGGATGGCCTCCAAGATTACCCGATCTGACTCCTTTAGATTTTTATTTATTTGGAAGGTTGAAGAATATAATCTATCGTACTCGACTTCATAATATTGACGAAATTCAAAATATTAATGTTGAGACATTACAAAATGTTTTCGAAAACGTGAAACGAAGAGTTCAAGTCTGTTTAAATAATGAAGGTGAACATTTTGAACAGTTTGTATAAGAAACTTTATATTGTGCGTACTGAAATAATTAATGTAACAAACGGGTTTTATATTAATAAATTAATCTATGGAATTCAAATGTGAATGTAATTACGTGAAACTTACATATGTATCATTTGTTATAAACATTCTTTTTATTCTAATACATGTGTAAATATTTGTCTTATTTATTGAAATGTGATATGTAGAACTTTTGTTTTTTTTTTATTGCATATAGAATTTCATTTTCACATCTTAGTAATACTAAATATGTGTCTGGGGTTTCATTTCATTAATTAATTAGAAAAAGTATTGACAAATTTATCAATGAGATTTAAACGTCAATAATTGCCCATCATAAATACAACTTCCCGTCTCCGACGCTACTGAAATTTTCATAATAACTGTGAATTTGTTTCGTGTTACTACCAATTTTTCAGGTGCGCCAACACAATCAGACATTTTTGATTACCTACTTTTAATTAAAACCGGGCACTAGAAAAGTTAGGATGCTAAAATCGACAATTCGACGTAATGTCAGGTTGTGAGGAAATTAGACGAGTTAATTATAGATAGACTATGTGCCAAAGAAGCTATTCAAGTTTTGGGAATATCTTAGGGATATTTTAAATTCCCTATACATATAATGGGAACGTAAATACAAGTAGCTTCAACTCTTCACAAGTAATACGATATTAATTAGAATACCTGATTAATATGTACTCTCGCCGTCAAGCAGAATGATCGCTCATCCGAGTATCTGATCATAATTTACCGCCCGGAGATATACGCATATATCGGCTCCGAGCGGTAAACTATGATCGGGTGATCAGGTGCTATTCAGTGCAGTCTTAAAGTGCCCCTCCCCCCCTCCTCATGCTAACCTTTGAATGACAGAAGCTAGCATTTTTCGAAAAAATAGATCGATTTCTATTTTATGCAAATTAACTTCTCCCGTTATTGGTATTTCAATTGTGTTTCCGGTTTCCGGTTTCACCAGAAGTGCAGCAGTAAAGGTGCTGGTAATCTGCTTTTGTTGTTATGCAAAGTTGGCTACGAAAGAGCGCCAACTTATTTCTTGCGAGACCAGACTGCTCTAAAAAGCTCATTGCTAAGCAAAATAACCATAACAATTACCAAACTGTCAAATGTCAATTCCAAAAGTGTAAACTATTCTTGTTGTTTATTGTTATTATATCCTGCATTTATCATACGTTCCTAATTCTCGTTATTATTTTCTCTCATTTTAACTTATTTTGTTAATTGTTGTTATTTCTTTACTTTATCGAACTTTATTGCGGTTAACTAATTATGGTAGGTTTGTTTAAATGTGTTAGTTTTTGATAGACAATATGTCTGTTTTTTAGGCTTTTTGTGTTGTCACTTTTATGATGACTACGGCACGAACCATGCAAAATTGCTGGGTCAATTTTAATATTATCTACATCTGGCAACAATTATCACCTTATTTTCCATGGTTGCGCAGCAAATTGTACAGTAATTTAAATCATGGTATCTTCCGTTAAAGCAGTTCGCCCTGTAAATTTTGTGCTATCTTCCTTACTTACTTAGCGCAAAGTTCAAACATTTCCGGGTGCACAAGGGTACAAGGGTTCATTATGTTCCACTTCGTGGTAAATGTTGTCAAATTTACCGAATATTAAAATTAGGTATTTGGTGTTTATCTTTCGTGGTCTAAGCGAAGGCCACTATAAAATCAACAACATAAACAAGTGAAACTTAAGCACATTGTCTGTCAAAAATTAACAAATTTAAACAAACCTACCACAATTAATTAATTCAAATAAAGTTCGATAAAGTAAGGGAGAAACAACAATTAACAAAACAAGTTAAAATTACATAAAATAATAACGAAGACAAAGAAGGAAAGAATGACAAATGCAGGTTATATATAGGTTAACAATAAATAACAAGAATAATTTGACAATTTGGCAATTGTTATGATTACTTTGCTTAGCAGCAAGCCAACTTTGCGTAACAATAAAACCAGATTACCAAAATCTTTATTGCTGCATATCGTCATATTTCTTAAGTTAAAGTATAATATATGAGATATCGTTGGATTCGTCTTTCGATTACCTTCCAAAAACCGTAAATATATACAGGATGTTCTGTTTAAAAAAGGAAAGTTGGAGTAACTTCCGATCAAACCGGAAATACAATTGAAATGTCGATTACAAATAATAGAAATCGACCTATTTTTTCTAAAAACGCTAGCTTCTGTTGTCTAAAAAGTTAGCGGGGGGGGGGGGGGGGGGGGGGGCACTTTATGGCCGCACTGTATTAATAATAAGGCAAGCATATCTCATCAGCAAAGGTCGGAATATATACAAAAAAATGTGCGCATAAATATGTGGTTTTCTGGCTTCAGTATGCACATTGTCATGGAAAATATGCAAATAAAAAGTACTTGCAGTAGGAAAAAACGCAATACCATGCAAAGAAATATTCTTTTGTGTTTATTATAAATTTATTTACAACCTTTTTATAGCATAATTAACTATAAAAAGATTTTACAACTAAATATGCTTGTCTAAAAACATGTATTTGTACAGTAAAAAGGTTCTTTCTGCACCGACGCTTGTTATAAGAGCATTTTTAAAATTAATAAGTTGGTCTACTGCCTACTCATTATTTTCCAGTAAATCACCACATAAGATTTTGACAATATCCTAGGTTTTCTAAACCCTCAGTCTTTTCGAATACACTTATACATTTTCAATATACTTTCCACACTTCCTTTAACTTCGGAACATGACTTTGGATTAGCCACATGGACTATTTTGCCAGCTGCAATATAGTATTCGAAATGAAACCGTAATTGGCCTTTAATAAACGCCAATTGCTGAGGTACTCCCTTGTTGGGAGTCTCTCACAGACTGCGCATTGTTATTAAGATCCATAGTAATAAGCTTTATTTTTTGGTAATAATTCGCAGGGAAAATAGCAGCTTCCAGTCTCATGTACCGCTCCTGACTGAGGAGGAAGTTTCAGGTAAACCTTCTCTATAGAACTGAATTCGTATTGAAGCCTTCAAAGACACTTTTCTAACGCTACTAATAAGAGTGGTTACTAAAGGAAAATGATTTTTGACTTCTTTTGCAACACGATTTGAGTCTCTGCGCCAAACTAGTTGTGTGAATTAAATTTGGGTAAAAGATTTTCAAATTGTGGTCGGCGTCTGTCGACAACAATAGAATTTTCTCTTATAAATAAATATGAAAAATATTCAAAATTACTGCAAAATATGTAAATTACGTACAAAATGCATGCTTATTTAAATAAGCAGAAATATGCAGAATGCAGATACTCCGGCCTTTATTCATCACAAAAGAAGAAAACCATATATCCTTCCAAACTGTCAAATTCTCTAAAGCTTCAGCTACTTCTGCTGATTCCAGATTGGATGAATGTTCAGTAATCAAATGATGAATTGCGATATGGATATAGTTAATTAGTTTCGGAAAATGATGCTTTCACAAAAATGTACTTACAGCAATTTATTAATATATGTAAGACCAGATGGGTGGTAAGTTACTGACTTTAAGTAATAATTTTTTGAATGTTCTCAAACAGAAATTTAATCCATTTATTAGAAAGAGTCATTCTCAAAATCTAAGTAATTGTAAACAATTGTATCAAATCTATGGTACGTTTTTAGCACAGATTTTAAAAGCACATGGAGTTTTAAAAACGTATAATTAATGATTTTTTGCAAAATTATAGTTGTTCGTGTAAAAATAATCACGCTATTGATTTGACTCTACAGTAAATCGATATGGCTCTTCAATTTCTAATATGTAATAATTGGTATGAAAAGTTATACAATGCGATTTTTGACAAATTGTGTGTTATACTTGTTACTCCTGTAGAGAGTCAAAAAATAGACTCCTTTACCTAAACAGCATCGCTGCTGTTACAGATTTACCTCTGTGAATACAATAATGCATGTAACTGTGTTTACATTTCTAACGGCATCACGTATAAATAACAATAATAAAGCAGGTTACCTCTGAACGTGGTACTAGAAACTCCCTCAGCGTTTGTCTTATTGTTACATGAGGTGATGCTGTTGCTGTTGTGGCGACGAGCAGATAACTCATGCAAGTGTGATGTGACGCGATGTCGGTATTAAGAACAGCTTTGCGGTGTATGCTGCTTTGGATCATAGTATTAATACGTAATGCATCAGATGTCGGAGAATCTTATCCTACATGTGTAAAGGTAGAGTGTAATATGCAAAGTTACCATTACTTGCTTGATGAACACGTTAGAATATCATTTTCGAATACAGTGTAGAGATTATATTTGGTTATTACTAAAGACATAACAAATGCATTTCTAGTACATTCAGTCAATTAAACAAATCCATATTTAGCATTCTATTTTGTATGAATATGTTGGAGCGGATTATTGCAACAATGTCCTTATTTAAACTTTGTTCTGCACAGATAAATGTAAGGAAAATAGTTTGACGCAAGCGCTCTATATTTTTACAATTTAAGAAGCGTTTGCTTTGCTTACTACTTCTTGTGAAGTTAGGTAAGGAAAGTTATATCAATTAGATTATAAGGTCCGTCTAAACGGGTGCTGTATATTCGTTGCTAAATGTTAGTTTAATTCTAAAAGATAGGCATGACTTATCAATGCCATCTGTATAGAATATATTGAGGTCGTTACAAAGATTGTTGTATATTAGTAAGTAGAAAAGAAGTACAGGCTGTACACGTTAAGACAACGGTTTTTAAAGATGGAAAGAAAGATTCTGGGGATAGCAGTCAATTGAAATAAAAAATTCCCATTTATTAGCTTCTAAGCTTTCGCATACTTTATTTACGCATCAGAGAATATCAGACAGGAAGTAATAATATCCAACAAACAAGAGAGCATCAAACAATCTTATTCTGATGCTCTCTTGTTTGTTGAATATTATTACCTCCTATCTGATATTCAGAATCACATAAAAGGGAGTTATTTATTTCGATTGGTTGCTATCCCTAGCATCTTTCTTTCCATCTTCAAAAACCGTTGTTGTATATTAGCGAAACTATGCCCTCCCAAGTTATTAATTCAGTGTTAAAAGGACCTGCTTCTGACAGCGACAGGGTCAGAAGTCGAGAGTTCGAGTCCGATCAAAGATAGTGGCAGTTTTTCTGGCAAATTATCAGTACACGTCTTGAGTCATCTCCGCATGTTGGGAAATAATTAACGGCGTTTCACTCTTTACCGTAAGAGATCAACTAATAAAGCTATGGAATTATTATAACCTGTATAGATACGAGGGTAGTTTGACATTAATGTAGCCTTCGATAGATGGCGTTACGTGAGAACAAATTGTTCCCGGTTTTGACATCTGCCATCCATCACATGGCGTCTGTTAAAATTTCAAGCAAAAAGCACAGTTAATTTGGTTTTAACAGTCGTCGAAAGCAAGCAACTTTTGTGTTTTTTGAAAATGGAAAAAGTCGAATATCGTTCAGTGATTAACTACCTTCATTTGAAAGGGAAAACAATGCAGAAATTATTGGATCAACAATATATACAAGAGAAGACATAAAACACAAACTACTCATGAAAAAAATTATTAACAAAATTGAAATAACTACAGTACTATTAGAAACACAAAATACGGCAGTGACACTGATATACAAACCACCAGAAGTAAACTTCACAACACTAGAGAACACACTAACCAATAACGTAATACACAGAAAAATAGAACATATAATAATAGGAGACTTCAACATAAACATATCTGAAAAACAACAGACAACACGAAACTACATAAACCTATTAAAAGAAAAAAACTACAAGATAATGAACAAAACAGCTAAAAAATACTACACACGAAAAAATCCAAATGGAAACAATACAATATTGGATCACGTAATCACAAACGAACGAAACAGAATACGAAAAATAAAAATAAAAGAATCTGACATATCAGATCACAATACAGTAATTGTAACAGTAAAACAAAAAGAAAAACGAAAACTAGACTACAAAATAACCCAAATCGTGCAGACAAACAATCAGATGATCAAAGAAAGAATAAACCAGCAAGATTACGAAAAAATAACAACCATAGAAGAACTTTCAATAAACCTGCAAACATCATAACAGAAAACCAAGTCACTCTTCAAATCAAAAGAAGAGAAGACTGTACATGGATAGATGAACACCTAATTCAGCAGATTAAACAAAGAAACAAACTTTACAAAAAGCACAGAAAACACCCACAAAACGATAAAGTACGAGATGAATACAAACAACAAAAAACATACGTATCTAAACTAATCAAAGACACCAAAAGACAATATTACCAAAAGAAATTCAGAAAACACAAAAACGACTCAACCAAAACATGGAACATAATAAACCAACAAATACGCAAACCAAAACACTATGACCAAGAAATAACTATCTTCAAAGAGGACGGTACGAAAAGCAAAACACAAAAAGAAGCAGCAGATGCAATCAACAAGTACTTTACCACAATAGGGAAACAATTAGCAGAAGACCAAATTCGAAAAGGCACCACGCCACCACAAACCACAACAACAAAAAACCAATATCCACCTACAAACTTCCAAAAAGCAACGGAAGAAGAAATAAGACAAATTATACAAAAATTAAAACTCAACAAAGCACCAGGATTTGACGCAATCACCAACAAGATCTTAAAAGAAAACAAGAAAAACTCACTCAGATATTAGTAAATATAATAAACAAGATATTTCAAAATGGCATTTACCCAGACTACATCAAACAAACTATCATCAGACCCATACACAAAAGCGGAGACAAAGAAAAAGCAGAAAATTACAGGCCAATAGCACTAGTATCAACTTTAAACAAAATCCTAGAAAAATGTATCCAAACCAGAATATCCGCACACCTTACACAAAACCAAATAATAAACGAGCAACAAAATGGGTTCCAAAAAAATTCCGGAACAACATCAGCAGCCTTAGATATGATCAATGGAGTGAGAACCAATTTAGAAAAAAAAAGAAACAGTAATAGCAATTTACATTGACATGAAAAAAGCTTTCGACACAATCTCCAAAACCAACCTAATCCAAAAACTGCCATTTCTAGGAATACAAAATAAAGAACTAACACTAATAGAAACCTATATAAAAAACGGAACCCAAACAACACAAATAAACGGCGAAAAAGGCAACCCACTTACCACCGAATACGGAATACCTCAAGGCGGAAACCTACCACCAATATTATATATCCTATACACAAACGACCTCTTAGAAATAGCATTCAAAGGAAAAATCTTCGCGTATGCAGATGATATATGCCTAATATACACAGGAACAAAACAAAAGACCCTACAAAACAACATAAATGAAGACATCAAGAAAATAGAAGACTGGTGCTACAACAACCTATTAACGATAAACCAAGACAAAACAAAGTACATGATCTTCACACCAACAAAACAAAGATACAAATTCAGCATAAAGATCAAAGACCAAGAAATAGATGAAGTACAACATATTAAATACCTGGGAATAACAATACAAAACAACTAAAATGGGACAAGCACATAAACCAACTAGTAAAGGCCAACACAAAAACCATAGCGGCATTAAATAAACTACGGAACATCCTCCCAAAAAACATGAGAGAACCAGTATACCACGCAATATTCACATCAAGAAACAACTATCTAATAAACATATGGAGCCACACAACTAAAAGAAACATAAATACCATACAACGACAGCAGAACAAAATCCTAAAAATACTCTACTCATTAGACAAAAAAAACCCCAACCAGTGAAGTATACAGCATGACACAAGAACCTAACATACAACAAATGATAACACTAAATAACTTACTCTTATTATACAAAATAAAAAACAAACTAATAAAAACCAATATCGAATTCTCAATAAGCAAACAAACCCACACACACAATACCAGACAACATTTGCACCTAAGAACAGAAAAAACAAGACAGAAGAAGTACACACAAAACCTAACAACAGAAACAATAAGACAATACAACAAAATAGAACCAGATATAGAAAACAAAAACTACACCAACTTAAAAAAAAACATAAAACAAAGGATTTTAAAAAACAACATCTAAATATAAAACACGAACGCGAACATAAGAAGGAAAAAAACCAACCAAGAAAAGCGACATAGAAAAATCAACCGAACAGCCCTCGATACCAATAACCCGAGACGGACAACAACCCACTCTCGAGGCGAAGACAGAGGGCACAGCAATATTATATGTAAAAAAAGTATACATATGTAAAAATACGTATATTATGTAGACATATATTTCAAAAAAAAAAAAAAAAAAGCCGAGCTGGATGTTGTTTATGGCGAGCCTGCATCCTCGTTAGCAACAGTGTAATTTTGGGAAGCTGAATTTGTTCGTGGTCGTAAGAGTGTGTTTGAAGATGAACGTCCAGGTGCCCCAAAAACCGTCACTACACCAGAAACCATCAACAAAGTCCATGATATGATTATGACAGACCGTCGAACCAAAGTGCATGAGATAGCAAAGGCTCTAAACATGTCAACTGAGCATGTACATAACATTATACACGAACATTTGAATATGAAAAAGCTATCCGCGCGATGGGTGCTGCGTTTGCTCATTGTCGACCAAAAACGCACACGTGTGACGTATTCGAATAAGCTTTTGGCAATGATAAAACGCCATCCGAAGGTTTTTTTTCGCCGATACGTCACTGTTGATGAAATGTAGGTCTATTACTACACGCCGTAGACAAAGGAACAGTCAAAGCAGTGGAGAAAAAGCGGTGAAGGCCCACCGAAAAAGGCCAAGACCACCCGATTGGCCGCAAAGGTGATGGCGACTGTTTTTTGGGATACGAAAGGCATTATTCACATTGATTACTTGGAAAAGGGTAAAACAATAACTGGCGTGTTCTACGCAGATTTAGTGGACCGTTTCGACGCCGATTTGACGAAAACACGCCCTGGTTTGGCTCGCAAAAAAGTTCTCTTCCATCAGGACAACGCACCCGCTCACAGGGCGGCCGTTGTACAGGCAAAATTGCACCAATTGGGCTACGAATTGATCGACCACCTACCGTATTCGCCGGATCTAGCCCCCTGCGACTTTTTCCTGTTCCCAAACCTAAAAAAATGGCTCGGAAGACGCCGTTTTGCAACGAACGATGAGGTCATGACCGAAACTTCACATTATTTTGAGGAGCTCGAGCAAAATTACCGCCTTATTAAGTATATTGAGGTAAAAGGAGACTACGCTGAAAAATAAATGAGAAAAAGAACAAAAATCGTGCGTTTTCTTACTTAGGCTAGATTAATGTCAAACTACCCTCGTATATCAGATTCCTACAGTTATATAACAACCTAAATTAAATTATTCAAACATCAATCAAGCGGCATCTGACAGCAATAAGAGAGCTACTTATTTTCATCACAAAAACAAATAATAAACTGCTAGGTCATAGCAACAGTATTAACAGCAGCGAGGAGAATGAGACTAAGAATTGAAATGGAAAAGATGAAACATATGTTAATGAGAATGAAAAAAAAATTGGATCTAAAAGGATCTAACGAGGTAAACGATAAATGAAAGACGTTTTATAAATTTATGTACTGTACAGTTCTTATTATTTTATTAAACTACCTTTATTTGTATTATCTAAAGAAACAGAAATACAATTGTGCCTCCTACCTGGATGTTGAAGTATATATTTGGCTATAAATGAATGTCGTAAACACCTATAGATACCTAACTGTAACAGACTTGCCACTGTCACGTTCATTATCTTATAAAGTTAGCATGACAACCTTCTTTGCAAGGTGAAATATGGAAATGTTCAAGAATTTCCATAAACTGACAGGTATTTAACTTACTCTGCGGTTAAACTTGTCCTATTTATCATAATAATTAAATTATTTTCTTTACTTTTCGCTTCAAGACAACACCACTACAAAGATATTTCACGTAAAATGTCGTTTTCAGCGAAACGGCAAGTAACCAATTATACAGTTTAGTTAATTTAAAAGATAAGACTTAGTGGATGAAGTCAGGAAAAATGCATATACCTATATTCATACGACATTTCAAATAAATATGTTAAATGATTTATTATGCTCATTATTCTTCGTTATTCTTAAACTTAAAACTAATTCAAATATAAATTATTGATTGGATTCACATAAACGTTCTTTTAAAATTGAAATCTAAAATTAATTCAACCGGTGGACAATAGGTCGATTTCTATTTTTTGTGAACTAGCTTTTGCCGTTTTGACGTTATCAGCATTTCAATTGTATTTCCGGTTTCACCGGAAGTGACGTCAACTTTCCTTTTTTAAATAGAGCACCCTGAGTATTTTTTCGTTTTTGGAAAGGTAATCGAAAGACGAATTGAACGATATTAAGAAATATGATGATACGCAACAATAAAGGTTTTGGTTATCTGTTTTAGTTGTTACACAAAGTTGGCTAGAAAAGCTATTAATTGTTGTTATTTCTTTACTTCATCGAACTTTATTGAAATTAATTAATTATGGTAAGTTTGTTTAAATATGTTAGCTTTTGATAGACAATAAGTCTATTTTTTGGGCTTTTTGTGTTGTTACTTTTATGATGGGTTCGGCACGAACCATGCAAAATTGCTGGGTCAATTTTAATATTATGTAAATCTGGCAACAATTATCACATTATTTGCCATGTTTGCGCAACAAATTGTACAATAATTTAAATCTATTATCTTGGTTTGGTAACAAAATTCGCATCCCTTCTTCTTTCACTATGTCCTTATGCCCCTTAAGGCATTGGATTTGGAGTCGCGCTTTCTCTTATCCATTATCGCCACTCTTTTCTATTTTGCGCTAATTCCTGCATATTCCTTATTTCTTTCCCTCTTCTTGCGCTTATCTTGCAGATCTGCTCCATACAAGTTTTCCTCGGTTCCTCTTCTTTCGTTTCTTACTAGAGTCGCGTCGTTTACCTTCTTCAGTATTCTGCCTTGGTCTAGTCTCGTTGTGTCCATACCAATTCAGCTTCTATTTTTTTTTGTATTGACTCTTGTTTGAGTTACGCTCTGATGTCCTCCTACACTTCTACACCTGTCAAACTTGGTTACTATTTTTCTTAAGTATCTCATTTCTGCTGCATTTATCATCAAGTGCTTCTTTTGTATCGTCCACGTTTTCGCTCCGTATAGCATCACCGAGTTTGCGATTGCATTATAGACTCTGATTTTCGTTTCTTGACTAATTTCCTTTTTTTTGCGAGTATTGGTCTGTTTAGCGCATAGTAGACTTTAGTTGCCTTTTTTATTTTATTGCTTACTTCAAGATCTATTTTTCCGTCCTCTGTTATATTCCCGGAGTACTCGTAGGATGACACCTATTCTATCCTTTGGTCCTTTATTGTTATGCCTTTAGTTTCGTCCTTTCTTCTCATGTTTACTATTATAAACTTTGCCTTGCTAAAGTTAACTTCCATTTTTAAGTTCTCTATCCTGCTCAAAGGAATGGAAAAGGTGTTATACCAATACCTAAGGATTGAAGTACTTGCAACAAACCCGCTTCATCCTAACTAGTATGCCTATCAGAAGACAAAATTAACAATAACGGCCCTCCAATTTATTACAAGCAAATTGGAAGCGTCAATTATGGCAGAAGGAATAGCTCTCTGTGCATTCTTGGACGTAGAGTGTGCTTTTGACAACACCTCCTTTGGATGCATTGAGAGGGCAACTTCTGCCAAAGGTTTTCACCCGTCGTCTACAAAATGGATTAAAGCCATGCTCCAAAGTCGACGAATAAGCGCTACGCTGGGATCCTAAACGACAACAATTAGAGCTAACAGAGGCTGCCCCCAAGGAGGGGTCCTGTCACCTCTACTTTGGTGTCTTGTTGTAGACGATCTCCTACAGAACTTAACTTCTAACGGATATGAGGTGCAAGGGTATGCTGACGACCTGGTAATCATGATCCATGGAAAATATGAGAATATTATACCGCAAGTTATGCCAAGAGCTCTCAATAACACCTGTAAGTGGTGTCAAAATTATAGCCTGCGCATAAACCCGCAAAAGATTACAATCGTTCCTTTTACAAGGAGACGAAAAGTCTGTCTTAAATCACCCTTAGTCAAAGGGAAAACCATTAGCTTCAGCGATGAGGTTAAATACTTGAGAGTTGCGTTCGACAAAAAACTAACATGGAACACCCACATCTCCAACTTACAGAAGAAAGCCATTACGACGTCACTAGTATGCCGAATGTTGCTTGGTGAGAACTGGGGTCTTAAGCCTCAAATGACCTTTTGGTCCTATACGGCAATAATCAGACCTGCGCCGACGCCTCTCTGGTTTGGTGGCCAAAACAACTCAGGAGTGAGGCGTACTTGTCCCATAGCAGCTCTAGAGGTACTGCTGGGAATAACGCCGCTTCACATCCACATTCAGAAGCAGGCTATATCGAGTGCCCCCATTCTTAGTAGAACGAAGGGATTACAGCCTGGGGATCTTACCTCAAAATCGTTGAAGATCCCAACATAAATTATCTGATGTATATTGCAAAGGACAGTATCCCTATGCAACACAATTTTGATCATCCTTATAAGGTGATCGTTGAAAGCCGTACTGAGTGGGCATCCAGTGAGACTCAGTGTAAAAGAGGTACCCTGGAATGGTACACGGACGGCTCGAGAATAGAAGGTGTTGGAACAGGTATGGGCATTAGTGGTCCTAACTACCACTTAAAAATGCCTACAGGACCCCACACCAACATATTTTAAGCAGAGATTTCTGCTCTAAACCTGTGCGCCGTAAAGAACCTCGAGAAAAGGATACGAGGCGCAACTATAAATATATACGGCGACATTCAAGCAGTTCTAAAGGCCATTAAGGCCTACATATACGAATTTGGCAAATGGCAACTGAGACGCAATAACCACGTTACTTTGCGGTGGGTCCCAAGTCACCAAGGGATCGAAGGAAATGAAAAGGCAGATAAGTTGGCCAAAGAAGCAGCAAATATGTGTTTTATTGGTCCTAACCCCTTCTGTGGTCTCCAAAAAAGCCACATAAAACAAGCAATTAAGGCATGGGAGGACAATCAAAAGGCTTCGTATTGGGAAAATGTTCCAGGACAAAAACAGGCGAAAGCACTCATATCAGGCTCATCAAAGACCGCAAAAATAGCGCTGTCGTTCACCAAAGTCGGATCTTAGAATTACTGGCAAGATTTCTGACAAGCCATGTAGCCCTAAAATATCACTTATTTAAACAAGGAGAAGCTGAAGATCAAATCAGTCGCCTACGCCAAGAAGATCTGAAGACGGCAGAACACATCCCATGTAAATGTGTTGCCATTAATCGTATACGACAGCAACATTTCAGTAGGCCATTTCTTGCGCTCAGTGAACTGAAGGAAGCAGATCCTAGAATAGTATTAGGTTTATTAAAAGCCTCCAACTATTTTAACACATAACATTTTGTCACAATAGATCTATTAAGGTCGCAGTGAGTAAAGGCATCTGTTCCATGGCCCGATTACAATAATAATAAGTTCTTTATTTCCTTCGTCCACACATTCAGTAGTTTCTGCATTTTGTCTTCCGCTTCAACCATTAGGACGATGTCATCTGCATATAGAAGTGAGTTTATTTTTATCAGTACTACTTTTATCTATCCAACTATACACTGGTATTTGTTTTCCTGTTCTTTTGTGCATACCTCCGCATACACAGATTCTATCTCTTATTAATTTTCCCGGTAGATTACACTTTCTCAGTGTGTTCCAAATTATTTCTCTATTTATCGAGTCGAAGGCTTCCTTTAGATCCACAAATGTCAGATAGGGCTCTTCATTTTTTCGATACTATCTTTCTATTATGTTTCTAACTATATGCGTGTTATCGTTCGTTTGACGATTTGTCCTAAATGCTGCCTCTTCGCCTTCCAGATTTTCTTCAATTCTCCTCCTCAGTTTCTTTTCAATAATTCTTGTGTATATTTTGAAGCTAGTTTATGACAAGCATATTGCTGTATAGCTGTCACGTAACGTTCGTATCTTTCTCCTTTTTTGTATATTGGCAGTATTATATTTTTTTTCCAGTCTTCCGGTATTTTTTCGGAGCCTCATGCTTCCTGGCATATTTGGAGCAGCCATTTCCTTCCCATCTGTCCCATCCACTTCTGCATTTCCGGTTCAATGCGGTCTTCTCCTGCTGCTTTCCCATTCTTGATATTTCTTAGGGCCTCTTCTATTTCTTCCATTGTGATTTCATCCTGTTCTTCTTCTAGTCCTCGTACTTCATTCCATTGTTCTGCGCTTTGCATTTTCTCCTGCCTAAATTTGTTTTCGTAGTGTTCTTTCCAAACTTCTGCTATCTTCGCTGTCACTATTCTGATCTTTTCATTTTTATTCTCAATTCCGCATTCTTCCTTCTTCTGTTTTCCCCTTAGCCTCTTTATCCTATTCCAAAATTTCCTGTCCAGAATTGCCAGCTAAAGTTTTCTCTAACTCTCTTCCAAAGTTCTCCCAGCAATTCTGTTTTGCTTCTTGTACAGCCTTATTTGCCCTTTCCCGTTTTGTGACCTTGGCGTTGCAATTTCCATGTCATGTAGCATATTTTAGTAATTGCGTTCATTTTCCCAACCAAGAAATCCGCACTGAATTTTAAATACTAACAGCAAAACATAGTTTGTGTGAGATATAATTATTTTTATTTTATACAGTAATACATCGAAAGCTATACTACAAAAATCTGAAAGCGCATTAAAATATGTATATATATATGTATATATGCAGATATACAATACGCTGTGTTGCTGGATACGTGCCACAAGGGAAAAAAACTTCTTTATATGGATTTATGAAAAAGGTGTTCTTTACAAAAAGACGCAAATGGTACCTAACATTTGAAATAAATACATAATCGTAGTACTGCGTACTTTGTAGCTTCCGAAGTAGAATTTGTCTAGTCCTTAATTAATATTATGTTCGTATTTATCTGCATCAGGAAAGCTATGGTTCTTTAGATGTACGCGTAGTGGAAGAAACCAAAAACAGCTTACGTCATGTTTGACGTAAGCTGTTTTTGGGGTTTATATAAAGGGGATAACAAAATTGTTATCAAATCCCATACAAATATGGATAAACAGATTCAAATTAACTAACAATATAACTGATGCTCCTGTTTGTAAAAAATTACCTGAAAATCAGAATACTGAGTGGCAGGTGTATCTGCATTCTTAATGGTTTATGGTTTTCCTTCTCTTTCATTAAAAAAATCATCAATTTTAAAAGATAACTTACTGACTTTCTGATGACTTCTACAGGTTCAACTTCAAAAGAAAATCTAAAACGGACAAGCACTAAAATATCGGCACACTCCACACCATACAAGTTATTTATTAATTGGGAACAACTGTATACGTATACGGTCCCGAAACAGTTGTTCCGAATTAATCAAATAACTTGTGTAGTGCGGAGTATGCCGATACTTTAGTGTTTGCCATACTACCCCATTGCCCTTGCTATCATTATTAAAATGGACAAATAAGTTAAAATTCATATTAAATTAAGATGCATAAGTAATTGTTGACCTGTATTTTCCATTTTTATGGACTAACCAATTGGACCAACCAAAAATTAGTCTCGAACTAAGTTGAACTGGCAGGTAGAATGTAACACATGAAAGCATGTCTTACTAAAGTGAAGTCAGCATCAAAATATACTTGTCAAATTAATTCGAAGTCATTTCAAAATTGTTCATACCTCACAAATGTTACCAAAACCAATTTGTTGAATTTTGAAACCCAGATAAAGCTTTCCATATCGTAATGTATGAGTGTGAAATTGTACCGTCAAAAAAGCGTAGGTTAAGTTTGCATGGCGTCTTTGTAGAAATGTTGCAATTAGGTACATTCATGCGTTTATAGTGGAGGCGCACTGATGCGTGTACTACCAAATAATAACGAATGCCATCACTCCATTACAAAGGTTTTCGTTACCTCCGTTAGTCGAATCTTTGCAAATAGTAGATAACGTACAGAGAGCGTTGGAAACGTTGAGTGAGGAGAAAAGTGTTTGTGTTCGGGTAAAATTTAGTAATATACTAACTAGAAACAAATGCAGATTGGATTAGATCAAGACAGATTTATAATAACCGTGTTCCTACAGATACTTTTACTTGTTTCAAAGGCTATTACAATTACACAAACATTATGTATTACTAAAGATAGTGGAAACATATTTTGTCCCACGCACTTGCTGAGTAGAGCGGCATCGAGTTATACGACTGACACGTCGTGTTTCACACGCGATGCATCTTCGTGAATAAGGGTACCGAGTAGAAGTGCACCCAGGAGGGGCCGGCCCGGCCCATTCGCATCTCTACTTCTTACAAAGCCACAACGCGTATTCTACGTAAAATTGATGATCTTAGCCGCATAAGTCGATGCCGCTCTACTCAGCAAGTCGACAAGTGTGTCGGACAAAATATGTTTCGAATGTCGTTATGTCGAATAGTCGTTTTCGTTATCTAAAATATTTTTACACCGCTGCGAACAAAACTCAAGGAAACGACATGGAAACGTACGGCATGATTCGAATGTTTAGCTGAACTCATTCAGAAGTTTAATATTTACTAGGGAAGTGTTTTTCGATATGTATTATGTTGATTATAAATTATAACTTTAAGTTCTTAAACAAAGTTACGCATTTCCCTGTTGGACGCCTATGATCGGGAACCCCGATTTGCGAACCTTATTTATTAAAGAAGAGTTACGCTTTACTTAAGTAATTTAAGTATTAATTATCATTAACTGGAGAAGATATATCATTAGAGCCCGGTAACAGGGAGCCGTGCCATAGCCGTACCCGCCTAGTATATAAAAACAATAGTAAGAAAATAGAAAAAAAATAACAGAACTAATACATAATTATAATATGTGAAAAATAGTGAAACACTCACCCTTTTAAGCAGCCTTGGCTACGGAACAGTAAAACTGGAAGCACCATTATCAGTATTAACATCATATAGATAAGAGTGGCAAAAAGTTGACACCATTAGATGTGTTTCCACAGTTGTCTCGGTGAGCGATGTTCGTCGTGGTGAGAAAATGAGTTTATATTTTGAAAAAGAGCGTTCAACATCTACCGACGTTATACATGCGTGATTAAAATAGTCTTTCTACTTAGTCAGTGGATTATTCGATACACCATCACAAATTTGTTTTAGTGTGCTAAAATCGGGATCTTTCTGTAGCACACTCTCGAACTTTTCTAAAACGCGATTATATTCTACGTCATGTATAGTCAGTAGCTGTGTATGCACTCCGTCCATAATTTGGAGAGACTCCAATAATGATAACGATCTATTTTGTAATTGGTCTATTGCGTCAGCTAATCCTTTATAGTAGCTACGGATATTTTTTAAATATGTTTCAAAGGATCTTGAAATTTCGACTGGCTCTCCTTAATAGCTGCAACTTCGGCAGGATTGAATTGTGCAACAACGGCTTTTACTATTTTGAAATGTTCAGCATAACAAAAAGCTACCTGCAACCATGTTCCCCAACGTGTAAGAAATGGCTCCGGTGGTTGACAAATACCAGGACACTCTGTGTGAAATGATCGTAGGCGTTTGGGAGATTTCAAAAATCCTTTTTTTGTGCTTGCTATTAATGCATCTACCTCGGGAGAGCATTGTCGAATGGTTTCTGCCACAAGATGTAAAGCATGCACTTTACACCTAACATGTAAACAGTTGCAACCATGTTTAAGAAGGGAACTGCCTACCGAACGCATTATCGCTGCGCCATCGCTCATAAACATCAACACTTTATCTTTTGCAATTTGAAATTTTTCCAACGTACTAAGTACAACCTTCGTAATTGCTGCAGCAATACACTCTTGTAGCCTTCGGCTAGCTAGTAACAGTGGTAATGTAGGTTTACTAGGGTCTAGTATGCGTACCATAATATTTACAATTGAATTTTTTTTACAGTCTGTTGCCTCGTCAACACATAACCAAAGAAACTGTTTTTTAAATATGCATTTCATTTTCTTTTCCACGTTATCGCGTACAAATGCAACATGTTTACGTGCCGTTTTCTCCGTTGGCAACCGCAACTTGGGATTGTATGTCTCCCAAAAGTCCTTAAACGGTTGTTTATCGAGTAAGCCTGGTGGCAAATTATAGTTTATCAACATAAGAATTACATAAAAAAAAATGCACTTCTCGGTGGCAAGCCCAATTTTCGTTTTCTATGCTGTGCGGAATTTACGTGTCTTGTACAGTTCCACTTATTATTTGACATCAAATGTATTTTACACACTTTACAAACTATCTTACTCCCGTTATAAAACAAATCGGGAAAGTCAGAAATAAACTTATTTACTATGTTTTGAAAGGGTCGTTTTTTAGCGTTCGACATATTCACTAAAAACTATAATTGATAACTACGTCTGTATCAATAAAATCCAAACGTACTACACTAAATAATAACTACAATTAATAACTACGTCTATATCAATAAAATCAACACGCCCTATCCACTATCCAATGCTAAACTGAACTGAGTGATGATGATTTGTCGGGTCGTATCATAATCGACCAACCCTCCCCGCCCTCCTAAACACAGTCACACCGCCGCTGCGATTGCTCTCCAGTTACCGGGCTCTATATATCATATTAGTTCAAATTGTTAACATTTATTTAAAGCTTCTATCAGCAGAAATGAGGTAGAATACATAGCTTTAAATAACCTAATCAATTTTCAATAACAAATATGAAAACGAAAAACTAAGGACATAACTAATAGAAACAAAAAGTTGAACGATCATTTGCTGCTTTTTGGCAAAAATATATGTTACCAAATAACGTCATAAATTAGCAATAAGCAAATGCTAAAATAAAAAACTAAGGACACAAGTAAGGGTGCATGTCGCTGAATCATCAACAACATCACAGTCATCAACTGGATATAAAAAGCATTATAAAGATAGCCATTTTACGCCGTGCCATTTATTCTTTTCATAAACCCATAATAAAAAAGCTTTGGCTCTTGCAACAATGCAGCGTATATAATAGAAACTGAGTTCTTTCATCTAGGTTACACACATCATTGTTTTCCAAAACTTCAAACAACCCTAAAACCGTTGTGTTCAGCAGATATTGGGAGTTTCACATAAACCTAACTTTCATGTAAAATTTAAAAATTGTCATATTTATATTTTTCTAGATGTAGATTGTTACATGTAATACATATGTAAACGTACATATGCCAGTGCAAAAAGTCAACTTATACGCTATTAGACATTGCTAATTTACCGATCGACCATTATTATTGCTCGAGATAAGCATATCACGATAAAATTATTTTATTTTACTGAGATTATCCTTCTCCTGCAGCACTTATTGCGTACAATACCGCCTGCGTACCCATCTACCCCATAGCAGTACCCACCAGATGTAATTTCGTTCTATATGTAAATGCTAAACGTAGAACGTCCTGTACCATAGCCTTTTATCTAACTCACTCGCATCGAAAACGTGGTAGGATTTCGAGCAAAGAGAGGCTACCGAGTAAATATAAACCGAGTGGGCAGGTTGGGGTGCTTTCCTTAACTAACGCATGTCTCGCGTGTTGGTTGCGGTTACAGCGCTGATCCAATTGGGGAGAGAGAGAGAGTATGGATGGAAACCAACATCTTTAAGGATTACCGAAACGCTACACGGAGTTTCAACTATCTCTGAACTGCCCCTGATAGATAGGATAACTCTAAATCGTCTGCGTATACGTGGCATTTATTGTTCGAGGTTTGTTATACATGGCCTGTCGTGGCCGAGAACTTAATTGAGGTATATCTATCTGTGACAGCTATCGGTGATGAGCTGGATTTATAATTGAATCGAGCAATTGCTTCTAAGATAATACATTCTTAACAATATACAGTGTGTCTCAACCTTCTGGAATTGTAAAATTGCGTCTATTGTATAAAAAGTGGGAAGCTAGACATAAACCTCACAGAGTATCATTCAGAAATCTTTCCATCTTTACAAGTCTACCAGTAAGTTGTGAACTAGCCATCTTCTTGATTATTTTAAACGGAATGCCATGTATATTATTACACTATTGGTTTCTTCATTTGGAAATAAACCAATATTATATGGGCTTCATGTACGAGGGCGATTCGTAAAGTAACTTCCGTTTCCGCCTAGTGAGCAGAGGAGTGGGGATATCGGCGCGATCGCAGCTCTGCGATGTAGTCTGGTTCAATGTGAGTCTGGCTCTGTTAATGAGAGAATCGTTCGGACACTGGTTCGTGCTATTTTGGTCGTTTAAAATGGCTGCTGTAATTGAAAACCCCGCCGACTGTGGACTGCGTGCTGTTATCCGATTTTTGTGTGCAAAGAACATGAACTTTGTTTCGTTTATGGTGAAAATGTCACGAGCGACAGTGTGGCTAGAAGATGGTGTCGTATGTTTCGAGAAGGACGAACTAATGTCGTCTTTTGGATAAAGACCAAAAGAAAATTCGTCAAAATCGCAGAACTAAATGCCTTTTTCCCTCAAATTTCACGTACAGTTTTGTACGAGGTTGTTACTAAACATTTAGGTTACCACAAATTTTGTGTACGGTAGGTACCAAAACTTCTTACCGAAGACCATAAAAGAAAGAGAATGGAATCGGCACTAACTTTTTTAACACGCTGCGATGTTGAAGGTGGAGATTTTCTCAGACGCGTATCGTAACAGATAATGAGACTTGGGTCGCCTATGTCAACGTATACCTACTTCCTTGAAAAAATTCCAAATGAAAGTGCATTCTAGCGTAAATTTTTACCAGACTAAATTGCAAACTTGACATTGTACTGGGAAGCCTTCGGAATGTACAGGCTGTTCACCCTATTGAACACCAAACTTTGCCAAATTCACCGTTTTTTTTTAGATAACACCATATACTTCTATTGGGCATTTATATCTCTATCGTTTTTGTTTAACAATGTAAATGTTTAACATTGAAAGTAAAAGAAATATTTACAGTTAACCGTGACTACTGCATTCGGGTATTGCATTCAAGTGGTTTCTAGTATTAGTATTGGTTGCTTAATACGACAATAATATACAAAAGACACTGACATTGACATCCTGGCTTTATTGGTAACGGACCACCTGCTGGAACAGATACTCGCCCGAAATACTTTTACTTTTAGACGGAACATGATTTTTCACCATTGTTTCTTTTGGTGATATTATACAGGGTGAATCGGAAGGAATAGACCAAACTCCAGAAGTATATTGTACACGTGAAAATCTTGTAAAAAACTCATGTTCTCCGATTTTCAATCAAATATGGGCCGATTCAGCAGCGTAACGTGATATACAGCGCATTTCAGATAACACTGGCCATAGGTATTTACATAGTAAAATCTTTATGTGATGTTAATGGTTTTCCTATGGTAACTGCTTGACTTATTTTTTGTCCATGGCCAGTTGGAACAATTTTTATAAGGTTTTGAGACATTTTATGGCTTGGAACAAGTAAATAACGTTGAAAATAATGAAAAAAAAAGCGAGAAAATCCATATTTTTCTCTCGAAACTCATACTCAAACTCCTCAGAAGGTCAACATGTGGGCCGGCATTCTAGATAATCACATTGTTGGTCCGTTTTTCATCGACGGTTCAGTGAATGCCCAAAAGTATTTGGAATTGCTGAGAGAATCAATTCTTCCAGCTAATGGAGGATCATTTACCAACACGATGGGGCACCATCACACAGCACCAGGGAAGTTACAGAATTTTGAACAATATTCGACATACACCCTCTAACATCAACGAATTAAGGCGGAGAATAGTGGAAGCATTTAGATAAATAACAGTAAGAAATCTTCAGAATGTGAAACATCATTTTCAAAAAAGATTAGGATGCTGTTTAGTAGCGTTTGGTCAACAGTTTGAAACTTGCTTAGTTAACTTACTTCATGATACAATTTTCTTCATAATTTATTGTTTGTTACCTTTTTGTACTAAGAATATATTTGTTGTTCTAGTTTAGGTAGGTAATTAATTCTTGATCAAATTTTGTTCATAGATTGCGTACTTCTTTGTTTAAATAAATAACAGCCATATTGAATTAATATGTCTGCTTGTAGCGAATTGCTTGAATAGTACTAGCTGTAGCTTTGATTAGAACACGGGCTGAGATTTCAGCTGTAAAATTGTGTTCCATTACCTCTACTAAATATTTTTAAAATTGCCGTTAAAGCTTCCATTTTTTTTTAATTACGACTTTATTTTTTTGTTCCAAGGCATAAAATGTTTCGAAACGTCATGAACATCGTTCCAGCTACGTGTAGACAAAAAATAAAATAAGTACTCGCCGTAGGAAAACCATTGAGATCACATACAGGGTTAAACGTGCCAGCATTATTTCCTTATAATTGACTTTGTGACATTTCATCAATGCTGATGCTAATGGTCATGACTAGAGTTTGTTAAAAAGCTGGTACCGGCAATGGCGCACCGCATAAAAGTAGGTACGTAATATACAATATTAGTGAAAAATAATATTGTTACCTTTTCCTGTCGTCTTGTTGTCCACTGTGGCAATTGGCAACCGCCCTGGTAAGCTGCATAGAATTGCATCGACAATGGAAGCGTTGCTGATGTACGCTTCCATTGTCGATTCATTCAGCCAGGTGTTGTGGATACGTTGTCGTATACTTCGAAAATGATCGTTCGACATCCAGTGAAGTAAGATTTGCAAATGTCAGAAATTCCTTTTCCTCATCTGGGCACTCTTGATTTTCAGTTATAGACCGAACCTTTTGTAAATCGGGATTTTTCGTTAAAATTGCACCAAATTTCTGAGCAACATCGACTCCTATAGCGTTCGTTAGTTTCCTAGAGCGGCTTGTAAATTGTTTATGCAATTTAGTGCGTCTCGTGCAGATAAGTGACTGTTTTCTAATTGCTCAATAGCTTGTGCAACTTCAGAATAGTTCATGGAAATTTAATCTATTTGTTGTTGAACGTCCGAATTGGAAAAGAGTTACTGACTTGAATCAAGTTTCAAGATGACATTTTTTACTTGTGAAAAATATTTCTGATAATAAAATACCGTCTGGAGCCATGTTCCCTATCGCGTCATTACAGGCTGAGGTGGTGGTGGTAATTTCGGACACAATTGTCTGAATACACGGATGTGTTTGGGAAATTTGATGAACACTTTTTTGGTAGATGCTATTAACTTATCCACCATCGGATACTTCTTTCGAATGGTCTCTGCTACGAGGTAACATGCGTGTATGAGGCATGTTATGTGAAGAAGAGTCGGAAAGCATATCTTCAACACACTACCAACTCTCAGCATTGACGCGGCTCTGTCAGTAACGAACATTGTGACTTGAGTTCTTGTGATACAAAATTCTCTCAGCGAATCTTTTATTATCTTGACAACGGTTTCTGCATTAGTTTTCTGAATCCTTTTACTGGATAACAACAATGAAGCTGGTGGACTATCACGTTTTAAAGGACGAGCTACAACATGAATGACGCTGTGCTTCTGAGCATCAGTTGTTTCATCCACACATAGGTAGATTTTCTTATTTCTCAATTCATCTTTTATACATTCCAAATTTTATCGTAAATGTATAGATGTTAGCAGCTTCCATGAGGGAACATACTTAGCCCAAAAAAGACGAAAGTGTTCATTAGATACTAGATGTTGTGGGATGTTGCACACATTTAACATAAAAATAAAATCATATAGAAATTGCCAGTATGGAATACTGTTTCTTAAGTTCAATACATGACGTTTACTTTTACAATGCTTTCTACATTCAAACCTATCGCGATTTAGCAATCCGCTATTGCCTGAGATATTTATTCACATTCGAAGGGAACGTTACACCCTTTGGGCGTCCCATCTCCGCGTACTTATTTGGCGAGCAGCGTGCAACGTACTGTCGCTTTGAACTCTCTCGCGGTACTGTCGAGATCGACTACGAGTTGAAAAGTACCCCTACCCACGCCGTTACCGCTACGCTACTGCCATCCTGTACCACCTTTTTAACAAACTCTATATATCACACTTCGTTACAGATAACGTAATTTTAGCAACATAAGTCATCACCGATATGTCTAGGTCTTTCATTACAACAAAATCCTCGGGAGACTTGTTTGCGGAATCAGCCTAAAATACAAATATGTAAAGAGTGGAAATATGTTTACGCAAGAAGGTGTTTACCTGATCAATAAATCTTTGTAATGTTAATAAAATGTTGGAATGGTCATCCTCGCAGTTAGATCCTGGAGAGAGTTTGGTAACAAAATTGTTTACCAAGAGAGATTTTATAAAAAGGCATAAAGGCGGAACAAGTGGGGTTGGTATACCTTGAGCTCCGTTACCTAACTTTTCCAAAGAAATTTTCCAACGGATCTTGATTCAAGTACCGAGGGCAGAACGATTGGAAACCTTGATTTGTTAAAATTGCTATCAACAGTATCATATTACGCAGCGAATGCTGCTAATTTTTGAAAGTTGGAGGAATTGTTTCTCTCCCATTATCATCAATACAACGCATAGTTCCTATTGTGGATATGCCAACTTTCCAAAAATCAATGTGTGGGGAAGTTTCTTCTACAACATTTACTTGTGTCTTCAATTGTATCCTGAATAAAACGTTATGGCAACCACTGGTCTTGCTAGGAATGCAACCAAAGACTACACAGCCAGCCTTCCCCATAATAAAAATAACTGAAAGAGAAATTGCACATTACATACATTTGGGCAATTGCCCATTATGATTTAATATACGAAGGATATTTTATAAATAATGCACTGGTTGGCAACACTGCGAAGTGAATGACGCGACGACAGTGAAAATTACGTTGGTTATAGTTCAAAGCTTGAGGAAGAAGCACGTGTTTTAGTTTCATGGATAACTTATTTTGTTTGTTAATAACGCGAGCTAGAAATGGAGCCTGCACCGGTCTCAGGTACTGTTACTGTTGGGCATCAAAGATTTTACATTAAGATCGAAACTTTACGTGGCAAAAACCCGACGGAAATCCACAGTGCATTAAGTGAAGTTTGCCGTGAGGTATCAGTGGACCGTAGTGCAGTTTCACGTTGGGCTAAGCGTTTTCGTGAAGGTTGTGTGAGCACAAACGACGGCTCAAGACCTGGAAGGTCGAAAACATCAATAGATGAACGAAGTGTGAAACTTGTAAGAGATTGTCTTCAAGAAGATCGTCGTGCGACATGTAAAGAAATTCCTGAAGCCACAGGGATTACACCAACACCAGTATTCCGGATTCTAACAAATGATTTGCACAAGAGAAAAATTTCTGCGTGATGGGTCCCACACTGCTTGAGTGCTGGACAGAAGCAGATACGCCTGGACATTGCGATCTTACTGAAACGACGATTTGACGTTGAAGGTCAGGCATTTTTGTATCGAATTATCGCTATTGATGAAACGTGGATTAGAGACTTTGAGGCGGAATTGAAATCACTGTCCAACGAGTGGAGAGGTTGATCTTCCCCAAGACCAATCAAATTTCGATGAGCTCAATCGAAGATCAAACAACTGATGATCTTTGCTTACGATCACCATGGAATCATCATGACAGACAGTTCCATGTGGACGAAGTGTCACAACAGTGTATTATCGTAAATTCATGTAAAAACTGAACAGAAAACTGACAACGCTCGCCTGCACATCGCCAATCTTGTAACTGAAAAGCTGCTCGCATACGGTTGGGATGTGTTACGGCATACACCCTACAGTCCCGACATGAGTCCACCAGACTTTGACTTATTCTCTCAGTTGAAACAACCTATGCGTGGACGTCGTTTTCCTTCGCTGAAAGAGCTTTCTGCCGCCGTTACCCGAATCATTCGCCAGATGAACAGAGATGGTGTATTAGATGGAATAGTCAAGCTTCCCAACCGGTGGGACGCAGTCATTGCGAAGCAGGGAGACTATATTGAAGGACTGTAAAGAGATCGTGCAAAAAAATAAACATGGTAGTAAACAATAAATTTGTGTGTATTATTTATGAAATATCCCTCGTAATAATGTATTTACCGAAAAGCAGTAAATGGATAAAACTGAAAGAATAGAAGTGAACAGTTCCCGAATGGGTAACCTGCAAGAAACACTGCAATATATTTATATGCATTCTACATTTTGCTGTTAAATTAAATTACCAAATAAAAGAAAAAACGGGGGGAAGCATATATAAAATTCTGTCGATATTAACCTAACAACACACGTGCAATAAACCTTCAACAAACTTCTAACTATATCGCTAACCAAACGACAAATGAAATGCCGTCAATTTCACGATTATTTATTCTTTTAGGCGTGAATATAGCACCGAGTTTATATGCCTGGAGACATCTATTGGCAGGAGGAGTTGAGCTGCCATGACGGTTTTCCCTCCTGCAATTTTCTTATGCATGCGAAGAATCAAAAATGAACACGTGTGCATAAGGAAATAAGTATTCTTGAAAACGGAAAGTGAGATAGATACGAACGCTGATTGTGCAAATCTGAATGTGTGTAGTCTTAAATAAAGAAGGATGTCTTTATGGAACTCCATTTGCGTTTGTTATGTGTAACGAATTTTGTGGTTGATATAAAAGTGATATGTTTTGGAGCACAACCAACACAAATATTGGTTTGATTTGACAAAAATAATTGAACCAAACCTAGTGTGTTCTGTTAAGTTGCAAGGTGAGTTGGACGTACTCTTTAAAGTGTTGAATGAACATATTTCTGTTTGAATTAACACATAAATGTGCAACACTTCATGGTTTGTTGTATGAACTAATTCTTTTCTCTCAGTGTATCTAAATCAATCCTTTCGAGGCTATAAATCATTTCAACGATTTCGTTGTTCCAGTATGTGTCAATATATGTATCAGTGTCAGTGTAACAGTGATTTAACGTTCATTTTCGAGGTTGTACATTATTCTGTTGGAAAATGCCACACACTTATTCAAATTTAATATGTAAATGTGGCGTTTGTTTATCGTTTTTATAAGGGGAATGCTATAACTGCTGTTGAAGAATATCATCAACGGTTTCTACGTGATTAAAGAAATGTTAATGTACGAAATTTTGTTTATTTGCAATTACGCTATACTAAAGTTTCGGCACACTCCGCACCACAAAAGTTAATTACGCTATAGCTTGAAAACAAATGAAAATGTGAGTTTTTTTTTACATTACATACACTGCTGGAGCTTGATCCGTTCCGCCCGACTCACCCTGTACAAACTAATATACATTTATTTATTTTTATTTCGTTTGTATAATTACATGCGGTAATTATTTTATTGTAATAACACAAATTTTAGAAAAACATGGTTGATTGTAATTTTAACATTAGATATATTTCAATTTTTGGTTAGCCTTAATATGCAAATTAAATGTAATAACATGATCGCAATACTTAAATAAATTTAACCAAATTACATATATTTCCTGGTGGTATCACATGCTAAAAAAGCCTTCATTAATAACCAGTAATTATTCCTCGTTAGAATTATATGAAATTAAACCGCAAAATTTATGTACATGTATTAATTATCGTCGTGGTTGGCTATTAATTAAATTTAACAGCCGGTTAAGACCATGTCTTATTCAATTAAAACAAACCGAATACATTTAAATTTCTCCCCTGTAAACGAAGCGGAAGGAATTCCGTAATTCGTGTTTCGGCGATATTAACGTTTCGGATTAGAGAAAATTAAAATGAGAACGATCAAAAGAAGCATAAACTAAAGCTTGAACGGCATAGGGATCGGCGGAAAAAAGAAACGGGAAAAGAGGGAAAGAAGAAAGACGACAGAAAAAACGAACACATTGTGCTATTTGTACTTAATGGATTTTCCTTCCCTTTATACCGGACCCCCGAATGTAAATTGAATTGCTTTAGGTATTGTTTTTTAAACAATTAAGTTGGGAAATAAGTTTGCGTGAAAAATAAACAAACGCAATAAATTAGAGAGGCGGCATTGTCTGCAGCTTCCTCGAGACGAAAGTATATGGATAGGAGCGAGGCAAGGCAGTGGAGGAATGAGAAGAAGACGAAGAAGACTCGACGTCGATACCGTCGTTATGTCGGTTCATGCGAAAACTTTTCGGATGCGCGAATAACTCGATGAAATTCGTATTTTCTATTCCCCAAGCATAAAACAGGAAAGTTAACACTGTATGAAATTAACCTTAACACAAAATAAGGAAGAGGGCCCCGACGGAAAGAGAAACGGAGAACGGAATGTCCTCGACGATCGCGCGGCCACTCCCTTTCACGTCTTAGTGCTTTAAAAGTCCTCAAATTGTTGAGCCACTTTTTGTTCCATGCGGGTTTCTTCCTTTCTCTCCCCAAATGTTGCTCCACATCCACGTCGAGGGTTTACATTGTGAACCAGTCGCTTCGTTTAATAAGAGGGAATATTGAAATAACGTATTAACATTGTAATTACTGTTTTCTTTTTGCTAACAAGTTTCGCCGCCAAGATTTCTGACGTTGAAACAATATTTAGTTGCACAAAATGTTCGGACTATTCTTAGCTTACAAGGCACTCAAATTTGCCCGAGTTAGCTTGCTGGTTATTATTTCTCTAGAGGTTTCTGTATTTAATTTAATGTATCTTTCAGCTGCTCTTTTTTCCCCTCCAGTTACTACTTACTAAAGCAGCTACCGTATTTCCAGAATATAATTAACGCATGTATCGCCCGAAGCGATGGTACTTTCATTATTCAATTGAAATAGATGGGAAATTTTAATTAGTAGTCGTAATTTACAATGAGTGAAATTCCTGTAGCAAATATTAATACGGCGCGGCAGCATGGATTTTGTACTAAGAACAAATGCAATATTCTGTAATTTAGACTACATGTTTTTCAGCTTTTTTTGCTAAACGTTGCGACAATATCCCGCAGTGGCTTGCAGGATGGTTATTGTTTAATAAAATAGTACTTTCTGTAGTACGGTTTTTAGTTTGGTTCTATGACATCAGCGGGACTAAATGTTATTACATCTTTATTTTTCTCATGTGTAACTTCTACTACAATCTTCGCGGCAGCATATACTATTATATAATTAATTGATGAATCTTGCTACAAGTTGTAATCGTCACTATATGTACAAGAGTAGCTTGAAAAATTGCCAGCCTAACGAAGAAGTGCTTTTCTCGTCAAATCCAGGTTTGTTTCTTAACATAGTCTCCTTGTAAGTCTATACATTTTTCCCAGCAATTCCCGCTGCACCTCTTTAATCCATCATAATAGTAGTTGCCATCCTGTACTGCAAGAGAGGCGTTCACAAACGTAATTGCCTCCTCATTCGATGAAGATCATTATCTTCCGAGCGAAACATTTGTTCATGGGAAACACTTTTAGTACACCAATGGGATCACCTCTTAGTCCCATCCTGGCACAAATTGCCATGGACTATTTCCTGAACCTAGTCATACCAACTTTACCATTCCAGCTGGGTTCCATCAGGAAGTTTGTTGATCATCTTTTGTGTTCTCTTCCAGAACATGAATGTGAAACTTTATTAATCACATTTAACCAAATTAATTCTCATATACAATTCACTATGGAAAAAGGGGTAAACAAGTCAATCCCCTTTCTTAACATGACAGTTATAAGAACACAGTCTAATATTATTATATTAGATTGGTACCAAAAACCCACACATTCAAGAAGATACATTATTTATCACTTGGCACAACCTATGAATCAAAAAATTAACTTAATTAAAGCCATGAGAAACAGTAATCGAGCTATCTCATCCATCTTTTCATAAACAAAACTTGAGCAAAACTGGCTTTTTGATCTTTTCTTCAATAATGGCAATCCTTATTTTCTTTGGAATAGGGTGATACATAGCTTACCTTTGCCTTTGCCGCCACCTGATCAAGCTTTGGCGAATGTTACCGACGATATTACTGTACCTTATGTTAAATTACCTAATATACCTGGATTCACAGATAATTTAAAAATTGCTAAATAAATATAATTTAGAATAATAAATAATTTTAACCTATTAAATAGGTTATTCACTAAATTAAAAGGCCTAACTCCAGTTGATTTTAAATCAAATGTTATTTATCAAATCACTTGTAAATTTTGTAAATAAATATACACATAAGAAAAGAAAATGTTTAGTTATATGAAAACGCGTACGTGCGACAATGGTAAACGACAACAGGTGATTCACCACAAGCGGAGGGGTTGGCGGCAGTCGACGACTTTCAGTTACCGATGTGGTTAGTTACGAGGTAGACTGCACCATGTGCGGACGATCTTAATAAGAATTTCTAGAGTATTAAGTTATTGAAAAAAGAATTATATATGACTGGATTATTTTTATAATTTAATTTTTTATATAAAAACCTTAAAACCACTGAATCTCGAATTAAAAATCAATTTTTACCTATTAGCTGTGGGCAAATCTGAGCTCCACATGTACCATCACTTTCATAAAAATCTGGGACAACTCTTATGAGCTCATTTTGATGTTTTTTCAATCTTGTGACAACGACTTGTCCATTTACGACTGGCACTGACAGACAATTTGACATATTTTTTCATAGTTTACAAAAGACATGTTTAAAATGGATAATGTCATAATAGTAGCCTTTGCCCCAGATTTTTATGAAAGCGATAATACCTCCATGTTACGATAGTATATTAAAAACGAGAACTTGGTATATAAGTATAAGTATTAAGCTGCAATTTAAAATATTTTATATATTTCAATTGAATATGAGGGTTTTCTGTAGAAACTCGACAAGCTGGATGTATGCATTCTGATGCACATATTAATCACAACATAATTGTAGAATATCCTTACAGTACTAACTAATTGTTGAAGTAGAATACAAACTAAGATGAATACAGCTTTAGCTCTACGTAAAACTTGCTATGAATACGCTAATTAAAGAGAAAGGGGTTTCGTTCTCTTTTGTTGTGAAACTGAAAAGATTACCAGCCCGTAGAATACTTCTAAAACTTATAATTGATGCATAAGAATAATTAAATTTGGAGTTTAATAGTTTTGATTAAGTTCGAAGAATTAGCGAAGCTTGCGGATTAACGGTGGATTACCATTTTGATTTTGGTGCATTTGCATATTCGCTTCATTCTTATTCTTCTGTTTCATCTTCCCTTATTCGTTTTCTGCCACCGCTGGCGCGCTATCAACCGGCTGAACACATCGCTGCGTTTCGCCTACTTGCGAAGGCAAGATGTTTCGTGAATTCGAAGGATTTGTAAATTTCATTAATATTTATCGAGCTTTACTAAGATGTATTCCGCTGAAGCGATTTGAATGCGATGTTTTAACAAACGCTTAAAGAATTTAGTTCATGTACTGCTTAAATACAATATAAATGCGGCAGCGAATAAGAATCATTTAACAAATAGAAGCTGGTGAAGTAGTAATGGCACTAATTCATTCCGCATTTTGAATTATTTAGATTATTAAGAAATGATGCCAAACTTCCACGGTCAGAATTAGTAAAAACTAATCGTATTCCGTCAGTGAAGTGAAGACAAATTTTCTAAAGATAACAATTTTTGTTTGTAAGAATGTACTTATAACGTATTATTTACGTTCTAACGAAACAGTGTAAAACAAGTGCTGAATATGTTGTAGTGTTCCTATTTTCTCTATGTATGGTTTTAAATATTTGGAATTCATGTTAAATAAAATTCGAAGATTTGAATAACTTAAGTCTGTTATTTAAATTCTGGCATTTTCATCATTTATACTATCAATTAAAGAAAAAAGAGTTACAAGTAGTAATACAGAACCAGTAATGTCTAACGAATCTATTTCGAAACTATAATTTTTTACAAAACTACACATAAACAGTAAACACACTATCAGTATTCGAATCAAGATATTAAAGTTCATATCGACATCGATGCGATCGAGATGCAAAATCATCCTAAATATCAACAAATTAAAATATAGAGGCCGCTATCGCATTACAGACTTTCCCATCAGTCGTTGTCATAATCATTTGGTGTGTAACAGAAAGCTCGTTTTCCTTCACCTTCCATATTGTCGGCAATAAATTATGTATCTCTTCAAACACTTTATTTGTTTCTTCAACAATAAAGTCTCTAGTCTCTTGAGAAAAGATAAATTTCATTGGATGGCAATGCATTATAGAAGATGGTTGAGGATCCTGCCAGACAATATTGCCCTTTTCATCTCGTAATTGAAGAGGAACGAATGAAAACACTAACAAAAACTCATCAGTGTCATCACTGTTCGCAAATTTTTGCTTGTATGCGCTATGACCGGAACTTCCATCACAGGCTTACTGATCAGAGTAAGTGACTAGCAGGGAAGCGGACTGCTGACAACCTCTTTCTGTGCAAACAACAAACGCTCTACAGTTTCATCTAAAACTGCTTGAACTTTGATTTCAGTTCTCGCTTTAGTCACAACGATCTGTTCCTTTGGAGAAAAGCAGACAACTTTAGCTTTCCTAACACTATACTATGACGGAAATACTTTATGTCCAGCTCTGATACTCCACTTCCGAGTCCTCTTGTAGGTGCGATTTGTTGATTTGATATCAATATAGTACGCCAAAGCTTCGCCACTAGTCAAAATTTTTGGTTCATTACATTACATTTTTTCATAGTAATACACTGAACCGGCTTATTCGCTACATTTTTTATCGCTTGCGCCACGCTTCCACTACCTGACAATCGCCATGACACCTCAGCAGCATACATTACCTCACTGGCACTTCTAAACTGGAAAACGTCATCAACTCGTCTTCATTTCGTCTTAAGGCTCGATTCAGACAACCCTTTCATAGGTTTACCAGGGTCAGATAAGCGCTCAACGGAGGTAGGTGGCAACAGCTTGGTTATAAAGACCTTAAAGGATATACATGGACCCTTTAACCACTTGGAGAACTTCTGTAGAAACCGCTCTTTGTTCCTTCCACAGCTAGTCCGCTTTTGAAATATCATGGACGAATATTGCGAAATGATTACTTTCATATTCCTCAGAGAATGCTCAATTGTAGCACTAATATCTCATTTCGAAGAAATAAATAGAAACAAACCTTCATTTCTGCTTTCCTTCGGATGGTTCAGCCATTCTCAAAAAAATCAATTTTCGTTATGGAGAACACTACTATAAATGAAAATAAAATAATCTTATATAACTTTAAAGTAGATGAATGGAAGTATATTATAAGTATATACATGAGGCGACATTTAATTTTTCTCCTTGTGAATTTTAAAAAAGCGTAAAAATCTTGTTTTTTTTTAAACGGAGTGTATTTCTAATTCTTCCTATAACATTTAATTAATAAATATATTGTTAACAAATACTACTTACCCTCAGTATTAAACTCCATAACACACGACCTTTTGAACACCAACACTAATATCATTTAGTAAGGTATGCAAATGTCACCGATTGATCTAAAATATTGGCATTAACATCCGATGACACATCATTGGAGGGCAATCCGGAAAAAAGTTATCTAGAATTCGCATTATGTGGGTTACCTTTTTGTATCTTGATAAGAAAATTCCAGGTATTAAATGATTGTTTTTGTCCAGGTAACGTGTTCTACGCAAATCACTGCGCATCGCTTTCATAAAAATCTGGTACAAGCGATACTACTATGACATTATCCATTTTAAACATGTCTTGGAAAATATGATAATTAAATAATTTAATGCCAAATTGTCTGTCAGTGTCATTTGTAAATCGGCAAGTGTTGTGCAAGTACTTGGTTACTGAAGTATAATAATAATACCCCATCAATGTAACATGGTTTTCAATAAAAATATTTATATTTATAAATTACCTTTGATATATTTTTTGCTATAGTTCATTTACTTTAAGAATATAGCGTTGGGCAAGCTAGGCTTATATTTTCGACGTTTGCAATTGGCTAATACATAAGGCAAAATTACACACGACGAAAGAAGGTGCCTGTGCATACGAAATTTATGTTGGACAAAATGAAATATTACTGGTCGCTACGTTTTTGTAATGTCAGTTGTCAAAGTTCTTCGTTGCTTTAAGTTGGCTATTTGGTTGTTTCTTGTGTTTCTCGTTATATTATTATTTATTTAGCATATTGTATTAAAATTGTTCTTGTCAGAACACGATTCATATGATATTTACGGAGAGGAGGTATTTTTTCCCAATTATGATAATACAATTGTACTTATTGACTACTATTCCAGGAATAACACATCTGTGACATGGCTGAAGAATAGGTCGTTGAGCAAGGTGGACCATCTCATGGGTCCATCTAAAAAATCCCCAAGGGAAACGCATCAGCAGTGGGCAAAGGCTAATGGCTTATAATTTATATATACAGTGGAAACAGGATAAATCTAAATCGGCAGCTATAAAGCTAACCTCCAAGCAGCTAGGGCTTGGTGAAGCAACTGTATGGAACATTGTAAAAGAAATGGGGTCTACGGGAACTGTAGGTTCACCTCCAACGAACAACAACTTGCGAACCTTTGGATGAATAGATAAATTATATTTGAGGTAATGTGTACATTTCTATAAAATTATGATTATTGTAGCTATTTTAAAACAGAACTATTAAAGTGTCTCGTAGAGAATATTTTTTCAGAAGTATATAGAATACATGATTTATAATAAAATATAGAATATATCTGAAATAAACGTAATCATACATTTGTATATTTTTCTTAAACATTTTACTGAAACATTTGTCATTGGTATTTAGAGTTACTTTCAAGGAAATTGACATAGGGTACAGAACAGAACTGACATTTTACTTTCAAATTACCCGCCATTATTTAATCGAGTTAAATTTTGGCAGTGTTATACGGACGCCGATTGCAGCGCTATCTACTATGTTCTTAAATTGAATGGACTATAAAAGCAAACAGTTTTTAAAATAAACGAATATAACGTACAACTTTTAGGTTAAATACAAAATGTTGTCATTTTTAAAGTCATTGCCACAACACTCAAAAAACGTCAAAATGAGCTCAGAGTTGTCCCAGATTTTTATGAAAGCGATAGTACGTGAACAAACGGACACATCGAAAATTATTTTGAAAGCATCAAAACGTTTGGAAAGAAAACCGTTTAAAAACTAATTAAAACAGCAAGTTTTAACATTTTAGAAATCATAAAACAAATATGCCATTAACATGGATCCTTTTGGTCGTTTAGATTAGGATTAAATTTGAAATGTAAGTGCTTGGGACAGGAACCGAAGAGGATTTTCCAATACGCACTACCACTTGCATATTTGCAAATTTTTTGATTTCATAATAATAAGAGGTACATTAAAAACGAAGAAGTTTGATATATGATAAACTGACATTAACCTCACCACAAATATTGAAAAATAAATCTGTCATTTCAAACGTGAGTAAAACGCATGCGCTTTTTGTCAGCCTTTTTGTGACGTCGCTGGGCCGTGGTAATCAACATTCATTATTCATTATTTAACGTCGGTATATAGAAGTGCATTTGTATCATCATCTTTGACATTAAAACTAATTTAGCCTGAAATATATGACATTTTGTATCTTTGATGTAACAACAGACATTTATATGACAGTTCAACGCATAGCAAAAGAGTATATTCATTTTACAAAGTTCAGATGAGTTAGATATTGTTATGTTATGTTCAACGTCGTGTTTACGACGACAACAACTTCTCTCGGTTGTCATTTCGGTACTGAAGTAAATGTCAGGCTGGCCACTCGTTGGCAACCAAATACCCCTCTTGCGGGGATAATTGGTAATTTTTGCGTTACCATTCCCCCCTCAGCCAACTGTCCTTGGGGCGAGGAAGGTAGAATTTAATTATAAGTCCAGATAACGACGAGTGTGGGGTATGCATGGACAATTCTACTCATTTATCAATCTTCCTATTCACTTATTTCTTCCAAATTAATGTAAAAATCGTCTGGAATAAGCAACAACGTAAATTTCAAAGCACAACAGATAATATTTCGTCAATTAAATCCTTATCTGAACGGTTTCCATAAATTAGTAGTGGATTTTCTCTTTTAAAGCTTGTTGGTGGCAATTCGTAGCACAGAATCATCAACAAACAACCTCGTGGTTAAGTCAGTGCATTCGTCCTAGTGTACTAATATCATATTGATTGAAAGTCATCGAAAAGTTAGTTTCTATTTAGGCAAATTATCAAAATTGAATATAATAAATGAAAGAGAAACGACGCCCTCAATTTTCATCAATCTTTATTCGGCCTTGGTTGAATCAAAGTTTGTCGTGAATCCACCCAAAGATAAGTGTTCGTGGTGTATTCAAAGTCATTATTAGAAAAGCAGATAGGGTTAAATATCCAGAGCAGGCAGTTTCTGTGGTGTGTATTTGAACAGAGTGTTTATTTACATTGGCGTCGTTCGAAAGTTTAAAGGTTAGTTAATTTTAAAATCTAAAAGAATTCGTTAATTTGATTTCACTAAGTTACAAATTCATTCAAAATTGCCACAAGGGTATCTAGGGATACCCCCGAACCTACAAAAATCATTTAATAGAGTTAAATTTGAAAATTTAACAAAATTTAGAGTAAAACCCCTGAGAAAGATATTTCAATATATAGTCAATATATCATATTATTATAATTATGGCAATTAAATGGAATCGTAATTTTGAAGTCGCTATTATTTGGTGCCAAGGTAGTGTTTGAAAGAAAAGGAAGAGCAAAATAATTTCATTTTATATCTAAATCATATTTGTAAGAGGCATTGTTGGCGCCTATGTCGTTAAATACTCGTTACGCGCAAGCGCACCAATAGAGTGCAATTTGTAATATTTCAATTATACGCAAGCGCATCAATAGGCATTTTTATGTAGAATTTTTGATGTTCAGTTAAGTAAGATTCAATAAACGACGCAAGCAAGATGCTAGCAACAATGCAATTATTGTAGTTCGATCAATCACAAAATACAGTCCACATACATTAATCGCGTATCCCATTGGACTGCACTAGGACCTTGCAATTGAGGGCCTTAGAATAAAAGGGGTATAAATGCATTTGAAATTATTCTGATGTACCTATTTTGCACTGACAAAACTGCTGCAACTCTTCATATAACATTTACATGATTTACATACATCAAAAGATGGCAGTTAAGGCCAATCACTTATATGCAGTTAAGGCATATCACTTGAATCTGTTTTGCACTCAACAAATATCGACATTAAAGTTTCATATATGCACTTGTCCCAAATCAAAAAAAATGCACTTATACCTCTTTTATTCTAAGGCCCTCAATTCTAGTTCGAGAATTCTAGATCGAACAGTGCAACTTCTGTGCGGAGCGATTTTACGTCATGTTTCATTGAGAGAAGTTAAGTACATGGGTTATAATTACCTTAATAATAGGTTGTAATTGTAAAGATCGGCTATTGTCAATCGGCCATATTGCTCTAGACCGACTCTTCCAACGTTGCTGCAGCTTATTGTCATTGTCATAGCAGGTTGTAGTTATAAGTAAGCCTGGCACAGAGCGCTTTGCGCCAAGTTAGAGGTAAGGTTGACCAGCCCACGACGCGACGTATGTATGCAGAAGAATTGGTGCGAGCTACCTTAGCGAATGAAATTATTGATTTATTGCAACAGTTTCTCCTCAACTTTTCGCAGCATTACAGGTAACTTTAAAGATAAATACATGTATGCAAGTATGTCTAACGTACGCAAGGAAAATAGGTGACTGTTGGCTGATAAAGTCACTAAATTAATCAGTGAATTTCCAGATTTGAATTATAATGGAACTAAAGTATTGTGTAAAGTTTACGAAATATGTACCTTTAATGTGCTGGAACAAAGGCGACTCTAAATGACACATAAATAGTGTACAACACAGAAATAAGAAAATTGGCGTGCTACCTTAAACACAATTTAAGCGGATTTACTTTTAATGTTTATTGTTTATGGTCTACCTCTTAACTTACTCGATAAAGAACCGTTTCGACAGTTTTGGCGTACGTACATGATGATACAAATTTTTCACCAATCTTATCGACGCTGCTAAGAAGTTACGTTTATTTATTATATCACATTATTTATTGAATTCAAACTTCTTATGTGGCGTATATACATCGAATCACATGCACATGCAAGGGGATTTATATAATTAATTTTTCCAATTCTTTGCTCCAAGATTTTGTTAAAAATAGAACCGTCAATGGAATTACTGAAATCAATTTTACTACTATGTATCTCGAAACATCTCAACATATTCTAATAAATACTCTGTATTTAATATGAAGCATCCAATATTTTTTATTGAACTGACAAAATTCAGGTAATGAAACGATATTATGTTCACTATATTATAATCAGAGTTTCCTAAAGTAATGCAGAATTCTATTGCCGGCGTTAATAACATCGTGGGTGGTTTATATCATTCGCTCTTGGCATCTCAAGGACATGTAACACCAAATAATTTCAATTATGTAATGAAAGAACAACCTTGTTAGTTACTTAAAACAAATATAAGTTAAAGTATGTCAATTGTAGTAACTAGATACTGTAATTATGATTGCAGTTATCGCATGCACGGATAGTATTCGCTTCTTATGTATGTTAAATGATAATAAGCATTTTTTAAATACAACTATTTGGAAACGAAAAAGAGTTCCCTTTCCAATAGCATAAACGATGTTTCTTTTAAATAGATAAAACCAATTAGAATCGTTTAGTTACCGTGTGTATTGCAACTGCACATTAAATACGTACAATCTTACGACTACCCACGTGCTCTCAGTTTTTGATGCATTTGCTGTTTCTAATTCGCCACCAACCATCTTTTGTGTAATGTAGGAAACTCGAGTAGCAAAGTGCAAATCAACCGCAGTTGCAGCACATAAGCAGGTTGCTTTTTATATTTAATGGTTTGCGGGGGATAAAATGAACTTACGAGGGCAGTCTAAGTAAGAAAGCACGATTTTTGTTCTTTTTCTCATTTATTTTTCAACATAGTCTCCTTTTACCTCAATACACTTGATAAGACGGTTTTCCAACTTTTGTATCCTTTCCGAAAAGTAATTTTGTTCGAGCTCCTCAAAATAGTGTGAAGTTTCGGTCATGACCTCATCGCTCGTTGCAAAACGGCGTCCTGCGAGCCATTCTTTTTAGGTTTGGTAAGAAGAAAAAGTCGCAGGGGGCTAGGTCTGGCGAATACGGTGGGTGGCCGATCAATTGGTGCAATTTTGCGTGCAATGGCAGCCCTGTGAGCGGGTTCGTTGTCTTGATGGAAGAAAACTTTTTGCGAGCCAAACCAGGGCGTTTTTTCGTCAAATCGGCGTAGAAACGGTCCAATAAATCTGCGTAGTACACGCCAATTATTGTTTTATCCTTTTCCAAGTAATCAGTGTGAATAATGCCTTTCGCATCCAAAAAAGCAGTCGCCGTCACCTTTCCGGCCGATCGGGTGGTCTTGGCCTTCTTCGGTGGGCCTTCACCGCTTTTTCTCCACTGCTTTCCACTGTTCCTTCATTTTCGGCGTGTAGTAATGGACCCACGTTTCATCAGTGACGTACCAGCGAAAAAAATCCTTCGGATGGTGTTTTATCATTGCCAAAAGCTTATTCGAATCAGTCACACGTGTGCGTTTTTGGTTGACAGTGAGCAAACGCAGCACCCATCGCGCGGATAGCTTTTACGCTCAGTTGACATGTTTAGAGCCTCTGCTATCTCACGTACTTTGGTTCGACGGTCTGCCATGGTCATATCATGGACTTTGTTGATGGTTTCTGGTGTAGTGACGGTTTTTGAGGCACCTGGACGTTCATCATCAAACACACTCTTACGACTACAAACAAATTCGGCTTTCTAAAATTTCACTGTTGTTAACGACGGTGCAGACCCGCCATAAACAGCATCGAGTTCGGCTTTGATTTCTGCATTGTTTTTCCCTTTCAAATGAAGGTGCTTAGTCACTGAACGATATTCGACTTTTTCCATTTTCAAAAAACACAAAACTTGCTTGCTTTCGACGACTGTTAAAACCAAACGAATTGTGTTTTTTCCTTGAAATTTTAATAGACGTCATGTGATGAATGGCATATGTCAAAACCGAAAGCAATTCGTTCTCACGTAACGCCATCTATCGAAGGCTAGATTAATGTCAAACTAACCTCGTACTATACGTATTTTCACTAATCGTTTCGTTCTGTAATTAAAGTGTGCCTTCGTCAGTGTGCCTTCGTCCGTAATGCTTATATCTTAAAGGAACCATAAAGTCAACGACAACCAAATTACATACGTATGTAACAGAGAAGAGTATATTTAGTAAATAAAGATCACATGATAGGCGGTACATTGCCCCACCCAATGTCCCATCACAATATTCCTTCTCCATTCTTCCATTTCTTAAATATGTAGCTATTAAATCATTCTTGGTTGTCAATGTATACAAGGTATGTCACGATGAGCGTTGGTTAAAAGTATTATTATTATTATGATTATTATTATTATTATTGTTATTATTATTATTATTATTATTATTATATGGGGAAGAGAGTAAAATAGAAATTTGAAAATTTACATACATAAACTATCCTTTAAAAGTAGCTCAGCCAAAATGTTTTCAACTGCCGGTATCTCTCTCTTATGGCGGAAGTAGTCATCAACTTCCCTATTTTAAATAGAACACTACAATTTTTATGTGAAATATGAATTCTGTGTTAAATTTTAAAATTATTTTATGCAACATACCCTATTCATATAATTCACACTTAAAGAGATATTGCAACTCTTCGAAAAAGTTTGACAGAGTGGTGCATCACAGGCTTTTAAATAATTTACAATTGTAATACGCCAAAAAAATGATTCTGCTTACTGGTAATTTTCATGAAACGATGTTTCCACAGTAACAGATAAATTTGTTAAATTATACAGAGTATGCCAGTAAAGAGGGGACAATAACAAAGACATTTAAACTGAGAAATCTCGATCTTTTTAAATAGCAACTCCTAATTTTCTAAGCGGTACTAAATTGTATGTCTAAAAATAAAGCAAAAATGTATAGCAAGTGCTATTGCTAAAGTTAATAGTTTAGATATTTTGTAAAAAACGTCCTTAATCTTAAGTATGGCACTGTTTAATATCAATTTCAGTTTGCTATGGCTAAATAATTAAAGGTAGCTGCTAAATGTACTGTCAACAGCAATAAACACAGTTGTAGTACAATTATTCATAATTGCACGTATTTCTTCGTTTAATGAAAATGTCTCGCTTAGGATTTTCAAATGAAAATTATTTAAATTTAATTATAATTTACCGCGAATGCAGTAGCATTATCGATAGAAAGTGCCGAATTTTCATGGATAAATATCCTAATATACCAAAACCTACTTGAGGCATTAAAAAACTGTAAAGATTTTGGTTCGTTTACGAAAACACCGAAACGAGCCAAACCTCTAGTAGATGACGAGCATTTGAAAGCTACGGCATTGGGTTATTTTACTGCATACCCGACTAATTCGATCCATGATGCAGAACATGCGCTTAGAACATCGTCCAAAGCAATTCACAGAATTTTGATAAAACAAAAATAGGTTTACGGACACTAAACGTCGAAGAGAATTCTGTGAATGAGTTTTAGTTCGAACACAAGAAGATTGTGCATTTTTGGATAATATTATTTGTAGCGATGAAGCAAAATTTTTCCAAAACGAAACGCGTAACTAACAATTTTCATTTCTGGGCTTCAGAAAACCAGCACGTGGTAAAAGAACGAAGTTTTCAAGATTCTTGGAGTTTTAACGTATATTCTGCGCTTTGAAGAACAATAGAATTCTTTCTGTTTGCTTTTATGAATACAATTTGAATGGATTGCGTTATGAAAAAATTTTTCACGTTATCGGTGAATCATTACGTCTTCGACCGGAAGAAGAAGCGCGGAATACATGGTATCAAATGGACGGGGCTTCCCCATATAACACACGCGGCATATCGACTATTTATACTGAAATGTTTGACGATCGATGGATCGCTAAAAACGGTCCTTTAAGTATCCACCACAATCTCCAGATTTAACCCCACTAGATTTTTTCTTGGGGTTATATTAAAAACGTTGTATGTATACAGTGATTCAGTTGGTACAAAAGATGACATGATTGACAGAGTAAGAAGTATCTTCAACGAACTGGCTACAAGATCTATTTAACGTGATTACTCATCAAGAATTAATGAAGAGTAATAGCATGCATGGAACAAAATGATTGTGTTTTCGAGCATTTATTATAATAATAAAATACGTATTCAGTTTTATTTTGTCATTTGTACATTTTGTTTTATGCTTTTTTATTTTTTATGTTTATTAATAAAAAAATCGAATGATTGTACTGTAGTATGAATAATTGAGAGTGAATTATGTTGTCTAATTAGTAAGGAAGACCACTATTGTCTTTACTACTACTGACAGAACATTTGACAGCTACCTTGAATTATTTAGCCGTGGTAAACTGAAACTGATATTAAACGGTGAGATATTTAAAATTAAGGAGATGTTTACAAAATATCTCCTGAACTATTAATTTTAGCAATAGCACTTCCTATACATTTTCGCTTTATTTTTTGACATACATTCTAATACCGCTTAGAAAATTAAGAGTTGCTATTTGAATAAACCGAGATTTCTTAATTTAAATATCCCTGATATTGTTCCCTCCTTACTGTCACACCCTGTATAATTTAGCAAATATACTTTTAACCGACGCTCATCGTGACATAACCTGTATAGATCGGTTCGCTCAAGTAGATATACCACCGTATCGATATTGGGTTGTAATATCGATGTAGTAGAGATTCTGTACTGCCCAATAGTGCTCCAGACTTCCGTCAAAGATTCCAGAATTGGTAAATTTTAATTCATCTGGGCAGATGATTTTGTTTAAAAAATCTTCGCCGTCTTCTAACCTCCCCACTAACGAGTACCCCATCGACTTACATTATCGCAATAACTAACATGAATCTTGTGCGTACTATGGTTTAAACTTATTTTGATGTAAAGTTCTCCATACTCAAGTCTGGGGCAAATTTAATTCTAACACTAGTTCGGGTGTAGATGTTGATGGATTATTATTTATCTGGAAAATATAAGATTTACAAAAATACATCTTTAATTTGCCCTTTGCAAAATATCCCACTGATTTTCATTCAAATTCCTGTTATAAAGATTATGCGGCTTGGTAAACGATCCATTCTCGGCCAAGATTCTATCAAGATCTAGAAAAATTATGAATTTTCTACTACTAATTTTCTACTACTAATTTTCTATTACTAATGAACGGTAATTGAAATACTTGACGGTTTGAAATTTCATGGTTACCTTATTTAATCTTAAAATGCATTCTTCGTCAATTAAAGCATGATATCAAAACCTTTTGTCAACATTAATGATTTCAAGGACTGTGGGGTAGGATGGCAAACAACATTAAAGTATCGGACTCTACACCATATAACCGAATTCGGTCATACGGTTGAGAATGGGAACCCACGTGTCCTTGAAACAGCTGTTCCCAATTAATTAATACTTTGTGTGGTGCGGAGTGTGCCGATACATTACTGTTGTTTTGTCATCATCTTATACATGGTTGAAATCAGAAGAAAAATCTCTTTGTGACGGTGTTAAAATGCAATATGGTGCCGATAAGAAATAGGAAAGTTAGAAAGATAGCCAAAAAGAAACGAAACAAAAATTTTGAGTACATCGTCGGGTAGAAGATCGAAGGTGGCCTCGGTATGTGTTTTTAGTTTTTCTCTGCAAGGCCAATTAAAAGTGCTAAAGGTAGAAGAAGAAAATGAGCATCTTCGTTCATTTTTTGGTTTAATCTCTTTATTGACAAGTGAAATACTAGTTTGTGCAAATAGAATACCATGATGGATTTATAAACCGGCTATATAATTTGTAAACATTGAATTAGTTCAATATTCCATTTGCAATATTATTTATATTCCATTTTTGTAATACAGTAGTGCTAACTAATTATGTTCGCCATGTTTTTACGTGCCGCGTACAGCGTTTCTCTTAAGACGTCTAAATTGTACATTGTTTCTCATTATGCATTTAAATTCAAATGTAAAGGACATCCATTTCTTTGAAACAAAAATCGATTATAAGATCAAAACGAGTAACTACACGTAAGACGTAGTTTGCATGTGAAAAGCAGCTCTAGGGGGTGAAGAAGTATTCGAAAAGAAAGCGACGGATGTAAAAGCTGAAACGAAGTTTATTAAAAATGTCATCAAGCTCTTCCGTATCAAACAATTTCCGCAAGAGTCGTAAGTTCTCCGTAATGGCCGGCATTCAACGGAGGATTATTAATTCCAGCTTAAAAAACCAATATCTCTGTTTCAAAGGAACATTTCATTTCGAGTTCATGAGGAAGGAATCGCAGTTAAAACGTGAATCACGCTAGAGACGGGGATGGGTACAATACGACAGCGCCGAGGTCCGGAATACCGAATATTTTCGTACGGAATATTTACTAGCGATTCTAAATACAATTTCCTCGAGTTTTGAGGGTGAAGCGGGCCAACACACTCGGCAACTTCATAATGGGACACCAGATGTCGCCTTTGCGGTCACTTGTTCAAAGCCCTGACAGTTTTCCTCGCGCCTGTATAATGCCGAAGTGTGTATGTATTTCTCCGTCGCGTCGGTTCGCCTCATACAATCGTCCGGAACGGTGGTGGTGAAACAACCCTGCCTGATGCCTCGTCTCTCCTCGCCACTATTATGTATATTGCGTTGAGTTTTGTATAATGGACTAGACTAGCATTTCTAGTAGTCGTTTTCTGCTCGCGTGGGGTTTATGCTAATAATGATAATAATAATTGTAATCAGAGCGGAGGGAAACATACCTCGAAATGTATAATTGGGGCCGTAGCGTTCGTGAAGCCGAGGCTAATTAGAAATTTGTTAAATATTTATCCCCGTTTATGACAGCCATATATACATACACATGTACAATTTTGATCTTGAGCACGCTACGCTTCTCCGATAATTAATTGTGATTTTGTATTTTGTGAGAGTAGAGCTTTATATGGTTAGGTTATACTTGTACGATTAAATTTAAAGCAATTTCACATCCAGTTAGGAAGGTTAGTTTGTGATGTGGTTGGGCATACACAAGTGAATTGCACAAATTTTCCAAAGAATAAACGATTATTTCTTTTTTGTTTTTATATTTTTTAACAAAAGCATTCGTGGTATTAGTAATTTCGCCTCAGTGTCTATCTAAAATCGTTCAAGCAGCACACATGATCAAAATATTATTTAAAAGCATTAAACATTATTAGATATTGAGTAAATGTAATTTAGTTCAGCAAAAGGCATGTATACAAAATTTAAGAAGAATATATATATTACCGTTACTTTAATAAATGTATTTGTATGCATAATAGCCGGGTATTATACATAATAACCAATAAAGGCGGTTAATGTAATAATATGTGTGCAATTTATTATTTTAACCGGTTACTTTACATACAACCCAACACTCTTGGCAGAAGTGATAAATTACAATATTTAGGAAGTACGGAATTTTCATCAGTGCTTGTGAAATAAAAGGACAATGTTTTATTCAATGAAAAAATGTTTTATTTTGCCATCTGTAAACAAACAACCTTCTACTTGTTAGAACATGGCAAACTGCCATGGCATTTCGAATTACAGAGTAACCCATGCTTCTTGTAGCTACATTTTCCTGAAAGACATTTTCCCTTGCAGTTACATCTCTTGAAACCTTGACCACCTGTGATTGAAGATTTCCTGGCACACTCACCAAGAATCACAATTACATCTGGAACTTCCTCTTGTGAAATGAAATTCTCCTTACAAATGGCAAACTGGTTCCTAGAATACTTTTGAGCCAATCGTCCTTCCTTAGTGCCAATTTCATACATCTTGCCATCAGCATCCATTTGCAGAATGACCTCAAGAATTTTCCTGGAGTCACTTCTACCTCTGTCGACATCATGAACCCGTATTTTTACAGTATCTCCAATCTTGCTTCGTGGAAACTTCGATTCAGACATTAGTCTCATCTTTTTTGCCTGGAAATGCACTTATGGCATTTTTCCTCTTCTTTTTAATAATGTTGATTTTGTCTAAAATCATATTTTCCTACGAAATGTCATCTAAAGCAATATCTCCGTCCCCTGTCCGTCCATCTTCCTTTTCACCATTCTTTATTACTTCCCCCTCTTCTTCACCACCATTCTCTGTTACTTCCCCATCTTCTCCGTCACCATTCTCTGTTTATCCATTTTCATCTCGTACTAAAGCACCTGAAGAAGAGTCGATTAAGGTTTCCAGATCTTCTTCAAATTCCAGATTTCTGATGACATCGGTAGAAAGTGATGATGTTGTAAGACCTACTTTTGCTGGAATCCCAAACATGGCCTCATATGGGTTGCAATTTATTCTTCATGAATTGAACAAATGTTAGATCCTCAGACCAGTGTGGAGTTTGGTTTGTTTCCATCCAAGTCGTCAGCATGTTTTCAATGTCTTGATTTGCGCGCTCCACAGAGCCTTGCGACTGGCTATGTCTCGGCTTTCCATGAACTATCTTCAATTCACTCCACATTTCGCATACTTCTTGAATGATGTGATTGCAGAATTCACGGCCATTATCACTTTGCAGTATGCTAGGAGCGCCCAAAATTGTGAAAATATCAAGCAGGTTATGTGCAGTTTTCTTTGCTCTTTTACTTTTCAAAGACCGCAACTGTACAAATTTCATAACATGATTCTGGTAAACGAGGATGAATTTGTAGTCGTAGTCAGGCTGACTCTGCATGTCAATTAAATCAACCTGACATCTTGAGTTCATCTCCTTAAAAATCATGGGACGCACTACAAGTCCTTTTTTTGCCACCTTTGATTTCTTTTCACAGGCTTCACATAATGTTTACCTGTTCTTGAGTGATGTTTTTGTATTCGTCCTACAGCTACTTCAAAATACTTGTTCTTCCTCCATGTCCAATCGCCAAGTGTGTCTCGTGAATTATGTTGAAAATCTGCTTTGTAAGCACATAATAACGGACTGATGATGACTCGTCACTCACCTTGTATATTAATTGTTCGAGAAACTAGTGGAACCGTCCGAGGCGTACCGCGCAAAGGTAGACACAGTATTAATAAAAGAATAATAAATTGTTATGTTTTATTGACGTTTGGATGACCACTGCCGTAATGTGCGACTGCCATGGTACGCCGCGTAGTACATAAGCAATGCTTCCATTGTCGATTCGGTCAGGCCTCGACGACGGTCTGAAAACGTTCTCGTATACCTTGCAATTGATCGTTCAGCGTCTAATGAAGTAAGGTTTGCGAAATTCAAATACTCCTGTATCTCTCCTGTGCAGTCTTGAATTCCAGATATAGATCGAACCTTTTCTAAATCCGGATTTTTATTTAAAACTGCACGAAATTTTTGCGCGACATCTAGTCCTATAGGATCCGTCTAACTTTCTAGAGCGACTGCTAAATTGTTGACCTTATTCAACGAGTCTTGTATAGATAAGCGGGTATTTTATAACTGCGAAATAGTTTATGTCACTACAGAATAGTTTATGGAAATGTCATCTATTTCTTTTTGAACGTCCGAATCGGAAAAAAGTTGCTGGCTCTCGCGAACCGCTTGAGAATTAGAAGAATTAGGTTTGAAAATGACATCTTTCACTTGGAAATATAATCCATGCTCCCCATCGCGTCAATACAGGCTGAGGTGGTAGCGGAATTTGCGGATACAATTGTTTGAATACGCAGATATGTTTGGAAGATTTCACAAACACTTTTTTGGTAGATAATATTAAATCATTCACTCTAGGATACTTGATTTGAGGCATGTTATGTGAAGAAGAGTCGGAAAGCATACTTTTAACATCCTACCAGCTTTCAGCGTTGTTGGGGCTCCGTCAGAAACTAATATGGTGATTTAACATATTTTTTATTATGTTTACAACGGTTTCGGCATCAGTTCTTTCAATCCTTTTACTGGCTAATAACAAGGAAGCTGCTGGACCATTACGTTTTAAAGGACGCGACACAATATGAATCACGCTGTATTTTTGAGCATCAGTAGTTTCGTCCACAGTGAGCCAGACTTTTTGATTTCTCAAGTCGTCTTTTATACAGTCTTTTACTGTACTTTACACATGTGATAAATTGTACCGCAATTGTCTTTTTGTTGGTAGCTTCCATGATGGAATATATTTATCCCAAATAGACGAAAGTTTTAATTATCTACTAGGTGTTATGGGATGTTGCACGTGCTCAACATGAAAATAAAGTCGTACAAAAATTGCCAGTACGGAATATTGTTTCTTACATTAAATACATGTCGTTTACTTTTAATATGACTTTTACATTCAAATGTCGTGCGATCTAGCAACCCTATACTGCAGAATTTGCAACGAATGTGCGAACCTGTAAATTCCAAACCAGGGACACGCCAAATATATTTCTTCACATGCGATGCAAGAGGTACACCAAACTTACGTCCCATGTTTTCGAAAACACACAATGAGAATCCGATAAATAGCCGACTGACCGAATTCCTTAATGTCTACCGCATTACTGAACTCTGCATCCACATACGTACATACCCCCCCGTACCGGCGTCTTTGCGGGTGCAACCGTTTGTCACGCTTTACTGCGCTCATAAATTTTAGCAAATACTGATAAGATATTATTGGGTCTGTAGTTGCCCATGCAATTGATATTACATTATTTCAAAAAGATGTATAATTATAGACTTCTTAAGTTTTCCAGCAAAAATTCCGGTTTTGAATGACAAATTGATCACATGCACTAATGGTTTGATAATGTGTAGGGTTCATTGCTTAAGTAAGTAAGCTGTAATGTTGTTTCCATGTGATGTCATTCAGAAATTTAAAGAATTTAGGCAATCGGTATCTGTAATAGGTGTAATAAAGAAAGAACGACCAGACTCATAAATATCTTGAAGAGAATTTTTACAAAACGTTTGTAGTAATGTAGTGGCTACATTAGAGAAATGTAAATTGAAAGCGTTACATAATTCACTAGGTGCATTTGGGGATATACTTGGCAAAGAAACATTGTTTTTCTGAGATATATCGTACCTTATCTTGCTCTTGATAAGTTGCTACATTGTTTTGTTTTTATTTGCTGACATGGTAACAAATTTTTCGTTATGCAAAAGTTTTTGTTCTGAATGTAGCTGCAGTATTTAACTTCAAAGATTATTTTTTTTAAGATTAGAAACCTTTTAGCCATATATTTCAAGAGTAATAATTTGCCATGCATCTCTATAATACTACTATCTACCCACCTAGATCGTTCATTATTACTTATATAGAACTTTTTGAACGGGAAACATGTAGCAACAAAATACATGAAGATATTATAAAACTCTTGAACCAACTTCGTATGGTTGGCAAGTTAACAACAACATTATCTAAGCAAGAAGAGCTTGTATTGGAAATTATACTTGGAACTTTTAGTGACGTATTACAATTATACGAGTCTAATAGATCATTTAAACATTCTTGACTACGAATATATATTTATTTAGCTCTTCAGGCCTTCAGCTAGTGTTTTAAAGTTACCATTTCATTTTACATATAACTTAAAATATTACAAAACATTTTAGAGCTCTTACCTGCATTTTCTAATTACTTCTATCCATTTTCTTCTACCATGTGCTTTTTTTTCCAATTCTCCACCTTTATACTTTCTAAGTCTTCTTGCACATTGTTACTCCATCTTTGTCGTGGCTTCACTTTTCTTTTTTCTGTACCGGTTTTTGATGCAGAACTAATTTTGGCATTCTTTCATTTCCCATGCGTTCTATATGTCCTAGCCGGCTTACTCTTTGTGCTTTAATAAAGCTTGTTATTTTTGGTTCGTCATACAACATTTCTAGTTCCTTGCTTGTTCTTCTTCTCCATCCTGTTTCTGTACTGATACCACCGTAAATTGATCTTAGGACTCTTCGTTCCCATCTTTCCAACCGTTCCACTTCAGCTTTTCTCAATACCCAGGTTTTACATTCGTGTGTAACTGTTGGCCTAATTACAGTCTTATATGTTCTTATTTTTATCTAGACTATGACTAACAGATGCAAAATTAATATTAAAATCACCCCCAAGGATGAGTATCTCATTGGAAGAGCAAATAATATCAAGTAGTTTGCTTATACTGTCCATAAATACATCGAATTCACCTGAAGGTAAATAGTACACAGTCGCAATCGCTATTTCAATTTCTGGAATCTCAATAGCGCAACACTCCACTTCCAAACACACGCTAAACATATTTAGGTCTTCCAGGGCAGAAACTTTTGTTCCAAGCCTAGTATGTATTGCGACTCTGCCGTGCTTAATATGTGGCCGGCAAAAAGCTTTAGTTACTACTAACTACTACTAATTTATAGTTACTGTTTGAGATGGCAATTGTTGCTCTGTCAATGTTCGGATAGCATTAGGACATCCACCGGGTGTTTAGATAACAGGACTTACAGTCGTCATTTTATTGCTTAGACAGCATATGTTCTGATGTAGAATTCTGAGTATTAATTATTTGCCTTCCCTATCAGTCTGAATAAAATAGGATTGACTACAACATTTGCGGTCCAAACATCAGGCCTTCAGCTTGGTTCTTGTAATTGATTGGAGCTGATACTTAAAAAGACGAGTATTCGTCTGGTCGTTTAGCTTTTCGCATTTGGAATTGTGTATTAGTTTAGGTTCCATATATAAAATAACATCCTCTTATGTAACTTGCGGTTCTAACCCGTAGACGTGAAAGTGCGAATATTTCTCTACCGATTGAATTGCGGTATTCTCCGCTGTTCCATAAATAGAATTAACGTTACTTTTCCTTTTTTTTTCGGTTCATTGTTGTCCAAGAAGTATCTTCATTGAATTCGTTAGATTTTTGTTTTTCATGTTGTATACCACGTTCTTGCTTTTGCTGTTGTACAAATTGCGATGTTAAATCTACTGCTTGTGGTTTTTCTTCGTTTCTGTTTTTTGTTATTTTAGCGTAAGGCATAACCTTTTTGCCAGTGCATGGTACCAATAACTCAGGTTTTTTAAAACATGAAGGTGAATTGGACGGCCACGAGTTTATTATTATGCTTGCGCCCGTAGCGCATCTTAAGATGTTCACTCTTAGCATTCGCCAAATTTGGAGTAAGGAAAACTACGGAAAACTTTACTCTGAGAGTTGCGGGCTCGGAGTCCCTAGCACAAAGATATCTTCATAAATCTTATTAGCATTCCTGGACATTGCCAACATTGTAGCTTGCGAAAGTACATTTGTGCATGCAGTTGGGATGGAGAACACCGCTAGATGCCTGGACGCTCAGCCAGAGATATGGAATGAAACACGAGATAGTAGAAATTCGCAGTCGACTCTATTACGAAGAATGTTCAACAAAAATCTTGCGTGTTGATTATTACGCCGCTGAATTTCATTCCATGTCGTCGCAATAAATCACTTTGACAAACACTCCCCGGTGGGTAAACTCCATCAACCTTGGATGACAATAGTTCCAAAAATTTTCAGTGCAAACAGGGAGACTGAGAGCGCTGACCAACATGGATGGGATTCCATATGAGGCTAGCGTATTCCAGTTTGCTAAGGACAAAGGCATTATAGAGTGCTATAAGAACATCTGAATCTGTGAAGTGTTTGGTCGATATGTATAAGAAACCAAGAGTTTTATTCACTATTATGCAAGGTTCGATGTGGCCAACAAAGCTCGTACGTACATCGAATATCACGTCAAGTTCCAGCACCGAAGAGACTTTCAATAATCGATAATTGCCAACATAATAGTATGTCAGAGTTGTTGATGTTCCCCTAAAAGATTGCTTTGCAAGAGTGAGCTGTCATCAATTCCGACAATGCACAATATATCTTAACATCATCCGCGTATGCCAACACCGGTGAAATAAGGCTCTCAAGGAGGTCGTTTATGAAGATGTTGAATAAAAGCGGTCCCAATTCTGAGCTCTGTGCAATACCCGACGTAGACACGAATTTGTATGACCGATATCCATTGCAAAAGATATAATTAATCCTTCCATCCAAATGAGAACGCATTAGCCTCAACAAGTTAGGTGAAAACCCAGAGCAGCTTAATTTCTGAAGTCAAATATTGTGATCAAGAGAGTCAAATGCTTTGGAAAGATCAGCGAAGATTACGTCGACTTGAATGTTCCCATCCATGTTTTCACAGATGAATTGAGAAATTGTCGCTAAGTTGGTAATGGTAAATCTTCTAGCCACGAAACCGTGCTGGATATATATAAGCGTAAAGAAGATGTTCGAACACTTTAGCGAAGTTACATGTAACAGGCACTGCTCTTGTTTTTCCAAGCTGTAGGGAAGGCACACAAAACGAACTTTGTCAGTCTTTGATTAAATAGTTCGGAATTATATCGTTTCCAGCAGTTTGCTTATTCGGAAGAGCTCTCTAGAACATCACTCCCCTTCACTGTTTTAATATTTAACGATAAACGAGTAGTGCAGACATCTGACAAATTAGATTTGGTATTCGGTAGAAGGCATTTGAAAATACCTCCGCGAAAGCGTCAACAATTTCCTTCGGATTGTTGTACTCATTGTCACCTTTGGTAAGAACACTTGGTATTCTAGTTGTCCCCCGTTTGGAGTTAATAAATTTCAACACATCTCGTGGATTTGCGTAGTAAACCATGGAGGATGTTTAGATGTACATATTTTGGAACCGATGAGTCAAGAATACAGGAAAGGGTATAGTAGAATATAGTAGAAAGGAAATTATTGCGTATTCAATATTATCGGCGTTTTACGCGAAAGACCAGTCGGTATTTAGAATGTTGTTGTACAAGGTAAAGCAGTTAGCGCTTTTGAAACCATATCTGAAGGCGTTTGCGTTAGGGAAGCTGCTTTGTTGGATGTTGGGAACAATACTGGAAAAGGGGCTAAAGAGGGGTGATGTCTATCTTCAGGAACCAATAAAATATCTGAGTGTTCCACAGATATGTTCAAGTCACACATTACATAGTACAAGATCCAATATTTTACCGCTAGCATTTGCTATACAATTGAATTGTTTCAAATTATTATATGAAGAGAAGATTTGTCGCTTCAGAGATTTTGTTAATTGCTTAATCTTTCAAAGATTTCGCAAGGGAATACTACTTTTTCTGGAAAATAGGTGTATGAGAGATCACATAACGTATAAAATAAGCGAGTACGAGAGCAGGCAATTTTCAGTAGCACATAGTTCAAGGGAATGCCGCGAATTGAGTTGTGGAACATAAAATAGTTCGCGTACTTCATAATAAGTGCTCTTGTTCGGAATTATCTCTTTCAGACCTTTCAACTTCAATCTGAGATGTACGCCAAAAAGTAGTAATACTAGGTATTTCTGTTCCGCATTACAATAAATGGTTTGAAAAATGACTACCAAGCAAAATTATTTTGTCTCTTCTAATAGTCTCGCTGTTCACTTGTTTAATGTGTGCATAATTTTACGTAAACAGAATTAATCTAAAAAACAAAAACTTGTGCAAATAACATGAAATGTACAAATTACAAATATTTCATACATAATGACGATGAGAGAATATTTCCCATCCATATTGTTTGATATAGGTTTATATAAATATCTACATTTACTAACATGACGACGTAATTAAATATATATCTTTTACGCTTTCAACGCGAATAATCCTACCAACATAATATTAAATGAAATAATTCCATTTGCTGGCGCTTTCATTTAATTTGCATAAAACATATCGAATAGAAATTCCAATAGCGTTCGTTACAAGGGGGAAAACGAGGGAATTATCGTTGGCCTGTCATTTACACAGCACCAACCGAATCGTTTCGGTGCCGATTCCCTGCTACACCCATAGTTCTGTCGTGGCCGTTAATAGCGTTTCAACTAACACCATTACAGGTTATTAACGGTTAATGATTTAATAAATTAGGAAAATGTGTAATTTAATTCATTCGCTGAGCTCCACTGAATGTTCTAATTAACCGTTCGGCAATACAAAGAACTCACCCGTTAATGGATATAGTTCGCCGATGAATCATTGTTATTGGCGGTGAACCTGACACTCGCAGTGTGTAAGTGCATCTGCCGCAGATTTACTTCATTAGAATTGTCATCAAGAGCACTTAAGCGAGTTAATACTAATATATTCAGGGAAAAAATGTTTAATTACAGTTCCTTGTTGTAGTTTTATTCCGAATGTTTAACCATTTTGAGCAACATCCTTTAAAGTTGCTTTTTTTGTAACAAATTGCATTTGGGGCGAGCGAGAGATTACTCAGGGTAAGGTTATCAGAGAGAGAGACATGCGACACTTTGAAACTAAATAGAGAAAAGATATGAGATAATGAAGAATGGGCGCCAGGTATTTTAAAGAAAGTGCCAACTGCGGTTGTCATAAAGAACCGCAGCACAATTGATCAGAGACAAGAAATAATAATTGAAAAATATATTGAAATTCCATAATTGATTGTAGTAAAAAAAATACGATTTTCATTTGTCTGGTGATCTGCGTGGCAAGTGGAATGTATCGGTCCTTCTGCTGATCTCGATACGGTTGGATCCAGAGAGTAGTCCTGGAATTAGAACATTGTGCTTTCTGTTCCTTTAAAGGTGAATACTTGATTTCTCCATGTGGTATGGTAAATTCTCGACGTGGTTGTTACACAAGGGTAGACTAAAAAGTTCCCGGAATGACAATGAAATTTTATATTTCAATATAATCCCCTCGAAGCTCAACACACTTGGTCCAACGTTTCTCTAGCTTTTCCATCCCTCCCGGAAGTAACTTTCTTCAAGGTTCCCAAAATAATTGTTTACAGTCTCTAGCAGTTCTTCATTCGACCAAAATCTCTTTCCACTCAGAAATGTTTTAAGCTTCGGGAACAGATGGAAGTCCGACGGAGCCAAATCAGGCGAATACGGCGGATGCGGAAGAATTTCGAACTTCAATTCTGTCAATTTGAATTCTGGCATTTGAATGAGCGGGCGCATTATCGTGGTGAAACAACACTTTCTTCTTGGCCATTCCCGGGTGCTTTTGCTGAATTGCTGCTTTCAGTTTGTACAAAACCGTTGTGTAATATTGGTCAGTAACAGTTTTTCCTTTTTCAAGATAATCAACTAGCAAAATTCCTTTTGCGTCCCAAAAAACCGATGCCACGTTTGTTTCTGGTGTGTAGTGACGAATTCAGGTCTCATCCATGGTCGCGAATCGCCTCTTGAAGTTCGTTGGAATCCTCGTAAACACTTCCAAACAATCGGCTAAGGTTCGAGCTCTAATGCATTTTTGCTGCGAATTGGCCAAATGCGGCACCCATTATGCAGAAAGCTCTTCTTAATTCATCATGTAAAATATGAACTACTCGTTCATAATAGATGCTCACGACTTCCTCAATTTCACGCAATTTTATTGGGCGATCTGCCAAAACCAAGTCATGAATCTTATTCACAATTTTTGGCGTGGTAGACGTTTTCGGACATCCTGAACGTGGTTCATTACTTCTATGCCTGCGGCCACGCTTGAATTCCGAAACCTAAAAACTCACGGTGTAAAATGAAGGTGATGAATCCCCAAGAACCGCATCTAGCCTTGATTTGATTTCTGTTGCGGTTTTCCCATCCAAATAGAAAAATCTGATGACTGCTCGAACTTCCTTTTTATCCATAATTGAAAACACAAAAAGGGACTTGACTTCAATGCTTGCCAAAACCAGACTATTTGACAGATCGGTTTGACATTTGCAGTCAATTGATATGAAAGAGTTGCCAACACAACGACATAAAGTATTTGGAAAAGAGCAACCCCTAGCAGCGACTCTGGAAACTTGTCAATCTACCATCGTAAAAAAATAAGAAAGATAAAATAGAAGATTAATTGACAATCAGAACTCGGATAGATCAAGAAAACGAGGCCTCGGCGCTCTTCGATGACGTTACGCTGTGTAGGTGATGTTAGCCCAAGCGGTAAAGGAATCGTTTATTTGCATCTCTTTTTTTAAGTTTTGGAGGGCTTCCGGTTTAAAGAGGATGCCAGTCGTCAACTAAGCCCTTCCTCGCATCCCATTCGATTTTATTTTGTAAAATTGAAGTTTCAAAGCAAAAATCAAACACGTAACCAAACACCGTTTTCGTGAAAGATGTATTTGTGGTTGATATTTAATCTCACTAATTACTATTATTTGTAATTGTACATGTATTTAAACGAAACTAAGGTTGAAATGATACAGTAATTACAATTTTATTCGAAATTTTGTTCAATTTCACGAGAAAATTTACAGACATGGCTGGTTAAATAAACCCTGGTTAAATAAACTAGAGTCTTTCATTTCCTGTTATGTGGTGATTTACCTAATCTATCATTACTTTTTCCACAATAATTTTTAAAAAGGGTATTTGTAGAACAAGTTATTGTAATTGTTGTAATACGTTCACTGCTGTGAATATGACATTTACATATATCAGTATCCAAATGGCTATGTTCGGTGATATAATTTAAAATATATTGCATTAACACAGAACGTTTATGATGCACATTTAAGAACGCCTCTTCAAAAATATTTTTGTTAAATACAGCGCAAGAATATAAAACTATTTGAACAATAAAATCTTGAGGGTAAAGTAGTTTCCCACGACCTAAATTTTTATGAGGATGTAGTTGTCTTCAACCACTAGTTCATCACTGTGAATGATACTTTGCTTGCATATGTCGCACTGAAGTTTTTTCAGTGTAATATAGCAACAACAACGTGCTAAATAAGTTACTACAGGCATGTCACTGTATACTCCAGGATTCACGTTTTTTGTCAAATACAAGGGACAGTTAAGGAATTGAGCTGGAATGGCATCTTTTTTAGGCCTAGGATTTTTTAAACTGACAGTTATCGTTTCACCGATCCTTGAATCTGTAGCCTTTGAAAAATAAATAATATCTTCTTTTACAAAGTAACACAAATCCTAGTATATGACGCCAGGGTGCTATAGGTTAGAAAAGGAAGAAATATAACGTAAGAATATAAAACTATTCGAACAATAAGATCTTCACGTTATTTGTCAAATGTTAGGGAATTGAGTTGGAATAGCATCTTTTTTAAGCCTAGCATTTTTTAAATTTACAGTTATAGTTTCACCGGTCCTTGAATCTGTAGCTGTTAAGGAATAAATAATATCTTCTTTTACAAAGTGTAACTCGCAAACAAAACATAGAAAACAGCCGACGCCAATATAAATAGACCAACCGAGTCACGTTTTTAGGTTACCTCGTTTTTATCGCTTTAGGAAAAGTTTTATCGCTTATACAACACTAGAAAAACATTACAGGTATTGCCACGAAGGGATTAGTTTAAGTATATATTTAGTTATTAAAAGAAGCTGACTGATTTATAACAACTAAGCATTAATAAGTAAGGTATTAGGTGGGGCTACGGTTGGTATAAATCGGGACAGTGGTGTAATGATAGTTAGTAATTTGAGTAAGAAAAGAGAGATTGTACCCAAACAAGAAAATAAAGAACAATCGTGGTAAGTGGAATTATTATTATTTTAATATATTATCTGAGCATCCTTAGTCACTAAACCCGTGACATACATATTTGGTGGAGGCGCCGGGTATTAGTAACGTATACACGCTACAACTGCCTAGTTGTTATAACGGATGGTTGGTGTCGAGGGACCAAGAGTCCTTGCTGCCCTTTTTTTTGTTACTACAAGCTCGGTTGACCGACTATCTTATTTGTGAAACTGGCGTTTGGTCACAGTGCACAAAGTATACAAAGTACGAAAATATCACTACACAGCGTTTTTTAAAATAAAACCAGTATAGTTTGAATAAACCAATTCAAAACGCCTGTCTGAACGTGTAAACGGGTTTATGGCTGATCGTTCACCTAACACAATACACGTCACAGCCTGCAGAGAGCGCTTAGGCCTTGTTATATATTGGAGGTAACGATCTACCACGGTTAATAGGAATTGAGGGAGGAATTCGACACGGGAAACCAGGAAACCGGAAGAGGGGAATGATAGAGTACCTATATGTTACATTAGATACTATGCAGAGGATATCAATTCGTACCTACAACGTTTACCAAAAATAATGATACAAAAATATCGTTACAGTGCTCAAGTAGTATGAGAAATTGGCTGTGAGTAGTTAGTTTACTAATCAATGAAATAACAGATAGCAATGCATCACGCGTAATTCTTGGGTTTTTAAGGTAATAATTAATAAATACGATTTGGCAAAAGTTTACGTAAACGCAAGTACTTGCAAATAAGGTATAAATAAGAAAAAATAGTCTGCCTTATGACTATTTCTACTTGAGCGCTTCAATAATATGATTCCTAATATATGATTAAACATTAAAGCATTAAGAAGTATTGTAGGGCCATCTATTCGCTATCTAGTTGCAGGCAGAAGGAAAATAAGCAGCTTCGTTTATGAATATACCACCTAGCTTTAACTTGTAGATATTATTTCTGATAAGAAGGTTCCGTGCACCGCACACGTTGTCTACAGCGTCAAAGAAGGCAATATTGCGTTTGGACACTGCTGCAAAATACTGGGAAAGACCTAGTGTTTCCCTACCAAAGTAATAATGTGGATCTACATTGTAGTAACTAGACCAATACTAACATACTGCGCGATTGTTTGATGGCCCAGCTTAAGTAACATGGTCGTAACCAAAAAACCTATGTATACCGGGTGGTCCAAGATGGGTAGCGAGGTACCATATATGAGGAACTAAGAGTCGTACAGCTGTGGGAAAAAAATCTTCATAAGAAAAGTGGTCAAGAAAAAATGATGGAAATTATTTATAAGTTTCTATTCTACCGCTAGGGGGTGTAACCACTATAGTCATAAAAAAGGATTTTCCTAGAAAATATACCCATATAAGTTGCCAAATAAATCTTATCGTCGTAGAGGTAGTAGAATCTAGTTAAAATCCTTTCTGGGGAGAGGCCTTTTTTTCTGTAGAATCAAAAATAAAAGGTCAAAGGGAGTGGTGATTGATTGATTGATTTTCTACCAGAGAAGGGCTGGTCTTTACATCCCTAACACTGAAGCTTAGTAGCTTATTGTATTATTCCTGCTTCGGTTTTGTTTTACTTAAACAGGTTAGTTCCCGCAATCAGGTTTAACAGCCTATGTAGTAAATCTTTCTCCATTGGTAGTTCAATTGTGCTTCGCATAGCGAATCTGCGTTGAGCTAACGCTGCACATTCGGAAATAATATGAGAGGTTGTTTCCTCCTCCTCATTGCAAAGTCTACATAAGGGCTCATCTTTGTAGATCCCCATCTTATGCAAGTGGCCTCTCAAACAGCCATGTCCTGTTAATAGACATGTTGCTGCTCTAAGCTGTATCTTGTTTAATTCAAGCAGGTCAGCAGTCAGATATTGCGACGGTCTTCCCATCATCCGTTTGCTGTGCTTTTGTCCAGCTGCATGTTTCCAATTTAATTGGTGTTGTGTTATAATCCACTCATTAATTGCACCATGCACTGCACTCTTGGTAATACCTAGACCCGGTTCAGGGCCTATATAATTCATTTTTGAACCTTCCCTCGCTAGCTGGTCTGCAATTTCATTGCCCGCTATGCCCCTGTGCCCTGGCACCTACACCAGTGTGACCTTGTTGTGTTTAGACAGAGCCATTAGGGTTTGCAGGCACTCCCATACTAGTTTGGAGGTTATGCGATAAGATGCTAGTGCCTTTAAGGCTGCCTGATTGTCAGAGAGAATGCACATCGTCTCACCCTGCGGTCGCCGACGCAGACTCTCCCACGCGCAGGTTTGTATAGCATACATTTCTGTTTGAAATACCGTGGTGTATCGCCCAAGTGATACACATACTTTGTATCCCTGGTTTTCCTCATATACACCAACGCCAGATGTAGTGCCCGTTTTGGACCCATCTGTGTACCAGACTAGTGTTCTTGGTTTTCTCCCCTCTCCATCCCTCCATTCTTCCCAATTCAAGAAAACTTTGAAAGGTTTGTCATAGGAGATCCTGGAGATTGTTGTATCACTACCCATATCATAGATAGGGTTTGTTACTACTGCTTCTATTCTGGTGTGCCCAGATCCACTGTGGGATCTCCAGTTGCTAGTATTTTTCAGTCTGTATGCCCCCATTCTGGCTTCTCCCTTGATATAAATCTCAAGAGGAGGTAGGTTTAGCATGGTTTCCATAGCAGCTGTTGGAGTGCTTTAATAGCTCCTTTATACAAAGACACGCCAGTCTCTGAATTTTCGAGAGACTAGTTATCGCATGCTTCTGTGTGATCTTAGGCCCCCAAACCAGGCAGCCATAAATTATCATGGGTCTTACCACCGTAGTGTACAACCAGTACGTCAGTATGGTGCGAGTTCGCGTCCGCTCCGATGATGACCTGGAGGTGAGAGTCCTCGCAGTATCTTTCCAACCTTTCCACATCGTCTGATGGCGGTGGTGTCGGTGCATCGTACGGGAGATAAGCAGAAGCGAAAATTAGCTCCTTGCTGCTCCCTTTGCTACGGAATTTCAACCTTATGGCTGCTAAATCTCTAGAACAGAAGTTAAGCAGCGTTAATGATTGTAGGTCTTTCTTGACGTAAATGCAAGATCTTACTCTGCCAGAGCGTAAATCGTATATTACGTTACCTTTGGCTTCACCAAGGCCTGCTACTCGGCCCCGACTAACCAGGGTTCTTGTATTAGGGCCACGTCGATACTGCCCGAAGCTAGCAGCTTGCACAGGGAAGCGGAGGCTGCCCTACTATGTTGAAGGTTTATCTGTATTACCTTCAACATTTTCAGGCAATTCCTTTCTCCCCACAATCTTGAAGGCGAGCTGGTTTAATCCAAAATAAGGCTTGAGGCCCATAACCTTCAGCACCTTCAAAGATTCCTCGTCGATGTTAATGACCAAGGTTATTCCTTTCGGATCTGCCTTGCTTGACACGACGCGCCAGTCTTTCTTTGTCAGCCCTTCGTTCTGGGTTTCGAGGAGTTGGAAAACTTTTTCTATCTCCGTCGACCCAACGAAAAGGGAGTGGTACTGCTTTATAATTAAATTGGCTCTAATTTCGATTTTGAATTAACCGAATTTAATAAACAAGATCTCATTTGAAAGAGGAAGCTTGACTGAGTAAAATAAAAAAGCCATCGCTAGAGGGCGTCATTTGGAAAAATCATAGTTTTATCACTTTTCTCAGGAATTTCAAATGTTAAAGAAGCAATTTAACATATCTATTAGTGTTTGAATTATCGCCAAAAGAATAATTAATAACACGTTAATTCTTACACGGTCAAGCATGCTATGTAAAATTGAAACATTTTTTTTTATTTTTTCACATTTAACTAGGCCTCTTTTATACTTGTTTTAGTATTTTTTAACGTCCTCGTTGATTTTTAATTGTTGTTCTACGGACCTTCCCTCGCACTTCATCCAGGCTTAGGACTGGTTCAAATTATGCGGGACACAAAATTTGAAGCGTGTTTAAAGGCCAACGGGCCAGAACAACAATGGAAACAACAACGACTTTTATATTATTAATTAGACGTTCAAAGCAAAAGCAAAACAAACAAAAACCGGAAATTGATAAATGTTCAAAGAGACCCCCGTTTTGCACAATCCAACGCTCACATCTGTTTGTAATACTGAAAACAGCACTTTCAACTTCAGCTCGTGAAATCGTAGCAGCCGCATTTCGAATTCTTTCAAACATATTTTCCCGCCTAGTTGGACGTGTTTGGTGCACGGTATCTTTTATTCTTCCCCACACGTAAAAATCTAGCACGTTATGATCCGGAGATCTAGGAGGCCACGGAAACAAACTACCCCTTCCAATCCAACGATTTGGAAAAGCAACATTTAAAAAGTTGCATACTCTTTGAGAAAAGTGTGCCGGACATCCATCATGTTGAAACCACAAAGATTTCCAAATATCCAAAGGAACGTCTTCTAAAAGAACAGGAAGTTCATTTCTTAAAAAGTCTAGGCATGTGTCGCCATTTAGACGATAATTGAAAATAAACGGTCCTATAAATCGGTGTCCTAAAACTCCGCAACATACGTTGACACTACATCTGTCTTTTGGTGATCAATTTCCCGCATCCAGTGAGGATTTGCTTCTGATCAATAGTGCATGTTGTGTAAATTAACCCTGCCAAAATTAGTAAAAGTAGCTTCATCAGTCCACAAAATTTGAAAAGAAAATTGGTGAATTTTTCTGCACATATTTTTCAGCCAGTAGCAATAATCCAGCCTCCTGTCAAAATTAGTATCTGACAGAGTCTGATGCAAAATTAGATGATAAGGATGCAGCTTAGAATCCCTAAGAATTCTATTCACTGAACCGTAACTTACACCTAAGTGTGAAGAAATGTCTCTGATACTTAAACATTCATTTCTTACCAATCGTCTTTTAGTGGGAACTCGAATAGGTCGCACACATCCCGTTTGTCTTAAACGCATTGCTAACAGCCGAAACACTTTTCTACTGTAAAGTGTTCGTTCAGAATACCTGGCAGCATATTCGCGTTCTGCAAGAAGCGCATTTTCAACACTTTGAGAATATACGGCAAGCATATCATAAACTTCGGCATTAGAATAAACCATTTTTGACGAATACAGAACAAATTTAACAAACGACTAACATAAAACTCAAAAAGAATCAAGATGAAAAGAAATTTTTACAACATAACACTTATCAAAGCTTCACTCATTTGACTTCAACTTATTTCCACGCTTGACAATGTAAGAATTAACGTGTTGATTAATTATTCTTTTGGCGATAATTCAAACACTAATAGAATTGCTTCTTTAAAATGTTTTCTTTCCAAATATGGTATAATAATTAGGTCGTTCCATTTGAAATTCCTGAGAAAAATGATAAAAACTGTGATTTTTCCAAATGACGCCCACTGGCGATGGCTTTGAGAATCAATAGGTCAGTTATTTCTTTGATTTTAATCAGTAAAGCTTCCTCTTTCAAACGAGATCTTGTTTATTAAATTTGGTTAATTCAAAACCGAAATTACAGCTAATTTAATTATAAGACATTACTCCCCCCCTCGAGGTTTTATTTCTTGTTCTACAGAAAAAAAGGTCCCCCAAAAAGGATTCCAAACTTTAAAAGCTCTACGACGCTAAGATTTATTTAACAACTTATATGGGTATATTTTCTAGGAAAATTCTTTTTTATGACTATAGTGGTTACACCCCCTAGCGGTAGAAATAGGAGCTTATAAATAGTTTCCAGCATTTTTCCTTGGCCATTTTTCATATGAAGATAGATTGTACAACGCTTTGTCCTTCAGGAATACACTACCAGAAGGACGATTGTGCATGAGGTTGGGTCCCGCTGGAAGGAGTCACCTTCTTTAGGCCACGGTACTGCTAGTGGGATTATACTTGCGGTACAACGTCGCAAAACTTGGCCGTGTTTATGTCCCAAAGCACGTTAACATTTTTCTGAATTCTTTTTTAACTATTCGTAACATTTAGCACTCGAATAATCGTCTTAAAACAGGAATTTGCCCCAGGAATTATCTGTTCCAAATGTAACCACCCGATTGTTTTCGGATGCGCTAATAGACAATAGTGTTCTTTTGTTTCGTGTATAATTGGGCCTACTGACAGGACTAGAAGCGCTTTAAGATTGATCGAGAGTACATTCTCTTCTTCCGATAGGACCCCCATACAATCTATCATTAAATGTTTGACAAGAAATAATCGATTCTCGTTTCTTCACATCACAGATTTAAAAATCCAAGTTGTAATCGATAAAATTGCTAAATCCATCTATTTGATAATTATTTATAATTCCCAGAAGGTATTGTTAACTTAATAATGAACTGTAGACAGCTGAAACAAGTAATTTTATTTTACAAGTCGAATCATTGACAACCAATTTTATTTCGTAACAAATATGCCGTTGACACTACTTCCTGTTACGGTTAGAGGGTCATCTCAGGTATAGTTACTAAGAAATTAACAAATGGTAGCTAACTCAATAAATAAAATACTGAAAATTGTAATTTACAATACATCATGTTTATTGTTAAAGCACGAAGGAAAAAAAATTACAAATATAAATAATACAGACAAATTAGAAAATTGTATAGATTGCAAGATTAATATTTCGAACGTATTGAGAACTGAGTTTGGTAATTGACGTTGTTTCTTATATGTTTTACGAAACGTGCAGGCTCTTCCCACTCGTGATATTCGTTCACCAGTGACGCGTGTGGTTTCAAATTTTGCCGTAGTGTGGCATTGCATTCAGTTGCATCCTGAACTCTGGTTGCATCATAATCATTATTGTTTGATTGCACGGCGATTCTGCTTTCTTGTAGGTTTTATTTGTGTTAATATTTTTTTAATTCTGCACTTATCTCTAGTTTAGTATTGTTAAAAAAGTGTAGTTTATTTATTGTAAAATAAGTTTAAAACAATGAGTAACCCAAAAAACGGAAACTGCTGTGCCGTCAGATTTTGCCTAAAAATGTATGCAAATAAAGACATCAGTTTGTTTAGATTTCCAAAAGATCCTACAAGGTGACGTGTACGTCCTTATTTAAAAACAATGGAATGGATTCATCTAGTGATTTTTGTAGATGTAAAGCCTGGGCAACAGCTTGTAATCGTCTTGATTTATTCGATGAAATGCTGGCAACTGGTTGCAAATTGTATAATTCTATTGATAATTCTGGTCTTATTTCCAACCTCTGCACTGCAACCAGAAGCTTTTGAAGAGGCTAAAGTTCAACAGTCAAGTAAAGTGAGAATGGATTTAAACCCATGAACAAGTTCTATAGAATCAATAGGTACCTACACTTTCAATTTTTACTTCCCTTTTGTATATAACCATAGTGCATATTTTTGTGTATACATATGTAGAATTGTTCTTAAAAAACGTTTTACATTATTTTTATATAACATTCCTTAATACATTTTTCCTATTTTCTTTTTCAGTGACAACTGTGGACACAATTACATGTGTTACAGGCAGAGAAACACCGACTTGTATGTCTACGCAAACTGATAAAAAGTTCAGCATGCATACTCCATGAAAGGAAGCATTAAGGTCAAAAATTAAAGGTTTGCAAAATAAGAGAGCTACTTTAAAGAGAAACCTGGATGTTCAGGTGGAAAAGCTGTCTATCTATAATAGATAAAAGTAGAACTGGAGATATTAAGTCTATTTTACAGAGCTGCTTTCCTAGTAATCTGGCAAGCCTTTTAATTCATCAGTTTGAATTGCAACAGAGACATGGGAGAGGAAGGCGCTACTCAAAGGAATTTAAGTATTTTTATTTAAAGTTGTATTTTTTAGGTCTCAAATGTTATTTGTGTCCGCAATCAATTTTTACTTTGCCTAGCAAACGGACACTCTCCAGTATGACTGAAAATATTAAATTTAAACCTGGCATAAGTGATGCTGTTTGTTAAATTGATTGTTAATTATTTTTGCGTTTTTACTGATAAAATATATATCTCCTTTGATTTTTGTGAGTGAGTATACACCTTGGATGTAGAAGAATTCTACGTTCTGTAGAAAAAAATTATCATTTTAACATTTTACAAATATGTAAACGTCAACTTTCAATAACAGTTTTTGAAAAGTAAAAGCGTGCGCCTTTTCCTAACAATCACATCAATTTCAGTTAAGCTGGTTCACTTTCTAATCACTTGCACATCATTTCAGTTTATAATCACTTTTGAGGATGACGCCTCTTTGGATCGTCGACAATCAAACATGTATGACAGAATATATTATTTTATATAATGAAATATATACTTTTTAAAATTAATAGTTTCCATTTTTTTGTGAATAACCTTTATCATATTGTCTTCATTTCTAATAAGAATAATTTCATATTCAGTTTCTTTAATTAAACGTTATTTATTCCTTTGCTCAAGGTAGGTTAAAATTCATTATACCAGTTTACGATATCTCTTTATACTACTCGTGCTTGCATATACAATATTTTAATTAAATTGATTTTAAATATATACCAAACATTAATTTCAGCTAGCGTCCATAACATATTCAAATTTGTAATTTTTGGCGCAATTTAGTAGCGACATCTATCGAACCTTAAAGGAAGAGCACGCCAAACTTTATTCAGGGTCATTCGATTTCACCATGCCAACATCAAAAGTGCCGACGGAGAGTGTCCCTACTTATAGGTATATGTACGCTGTAATTGTTAACTATTTGCAATTAACTACGGATAAAATTCAATTCAAGACGAGTACTATTATTAGATTAGAGTATTGTTTGAAAACTAGAAAAAAAATAGAGATTCCAGAGGTCTAGATATGGTACGTACGACGTTCGGTTACTGAACGAAGCAACTATAATTAACGAATATTTTAATGAATTATGAACGTAATGCAAATTAACTGCTACCATATGTAAGAATAGGGTATAACGAAGGTATTTAGCCGCGCATAATTTTGAAATATACAGATATTACGTATTTTATTTAGAAATAAACATTGCAATTAAACACGCAAATACGATGATTCAGAGGTGGGAACAACTACGCGTCACCGAAAACGTTTGGGGATATTGAAATTCGTTAGAATGATATTCTTGAACGCTAAAATAATGCGGTTTTAAAATAATTCAAATGCATTTGCGTGGAAAACGCAAATTAAGGTGTAATATTCCATAGATTCGTTTACTGAATAATGCTAGCAAGGGCTATGGGGTAGTATAGTAAATAACACTATAATATCGGCACACTCCGCACCACACCAGTTATTAATTAATTAGTCCGGAACAGTTGTTTCGAGGATTCCTGGATCCTCATTATCAACGCTATGGCCGAATCATTTGGTCATTCTTTCGGTCATACAATTGATAATGGGAATCCATGAATCCTCGAAACAGTTGTTCCTTAATTAATAACTTGTGTGACGTGGAGTGTGCCGACACTTTAGTGTTATTTACCATGCGTTTATTAATTTAAAATTCAACTTTCTACGTCTCTGGAATATCGTAAAATAAAAGAACTGCATACGTTGATGGAAATCCTTATATCTCATTCAAGTACATTTCTACAATCATATAAAAGATATGTATACCTCCCGTAAATGGAAATATAAATTGCATGCTGCTTTGTTTTCACCTAGAAGAAAAAGGAACTCGACTGGCGTTAGTATAGAGCAAAGCTATGTCGGATATACACAAAAAAGGACGGATATCAGAAATGCAAATTGCACGGAACCCTTTAACTTCTTACTCAAGGTAACAAGAACAAAAAGCAGAAGTATTTACGGAGGGCGAGACCTTGCTGCGGAAGTCTGAACTTAGATAGCGTAACCAGTCGGTATTACAGCCGCCCTCATCGCGTTCGCATAAATCGGGAACATACAAGAGTAATTAATTTTGTGTATTCAGCCAGGTGTTATGAGAATACGTTAGGAGATGTCAGCGACGAATGTTCACTAATTAGAAACTGAATTGGATGTCTGTCGCAGTTCACGGCACCGCCTCTGCTCTGCCGTTGAAAAATTAAGGAGCACATCCGTTCAAAACTTAAAGAATTTCTACCTCCAACCAACTTCGCGTTCTCGCGAGCTATAACTTTGCTCTCGTGTGAAGTGAAGGCAGGCAAGCGCAAGTAGAGACGCAGAGAACTCTGAATTTGTCAACTTACTTTGACAATTTAAATTCTTGTCGTTTTCCTCGACAGAAGTTTCCATTCAGGTTTCCTAATGTTTTTATTTGTAATTCTTTTTTCTTCGTTCTTAATTTCTTTGTCCCCTCGTACTCGTAAAAATATATTCTAAGAATTCATTTTAAGGAACTGACTCTGATAAAAATATTGAAAATAACGATCTCGTAAAATGTTCTAAACGTCAGCTGCATAACCATTTAATTCTTCATGAGTATTAAAATTTAAATTGAAGTTGCTCCATATTATGGGCTCGTATCGAATATTTATACCTTTGAGACCATATTTTTGTTTGTGGTTAAACATGCGTGTAGGTGACTTTCACATAAGGTCAAAGCGATCACTTATGCATACTCTATGTGACGCAATTTTATTTCTATCGGTTACGACCGGCACACATACATGTATTAAGACGTCACCAGATAATAAGGAATACAGAATTTTGAGAAATTTAATCGACCGCTTCATTTCCAAAATTGAATCTTTACATATAATTTAGAAATTACTTAAATAAAATTCCCCCTTTTCATTTGTGTGTAGAAGCGTTACCTCCGATATTAAGCAAGACCCAACAGCTTTGATGTCAGCAGGCTATGACGTATATTGTATTAGGTGAACGATGAGCCATAAACGCGTTTACACGTTTAGACCGATTCTGCGTTTGGAATTGGTTTGTCCAAATGATATTGGTTTTATTTTAAAAAATACTGTGTAGTGATATTTCCGTACGTAGCTGGTGATACCTGTAATGTGTTTCTAGTGTTGTATAAGCGATGAAACCTTTTCTGAAACGATAAAAACGGGGTAACCTAAAAACGTGACTCGGGCAGTCTATTTACTGTGGCGTTGGCTGTTTTGTATGCTTCGTTTGTGAGTTGCACTTTGTAAAAGAAGATATTATTTATTTTTCAACATATTCAAGGACCGGTGAAACTATAACTATAAGTTTAAAAAATCCTAGGATTAAAAAAGAAGCTATTCCAACTCAATTCCCTAACCGTCCGTTGTATTTGACAAAAAAACGTGAAGATTTTATTGTTCAAATAGTTTTATATTCTTACATTATATTTAACAACATTATTTTTGAACTCGAAGAGATGTTTCCAAACGTGCACCATAAACGTTCTGTTTTAATACAATATATTTTAAATTATATCACCGAACATAGCTATTTGGATACTGATATATGTAAATGTCATATTCACAGCAGTGAACGTATTGCAACAATTATAGTAACTTGTTCTGCAAACACCCTACTTAAAAATTAATGTGGTAAAAGTAATGATAGATTAGATAAAACACCACATAATATGAAATTAAAGATCCTGGTTAAATAGCACGCCTGCAAATTTTCTCGTGAAATTGAACTAAATTTCGAATAAAATTGCAATTACTGTATCATTTCAACCTTAGTCTCGTTCAAATACACGTACTATTACAAATAATAATAATTAGTCGATTAAATATCAATCACAAATACATCTTTCACAAAAACTGCTTTGAAACTTCATTTTTCCAAAATCAAATCGAATGAGATGCGAAGAAGGGCTCAGTTGACGACTGGTATCCTCTTTAAACGGGAAGCCCTTCAAAATTTAGAAAAGAAATGCAAAAGAACGATTCCTTAACCGCTTAAGCCAATATCGTGCATGGTGATACAGCACCTAAACAGCTTGACGTCACCGAAGAGCGCTGATGCTTCGTTATATCGGCGGTAACCGTAGAAACCAAGAATTTTTTAATCGAAATCCTATACATGCAAGGCGACTAATCTCCTTGTGCTCGGCAGGTGGTGTCATTGTGGATGGAGATTTTTAAAACCGGTTTTTTTTTCTTGTAAGTGCTGATTTAGGGCATAGTTTCAAATTATATTAAAACTTTCTGGTGTCTCCTTTTTTTAAATGGAACATGCTAGATATTGTTGCATTTTTGAACCGTCAAATTCTGAGGTAGAATACAAGGTACTATTGTCCTTGTTCTTTGAAAAAGTCGACATAGAACACCTTGCATGTGAATTAAATTTGGTAGGTAGATATTACAATATATTGCGCACTTAGTTTGAGTACTTCTGTTGTAATTGAACATCCGGTCTAACCGCTAGTAGTTCTGACATAAAGGTTTGTAACGAAATACCCTGTATATTATTTTAGTTTTGAATTGGAACATTTTACTACGAGTACAGAAATATGGGGTTTAATTTCTTTCATTTTACGGCCAATAGTAATACTGACAAAAATTTAAAATTTAGTATTCTACGAGTATGAAATTTGTACGTAACCAAGACGTTAGTAACCAATATCACATTTGAATACAATAGAACTAGAACTAAATTGTAGGATAAAACAGGGTTACGACGGAAAGTTAAAATAAAGTTAGAGTCACTTCGCTTAAGTCGGGCTCATAGCTAGTAAAATGCGAACTGCGGAAATTAATTGAGGTTTGATTGTCCTTCAAAAATTAATTTTCCAAATTTCTTGCATTACTAATTTGGCTGCTATTTGTTGGATGAACTGATTTGAGATAGCTAAACTAACTGAATAAGTATAACTCAAGAATTACTATGACATCTACAAAGCTCAAAATTTCTCGCCTTTAAAATATGTATTAAATCCTTTGTTACATCAATTGCCTCTTGTTTTATGGTAAACCCGGTGAGTAAGGCCACTTTTAAAGAGTTGAGTTGCTATTGGATAATTTATTGACTCGTTTATGCCAATCTGGTTGAGGTATTTAACTGCGAAAAATGGTGCTGTGGTAATGCCGTATGTCACTGTGCCGAGTTTAAATAGTTTGATAGCATGGGAAGGATCGTTTCCCAATATGTGTTGAAAATAGCGGTCAGTATAGCCAATTTTTTATCTGTCATACATACATAATGAGGTAAGAATAATGCTGTTTGAGAATTTTATCTATTTGGATCGTGTGCTGCAAGGAGATATCACAAAAGCTTTTACTTCTTTCAGTACTTTGGTGCCTCGTATATTGCGCAACATGTCATGTATTTATACATTTTCCTTTAGGATCCTAAGGGCCGGTCTGTTCATATGTAAGTAATGTGACAAGTAGCTACTGGCCAAGTATATTTACAAGTGACAAGTAAAACGATCTGAGTCTATTCACCATTTTTTATCTTCCAGTTTACTTCTTGGAAGTTTCGCATAGTCTGTGAGAAAGAGATGCAGAACTTACACAGTAACCTGTTGAATAAAGATAAAAGGTGTTTGTATTTTTGTTCGTGTTCGCCTACAGATGTCATGTTGTGACCACACGCTGTGTATCAGTAGAATTAATACATCAAATTATTACATTATTATTAGAATTTCGGTTTGGTTGGATTTGGTTTGGTACTGAGTTGGTTAATTTACAATTAAGAAGTGCAAAGAAAGAGTTAAAGCTTGGAGAAGAGGAGTTTCAATTAATCAAAGAGAGGAAGGCAAGGGAAGAAGAAAAGCATACTTTGGAAGTTGATATTTTAAAATTGAAGCAGCAACTATACGAAAACAATTATATATTCAATAATGTAGTAGGTATTTATAAAGGAATTGATTTACGAAAATATATTTTCTAAAATATGTTTAATTTCTATTATATAACTGTATGGATCATAAGAAAACATAGCTTAATCATTAGAGTTGTCCACTAGCGTCAACGGGCAGTGGCGGAGGTTCGATACAACTCTCAGTATAACTGCGAGTCTTAACCAGATCTGTTGTGTATACATGTACGCTGCCGTAAATACTATTCGTAGTTCTACGTTTGTCTTAAAAATGTTGCCTACGTTGCGAAAACAACCAATGTTGGACAGAGTTACAGAATTTATAGCAGAAATGCCTGACCTAAATTATGATGGCGTTAAAACTCAATGTGTAGTTTGTAATATCCCTTTAATGTGTTGGTCCAAAAGGGATTGTCTACGTCACGTAAATAGTAAACAGCATTCTCAAAAAAAAAATTGTACACACTATGACAAATTTAAATTTAATCTATGTGTTACCTTTATTGCATGTAATCTACCGTTTAATTTACTAGACAAGGAAGCATATGTCTTCTTTTGGAATAAATATTCGGACTGCAAATTACCAAGACGGGCATCGCTACAAAGAATTGTGCCATCTGCTCGTGAACATGTTGAAAAAAAAATCAAATCGGAGTTGAAAGATAAAAAACTGTGGTTATGCGTGGACGAAACAACAGATCGTAAAAATAACATTGTGTGGTTAATGTAATGGTACGTACAATGGAACCACCTCAATCGTCACCTTCAATTCCATTAGCTTCCAGACGAGTACAACAATGTACTGCCGAAGTAATTTCAAAGTTAGTGTTAAATACATTGGAAAAGTTTGAACTTTCAAAAAACTGTTGATGTTTGAGTGATGGTGCCGCAAACATGCTTTCTGTAGGCCGGTCTCTTAAAAAACATTGTGATAACTTGTTACATATTACGTGTAAAATTCATGCTTTCAGTCATGTGGCAGATGGTATTAGAAAATGTTATCCTGAGGTAGACGCTTTAATAGCGCATACAAAAGCAGTCTTTGTAAAATCCCCAAAACGTATTCGCAAATTTCACAGACTGTGCCCCCGTATGCCTGAGCCACCAGAAGCTATTCTTACACGTTGGGAAACGTGGTTACAGGCGCGTTTTATTATCATAAATATTTTGAGAATATTAACAACGTGGTTTTGCAATTCGATACAAAGGAAGCTGCGGCTATCAGGGAAAGGCAGTCGAAATTTCAAGATAATCATTTTAAAGCGGATTTAAAAACTATTCAGAACAATGACTTCGGACTAGTGGAAGCAATAGAAAAATTACAAAATCCTTCGGTGTTGTTAGTGGCATCTCTGTAAATAGTGCAACATGTTCACGCAGAGCTATGGGCGATAGAAGACGCACAAAATGTGCTCTAGAACGGTTTGAAAGTGTTTTAGAGGAAGATTCTGATTTTGGCACGTTAAGACGAAATTGCGAGGGTGTGTCAACAGAACCGTCAAGTTGTTCCAAAGATTATTTTAATTACGCAAATATAACGTCACTATAGGTAGAACGTTCCTTTTCTGCATATAAACACACTTTTTCCTCACGCCGCACTCGGTTTGCCGAAATAACTGTGGAAACATATTTAATGTTGCAGATATTTAACAGACATTATTCACTTTGTGATTTCACGCAAGGCTCTTAAGACGGTAAGTGTTTGAGCACGTATTATATTTTATTTCTGACCATTTATTTTGTGTAAACTTTTATGCGCCCGTCACTGGCTGTTGGCGCAAATTGAACAGCTCTGTTAATCATTGATACAACTTATATACCTGTTACTAGGTGACTGCAGTTTTCTGAGTGTTTGGACAATCTAAAGCGTCTTAAAAAATCTAGATTAGTCAGTTTATCAAAATTATTTTCGTGTTGAAATCTATTTTCTGCATTATAACAGCGTCGTATCGGATCTATAACATTTACTGCCTGTATTATATTAAAAATTGGGATATCATCAATTATATCCATCTTTTCTAATAACGATTGACATAAGGTAATTCTATTCACAAACACCACACCAGCACTGCACTCTTCTATATAAACAATGAGGTGAGGTTATAAACTTGTTATTAATGAGTTATATGTGGGATTAACCTGCCTATAATTTTTTTTTAATTTACCGGGAGGTGAATATACGGTTTTTTGTACTATTCTCTCAAGTAAGCTTACTTGGAACTTTAACAGAAGGGAATAGACATGCCCTAAGTATTGTATTGTCTAAGAGTCATCTTACTTGTAAAAAAAAAGATTTGTTTGTTGTTTGCAGTATCTAACAAATTGTTGTCGAAATATCCCAGGCACGTACTGATAAAATGTAATTATCAGATAAGTATGCTTCCTCATTCAACATACCTATGTATCTAAATTTTAACATGAATGCATAAACTAATTCCGACATGATGGATATTTCTGTCAGAAATATGGGAAAAAGAAAAGACCACCTTGATAGGAATAGCAGAGGGGTCATATTACGCCTGGACTTGTTTAGTATGTAAATTAAATCCATTCGATACAACGTAAAACAAAGAAAGAGGCAATGAATGAATATTTCCCCACCTTTTCTATTATATCCCCTCTTGCCTCGACAATCTTTCCTTCCTGGGTACTCTCAAAGGTCCCTAAGATTTAGTAGCGTCATGAAATTTGAATTTCAAAAATTATATGACTGAAATGCCGGCAAGAACGTCGAGGACAGTTCACTTATCTTTTGTGCCGATGAAGTACGATGACAATCGTAGAGATATTAAAAATGTATTCCCTCGGAAGAGAAGAGCGCGTGGCGCCTCTGGGCAAACGTTCGCCGACGTTGAAAGGCATTAGTTATTAATAAGATTCATTGTTTCGAGACAATTCTCCGCCAGAAAAACTGATCTTTTTTGCTTTTAGCAATTTCCGAAATTACCTCTCGATGTCATTCAAGTTGCTTTTGCAAAGAAATGTTAGAAGGCGTATTGGCTCATCTACAAAAAAATTAGGATTCCTTAAACAATAACAATAATAAGAAATACCGCAACACCGAACACTTGTGAGAAAACGTTCGAAGAAATGTAAAATACTGACTTTATGGGGAAGTAGACAAATTTTTAGTCCTTTTGGTTACGAAAAAATAAGTAGATAAATGAATATATGGACATATATTATTGTAGTACAAGTAATATTATAGTGACTGGTACTGTTTTTTGTTAAGAAACTAAGGGGTAGCAGTACACGAGGAAACTTATAGATACTAGTATGTTATCTATCAGGTCCGTGAGATAAAGCATAAACGAAGTCTCTTTAAAAGCCATTAGAAGAAAAATTTGTCTTTAGGTATAGATCTTACCTAAAAATTTATTGCATGCATCCCATCTCTAAATAGGGAGACTGCAACGATTTAAGCAATTATCGTCTAATAAATATTGTATCCACTTTTTCTAAAATTTTCGAAATTATAAAGAATAAAAATATTATCGATTACATGCTAAAATTCAATTCATTTAGAAATAAGCACAGCTGCACATCTAAACGACCTACTTATACAGCTTTATTTGGTTTTATTGGTGATATCCTCAGATCAGTCGATTGTGGGTTATCCTGTGTGGCAATGCTTATCGATCTGTCTAAAGGTGCGTCTTACAGGCTTTGCAAAGTCCATTTAACTCAGCTCGATAGTACAGCTCAGCTCGGCTTGTTTTTTGCATATGGTCTTAGCGACATTTTCATATTCGACGAGCGGAGCGCTCCAAATGAGAACATAACCTATGCGATTATTCTATTAAATCGAAGTTTCTTTTTGAAATTGTCATGAGCAATGAGTCGACAATGAAGGAGAGCACTGTGCTATGTATGTTATAAGTTTTAAAGAAACGAAAATGCACAAAATTATTCATTAGAAATAGAGAAATAGAAAGCGCACTTAATAATTTAAGTACACAAATACGACACCATGAAACAGAATCTTTCATTAATCTTTATAGAGTTCAACTTCGTTCATTTTCGCTAGCGAAATCACAACAATCAAACGACACAAACATCAACACAGCCTGAGGATATGCTATTGAAATCTTTGACATTTACGGTAATCGCTCGGCTACAAAAGTTCGATTTGACCAACTTTTGTAGCTGCGCTACGCTCTGCCGAACGCGTGATTATTTAGCGTGCTGTGCTGGGTTTCTCGTTAATTTTGTAGTCGAGCTGAGCCAAACGAGTTGTGCGAATGTGTTCGCTAAGACTCAGCTTAAAGCATTTGATTGTACCAATCATTCAATTTTATTGCGTAAATTGAAAAGATACGGTATTGCGCTAAGATGGCTTAAACCTTACTTAATCTTCTCGTTACCAAGCAGGGTGTTTCGGCTATCCCAAGTACGATTTTCGTACTCAAACGTAATAAGTAATTTTTTGATTTAGCCTATGTTGTAGATGATCTTTAAACATACTTAAATGGTTCTAATGATATAACACTCTTCACCCAATTCCATACTCCTTATAAGATAAACGCACTTAAACTGATGAGGTTTTTGACTATATTCGCTAGAATTCGGTGCCATTCGGCCTACATTCGGTTTTTCTCGGTTCCGTTTATCTACATTCGGTTGTATACGATATTGTTCGGCTATATTCGCTTCTGTTCATGCCCATTCGGCTACGTCCGGCTATCTTCGTTTCTGTTCGGTTACATTCGGTTCCATTCGGCTGGGTTCGGCTAGATTAGGTTCTGTTCAGTTCCATTCGACTTTCTGCTATATTCGGTTACATTCGGCTAGGTTCGGTTCTATTCTGTTCCATTCTGGTACGATCGGCTATATTAGGTTATGTTCGATTCCATTCGGCTATATTATTTATAGACATGTATTTTTCATAAAATAAAGGTTCTAACAATGAATATTAATGTATCTGAGATACCTCCCTTGATAATGAAAGATTCTTACAGATTTTGGTAACGGAAAGGTTAACGGGCCGCGAACAGAAAGTCTTGTGTAATGGTATTTGGTCAGATCAATGCGATGCGGCGTTGCGACTGGGATATCTCAGGAATCAATTTTAGGGCCAACCCTACGCAGCGATTGATCCACATCGATAAATAAAATAAAATGTTAGGGTACTAGTAGAATCAAATGATCTCACCGCCCTGATTGGGTAACTAAATTTTACTTTTACGCGTAGCCGAAACTGGATGAATGGGAAGAAACTAACCATATGTTCCAATAAAACAAAGTTTACTCTGTTCAATAAAGATAAATACAATATTCTAAGGTTTCTCTCAGACAATAAGTTTGTTGAGTTTACGAAATCTGCTACAATACTGGGGGTATTCATTGACGGATGTCTCAGTTGGTATGATCATATTGATGTGCTGTGGTGACTTGTCTAGGACTTCTAATGCTCTCTACAATTTAAAGAGGAGCTGTAACTATAATGTATTGAAAAGCTTCAAATATTATTATTGTTATACCATTCATAAAGGTACACTGACGAGCCGTAAAACTGCGAAACGCGCATCCATGCATGGTGGATTCGGTGGTAGCTTAAATTCATTATTAGTATTACTTATTTTCTTGGCTTGTTAGCTGTTAATCGATCCCTGCTGCCCTCGCAAAACGTGTAGGCAGTTATCATTGCTCACATCTGTAGAGATTGTTTGCAAAAATGTGGACAATTTATGCCATTAGGCTAATAATAATAATAATAATAATAATAATAATAATAATATAATAATAATAATAATATAATAACAATATAATAATAATAATATAATAACAATATAATAATAATAATATAATAATAATAATAATAATAATAATAATAATAATAATAATAATAATAATAATAATAATAATAATAATAATAATAATAATAATAATAATAATAATAATAATAATAATAATAATAATAATAATAATAATAATAATAATAATAATAATAATAATAATAATAATAATAAATAATAATAATAATAATAATAATAATAATAATATAATAATAATAATAATAATAATAATAATATAATAATAATAATAATAATAATAATAATAATAATAATAATAATAATAATAATAATAATAATAATAATAATAATAATAATAATAATATAATAATAATAATAATAATAATAATAATAATAATAATAATAATAATAATAATAATAATAATAATAATAATAATAATAATAATAATAATAATAATAATAATAATAATAAATAATAATAATAATAATAATAATAATAATAATAATAATAATAATAATAATAATAATAATATAATAATAATAATAATATATAATAATAAAATAATAATAATAATAATAATAATAATAATAATAATAATAATAATAATAATAATATAATAATAATAATAATAATAATAATAATAATAATAATAATAATAATAATAATAATAATAATAATAATAATAATAAATAATAATAATAATAATAATAATAATAATAATAATAATAATAATAATATAATATAATAACAATATAATAATAATAATTTCATAATAATAATACAATAATAATATAATAATAATCATAATCGTAATCGCAATCGCAATCGTAATCGTAATCGTAACCGTAACGATAACCATAATCAATCATAATCATAATCACAATCATAATCATAATCATAACCATAACCATAACCCTAACCGTAACACTAACCGTAACCGTAACCGTAATCGTAACCGTAACCGTAACCGTAACCGTAACCGTAACCGTAACCATAACCATAATCAATCAATCATAATCATAATCATAATCATAATCATAATCATAATCATAATCATAATCATAATAATCATAACCATAATCATAATCATAACCATAAGCACAATCATAATCATAATCATAACCATAACCATAACCATAACCATAACCGCAACCATAACCAATCATAATCATAATCATAATCATAATCATAATCATAAGCATAAGCATAAGCATTACCATGACCATAACCATAACCATAACCATAATCATAATCATAATCATAATCATAATCATAACCATAACGATAACCATAATAATGATAATAATGATAATAATGATAATAATAATAATGATAATAATGATAATAATGATTAAAGCTGGCCACGAGCGGTACCGCGCAGTAGCGTAGAGTCGACCAGGCCTCGCGTTCCACTAGAGTTATTCTGCTAATAGAGATGTTTGCTGCCGCAAATGATTTCGCTCATCTTTTAAATAAAAATTAAATAACACGTGCTCAAACACGTGCCATTTTAAGAGTCCTCCGTGAAATCACAAAGTGAATAATGTCTGTTAAATATCTGCAACATTAGATATGTTTCAACTGTTGTTTCGGCAAAACTAGTACGGCATGAGGAAAAAATGCGTTTATATGCAGAGAACGAACGTTCTACATCTAGTGACGTAATATTTGCGTAAGTAAAATAATCTTTCAAATAACTTAACGATTCTGTTGGCGCACCTTCACAAATGTGTCTTAATGTGCCAAAATCAGAATTTTTCTCAAAAACACTTTCAAATTTTTCTAGAACAGAAACATTTTTTGCGTCTTCAATCGTGCATAGCTGTGCGTGAACACGTTGCACTATTTGTAGAGATTTTTCTAACGGCACCGCAGGATTTTGTAATTTTTCTATTGCATCTGCTAGCCCGAAGTAATTGTCGTGAATGATTTTTAAATCCATTTTAACCTGACTATCTTGAAATTTCGACTGGCTTTTCTGGATAGCGGCAGCTTCCTTTGCATCGAATTGTAAAACCACGTTCTTAATATTGTCAAAATATTTATGATAATAAAACGCGGCCTACAACCATCTTCCCCAACGGGTTAGAATAGGTTCTGGTGTCTCTGGTATACGGGAGCACACTCTGTGAAATTCGCGAATACGTTTCGGTGATTTGACAAATACTGCTTTGGTATGCGCTATTAAAACGTCTACCTCAGGATAACATTTTCTGATACTATCAGCCACAAGATTGAGAGCATGAATTTTACAGGTAATGTGTAACAAATTAGCAGAATAATTTTTAAGAGACCGGCCTACAGAAAGCATGTTTGCAGCACCATCACTCACTAACATCAAGAGTTGGTTTGTTGAAAGTTCAAACTTGTCCAATGTATTTAACACTAACTTTGAAATTACTTCGGCAGTACACTGTTGTATTCGTTTGGAGACTAATAGAATTGAAGGTGCCGATTGATGAGTTTCCAATTTGCGTGCCATTACATTAAAAACAGAATGTTTCTTCCGATCTGTTGTTTCGTTGACACATAACCACAATTTTTGATCTTTCAACTCCGATTTTATTTTTTGTTCAATATGTTCGCGCGGAGATGGCACAATTCTTCGTAACGATGTTCGACTTGGTAATTTGCACTCCGAATAGTTATTCCAAAAGCAGATAAATGGTTCCTTGTCTAGTAAATTAAACGGTATATTACATGCGATAAACGTAACGCATAAATTAAATATAAATTTTTCATTGTCTCGTGCGCAATTTCTTTTTGAGACATGCTTTTCACTATTTACGTGTCGTAGACAATGTTGTCTGGACCAACACATTAACGGGATTTTACAGATTACACATTTAATTTTAGCACCTTCATATATTAAGTCTGGAATTTCTGCAATAAATTTTCGAAGTTTGTCCGACCGCGGTCGTTTTGCTGACGAAATCATAATTTTTCTAGGACAGATAAACAATTGCGCAAATGACCGGCAGCGAAAATGTCCGTACTGCTCCGCAGACGAAGTAATACTATCGTTCCTCTCGGTCCGAACTGATTCTACGCCGATGCGCGGTACCGCTCGTGGCCAGCGTTAATAATGATAATAATGGTAATAATGATAATAATGATAATAATGATAATAATGACAATAATGATAATAATGATAATAATGATAACAATGATAACAATGATAACAATGATATTAATGATAATAATTGATTAAGTGACACTTACAGTGAATATAATAAGTCAAAGCAAAATCCACAATTAAATACTAATAAACAAAACAGAAAAGAAACCTAATCTACATTATAATTACAAATTTTATAATTGGTGTAGCAATTGTTATGTGAAACTGATCATGTACGTATATAATATGATATAGTACATAGTTGTGCGCCACACAGAGAGCTGAATGCTACGCGAAATTGAAATATTCCTCAATCGCGTAGAACGTATATTAAACTAAAATAATTTTCACTTGGTTAAAATTATAATATAGCTACACTTCTTTTAGTGGCCGAGGTGGATGATTGAATAGCTTTATTCCAAGGTTAAGTATTCCACGGTTAACCAACTCCATGCTCCCGGCAGTCGTATGCAAATTCTCTCGAGTGCGTGTTCGTAATTGCGATACATCGCATTTGTAGATATATTTGCCCTGTTTTTGAATACGTAGCATACAGCTTCCAGTATGTAGATGGATGACGAGGTCAGTATTATAAGCTTTTTAAAGATAGGTCTACACGAGTCAGTAAAATGAATTCCCTCAATGCATCTAAAAACCGCCTTCTGAGCCACCAGGACTTGTTGCGCTCCGGCAGAAACACCTCACAGCAGAATGCCATGTTGGAATCTGGAGTAGATATCCGCGTAGTATAGTGATATCAGACAAGACACTGGAACTTCCGAAACTTCTGAAAACGTAAATTTCGCTATGTACTTTCTTGACAAGCATTTCGCAGAGCTCTCTCCATAGCAGCGTAGAATCTGTCACCCCCAGGAACTTCGTATCCTTTCAAGTAGCCGGTGGTACTCCATTAGATGCAGGTTTAATACATCGAGGATTCTTTGTCCTGCATGAAATATCATATATTTGTTTTTTTTTTAAGCTTAAGCTGAGTTTAGTTTCCGCAAACCATCTATGCAATGTATTTAATAGTGAACTAGCAATTTGCTGAGTTGTTCCCATATCTTTTTCAGGCGTAATTAGAATTGAAATGTCGTCGGCGTAAATAGCAAGGCATACATTGGTTAGGAACTGTACGATGTCATTTATGTATACACTGAACGAAACGGGACCCAGTACTGAAGCTTGTAGAATTCCGCTTACGACAGGGAACCAGGCGGATTCAGCCAACTCTTTAATTAAATATTCTCATCCATACATATATTTACGAACATCATATATATACGACGCACTTTGCATTTATATGAGTTAGAGTCGCGTGGTGATCGAGAGCACACATATCGGTTTTAAATACTGCGTCAATTGCTACAACGTAAGTGACTAACTATTGTTATTTTTTAACTAATATTTGTATAAGTAATGAAAATACAATGCCCACTTCAAATAGGGCAAATCCGGAGAAAACGGACGATATTATCAGCACAAAAGCTAGCGAATGAGTTAATTACATCTACCGTCCTAACGCAAATTAATAAGTTACTGGTGGAAATACAGAAAGTAAGAAATGAAGTTCAAATTCTAGGGGAAAGTAATATTGAATTAATCCATGTATTGGCCAATCAAAATAATATTGATCCTACCTACTGTAATTGGCGAAAGCTGTTGCCAGATGTGATGGCATGAATTATTATTATTATTATTGTGGGAAAAGCTAATTTATATATTTTCCCTCTTTATAATAATAATAATAATACTCATTATTGGGACGTAGAGTGTAATGTTCTCTATCCCGCGCGCTGTCTACTTAGTAGTCAGCTCCGTGGATATGGTTTCGATGTATTCTTTCCATTTTGTTCGGTCCTGCGTGATTTTTCGCAACTCTGCAATACTTTTTCCAGTCTCTTCTTTGATCGTTCTCCTCCATGTATTGCATGGTTTACCCTTTGTTCTTTTCCCTCTTGGTGTCCAATGTAATGTAGTGTGGCATAGGGTTTGTGTGGGTTTTCTTAAGGTGTGTCCTAGCCATTTATATTTCCTTACATTCATTTATTCATTTACGCTTCTTTGCCCAGTTCTTTCCCAAAGTTCACTATTTGTAACTTTCTTCAGCCACCATATGTCTATTATATTTCTTAGACATCTATTTACAAAGGCTTGTAATTTTCGTTTAATTATATTTGTAGTCAGCCAGGTTTCTGATCCGTATAGAAGCACTGATTTTACACATGAGTTAAATACTTTGCATTTTGTTGATAGTCCTAGTTTCTTTGATTTCCAAATGCTCCACACACCGGCAAATACCATTCTTGCTTTATTTATTCTTTGGTGTATATCTGACGTTGTACCTCCTGTGTTCGACACTATACTGCCTAAATAGGTAAACTCTTCTATTTCCTCTATTTGTATGTCTTCTATCTGTATATCAGTTGTTGTTTCTGTGTTGATGGTCAGTAGTTTTGTCTTTCCTTTATTCACCTTAAGACCCACCTTTCTAGATTCTATGTATTACTAATTCATTTACTTTATTTTACATATTCTTCATACTTTGTGAAAACCGACACACGCCATCTGCGTATTCTAGGTCCTCTAAAGCATCTGTTAGGTTCCATTGAATACCTCTCCTCCGCTTCTTTGTAGCCTCGTACATCACGTTATCAATTACAACCAAAAAGAGCAGAGGCGAGAGTATTCCTCCTTGTTTAAAACCGACTTCTGCTGCGAAAGGTTCCGATAGTTGGCCTCTATGTAGGACTCTGCACTTGTATCCTGTGTACTCTGTCTTAATTAGTTGAACTATTTTGTTTGGTAAACCCTTATTCTTCAGCATTACCCACATACACTGACGGTCCACAGAGTCAAAGGCTCTTTCGTAATCTATGAATAATAATTGTGCCGGCGTGTTATATTCAAATGATTGTTCTATTATCATTCTAATTACATTTATGTTGTCAATACATGAATAGCCGGCTCTAAATCCGGCCTGTCCCTTTCTAATTGTATTGCCCAGGGCTCCGCTAATTCGGTTTAATAATATGCGGCTAAATACTTTACTAGTTACATTTAGCAGACTCACACCTCTTCATCCCTCGCAATTTTGTCGCTTTTCTTTGGTATTTTAACAATTATCCCCTCTCTCCATTCCTCTGGGAATGTTTCCTCTGTCCAAATCCTTTTGATTAATGGGAGCAGAATGTCTGCTGTTATATTTACATATATCTATCTTTAAAATATCTGCTGTGGTCATATCTTTGCATGCTGCTTTCCCATTTTTCATCGCGCGCAGTGCTTCAATTACCTCTTCATTTGTTGGTACATTTATGTCAATAGTCAATTCAGGTCTATCAACTTCAGGTGGTCGTTGAGTATTCTCATTTTTCTTATTCATCAGATCATGAAAATATTTTCTCCATCTCCCCAGTTGTTCCTTTATGGTATGTAACATTTGTCCGTGTGCAATGACAATTTCTTAGTATTTTTATATAATTCTTTGCTGTTTTTTTTTTGTTCTGCCGCTTTCTGTGCGGTATCCGCTATTTGCTCGATATATTTTTCTTTATTTTTTTTAAAACTTCTTTTTACTTCCTTACTGCATTTTTTATATTTATCTTGGATTTCTTTTCTTCTCGACTCCTCTTTGGCATTTAGTCTTTGCAATTTAATTTTTTGTCTCTCCCTTACTTTTATCCATGTCTCTTTACTTATCGATTCATTGTTTTCGTTGTTCTCATTTCTTTTGACCTGTTTGCAGCTTTCTATAAACAGGCGTTTACATTCTTGCCATACGCTTTCGATCGGTAAGCTGTAATCAATCCTTGCTGACGATTTCATTAAATTTTCTACTATTTGGTCTTTTTCTATTTGTTGTAACATTTTCGGGTCGATTAAACGTTGTCTCCTAGCAGTTTTGTAGTTTTCTTTTCTTTTTGGGCGTGTTTCTCCTTTTCCACGGTTGAATTTTTGCTGTTAGTAAATGATGACCTGTACCCTGCTCCCCTTTAGTTTCTGACATCTAATAGTCTAGTTCATTCTTGGTTTATACATATATGGTGATGATTTTTGATTTTTCCGTCAGGGGATACCCATGTAACTTTGTGCTGCTTTTTATGTGCAAATAGAGTTCCACCTATTTTTAACCCAAAGTTGCCACACAGCTCCAGCAGAAGTTCTCCATTTTCGTTCCGATCCCCTATAATACATCCAACATTTGCGTTAAAGTCACTCATTAATAATATCATATCTAGTTTATTTATTTTCGTAAGAACGCCACTTAATATCACGTAAAAATTTTCTTTTTAACTCAGTTCTGCAATATCGGTAGGTGCATAGAACTGAATCATTGTGATGTAATTTTTATTTAAGATTATCCTTGCCGTGATTATTTGCTCATTAATAGGGTTCCATTCAATAAGGCTGTGCTGCATCTTTGGGCTCATTAATATGCTTACCCCATTTTGGTGAGGTTTGCCATCTTCCATTCCAGAGTATATGAAAATGTAATTTTCCGATGTTGTGATCTTACCGTGCCCTGTCCATTTAACTTCACTGATCCCAAGTAAAGCCAGGTTATATTTTTGCATTTCTTTAACTGTATGCTTAAATTTCCCTTCTTGATATAGTGTTTGCACATTCCAGTGCCCAGTCTTATATACTTCTCTATCGTATTTTTCTCCACCAATGCGGATAAAAATAGTTACAGTAAATTTTGCTTCAGCTCTATAATGACTCCGTTATCTTCTATTCGTTGATATGAATTGCAAGTCGCGAAACGAATTTGTCCGCTAAATTTGACATTAAGTACAGTAAATCATTTTAAGAAAGATAAAGTAAATAACCACAAGGATGTTCTTCAAAATACCAAGGTAATCCAGGTGATAGGGGGTCTCAAATGATAGCAATCCAATCGCTACCTGAACAATCAAACATAGGTTCTACTTGTTTAGCTTCATTTACGTTTCATCAACATTTATTAATTGATTTCTAAGTGAAGCTAGTCAAACATTTCAGACATGCGTGCATTAAGAATATAAACTTTACAACTAACTACTCAAAATGTAGATGGCCATGGAAAAGAAGCAATACTAACTTTTTGTTCTTCACACCAATTCAAGGTAAACATTCTTTACGTAACGAGATTCAGTACGTAAGTAAGAATATTACCCCTAGAATAACACGTGGGTTTCATAAATATTTGTAGCGGAAATGCATATAGTTTACGGTTCCTCAGTTAATAGGTACAGTTGCTTGGATTGATAGATAGATTAAATTAGAGACGGTCCACGGCCTGCATCACTGGGGTTTTTACAGATTTATTGTGATGCCTCAACTATTAGACCGTTTACATTAGCCCTTTCCACCAGACCTAGCAGCATTCTGCTTTTGAATACTCAGAAGCCATTTCTGAGAACGGCCTTCCTGCGCTTGATGGAATCTATATGTTATTTCCTCTGTGACTCCTAAGTCTACTTGCTGTAATACTAATTATAGAAAACTGACTACCTATATGGCTAAACATGACCTATACATTTTATAATAGGGAAAAGTTAACTAAATATAAAACTCTCAAGTTTTATTCAGCCAAGGTGAATCAAGTTCTATTCATCCATGGTGGTTCTGTTTGAGTAATTTATAATTGAGGAAAGTAGTAAGGTACATACTTCTTCCTTAATAATAAACACTTTTCTTTCGAGATCCCATAATAGTTTGAAAGTTTCGTGCAAGTTTTTTATAGGTTATAAAGCTTTAAAATGGGGATTTTACAAAGTTTTCTGTTCTAGTAATTATTACTACACTAAGAGTCTTTGTTACCTTAATGCATTTAGAAAAATAATGTCGGTCTTTTTTATTTTATAGATGTCAATATATTCTTTGGCAATATACAAATCAATTGTGAAACACTCGTAGTAAAATCATGTGTAGAGAATACCTTCATTCTCATCATGTTGAGCTTGTCTGCTTTACGTTTATTTGGAATACAATATGTGTACCAAAATATGTTTCCGAAACTGCTTTTTGCACCATAAAACAACCTATATAGTCGCCTGGCATGTATCATTCTAGTTGTATAGTCCTTTTCCTCTGCTTATTTTGCTCCTTTATCTCATACATTATTAATGGAGCGACGGTGTCAAGTTACTGAAACCGACGCGTGATGAAATATATGACAAGTAGTAACAAGTGCAGCTTGCATAAGATATTATGTAATCCGTCAACCCTCACAGCATCCGTATCCCTCATCTTTCCAAAAGGACTTACGATGAAGGCCTAGAAAATTAAAGTCTGGGCAACAACTGTGGAAAATATACGATGTAAAATACATTCTGTTAACGCATAAAGGTAAAAATGTTTTTGGAGGAAATCCTATGATATTTTTTTTTTAATAACGAAGTTACTGTAATAACTCTAGCAGTGGTAGTGCTATATTTTTGAGGATAAAAATATACTAATGATCTGTTACTACTTTAAAAACTGGAAGTATGTACTTCTAACAGCCTGTGCTATTTCAGGGCGTGATGTATTCACAAGAAAATATCTCGGAAACTATCACAAATGAGCATTTAGTGTGATATGAATTTATATCAATTTTTAACGTGCAATACAACCCCGCAACAATATACAGGATATCTCGTTTAAATAAGGAAGTATGGAAAGTCATCGTTTCGTGAAGATCCTGTACAGGCTGGGCCAAATGGGTTGTATTTCATGGATATACCTGTGAAGGTGCACCGTTAGACAAAAGCGAAATACATAGCCATGGAGCCGTTTTTCAATACAAATTAATTGGTCAAAACATATTTTTAATATTTCGAGCGGTTCTCGAGTTATGAGCGAAAATCAATTTTCTATCAATTTCTGTTAACTGTTCTACCTTATTTATTAATTAAATTTGAAAAAAAAAGTTATTAACATTTTCTATAGATAACGTGACCCTATTTATTGTTCCTTTGACACGTGTTGACCATAAACAGTTACGAGATACAACACAAATTTGTGTTATTTTAAATGGAAGCAATACTAGGCTATGTTTTAATTAAAAACGTTATTTTACCAGTTTTCATTATATATATAGTTTTACATATTTATATGAAAAAATAACTGATATATTGTATGTTTTCTTAAATTTTAAATAATTAGTCATGCTGAATTGTCGCAACAATCGTACATTTTCTTAAATTGGCGTATGCTTCCGTTTTATAAATTACAGTTTTAAGAAATGCCATAGAAAATATCTATTGAGCATCTAAAATACCTTTTTACATAATGATTTTATTAATTCCATAAATACAAAAAGATATAGAATTCATTAACATAATGCAAAAAGAATACCTGTAATCTTAATTCATATCTGTAAAATATTTTAATTGCATCAATTAATCAATCTTAAATTACATCAATTTTAAAATACATTCATTAATAAATTTTACAAATGCTCAGATGGTTGTCCACCATTTTCTAAGCATTTCTGACATCGCTTATAAATAGAACTAAGACCATTTATTACATGTATTCTACTTATTTGCCTGAAAGCTGCCGCAGTTCTTTCATTTAATGTTTGTGCAGTCTTTGTTTTATGAATTAGACTCTTCAAGAAACCCCACAGAAAAAAGGCTAGTGGATTAAGGTTTGGCCACTAAGCTGGCTATTTAACTGGTCCAAAAGTTCCGATCCATTTGTTTGGAAAATGGTGGTTCCGATTTTACCTTAGGAAATAGAAAAAAGTCACAGGGGGGCAGGTCGGGCGAGTACGATGGATGGTCCAACACGGTGATGCCGGATTTCGCAAAGAACGCCTTCACAGACAAGGCGGAATGGGCTGACGCATTGTCTTGGTGGAGCATCCAGGATTTGCTCTTTCACAAATCGGGTCTTCGTCTTCTCGACGTAATAATGTTGATTGACTGTCTGACCTTCGGGAACCCAGTGGACGTAGACAATTCCACGTGTATCCGACCCGACGCTAGCGTAAGGACTTGAATGGACGATTGCTACAGCGAGACTGAGCGACGTACAACCGTGCCCATCGAGGTGAGAGTGGGGGAAGCATCTACAAGCACAGACATGTTCAAACCTGCCGTGGAGTGCTCGCTGTCTGCCGGTAGTAGCAACAGTCCGGTTATTTAATTGCCACACTTCGTACGTCTGTTTTTTAGGCTTTCTGTGTTGTTACTTTTATGATGGCTTCGGCACGAACCATGCAAAACTGCTGGGTCAACTTTAATATTATGTAAATTTGGCGACAATTATCACCTTATTTGCGCAACAAATTGTACAATAATTTAAATTCTGAACTTCTGTTAAAGCAATTCGAATCTGTCCTTACTTAGCGCAAAGTTCAAATATTTTCAACTATACAAGGGCAGAGTTTAAACAATGGTAGATTTAAACAAATCTACCATACTTAACTAATTATAATAAAGTTCGAAAAAGTAAAAAAGAAACAATAATTAACAAAAAAGTTAAAATGAGAGAAAATAATGACGAGAACAAAGAACGAAAGTATGACAAGTGCAGGATATAATAACAATAAATAGCAAGAATAATTTATGCTTTTGGAATTGAGATTTGACAATTTGGCGATTGTTATGACTATTTTGCTTAGCAACGAGCTCTTTAGATCAATGTAGCGTCACAAGAAACAATTTGGCGGTCTTTCCTAGCCGTAACAACAAAAACAGGATACCAAAACCTTTATTGCTGCATATCACCATATTTTTCAGTTAAGGTATAATATATGTGATATCATTGGATTTGCCTCTCTATTGCCTTTCCAAAAACGTAAACATATAAGGGCATTCTATTTAAAATAAGAAAGTTAAGGTTGCTTCTGATAATACCGGAAATGCAATTGAACTGCCAATAAGGCCAGGTTAGTTCACAGGAAATAGAAATAAACCAATTTTTTCTTCCTCTTCTTTGCTTCTGTCGTTCAAAGGTTAGGATGGGTGGGGGGATACTTTAGGACCACACTGTATATTTATTTTCTAAGCACATTTTCTAAATAATGAGTATACTTAGATAAGGCTACTCATCATTGTATGTCCTTTTAATTCTAGTCGGTACATCTCCATATATGTTTTAGTTTATTAGTTTCCTATTCTTCCTATTCTTCTCAAACTATAGTTTGAGACGTTTAAGGCTAAGAAAATAAACCCAGCGAATAGATGAGCTAACTATAAACTTTCTGCAGTATGCAACTTTATACATTTTGCATTAAAAAAATTACATAGAATATTGATATAAAGAATAAAAACCCTGAATTACGCGTATCTTAAAAGGTATACTATCATTCGACCATTTTTCTTATCTGAATTCAAATTTGCTTAACATGCAGTAAAGCACTGCGGTTACTTCCAAAGCTTTTCTGAAGCAGTTGTAAAGAAGTCCAACGAAGAGAGCGTCCTGTGAAGACGATCGTTTTTACGAAAGGTGATTACCGAATAGAAGAGTTAAAAACTCGAGTTTAGAAGAAAGTAATTGCTGATTCAGGGACTGTTTTAATTAATTGAAAAAAATACACAAAGGAGGAAGTAATCGATTGCTTTCTAGATAAAACTTCATTAAATTTATATTTGCTTGACGCAAATTAAATTAATTAGTTTGTGAAAGTCCTTTTCGTCGGTTTTGTTCGATAGGCAAAGTTGGAAAATTTGCAAAGCTAAGAAAATTATAGCTAGTTATTCGTCCGTTGAATACACAACGCGATTTTGCACATTACTACAATGAGCGAGTTAGGCATTCCTGTCAGTACATTATATTTTGTAACAATTTTATTGTTAAGGGGTCTGTTTGTTTTGAACAGCGCTTTATACGCGCAAATGTTTATTTAGATTTGTTGCAATATTGAAAGTTTCTTCTGAGTTTTTTTTTATTGCGTATGATTTTTACGGGTATCTTCCGCCGAATGAAATTTTCCTTCGTCCCTTCTCACCGATTCTTGAGCGATCACACGTGGGATCAGAACTGCAATTTGAAAGATGCTTAATTGCCTTGAATGGGTGAGTACGTTTGAGCTATCTTTTCCTTATGTTTTTATGTTAACGTTATTTGTGATGTTTTATTGCAGCATTAATGTTATTAATTTTTTATATGGCTTTTGCCTAATTCTATCTGTACTTTATCACCATTTTGTCAAATCTCGTACACATGTTGCAATGGCCACCCTTATCAATTTTTAAATGTTAAACTGGTAAAAATTTATTGGATGTTGCAATATTACTTAATTCACGTTTTTGTATTATCGTTCTGTTTTATTTATTCTATGATATTGCGAATTACCGGAGGTTATTTGCATTGAATATTAAATTACTACTATTCGGTGTGATCATCACTTCATTCGATATTCGTCGAATACATGTAATTTTTTCTCTTTCCTTCCCGGATTTTGCTATTTGTTTTGTACTTCTAGGTACATAAGTTGAAATTACCCTGAGCATTGTGGCAGAGCCTACTGAGAGCCGGTGACGGGGTATCAATTGTGAGGGCATTCACTCTCCTGCCAGGGACGACGCCAACAGGATCTAGGATTGCCCAGGGCTCAGGTGTTTCAAATTCATTTTTTGTTATCGTCATTTCATATATTAAAAGAAACATTTTATTAAATCTTGTTATTTACTTTTTCTTTCTTATTTAATAAAACTGATACTAAAATTTTAAATTCAGGAGTTGTATATTTCCACACTTCAGGAGGAGGTGCAACAAAGTTTATGGTAGCTTTTCTTAAAAAAGCTCCTGGCGCCCTTATTTGAAAATTTTTCTTTATCAGAACTTTGATGGACATCGGCTTTCTCTTTGGAGAACTTCTGCCATACTCCGCACTGAGCTCTGCCCCAGCTGGAGGCAAAGTGTAACATTTTAAGTTATGGTTTAATCATTTTATGTTAAATTTAATTAATGAACTACGTAAACCTTCACGGCCGATGTCTACTCTAGAACGTTGTTCCGGGCTGATGAGCCGTGGTTGAGTAGAATTGCTTCCGAACGTTCCATTCACATCTGCGATGAACATACTGATGTATTTATCGTGATGGCTCGCCGTTAAATATTATTTATATATTATAAACTATAATTGGTTCAAAACAAATGAGAATTCAATGATCGATTAACCTGTCGAAACCTCAAATAAATATCTTTTGTCGTTCCAAAGATATTTCGATTTCTGTCAACTTTAAGCTTTGGATCACCGTATAAACTATAAAATATTGCAAGCGTTTCGCCGTATGATTTACGCACAAGTGTCGAAAAAACTGCAAATTTCGGATTAAGTTGTTCTTTGTTGTCGATCTATTGTTAGGGTTTCCAGTTGTTTCTATTTGATATTTTACTCAACTGAAACTAATAATTTAAACGTTTAGATATAAATTATTATAGCTTTGTAATGTTACGTTTTTCAACGTTCGTAATTTCTGTTAACAAACATTCTCTTGATGTGTTTTTCGTTAAGTCCTTTTCAGAAAGCACTTCGTTTACAAGGCGAACCAAAACTTAAGAAAATATACAAAAATCCTAATATCTTTGGAACGACAAAAGATATCAATTTGCGGTTTCGACAAGTTAATCGATCATTGCATTCTCATTTTTCTGTGCTGATTATAGCTATACCATTTTATTACAATCTTTCAAGAAAATCGCGTAAATAGGACAAACTTGCACACGACTGCATCAAGCTTCCGTTTAAAGCAACAAAGAAAATACTATTATTTGCCTTTTTAACCTACTTGATTCTTCTTTATAATGAACCCTAGTTTATGAAAACCGGTTGACATTCATTAGGGTTAGAGGGACTTTCATGTGATAAAGTTACAAAGTGTCATTAACTAAACTTGTAGATAACCATTCGTGGCTTCTTTTTCGGTTATTGTATTATTAATAATTATTAAACAAAAAATAGGAATTAAATAACAAACTACGTTACTTTGTGGAAACTTTAGAATCTCGAAAATATTGTTAAAGATGTTAGCATTTAGCAGTATAATTTTTATCTATGAAAAACGGTTACCGAGATATGGCCGGTCACCACCCTTAATGAATCACCTGTGTAACAATAAACCTGAAATTTAAAAGCAGTTCTCAATCGAATTTCACAATGGAGTTGTCTATACTGCTTTCATTTTATTACATAATTGTAGCTTATATAACGAGGGCATATTATAATTATTAGACAATTGAACTGACCATAACAAGTAGGAATTTGACATCGATGTATATAAAATTGATAACGTAACTGCAAAGTTACAGAGAGTATATTTATTTAATGCTCGACAAACTAAAACAAATAAATTTTGCCGCATCAGGAAATGCGCAAATTGTATAATCTTACTTGTAGGCACATTTTAGTTAATAATAATACTACAATATAAGTTTGCTCGAAATTGTTGGATAAATAATTTCCCTCAATCCGCCCTAATACTTATTACGAGAACAACGGGCTTAGGAAGAGGGATCAGGAAGTGTCAGCGATGCCTGTAACCGTTAAAGATTCAGCTCGCGTATGCAAAGAGGACTTATTCAAGGGATATGGAGAGACGAAGCAAATATTAAATTTCCGTGTGTATATAGGATATTTCATTTTAAACTGTTGAAATTGTTATTTAAGTCTGTGGCGTGAGTATGCACAAAGTTATTTAGTATACGTGTTCCTAGGGATTTCTATTTGTGTATGTACATTTCAAGCAGAAAGTAAGTAAGCTACAGCCTTACTCCTCTTGATGTATTTCTTTTATAATGTTCCTCGGTTTATTGTTCAGCTGGTACACCATCCCTTGCCTATTCAGGTTGAATAAGGTAAAATTTATAAGTGAACAATGGCATACAAATTAAGAATCAGTTTGACCATGGGAAGGGGGGAAAGTTGTAGAGGAAGGACGGCACCACATTTTGAAAACGATACGAAAAGGAAAGGATCGGGCTTCTGCCTGTCCGGTAAACACGTCCATTGAGATTCAGTTAAAAAGAAATATAAATAACCAACACAGTCTTCCACTCATCGCGCGGCGTTCGATTTCCCTTTTTACAAATCAATGCTTGTACGATTGTGTGTTCGACTACCGGAGCATTTTCCGCTCCCTTGAAATATCATTAATGTTAATCTAATTACTTCGTTTGCAGTGCAATTAGAGAGCGACTGTATTCTAAACGAAAACACTTATTTATAGGGTCATTCAATTTGTTGCACATTATCGGAAATACCTTTGCCACGAAAAAATAATTTGCTATACAATTATACAGTAACTACCGTAAACAATAAGAATAGAAGAAAAATACCAATTGCTGTACAACAATAACATCGGGTTAACAGATAACTGTACGGATAATATAATTTGATAAATGTGAGTTTTTAAAATCGCGTTATCTGAACAAAGTAATGCCAGACTTGAACTGCCCCTGCACATTGGAAACGGATTAGAGGAGGCATCAAACATGACTTGGCATAAAAAGATCGTTAGGGGAGTTCGGTAAAACAGGAGTGTGGGACATATTCCACGAATCGAACAGTACACAATGCCCACACAATGTACCTGTAGCTCATGTATGAAATGTGCCACCTTAAATTGTCTTCTAAACATGCTCTTGGAGGAATCCAAAGATTTGGAAAATTAGTAAGATTAACCCTGCTTTAAACAAGGAGACTGATTATTTCATCAGCCACACTGTTACCCTCCTAAGCTGCAAGCTATGTATAATTTTTTCTTTTTCTTTTGTACATGCGAACAATATCTAAATCAAAACGGCTTAACGGCTCGGTGGTCTAGTGGTAAGAGGGCCTGCGCTTGACTGGGCAGAGTTAGGCGCTGTGTGTTCGAGTCCCGCTAGGATAACATTTTTTTAGCGGGTCCCGAGTCACCATTCGCAGTTGGGGTAGAATTAACTGCGCTTCACCCTTTACGGCGAGACGATGATGGTAAGAAAGCCATGGAACACCTTACACACACAATTTACACATTCAAGGCTCCTGAGGTTAGGATACGCTTTAAAAAGCTTATACACCCCGTTGGGCCGTCACCACATAAAAAAAATGGTTCAAAATAATAAATATTAACTTATTTACAAAACCAACAACACTAATAATAATAATTATAATAATAATATATGTTTATTGCACATCAAAATCAAAGATTCAAATACAGAAAAAAAATGCAAATATAGTACAATACATATTTATCAAAGTAATAGATGGCAAATGGATGAAATCAGACAGTTAGCATAAATGTGCCAGTGTCTGTTTCATTTCACCCACAACTGCTATAACAACAAGAAGAGGTAAATTATGTTGAAAAAATACAAAAAAGAATGAACAAAATTTAAAAACAAAGCAAAATTGCATATCAAATAACAAGATAAAATCAAAGCGGAATTCACTAAATGTCAGAGTTCGAAATTATGTGTCGAATATGACGTGTAAAACAATGGAGTATTAAACTGAAAACCTAAGCAGGAAGACTACTATTGAATCGCGCGATGTTGAACGAGAATGATCTCTCAAAAAGAGCAGTGCGATGGGCAAGCGGTGTGATATAATGAGGAAACCTGATGTTAACGTTGTAAACATCACTCCTAAATTTTAACCCAAGATAAAGATAGGGAGGAGTCTTCCATGGTGAAAATCTTAATAAAAGCTAAATTGGTGCAAACGTTGACGATCACTCATGCTTAACCAATTTAGCTCGCGCAATTTATGGGAAACATGTTCACGTCTGCGTAGACCATAAATGAAACGAATACAGGAGTTCTGAAGTTTCTGAATCCGTTAAAAAGTCTTGCTGTCAAGGCAAGGTGCATACACAACATCACAGAAATTAAAGTGCGGTAATATAAGAGCATCAAACAGAGTTTTTTAGATGCAACAGAAAGATAACTCCTGTGGGGTAGAGACACTTTAAGCTGGTATAAGCTTTACGCATACATGAACTAACGTGATTTTTCCACCTACATCTGAATCCATAAGAAGGCCAAGGTTTTTAATCGAATTGGTTATAGTTAAAATGGAATCATTGATCTTTAACGTCATTAAATTAGTGGCGCAACTGCATGGTTTGGTATCAGGTAGATCAATTTTGACTATTTTTTTGCAGCTAACTTACGAGAACAATGCCTTAAGAGTTCTTCCAGGTTGTATCACTTTCCAACCGAACAGCTTGTATTAACATCCCTTCCAATGATTTATTATCCTACAAATTTGTGAATTTTGTTAGTAGCTGCAAACCGTGCTTAAAGAAATATTTACCAGATTACCATAAATAAAATACTATCCCCAGAGTAAAACTATATATAGTAAGACTAAAGGTAACTAAAACGAAAAGAAATGCATATAATGAGTATTCTAGTTCCGGCGTTAGTCTGTAAGTGTGCGCGTACAGATAGTTATTAGTTAGTTAGTGCGCATTGTGTTCCTAGGTATGTAGTTAATACGTACAACGCATCCGCGATTTTATCTACCTTTCATAATCATATGGGCATTAAAAATAATCGTGAGCTCCGGTACCGTCACGACTAATACTACCGCGCTGCCTGATAATTACAACTTTAACAATAAAGTTTGAACTAATAACAACTTATGAATTGTGCTATGTAGAATAGTAACGTGCTAGTGAACTTAAACGAGGCGAAATTTATAACTGAGGACAGACCTTTTGTTCTCCATTTTGGAGGCTTAATTTAGAGCTCCTATGTCAGGCTTAGCGAATAAACAATTCTATGCTCTCACATAATAAAGTTTAATAGCTCCTATAACATATAAAGTAAAAATCGTAATATTAACCAACTACATCCCAAAAAGCTAAGCCGCGAGCATATGCACAGGTAACCGTGATTGTTATGTTCGATTGAAGATGAAAACTAGTTTGGTATATCTTCCTTGTGAATCGGGACGACCACTAGCCTCTATGTAGATTTATAAAATATTTGCTTCCTGATCATTTATTGTTAGTCAGTTGTTCTCGAAATGACATTCATTTGTACAAACAAAAAAAATAAAATAGTGTGCGGCTTCTCTCATATATAAAAGGAAACAAATACATAAGTACTGTCTATATACACAATTCGGTTTCCTTACATAATTCTGTACATACAGTCCCTGGCCATATTATTTGAAACATGTCATAAATCAACCCTTTTACCTAGAAATTCCCATCCTATTATAGTGATATTCTTTTGCTTTGATCGTTTATAGGGGGACTAGATTATTGTATCAATCAGTAAAAATACCAGAGAAATGATATTTAGAAGAGTAAAGTACGTATATACAAATATTTCAGTTATCAACTTACATTTAGCGAGTTCACAGTTTAGAGAATGCATCGATATTTTTTTTAATATTTCGTCATAACCGTATAGAAGCTAAGTTGTGGAGTATCGTTAAGTGTTTTGTGTTGGTATATCGTTATTGAAAAGAAAAACTTCGAAGAGATCTGACCGTGAAATTGTTCATCAGGCTTTGAGTAATAGATTTGCTAATTGTAGCAAATCTATTACTGTCACGCATCGATTGCGCGAAAATCGCCTAATGGGCCGAAGACCTGTAAAAAGCCGCGTTTAACAGAAAACATGAAATCTGCTCGTCTCAACTTTGCAAGAGAATATCGACATTTCACAGACGAGAATTGGAAAAAGGTGAATAACTTAACAACATGATTTTTACTGAATTAATGTTTGCATTATTTGATAGGTTTCCTTTAGTGACGAGTGCTCACTCTGTGTGTTAGTGCAGCGAGCACAATTTGTACGTAGACGACCTGGCGAACGTCTCACAGAGTCCACGGTTCTTCGAACTGTAAAACTCCCTCTGCAGGTAATGATTTGGAGAGTGATTAATGGAGACGGGCCCGGCCCTTTGTATTTTGTAGAAGGTACAATGCGTCAAGAGCAGTACATAAATGTGTTAAAAAACACGTTATTACCGTATTTTAAGCCAGGACGTCGCATACCGACAGGGCGTATATTTATGCAAGATAATGCTCCTTGCCATGTGGCAAAAATGGTTAAGAAATTCTTTGAAGACAATCACATACCTCTTTTACGTTGGTCCGGAAATTCACCGGACCTCAATCCCATCGAGAATGTATGGAATCAACTAAAAAGTAAGGTATATGAAAGAGAAAACCCTACAAAGGAAATGTTAGTGACGAATATAAAGGATGTATGGGAGAACGATGAAGATATAAAAGAGACAATCATCTTGCATTGAAAGTATGCCCCGAAGAATTAAGGGTATTATTAAAAATCGTGTGTTATGGACTAAATATTAATTACTTATATTTACATATATTTTATAGATAAAAAATATAATATATATATATAGTTTATATTTTATTATGATGAAACTGCAAAATATTGAGTATTTCAAGTAATTTGGCCAGGGACTGTATTTTGTGTAGGTATTTATATGTATTGAAGTGGTGTATATTTACATCGTCGAGCGTAGCTGTCATTCGAACGCGTATAGAGTATTGAGTATGACCACTCGGTCAATGTGAAATTCCCCCTGGCGGATACTAGTTCTTTTTCGAAAGCCTCTGCTCGTCTCCGAGCCTACAATTAACGGAGTGTGGGTACTAAATAATTTAATTAAGTCTAGCCAACGACAAATGTGGGGTAATGGTGGCGGAACTCCTCTTCTCTACAATTTCCCCATTTTGTGAATCTTGAAAATCAATGGAAGATGATAATAATAATAGTAATAAATGACTTTATTGTGCATATTATGGTTGCCTCAGAATTACAAAAATAGAACACATATGGGGTTGGAGTAATGTGCACAATCTCAGGACGAGGTCCAGTAACATAGAAGCTATGTTGCTGCTCTACCTAATCCTATATTGTTAACGTAACAATTCTAACATATAAAAAATGCCTAAAATTAATTAATTCTGAGTGTGCGCAAATGAAACAGAGAAACAATATGTATTGAATACATGGTTTGCATAGTTACCAACTACGAATAAAAATAGAATCTATAGCTACACACTCTTTCTCTATATGGAAAACAATGAATTTGAAGTGTTTAATATTAGTGCATTCTTTTAACTGCGGTGAAAGACCATTGTACCTGGTATATATACAAAAAGAAAATGACCTTTCAAAGAGAGCCGTTCTGTGGAAGGGTGGGGATATCAAACCTCGGTACCTTGTTGTAATATTATGGATGTCTGTTCTAAACGTTATTTTATTATATAGATATGGAGGATTTTTTGTTGTTAATATTTTACAGTACAGCGTAAGCATTTGTAGCTCCCTGCGGTTATTCATATTCAACCCAGTTTCTATTAACTTGCGTGATACATGTTGATATTTTCTTATGCCATGAATGTACCTCAGACATGAACTTTGTACTTTTTGTATTTTGTTTCCTGTTAAGTGGTCTAAGCAAGGATGAAATACTTCAGAGCAGTAAGTAAAATTAGATAGAACATATGTATTACACAATAACTTTTTAATTTGCTTATTTAAAACTGAGCGGAAAGGATACAATTTTTTAGATGGAAATATGCTACCTGTACATATTTATTGATTTGGTCTCGAAAACGAAATGAATTGTCGAAATTTAGACCTAAACTTTTTGTTTTGTTTACTATGGGAAGTTGTACGTTGTTAATACTAAAGTCAGCCATGACACTCAATGCTTCGCATGCTTCCCTCTTTCCGAAAAATAAGATCTGCGACTTTGTCGGATTAAGGTACAACGAGTGAATTAAAGAAGTTTCGTAGACAAGTGACAGATCGTTATTAATCTTAGTAACACTCTGCCCCCAATCACACATCCTGAATGAATAATACAACTGCATATCGTCAGCGTACAAGTGTGCTTTAGTGTAATTCACGTTAGTGAGAAACAAAGAGGTATATAAAGAGAATAAAACTGGACTTAAAATGGCAGCTTGGGCGAGACCTTGTGGTGTTTCCCTAGGTTGGGGGACCTCGTAACCGATCCTAACACACTGCGACCTATGCGATAGATAATTGGATAACAATATCAACTACTCCGCACTGAATCCCTTCGAATGTAGCACATTTATGAGCTTTGTATGATTAACAGTATCGAATGCCTTCGAATAGTCAAAAAGAATCAGTACTGTCACCAACCCTCGATCCGACGCCGCCAATATGTCATCAGTCACACAGAGTAATGCAGTAGTACAACTGCGACCAGGCCGAAAGCCTGACTGAACATCGGGAAGAAGCGAGTGCTCCTCTATATACTGCCTTATCTGTCTCTCCATAACACGCTCCAGTGCTTTCGAAAGAAGAGGTAGTAAACTAATTGGTCTCAGGTCTTTCAAGTCAGAGATATCAGACTTTTTCGGAACGGGTATAATAACGGCACGCATCCAATGGCGAGGAAATACATTTTGCAAAATACATGAATTAATGACAACATACCAATATCAATCCCGTCTTAACCAGCAGCAGTTGTTTTAATGCTTTGTATTATTTTTGTTATCGATTCAACACTTGCAAATGAGAAATAAATAAATGGGCAATGCTGCCATACCGCGGCACGGGGAAGGTCAAAGGAGCTACCAAACTGGTAAGTGGGATACTACTTATAAGATGGTTATTAAATACATCAGGGTCCTTAAAATTAGCAGGGATGGTGAGCACGGGCTTTCTAAGATTCAAAAAGTTCAACTCTTTCCAAAGAGAACGATTGTCTTTCGAACGTGAGATATAGTCGAAATAAGCCCTTTTCTCAATGACAAATGTTCTATTAGTTAAGTTCCGAAGGGACTTATAATAATCCCAATCAGTTCCTTTCATTGTTCTACGATATTTTGACTTGGCTCTATCACGCAGACTAATCAAATGTTTCGAGTTATCGGTCATCCATGGTATGCGCCTCTTAGTGAACCGTCGTGTAATAAGTGGACAATGTTCGTTGAAGAGTTGTATTATATTGAGATTTAAGAAATCAATTTTGCATTCTATGCTCTCCAAATACAGGATGCAGTTGAAATCAACACCTCGCAAATCGGAATCAAATTCTTCAAACGAAAAGTTCTTGTAATCACGGAATGTACGCGTAATGGGTTCATTAGTGAGCAGACCGCCCTCTAAGAAGCAGTAGACAAAAACATGGTCAGAAAAGTGTCAGTCTAAAACACCTGAATCAAGAATAATGGAATCATCTGCTACAAGTATCAAATCTAACAGGGAGGCAGTTGTTCCAGTCAGCCTTGTAGCATCACTGATAATTTGTTTAAATCCCACGCTATCCAAGAAATAGTTAAAATCGGCAACTGACGGCTGGTTGATTTTGAAAAGATCTATATTAAAGTCGCCTAGACAGTATACTTTGTCAACAAGCAGATGAGAATTAACTAATGAGTCCTCTAAGCTACTAAGGAATGATCTATAATCCAAATGAGGTGGATTATATACAGTACCAACCACTATATTTTTAATACCCACTCTAATTGAAACCCAAATCTGTTCAATATCGTTCAAGGTCTGCAATAGAGAACATCTCAAGCATATCTTCTTACAACAAACAACAGCGTCAATGCAAAGGTATTTCGTAGCATAATTTCGTAGTTTAAATATTTATCGTAATGTTCCTGTCTAGAACGTCAGTGAAACTTGTTTAGGTCGTAGAATAGCACATTTCAGTCGTCTAGACGCGTCACTACATCCATTCAATTATGTTACATTTAAAAATAACTTTATTCATCAAAAATTGATCGTTAAATTGTGTTTAGAAAGAAACAACCAAAATTGCTCTGGATAAACAATCGCCATTGCCATTAAAATAAAGATGAGGGACGCCAAGTGATTTCATCGAGTTCACTTGCGTTTTGGCTGCGCTCCAGTTTTCCAGTAATTGCAATATAAACCTAAAGTTTATGTTGACATCATCGTGAAAATTCAGGTTGGCTCAAATTTTTAGTTTCCATTTCCTTTAAAAATCTCATTCGTTGACCTTAAAATTCGCTTAAATTGATGAAAAAATTTTCGAAAATTTAAATTTTTTCAATTTACTATTTTTAAAACATTACAGTATAAACGCACCTAATACGAGTGCGAGGCATTTAACTACCTTAACTGAATGTCTTCAGTATCGCACGTTTATACTGTAGTCTGACATCCACCAGTGTGTGCGTACACACTTCAATATATTAATTTCAATTAATTTCATGTCAATATTCGTAAAACATTAGAATTTAATGTAGCATTTGCAAAATTCGGGGATTTACCACAAAAAGGATTTCAAGTTTCAATTGAAAAAGGATGAATCCGGATTCCTAAAAAGAACTAAAAACGACACATACACTACACACACATTAATGTAAGTGAATCATTCAAAATTAATCTGTATGCGGAGAGTTGGAAGTAATAAACGGTATTTGATTGCGTGATTTAATTTAATATTTCATACTTTTATAAAGAAAAAATATCTCAATACATATGTAATATTCACAAGGTTTTATGTTTTATTTGTCATTATTAGGGGCACCACCAAAACCCTAATTTTTGAAGCCTAAAGTCCGACGTAGTGAGCACACGCACACGCCATGCTTATCCTACGCGTGGGGAATCAACGAAGCATATGCGGTATAGTGCTTGTAACCGTTTCGCAGATTCTTCAGCGCACCTGGGACGGACCTGGCGTGTGCTGGGTTCAATTTGCGTCGGACCCTAGGCTTATACGTATATTAAATTTATATACGGCCATACTGATTCTGTTTTGGACTACTGCTTCATATAATTGACGTTTTATTTTTCTCGTTGGTTCATCTAGAGATTTACGTAAATTGTAAACTTTAAAAATATCAGCGAGTCTGTTAGCCTGCCTATCTCTTTTGCTTAGATCCCTGTTAAAATCTCCACCAATAGGAATTGTAAAATTTGGTAGTTTCTCTAAAATGTCTTCCAGGCACACGTTCTTCAAATTCTTCAAGTTAAACCAATTTTTACGTTAAATACGTACACGTTAAAGTTTCAATGAATATAAATGTGGAATATCTGAATTTATAAGATATAAAACAAATAAAACGGTTAATTTACAAAATAACACCAAAACAAGGCGTTGAATTTACAAATAAAATAGAATTCTTAACAGTGATCTATAAAATATCTAAAAATAATTAAAAATAAAGCCATTATCTTCCTCTATGGTTTAAACTGGCAAAGTAACCACATTTTCAATGCCGATTAAAGTACAATCAACAAAAATTGCTTAACACATTGTGGAGAAACATGAAATTTTGATAATTTACTAGCGGGAATATCTTTATAGTCTTAGAAATGTGGAAATATAATTTAATTTGTTATTTCGTATATTCTTTGTTTCGTTTGGAACCTAATAATGTACTAAACGTAAAATACAGTTTCTTTTAGTATTATAAAAGAAACTGTATTTATCTTGTTGCTATCTTATTGTTATTACAATAAAATACACTGGACAACCACTCACTTTGAAAGCCAACTAAAAGATCAAATGTTACAAAAGTTTTTAAAATTACACTAAAATTAGGGTGAAATTACATTACTGCTATGTAACGTAATGTAATTTTGTTGTAATGTAATGTAATTTTTGTGCCATTTTACAGTAGTTTTTATGTAATTTTAGTGTAATATTAGTGTAATTTTAATGTAATTTTAGTGCAATCTTGATATAGTTTGCATGTCATCTTAATGTAGTTTTGATGTGTCTTATGCAATGTAGTGTACAATAAAATTACGTTATATGAATAATGTTAGTAATGGCTGCAAAACATTTTATAGATTCGAAATATAATAATGATGTGAAAAGTAGATCTTTTATTCTTACATGCCCTGTTGCATTCCTACTCAAAAAGATATTTGAAAACGCCCGGTTTTGGCACCTACCCTGAATTAAGACATGAGAAGTACTGGGAACCCAGGGAAAGGTACTGGCTTATAGCACAAGACATGGACCAGATATACGTTTTGCAGTTGTGGGTCCATCCGAGTGGCTTAGAGAGCCTTTGGTTTAATAGATTTGTGGTTCTTTTATATGTGGGTGGATTCTTGGGCGTCTGGTTTCCACGATGCAGTTATGTTCTTATTATGTTTGAGGTTCTCTAGTTTAATATTGTGCACGGTTTTGTTTATTTGTTGTGCTGCACATAGCGTGGGAATTGAATCGTTAGGTGCAATACAGCACATAACGAGACCGGGCTCAGTATTAGGTTAATGGACTTCAAATTAACTGGGAACATAGCATCGCCGGGAAAATACGGCGCTTATGAAGCTATTTATATAAGGAGAAGCAGGGGTCTGTTAAATCCAGAAGAAGCTTTTGAGTATGCGTTAAAATTAGATACTTGTAACGCTTTTTTTGAGTAGCATTAGAACGAAGCATGTTGGAATAAAATATAATATAATAATATTAATTCGGTCCTATTGTTGGTAATGCAAACCAATGAATTTCCAAAACACATATTCCGAATTTATTAAATATTTTATGTGGAGCTAAATATGCCGGTATTTTTAATGCTTATACAAAGTAGACTAGGAGAAAGCGTCAAATTGTTTCCTGTAACGTTCACTGTTTGCCTTTTTTGTTAGTTGCATCTTAAAGAGCATTGAAAGTTTTACTTGTTTACCAATATAATCTAAGCATGGTTAATAATAGATATAGCAATGGTGCATACTTAATTCTCAGCGCTTCTTAATAAATGAAATAAATCTATATTTGTTATTGTACTAAATGCTTCTCCCGGTTATCTACTTGATTCCACCTTTTCAACTCTTTGCTTTTAACGTATTTTGCGCAGTATGTAATGGAGTAAAGCGCACTGTTAATTTTCATGTGAACAAACTTGAATAGAGAACATTTTTAGAAACGATTTGGTAGGCAATGATCTGGTATGCGAGCGAATTGATTCGAGTTTGCCGCAGTATCCAGTCTGCCAAGATTTAGCTTTGAGCGAATTTCTTTTAACGTGACCGTAACTGCCCCTTGCGGTTAAACCGTTCAATATCGGTAGCCAGGTAAGAGGCTCCCACTTAGATTAGTCAAATAGACCTTAAATTAATCGGAATCGCTGTATACAGGGCGGATTCACGTCTTCTCCAATATTGTAAGACAAACTTGTGTACAATGTACATATATACATTTTTCTTCTGATGTAGCTGCTGTCATTGAAGTTTTGGAATATATATATATATATATATATATATACACTTTGTCTGTTTTTACCTACGTCATCAATTTTTGTCCGTATGAAACAAATCGATACATCTGGGTCAAATTAAAAACTGTATAAACAGTTAAGCTTGAAAGTAAATTTAAAGTATGTAACACAAATTACTTTTGTTTGAACACAATTATTTTGCTTTATCGTTAGTGCCTGACAGTTTCTATTTAATGAAAAGAATATTTACTTGCATATCTAACATGTAACCTGAAATAGGTTAGGAATTTTAAATGACAAATGTGTGAATTGATGTTAAAACAGATTTTGGTAGAATTTCAATCTTTAATGAATCAAATATGGTGTGTATGTTAATATTCCAACTAATAAGTTTTTTTTTTAACATTGCCTCTGTGTTCTCAATTGCAACCGATGTGCATATAACACAATATTCATCGTGCACGTATCATAATGCGCATATACTGCAAACTAATAAATAATGATTTTTATTAATAAAACAAGATGCATCGTCTCATTATTAAATATATTAGGATAATAGACATTTTGACAATATCATAATAAACAAGTAAACATTAAATAAACATTCACTTATGAATTTGTAATATAAAAGGTAGAATCGAAGAGATCAACAGTTCATTTCTTCTTCGGAACTTGAGGATTCATTGGGGTTGGCAATTGTTATGGGCTCGATGTCCATCCTTACCAATATTTTTATTATAATATCCTTTTGCCGAGGCCTAGATCTCAGCACTTCGTGACCATGTGCTTTTATGAGTTTGTCAATAGAGTAATTTTTTCAGGTTTATTCCTTTTAACTATATCTAGTAATTCCACTTTGATTGACTCACTTGAAAAACTTATGTTATTGTTCGTTAACCAGTCTGCGATATCTTGTTTCCTCGACAAGGTATTTGGGATTTTATTAATCACAACACTATGATAACGAGCATTATCCATTATCCACAAGAGAATTTGGTGGTAAGTTTGGAATTAGATGTTTCGTTACCCAATCTTCAAATTTTCTGCTATCCATTGCAGAATGGTAGTCTGCAGTTTTGGGATTTGAGGCAAATATTAGGCTTGCACCATTAATAGAACCATGTTCACTTCCAGCATGTACAATCATAAAACGTTTGTCATCATAACCTTCAGGTTTGCGAACACTTTTAATGGTGTCATCTTGCCAAGACTTAATTTTATTGCCCTTGAAATAAATCCTCGTTTCATCTAAGAATACCACTAGTCTTGCAGAATTCGACATGAGGTTAGCCATATAATTTTTAAGAAAAACACTTCACAACAATGCAATGTCATGTTTCTCTATTAAAGCTTGCCTGTTGTCTTCTTTTCGATATTTAAAGCCAATTTCCGTCAACAGTGCACTTAAGGATTGTTTGCACAATTCAACAATGGATTTGGTTTTTAGTTCATCCTTCAGGGTTCGTAATATAACATGTTTCCCTAAAACAATATTTTTATAACAAAATTGTAAACCATTTATAAAACTATTGTTACTTTGTTGATACACGTTGTAAATAGCATTTTGCATTTCCATTTTTGTTGTCTCTCGCAGATCCCTTGTTTTTGATTTAGTACGAGGTATCTTAGTTTCATGAGATGAAAGAACAGGAATTTGCGATTTCTTCTTTTTGATAGCACAAATAGTTTGTCGGGTCACATCAAGTGCTTGGCTTGCTCTCTGTAACAATACACACTTTATAAATATAATTGTGAGTGTATTAGAATATCTACCTCGTAAACAGCACTCAAAGGTAATAAAGGACCCCCATTTTCTTTTTCCCTTTCAAAATATGCCAGAACGTTAAGCACAAGCCCCTGTGCCTTGAAATCCAACTGCTTTCCAGGCATTCTCTGTAATAGTAAAAACATCAACTTCTGTTCAATGCATTGCGTTTATTCAAAATAACTTACTGAAGACTTTGCAGTCGTACTCTGTGTTCTAAAAAGAACAATTTTTTCTTGCGATACACGAAAGAATGTAAAAAACGGGCGAGAAAATAACTAATAATAAACTAAATACACAAACGGTGCTAGCCTACATTTGACAACTGACAACACACACTAAAAGGTAAAGAGTGCACTAACAACTTGAACAATGCAGTACTATATATGACTATCCTTGTCTGTCACTTGCATGAAAACAAACCAGCTGCATCCTTGTCTGTGAGACATGCCCAAATCTTGCTTCCTTTTTCAACAGCAGTACATGAGAAAGATAGTCAAATTAATAGATTGTCTTTACCCATACGACAAAACAATTACGTAGGTAAAAACTGAAAATAGACAAACTGTATATACATACATAAGCAAATACGGGGTAGGCGCCATAAATTCTCGGCCTAACTGGCTTATACATGCTTGGGCGTATTCGAACTCCGATGCGTCACAGTTGCACATGTGCGAGGCCTATATTATATATCGTAATGTTCAATATTTACGAGAGAGCTGATAGATTCCTGTAAAGATTAACATAAACAGAGTGTTTATGTGACAGCATGGTACAAATTCAAGGTTAGTTTATATTTTTAATTCTAAAGTTCGTTAATTTCAATTTATTTAATTCTAAGTTCACAAGAACGGCGTTTATGGTGACTAATGTCCTTCATATCCTACTGTAAAAAAATGGGCAAAATGTTTCCGTTTCGGGCAAGAATCTCTTGAAGATGATGAGTGTCTTGGTTGGCCAATTGAACTGATAACACCTCAAAACATTTCAATTATTGAAGAAATGGTATCAGCAGATCGCCGTTTGAAAGTGAAGGAATTAGCAGTGATGTATAATATGTCCAACGTGAACATCGGGTCGAATATTTGCGCTTTTAATCATGTGTGGGGACGACCCGAAACCGATTTTGGAGTCCATTGTCACAGGAGATGAAACAAATGCAACGAATGGCGGCGACCCGATGAACCTCGTCCCAGAAAGCTGTAATACAACATTTTGTGGGAAAACTTTAGATTATTTTTACAGGGATATAGAATTATTAATTGATCGTTGTAATAAATGTATTGAAATTAGGAGAGATTGTATTGAAAAATAAAAATTGTTATATTTTAAGTTTATTTGTTTATATTAAGCCGAGAATTTATGGCGCCTACTACGTACATACATACATATCTTCAACGTAACGTACTTCATTATCTCTCTATAAAGAAGAGTTCATGAGGAGGAAAGCGAACACAAAACAAATTCTTTAAATTTCGTTACAATTGGAAATCTACATTTGTTTCAAGTAAGTAACACGGCTAGAGGAATTATTTATACCTTTTTAACCTTTCCTACAGAAGCAAGCTAGTGATATCGATATATTTATGTCTATGAATCTCCGTTATAACATCAACGTTTTGCAAAAGTCTCCAAATAATTTACTTACAAAATATTAAATTTCATTCATCTGCAAAATAAAAGTACTTAGCAATACCTCAGTAGCACTAATAGAAACTAAGAATATAATTTCCTTTTGCAATAATTATCGCTGAGTTATCATTTTGCTTTTTTGTAGTACGTATTCTTAAGGTTTTCTTTATTCTTTTTGTTTTGTTTTTGTTGCTTTTGTATAAATCAGAATTGAATATTAAGTTTGGTTAAACTCTGGTTTAGATACAAGAAAATTTTTTTTGTAAGGCAAACAAATAAAATGTAAAATTTTTGCAGACTTTGCTTACGCCCCGATTCTCAATGATGTAAAAGATATATCTGCCAAATTTCAAAACGTTGGATAATATTTAGTGGTTGCACACTTTGATCAGTTTTGTAAAAGTAGGCAAAAAATATGATTTTTCGATGTTAATTACTTTTATTGGGAAAACTAGAAACCACAATCTTAAAATAAAATTAAAACTAGACACTATGATTAATAGGTAGTATGATAGGCAAAACATGTGTTGTGTTAATCAACTTTGAACGATGCAATCCCTTCTTTTGTTCGCTTGGTGACGACTTTTCTGTGATGCTGGACTACCCTCAATAAGAATTGTTTTTGTTGTTCATCCCTGACCGATTCGTTAAACTTTTTTATCAGAGCAATTATTTTTTCGTCGGTATCATTGACCACCTGAAGAGCGTTCACATGGCTTCTTAGAGGATCACTGCAGTATTCTGTCACGTCATGGATTCCAAACAATTCAAAGAACGTCTTTGTTTTATAAGTAACGAAATGGCTCAGGTATTTTCCTTCAAACACTAGGTTTGTAGCCTCTAATCGTTTCATTTCCTTTTTCTTTGCAGGTTTGATTTCTAAATTATTAGTCATATTTTCCTTAACAGCCTGAGTAATACGTTCGTCCAAAAAAGCCAATCCTACGTTTGTTTCTGACAGATACCAAAGGTGTCTCTTGGCAACTGTGAGAGCACTTTTTTTGACGCCTGCATCTGGGTAAGTGCTCAGAAGCTGTAGCATATCCAAATCACTCTTTGGATCCCATCGACTTACAATTACCTCGTGCCAAAAGCGAACATATATGAGGCTGATAAAATGTGCAACCCGTTTCATTCCTTTCACTTTTCGTTGACGAATATTCAACTGTTCAGTGAAGCAAACAATTTTAAGTGCATATATTGCCTTTGCCGTCCACAGAGCCCCTGGGAGCATGCAGAGCCCCTGTGATCCTCAAACTGAAGTTGTTTTTAGACCAACCTCCTAGGTACAGGAGTGAGAGTTGTAATAACTCTTTGTAGTCTTCTCTTGGACGACTTCCGTCTTTTAGGACATTGTGGATGTAGTTAACCATTTTCACTCGTTGCTCTTCTGGAAACCCTTGAAGGGGACTTTCTTCATCCAGCATTGTCGTATATGACTTTTTATCAAGTGAAGCCCACAGACATTGGAATTTCTGAAAAATCTGGACGTCAGGACCACTTGATGGTATGCAACAACACTTTTCAAACACTCCTTTCAATATTAGTTCATAGGTATGATGACGGCAAGCCAACCACAACAATGTTCGTCCGAATTCACTGCAACTCTATCTTCCAAAGTTTTGGCACTCCCATGAGCAACTAAGGGCAACAGTTTACTATCCTAATGCAAGATCAAATGAGGAGGATCTTCAAACAGTGACTCTTCGATTTTCTTTGCCATTTTACGTCTATTGATCGCCCGAGAAATTTTTGAAACATCGTGACCAAGGCCCTTTGCAGTTGCTATAAATGAAGTACTTGCTTGTCGAATAAAGAGCCGTTCTCGATCCCAAGTAGACGTGATTGTGTGACCAAGAGGTTTTAAATTTAGGACTTGAACGTAATTTTTTCGTTGCTGCAGGCAAAAACTCGGCCTCTTTACCACTAGATGCTGATGATGTTGGAGATGAGTCTTCCAGTATAACTGCCTTATTGATTTCAGCGATAGCTTTGTAATGTTTATTCTTATATGAATCTTTGTTTTCTTAGGTGTTTCTTTCATTTCCTTGTGATGGTAAATAAAAATTAAAAATACTTGTTCCTTTGAAGGGAGCCGAGCTCCTAAAAATTCACCACTAGGCAGATTTTCTAGCAGCCAAATTCCTCCTTTAGTTCCCGTTTTAAAGTTCAATTACCTGCAAACGGTGAAAGAAATACATGAGAAGCCCATTAGTACAAAACACTTCAGTATTAGAAATTTCACTAGTTTGTGATCAATGTGTGCAACTCCTAAATATTATCCAATATTCTTGAAATTTAGCATATATATCTTTTACATCACCGAGAGTCGGGGTGTAAGCAAAGTCATATGAAAATCACATCTTTGGAAAAATGAAACACCCTAATGTCCATGTTGCATCCAGGCAGGGACATGATATAAATTTTGGGATCAGTGCTGTCACTTTTTGCGCTGTGTTATCCTACAAAAAGAAATTATAAGAGCAATGTTTGCATTGCATAGAATAGAGTGATGCTGACGATATGCCATTCTAACATTACCGCTTCTTCTCATATATGAATGAGATGTATTCACCTGTAGGTACGAAAGATAGTTTATGAGCACAAATCAAGTCAACAACTGAGAATTGTATAAGCGTGTGTTGTAGGAAACATATGATTCAAAACTTTCAAACTGCTTCGACCTGAGTAAACTAGCTAACAGAGTGAACTTCAAAATTTTGAGAATCCACGTTCTCCGTTAGAAAGTATTAGTATTTAAATCTTACGGTCGTAATAAAG